>CM036758.1:59058773-59658773 GCA_020796225.1 Arion vulgaris | reverse complement strand
ACATACCAGTTGTGTATGCACACAGATAATCCACATACCAGTTGTGCAGGCACACAGATAAACTACATACCAGTTGTGTGGGTACACAGATAAACTACATATGTTAGGAAATACACCTAAACAATCATCATCAAGTGTACATACAATGTCCGTGTCAACCAATCCTTGAACATCCTTCTAATCCATCCATGCTTTATATACTTTGTTTTTCTTCTGCTTCTACTGTAGGGGATTTTAAGACGAAGCATCTCCCTTTCAACGTAGCAGTGTTGTGTCTGATTTAAGACGAATCATCTTCCTTTCAACGTAGCAGTGTTGTGTATGATTTAAGACGAAGCATCTTCCTTTCAACGTAGCAGTGTTGTGTATGATTTAAGACGAAGCATCTTCCTTTGAACGTAGCAGTGGTGTGTATGATTTAAGACGAAGCATCTCCCTTTCAACGTAGCAGTGTTGTGTATGATTTAAGACGAAACATCTTCCTTTCAACGTAGCAGTGTTGTGTATGATTTAAGACGAAACATCTTCCTTTCAACGTAGCAGTGTTGTGTATGATATAAGACGAAGCATCTCCCTTTCAACGTAGCAGTGTTGTGTGTGATTTAAGACGAAGCATCTTCCTTTGAACGTAGCAGTGGTGTGTATGATTTAAGACGAAGCATCTTCCTTTCAACGTAGCAGTGTTGTGTATGATTTAAGACGAAACATCTTCCTTTCAACGTAGCAGTGTTGTGTATGATTTAAGACGAAACATCTTCCTTTCAACGTAGCAGTGTTGTGTATGATATAAGACGAAGCATCTCCCTTTCAACGTAGCAGTGTTGTGTATGATTTAAGACGAAGCATCTCCCTTTCAACGTAGCAGTGTTGTGTATGATAGAAGACGAAGCATCTTCCTTTCAATTTAGCAGTGTTGTGTATGATTTAAGACGAATCATCTTCCTTTCAACGTAGCAGTGTTGTGTATGATTTAAGACGAAGCATCTTCCTTTCAACGTAGCAGTGTTGTGTATGATTTAAGACGAAGCATCTTCCTTTGAACGTAGCAGTGTTGTGTATGATTTAAGACGAAGCATCTTCCTTTCAACGTAGCAGTGTTGTGTATGATTTAAGACGAAGCATCTTCCTTTCAACGTAGCAGTGTTGTGTATGATAGAAGACGAAGCATCTTCCTTTCCATTTAGCAGTGTTGTGTATGATTTAAGACGAATCATCTTCCTTTCAACGTAGCAGTGTTGTGTATGATTTAAGACGAAGCATCTTCCTTTCAACGTAGCAGTGTTGTGTATGATTTAAGACGAAGCATCTTCCTTTGAACGTAGCAGTGTTGTGTATGATTTAAGACGAAACATCTTCCTTTCAACGTAGCAGTGTTGTGTATGATTTAAGACGAAGCATCTTCCTTTGAACGTAGCAGTGTTGTGTATGATTTAAGACGAATCATCTTCCTTTGAACGTAGCAGTGTTGTGTATGATTTAAGACGAAGCATCTTCCTTTCAACGTAGCAGTGTTGTGTATGATAGAAGACGAAGCATCTTCCTTTCAACGTAGCAGTGTTGTGTATGATAGAAGACGAAGCATCTTCCTTTCAACGTAGCAGTGTTGTGTATGATAGAAGACGAAGCATCTCCCTTTCAACGTAGCAGTGTTGTATATGATAGAAAAAACGTTGTGATTCAGCACAGAACATACTACGTGATGCAACACCTATTGTCTCCTGAGACAAAGAGGCCAATGATGATGATGATGTATGATAGAAGACAATGATAAAAAGGAAAGCAAGCCGTCCCCAAAAATAAGTCAGATGCGCAATACCAGGCTACGCCAGACTACGCCTGAATTTATAGCGAGCGAACACAAGAAGAAGAAGCACTGCCATAACAACTAGCCGGAGCTGTTTGCTTGGTACCTTCGGTGCCAGAATGACCCGTTACGTAAATAATGGTTATAATGGATTATTTATGATGTGGCCAGCTTGTTGAGCCATTCACGTCACATGCAGATGGACTGGATTCTCTGGAGGACGTTCATTGTGTCACTCAGTATGTCTGTATTACTATGGGTCCAAACAGATTAGTGGGTATTTTCCCAGTGTATGTGAGATCGAGTGTCTAGTCCTATATAAATGAAGACTAAAACGTAGGTTACATTTCGTATTTAATTTGATCACACACATGAATCCTTGGCAGTTGAAGTTGGTAGATGTAGGCTGGAAAGCTGCTGTATGTTTAAAGATAAATTTAATGAATGTTGGGCACATTATGAGAAGAAGCGATCAAAGAATCACAAAACTAGCAAGCATGGAGTGGAAGACAAATGGTTCAAGTAAGAAATGACCCCGCCCTCTTCCCCCTCCTTCTATGTTACTCATGAAACGACCTTTACTGACAGAGGTAATAAATATCGGTGTTATTTCCATAGAAGGAATTGAACGAGATTACCGTGATAGAATGGAATGGAGAAATTGCTTTAAGTAGTTAAGCAACATATGACTGAAAATTTATATTGTGGTATATATTTTACAGGGCGTCATCACCAACCACAGTAAACGAGTCGTTGATTTTTTTATCACCACTTATACGTGCATTGAAGTGGGTTGCAGAGGGTTGCAGAGGAAAGAGGACGACCTAAAGAGACCCTGAAACGAACTTTGCTGAGAGAGGCAAGAAATATCGATCTCAGTTCCATGGAGTAGATTGAGTGAGTTGCAGAGGATAATGCGGTTTGGAGAAATTGCTTGCAGGCCCTATGTAAAGTATATCGATACGAGAGGAATTATTATTATTATACGTTCAGTAGTTTGCCATTGCTTTCTGAACGGTAAGATCTATTTTACTATCGTAAAATCCACGGGAATAAATTTCTTCCAACTGCCCGCCGCGAAGATATGTTATAGTTCCTTTTTTTTGCTATATAGGTTGGCTGGATTGTATGATGAGTGATGGCAGATGTTGATACCACTCACACTGCATACAAGAAGACGTTCTTATAATTTTCATAATTGCTTTATTGATGGTATCACATATGTAGACAAGGAAAAACACATCTTCACTCATCCAGTGTTTATATTAGTCTCTCTTTGTCACTAACGTTGCTACGCAGTCACTACACAATTCTACGTCAACTAGTTTCACTACGTAAATGTCTCGTTCTAGTGTTGCTATCTGCTATTAACGTACAGATTTGGTGCGCAAACACTACGGTCAACTAATTTCATATCTACCAACCTATCTATCTTGGGTTGTGATCGAGCTTACTACTGCTAAGCTATAAACGCCCATATAACGGTACCAGAGGAAAATAATGGCCCACACATTTTATTTTGGGTCAGCCTGATCGTATGATGGGTTCTTGTTTAAATAAACAGTTTCACTATAAACCTTTTCTAAACGGCCTGTAATTGGTTTTGTTCTAGTAATTAACCTTCTAATTTGAATATATTATTCAACATATGTCATGAAAGAACTAAATGTTAAAGAGAATTGGCTGATAAACAATATACTATACAGAAAAATTACATACTTTTGTCACATCAAGCGTCACGATGGCCTGGAAAGAACAATTCTAGAGGGCAGGGTCCCAGGACGCAGAGGCAGAAGCAGACCAAGACTAAGATGACTACAAGATATTAAAGAAACCACGAACATGACCACCGACGAAGTGGGTAAACTTGCAAGAGACAAAGTGAATTTCAGATGTGCTGCAAAGAGAGCAACGTCCTATAAAGGATACGCACCTTGATGATGATGACTAGTAATAAACCTTCTAATTTGAATATATTATTCAACATAGCGGTGTCTTGCATAGTCCCCACATATTAACCGAATTCGTTTCAAAAGCAAGTCTTCTATTTACCATAATAGATTGAACAGGTACGCATGTACCATTCAGTGCACGCACACCATTTCACGCCGATCAAAGCATATCATTTTCACGATTAATTGTCTAAGCGGCACTAGATGATCGATATCATAGATCAGTGGTTCTCAGCTTGGGAGACGCGCCTCACCACGTAGGCTTGACGCAGTATCAAGGAAGGTATGAAACGTTCTGAACATTTTGTGAATTTTGCTTTACTATATCTTTATAATAACTTGTTATTTTTAGTTAAAATATTATCGATGTAAAAAGAGACTGCAGTAAAACTATGTAGCAATGGCGAAATACATTAAAAAATAGTACTGTAGTTTTAAAAAGTACCAAAAAATATACAGGGACGTTCCGACCAAAGGCCTTTATCAAGCAAACGACAGAAAAGAAGTAAAGAAATTCAGACTTCATTTACAGCATACATATCATCTCAAGTGCCATGCCTGCCGGTGTAGGCGATCATGTCTCTCCAGAACTCTCTCTGGCTTGGTGCACGTAATATTTTCTGACGTCGATCTAGTGTCGAACCATGATGTCAGGCCATCCAGCATCTTCTCCCTCTGTCTTCCGTGATATCTCCTTCCCTGAATTTTACCTGTTGTTACCAAATGTTCTAAACCTTCTCTTCGTATTATATGCCCGAAGAACCGTGATTGTCTGATTCTTATTCTTTTGATAAGGTTTCTCTGTGTGCAGGCCTGATTTAAAACCTCCACATTTGTTTTCTTTGCTGTCCATAGAATTTTCAGCATTCTTCTGTAAAACCACATCTCTATGGCTTCCAATGATCGTATTGATTGTTTATTCATTGTCCATGATTCGCTGCCATACAGAAGTATTGGAACAATATAGCACTGGAGTATTCGTTTTCGCAGTGTCATTGGTAGTGAATTCACGCATAGTGTATTTTTCATTTTCATAAAAGATGCTTTCGCATAAGCTATTCTACTTCTAATCTCTGTTTTACACCTGCCATCTGATGTCAGGAGTGTTCCCAGGTACTCGAAACGATAGACTTGTTTCAGTCTTTTACATAACATATACAATTAGACAATAAACCCATAACGGCCTTACAATAGTTAACATATGCTTTTTTTGTGAAATATTTAAAGTTCAATATTTCTTGAACAAATAACCATGAACATTATTATTTTTCGCAAGAAGTTCGTTTTGTAGCAGTCGATGTGCCATATCTGCTGACAGGAATGAAGTAATATTGGGAAACTCGGTGCAATGAAGTCACTTAGTCGCCTTTACATCCTTTTTAGGATACGATTAACTCTGAAGTCGACGAAGACTCGCCTGCATGGCGAGGACACCAGTCAAATGGTAAAGCAGGTTTTCACGCAAAAATCAGTTAAAAGCGCCATACTAGCGTTATGGCTAACACCTAGAATTCACAGCGGGCGAACGCAAAAGAAAAAGAAAAGAAAGAAAAATGATACAATTGTTTCATTTCTCTCTGTGTCCATGTGGCACCGCTGATCAAACCACAGAACATATCTTGCAAGACTGTCCCCTGTATGTCCTCCCTAGAAAGGTATGATGGCACTACAACATAACACTACATTTAAAACTACATAGCACCAGAGATGAGCTCTAACAGCAATCGACTTCATCATTAGAACCGGTCTGACGGTATAATCATCAAAACTACATGGCACCAGAGATGAGCTCTAGACAACAGTCGACTTCATCATTAGAACCGGTCTGACGGTATAATCATCAAAATAGCGATCGCAACGAAGAACAAAGACCATTTTTTTAGAACTATATTTAACTTTGCATGGGTTCTTCGACAGGAGTTCATTCTTATTTGTTATGTTCGTGTGACTAACACGCCCTAATATAACCACAATCAAGACTTGTTCTTAGGTCGAATAATGCTTCTTCAGCTTAGAAAAGCTTTGATTGCTAGTTAGCAGAAAAAAAGCAAACACATTGAAAGTGTGGAATTAAAAGACAATGTTCATCAACCAAGAAATGTTCTCAGTGTGTTAGATTAACTAGTTATTATCAAATAATCAAACATTACATTCTATGTTATGTTATGCTATGCTATGTTATGCTATGTTATGTTTATTTAATCCTCATTTAACGTTGTTCCCCGTCTCACAAGGACCGATAATTAATTTGAATTAATCAAACAAAACCTAACACAAAATCAACATGATAACTAATTGCTGGAGTTAAAATAGTCGAACAAAGATGGTATTTTGTTGGTTTGTTGGAGGGCGTCTGTAGCTTGAGCGGCAGTGAGCTCGAGCATAACCCAAGTGTACCTGGTTCAACTCCGCGGCGGGCAGTTTGGAAGCAAATCTGTTGACGTGGTAACGATAGGTAAAATTATACCTCCCCCGTTCAGAAAGCAATGGCAAACTTCTGAACTTATAAGTGTGCCTAGAAAATCGACAACTCGTTTATTGTGGTTCATGGTGACGTCCAAGAAAAGGATATGCCAAGATTTTCATAGACGACAGGTGTATCAGGGGTTTTTGAAAAAAAAGTGTTTTTACAGAGGATTGACTTCATTGCACCGGGTTTTACCTCATATGGTTCGGTCCCTCTCCGCAGAAATGTCACACCACCAGCCGAGAGTATTACATAAAGCACGCACTCCGTATCTCCTGTAACAATTCTAAGGATCTCTGAAAAAATGTACTCGTGAACAGAACGGCGTGGTCCCGTTCGGCGCGGAACGGATTCGAACCGACTACCTTCTGATTGCAAGACAAAGAGCTTAACCACTCAGCCAAAGAGACCCCATTGGACTAGCAGTTTTTTTAAAACCAGTCTTTACTATTATATAAATATTAATTGAGAAGGTCTCTGTCTCTTGGTTGTGTTGCTGCTCACCTCTTGTTCAATGTTACTCAGATAAATTTAATTGCATATCCTTTACAGGACTTTGTGAATCAACCCCAGCTTTTTAACGCTATTTGTGATTTTTCTAAACATTATTACGTTCAGTAGTTTGCATTGCTTTCTGAACGGGTGGTGCCATCGTTCTTTGTCCACGCGAAAGGTTTGAAACCAAACTGTCCGCAGCGTGATTCGAACTCTTCTTCTTCTTCTTTGCGTTCGTTCTTTACAACCAATTTTAATCACTCTTTGTGATATGTTTGATATTGCCAAGAACGTGTATACGTTGCACATTGGTTTGGTAGGCCCCTAAACGCATAAGACTTCTACACGTTTAGGACACATGCATCCGATTTCAGCCAAACCTCCTTAGTCGTCTCTTACGACATGCGTGGCAGGTAACAGTGGTTCTATTCTTTACACCCCAAATTTGGGCCCCGGTAACCATTCGGGCCGCGCCACCATGCTACTCAGTACATTCCACATATATCACAGTATCTTGTTTTTTTTTTGTGCTTTTTTTTTTTAAAGAAATTCCTGCTTTTAATATAGGTGACTTGAGTTCTAGTCCTGTCGGAGACGGATGATAAATCATTTGACACATATTCAAGTTCATAAAATATTGTAATTTTAAAGCCTATAAGAGTGAGTTACACAGCCGCTGTTCGAGCAAAAATCATTTTATAAATATTAAAATAAAATTGCTGACCTATGTGGTGCCGGGGCCTGCAAGGCAAGCAAAGAATAGTACCACTGCGACCTACAAGACATGTCGTAAGAGGCGACTGATGAAGGAACTAGGGACGCTACCCTAGTAAATAAAAAGAATCGCAGAAATTAGATGTGCTGGCCTACTTGTAGGTGCATAACAGGCACAATGAACAATCACTCTTACGATCACATACAAATCACACAGAGTGGTTAACTAGTGATCGATATCGAGCGATCGAAGTAGAAGAAGAAATAAAATTGCTACACAAAGCTTTTAACATCTTTAAAATTACATCGGAAAATTCGCCGGTGCTACGTAGTTCGTGATCAGCCGTTGAGATTTTCTTCTGTAAAAATATTTAAAAAATATTTCTGTTTATCTCCATGCATCAGACAGTGATATTTCTGTTTATCTACATGCATCAGACAGTGATATTTCTGTTTATCTACATGCATCAGACAGTGATATATATGTTTATCTACATGCACCAGACAGTGATATGTATGTTTATCTACATGCACCAGACAGTGATATTTCTGTTTATCTATATGCACCAGACAGTGATATTTCTGTTTATCTACATGCATCAGACAGTGATATTTCTGTTTATCTACATGCATCAGACAGTGATATTTCTGTTTATCTCCATGCATCAGACAGTGATATTTCTGTTTATCTACATGCATCAGACAGTGATATTTCTGTTTATCTACATGCATCAGACAGTGATATATATGTTTATCTACATGCACCAGACAGTGATATGTATGTTTATCTACATGCACCAGACAGTGATATTTCTGTTTATCTATATGCACCAGACAGTGATATTTCTGTTTATCTACATGCATCAGACAGTGATATTTCTGTTTATCTACATGCATCAGACAGTGATATTTCTGTTTATCTCCATGCATCAGACAGTGATATTTCTGTTTATCTACATGCATCAGACAGTGATATTTCTGTTTATCTACATGCATCAGACAGTGATATTTCTGTTGATCTACATGCACCAGACAGTGATATTTATGTTTATCTACATGCACCAGACAGTGATATTTATGTTTATCTACATGCATCAGACAGTGATATTTCTGTTTATCTACATGCATCAGACAGTGATATTTCTGTTTATCTACATGCACCAGACAGTGATATTTATGTTTATCTACATGCACCAGACAGTGATATTTCTGTTTATCTACATGCATCAGACAGTGATATTTCTGTTTATCTACATGCACCAGACAGTGATATTTATGTTTATCTACATGCACCAGACAGTGATATTTATGTTTATCTACATGCACCAGACAGTGATATTTATGTTTATCTACATGCATCAGACAGTGATATTTATGTTTATCTACATGCACCAGACAGTGATATTTCTGTTTATCTACATGCACCAGACAGTGATATTTCTGTTTATCTACATGCACCAGACAGTGATATTTCTGTTTATCTACATGCACCAGACAGTGATATTTCTGTTTATCTACATGCACCAGACAGTGATATTTCTGTTTATCTACATGCACCAGACAGTGATATTTATGTTTATCTACATGCACCAGACAGTGATATTTCTGTTTATCTACATGCATCAGACAGTGATATTTCTGTTTATCTACATGCATCAGACAGTGATATTTCTGTTTATCTACATGCATCAGACAGTGATATTTCTGTTTATCTACATGCATCAGACAGTGATATTTCTGTTTATCTACATGCATCAGACAGTGATATTTATGTTTATCTACATGCATCAGACAGTGATATTTCTGTTTATCTACATGCATCAGACAGTGATATTTCTGTTTATCTACATGCATCAGACAGTGATATTTCTGTCTATCTACATGCATCAGAGAGTGATATTTCTGTTTATCTACATGCATCAGAGAGTGATATTTCTGTTTATCAACATGCATCAGACAGTGATATTTCTGTTTATCTACATGCATCAGAGAGTGATATTTCTGTTTATCTACATGCATCAGAGAGTGATATTTCTGTTTATCAACATGCATCAGACAGTGATATTTCTGTTTACCTACATGCATCAGAGAGTGATATTTCTGTTTATCAACATGCATCAGACAGTGATATTTCTGTTTACCTACATGCACCAGACAGTGATATTTCTGTTTATCAACATGCATCAGACAGTGATATTTCTGTTTACCTACATGCATCAGAGAGTGATATTTCTGTTTATCAACATGCATCAGACAGTGATATTTCTGTTTACCTACATGCACCAGACAGTGATATTTCTGTTTATCAACATGCATCAACATGCGGGTGACAAGTCCTCTGTGAGTGCGTGTTCAATTCTGCGGACTGGCAGAAAAACCACAGGTTCTCCAGATTTACGGTGTTCGTGGCACCAAACCGAAGGGTTACGATGTCCATGGCACCGAGACAGTGATATTTCTGTTTATCAACATGCACCAGACAGTGATATTTCTGTTTATCAACATGCATCAGAGAGTGATGATTTTTTATGACTTCGGCCACCTAAAACAAATAACGTTTAATTGTTCAAAAAGTACTACACATTAATACTAAGGTTTGTGATTTTTAATTTTTTTGTTCGATCCAGAAGCACTTGAGCTTTTCAGCTCTTCGACTCGGTGCCATGGACATCGTAACCCTTCGGTTCGGTGCCACAAACACCGTAAATCTGGGGAATCTGTGGCTTTTTCTGCCATCCCGCGGAATTGAACCCGCACACAGAGAGGGATAGTCACCCGTAGTACAACGCGCTACGACCACGCTGGGCAGACGGGTAAAGGGTTTGTGATAAAGTTACATACCTTCGTAAATGGGTGTTTACGTAGAATAGAGGGTCTGAGATGGTATGCTAAGATTACAAACGATAAACTCAAGAGAACTAAACAGATAAAGAAAGAGAAAACAAAATGTCGTTACTACTTGTTTTAACGATTTTGGGGCGGTGTAGGACAGGAGGAACACAAGCCTGAGGAATTTAACGGCCGCAAAAAAAGTCCGCCTGCCCAGCGTGTTCGTAACGCGTTAGACTGTTGTAGTGTAGTCATTGAGTATCATTGTTGTAGTTATGAAGGTGATGATTGGTACAGACGATGTTACAAAGCACAAACACTGTCTAAAAGGCTTCATATGTGTCTTTATTGCATGATTGGACAAAACACGTCCGCTTCTCAGTCTTGTTTATATCGGTCTCTTCTGTTAACTGATCGTTACTAACTCGTCACTACACAACTACGTCGATTAGTTTCCTTACGTCAATGTCTCGTTTTAGTGTTGCCATCTAATAAAATATCTAAATATATACAAGCCACACTAAAGCTAACTGTCTGGTTCTTCAGCTGCCCCTGGGGAGGAGGGAGGGGAACTGGCTAGCTACTACAGGACTACGGGTGACTAGCCCTCAGTGAGTGCGGGTTCAATTCCGTAGGCTGGCAGAAAAGTCACAGGTTCTACAGATTAACGGTGTTTGTGGCACCTAACCGAAGGGTTACGGTGTCCATGGCACCGAGACGAAGAGCTGAAAGCTCAAGTGCTTCTGGATCGGAAAGAAAAAGAAATGGCCGCAAAACTTTTGATGTTAGCAAATTCTGCTTTATGCCCTTGACCAAAAAAAACAAACTCCTTGCCCTTACCGTAGATTGAACCCAGGTCTGCCGCATAGAAGTCGCGCTCTAATTCATTCGGTCAGACGCTCCACTAACCAGATACAAGTAAAAAAAAGAGCTACAGTGGCGACGCCGACGATGGATAGGAGACATATTGAGAAGACCAACCGGAAGCATTACAAGGCAGGCCTTGCTTTTGATCCCGCATGGAAAAAGGAATGGTGGAACTCTTAAAAATACATGGAGAAGAGAACTGGAGACTGTTATTTAAAAGATTTTAATTATGTTATTAAAATAATTGGAAGAGATGTAAGAAAGAGGAAAGGTTGGAAGCAGTTTATTTAGGTCCTGTGTTCCGATGGGAGTTGAGACATGAAGAAGAAAATTGTGCTAAAGTATTATTTATCTGTCCAGCTAAATCATAAATTCATTACATTGTCTCCGTTATTTCAAGGGTTTACAGTAAAGCTATATTTATCCCCAGGCACGACCACCTATGTGTACTCTCGTTGTAATGGTCGCAACGCTTCAACCACGTGTCTCTATTGACAGAAGTCAATCACCAGCTGACAACGGCTTAATAATTCTCATTTGTTGGTTGACACTCAGTCTCTATAATGCTCTTGACACGTTCTCGGTATGGATGTCCTCGGTACATATTGTTATTCTCACACTAATTTTCTTCACAGCGATCAACCCCGTTTTTGTATTACATCACCATGGCGAACTGAGTCTATTATGAGTCTCTATAGCGAGTTCTTGAGAGCCGCTATAGCGTAGTTGTTAGTGAACTCGCTTCGCAAGGCTGGTGGTCTGGGTTTAGCTCCCGCAATGCGCGCGGAATTTTTCCCGACCGCGACGGCTTCTCAGGTCGACCCAGCCTCAACTGGGTACCAGACATGCTCTGGGAAAGTAAAGTCGGCCGGCGTGATGCTGACCACATCACCCATTGTGTGCCGACGGTCAATGAAAATACAGGCCTAACACTATATACCACGAGGTATGAAAGGGTTCCTTTACTTTACTTACTTTTATAGCGAGTTCTTAAGACGTATGCGCCCGCCTGTCCAGCGTGTTCGTAGCGCGTTGGACTGCGGGTGACAAGTCCTCTGTGAGTGCGTGTTCAATTCTGCGGACTGGCAGAAAAACCACAGGTTCTCCAGATTTACGGTGTTCGTGGCACCAAACCGAAGGGTTACGATGTCCATGGCACCGAGCCGAAGAGCTGAAAGCTCAGTGCTTCTGGATCGAAAAAAAGACGTATGCCTGTCGTTTGAAGAATGCAAGTTCGAATCAGGACCTAGTCACGTGTGCAATTTTTTTCTCGGAGACCCCTATGATTGTTACTGGATAAACTGAATTTGTGCAGTGTGCATTAACCTTGGCAGGTGGCGTGCCATTTCTGCTGAGAGGGACGGTGCATATAAGGAGACCCGGTGTAATGAAGTCAATCATTTGTCTGTAGCACATTTTTTTCCAAATTGAAATTATTTTTTGCCTGTCTGTCTGTCTGTCTAACTGTCTATCTGTCTGTATGTCTTTCTGTCTGTATGTCTGTCTAACTGTCTATCTGTCTGTCTGTCTGTCTAACTGTCTATCTGTCTGTATGTCTTTCTGTCTGTATGTATGTCTATCTGTCTGTCTGTCTGTATGTCTTTCTTTCTGTCTGTCTAACTGTCTATCTGTCTGTATGTCTGTCTGTCTGTTTAACTGTCTATCTGTCTGTTTGTCTTTCTGTTTGTCCGTCCGTCCGTCGGTCGGTCGGTCTGTCGGTCTGTCTTTCTGTCTGTCCGTCTGTCTATCTGTCTATCTGTTTATCTATCTGTCTATCTGTCTATCTGTCTGTCTGTCTGTCTGTCTGTCCGTCTGTAAATCTGTCTGTCTGTCTGTCTGTCTGTCCGTCTGTAAATCTGTCTGTCTGTCGGTCGAGTTGTCGGTCGGTCGGTCGGTCTGTATGTCTGTCTGTCTGTCTGTCTGTCCGTCTGTAAATCTGTCTGTCTGTCGGTCGAGTTGTCGGTCGGTCGGTCTGTCGGTCGGTCGGTCGGTCCGTCTGTCTGTCTGTCGGTCGGTCGGTCTGCCTGTCGGTCGGTCTGTCTGTCTGTCGGTCTGTCTGTCTGTCGGTCGGTCGGTCTGTCGGTCTGTCTGTCCATCTACCTACCCACTCACCTACCTACCCACACATCCATCCACCCATCTGTTTATCAGTCAATAATCTTTGACATTTAAACCTTTACATAATTACCTATGCTCAAATACACCCTTTCATACAATCTAATTTCATTGCAAGCATTTATTTGTCATTTTCTTCATCTATACATCTGTCATTCTCTCTGGATATACACCTATGCCATCTGTCATTCTCTCTGGAGGTACACCTATGCCATCTGTCATTCTCTCTAGATATACACATATGCTATCTGTCATTCTCTCAGGATGTACACCTATGCCATCTGTCACTCTCTCTGGATATACACCTATGCCATCTGTCATTCTCTCTGGATATACACCTATGCCATCTCTTTATTTCTGCACATCAAACTGAAATATAAATCTTGATTTAACTATGTTTCTAGACCAAAGTATCTAATCTATGCCTCTGGTTGATGAAGCCACTCACATTCACTACACCCCCGCCAGGAACAAACACATTGATATAATACTTACTTCTTCTCTGACTTAACGAGGTTAATTACTAACATCGATAAAAAGTATTGCAAAATAAGTTTTATGTATCCCCAGCTGTTCTCAGCATTCGACCTGGAATGTGCATGTTTTAAGGCGGTATCACGTTTTGTTAGTCTTAATAATGAATTTATTATTACGATGTAGCGGTGGTTACTAGATGCTGTTTAAAAGGAAATAAATTTCATAAGGTATGAAATGTTGTTTACCTTACATGGGGGAGACCCGTGTTTAATTCACGGTAAGGCCAAGAATTTTTTTATGCTGTGGGCATAAATGAAAAATCTTAACCTGAACAGATTCGCGGCGACAGCGCTATTCATGTGGTCATTAAATTCCTTAGGTTCACGTCCTACCTGTCCTACACCGCAGTAAAAAGCGGTAATACATGCAGTAACGACGGTTAGTGTGAAGGAGGTAGTAGGGTATACTCCTCTCCTCACATGGGGAAAGTCGAGTGCGGGATTTAGCCCACAAAACTCTTGGTTACTAGATGCTGTTTAAAAGGAAATAAATTTCATAAGGTATGAAATGTTGTTTACCTTACATGGGGGAGACCCGTGTTTAATTCACGGTAAGGCCAAGAATTTTTTTATGCTGTGGGCATAAATGAAAAATCTTAACCTGAACAGATTCGCGGCGACAGCGCTATTCATGTGGTCATTAAATTCCTTAGGTTCACGTCCTACCTGTCCTACACCGCAGTAAAAAGCGGTAATACATGCAGTAACGACGGTTAGTGTGAAGGAGGTAGTAGGGTATACTCCTCTCCTCACATGGGGAAAGTCGAGTGCGGGATTTAGCCCACAAACCTCTTGTGTCCGAGTCGACATGCTAACGCTTATCTATTTTGTGGGTTATCTATTTTCTTGATCGATGTTGAATCGATCAAACGATTTAGGCAGTTTGGAGTTACCCGTTGTGCAAGTTACCCGTTGTGCAGATTCAAAATACAAACAATCTACGCATTACGCTAAACTGTCCCGAATTGCAAACATTATGAAACAATTTAAATATACTTAATTAATTCTTTTAATAAGGTCAATCGCATCTTGGAACGCATCTTGGAATGCCTGAGAGACAGAGTGAGAGGTGCGTTTAATCAGCGAGTCACGAGAACCATCAGTATGCATACTCTTCGATATCTTTTGGGGAGACTGAGCACCTATTGGTCTACCCGGAGTGAAATGACGTCAGTTTAGTAACCAATAACCAATAATCAATTACCAATATTTTGTGGATTCATCTCAAGAGTGCGAGTTAGTGTTTTGCATTTGTTACATTCACATTAATTGTGGTGCAATGACATACGGAAGTCAATGGGATTAAACGAGAAGGCAGACTTGCATGCATGCTTGTAGGGACATGTGGTAGAGAATTGGAAACGGCTGTGTCCTGAACGCCGCTATTAGGGAGACGGATCGAACCGATGATTCATGGAGTGACTTGCACTCTATGTCTATGTTTCTACTGCAGGAACTTGGTGTTAAGAGTTTTGTTGCTAGATTTGAACAATATTAGTGAAAGGGACTAGAGAGTCACTTGAATAGAACCAGCAAATAACGTGCAAAGGGGACACCTCAAACTGACCTGGATGCGGAGATTTCTTGAGGAATTAAAAAGATATAGATTATCCTGTGTTATCATAAAGAAACGGAGGGAGAAAAGAAAATGTGAAAGAGACAACTGTTGAGGGCGTTTTTGGGTACCAGAAGAGCACTGGAAAGTAAAGACAGCCGGCGTGGTGTTGACCACATCACCCATCGTGTGCCGACGGCCAATGAAAACTACGGCATATTCCCCAGAATACCTCGAGGTATGAAAAAAAAAGTTCCTTTACTTTAAACAAAAATTACTTTGTGTGCGGAAAACAAGCTTATATGATCACTTTTGTGTACGATTCAAAATACAAACAATCTACGCATTACGCTAAACTGTCCCGAATTGCAAACATTATGAAACAATTTAAATATACTTAATTAATTCTTTTAATAAGGTCAATCGCATCTTGGAACGCAGACACATATGTTAAATACCCCCGCTGCTCTGTACATTAAAAAAACCATATGACTATAAGCTAATAAACTGGGATTACTAGTTTAGTTAATAAACGCCTACGCTGAATTAAATCCTTTTTGTTGCAAAGTAGAGTTAGGTTCAAACTCCATATTTCATTGAAACAATAAAGTCAGCAAATAACATCAGAGGTCAAAATCCTCAAACAGGCCCGTCTGCCCAGCGTGTTCGTAACGCGTTAGACTACGGGTGACTATCCCTCTGTGCGTGCGGGTTCAATTCCGCGGGATGACAGAAAACCACAGATTCCCCAGATTTACGGTGTTCGTGGCACCGAACCGATGGGTTACGATGTCCATGGCAATGAGCCGAAGATCTGAAAAGCTCAAGTGCTTCTGGATCGGTAAAATAAAAAACCACTCAAACAGAGAAGATTAGCAGTAGAGTGGAAGACAAATACTGGATATGATTATGGAAAAGGATTCATCAAAGACCTAAGCAGAACAGACCAGGTCATTATATTTCGTCTACTTATCGGACAATGCGTGGCTCGTCTGTGGAGCTTGATAACAACCTCAAGAGTAAAAAAACTTATTATGGCCTGTGTTACCGCTTTTTAGGGCTATGTAGGACATGGGGGACCATCAGCTTGAGGAATTTAATGGTCGCATGTCTAGTGCAGTCACTGCAAAATTGTTCAGCTTAGGTTTTGTCTTCATGCCTACGACATAAAAACCCATTGGCCTTACCGGGGAACGAACCCGGTATCCTGAATGGGAGCCCGTGCTCTTATCCACTCAACCAGACGCTTTCCAAGAGTAACTGTTTCAAAATCCTCGGCGGACAATTTGGAAGCAAATTTATTGCCGTGGGTGTTTAAGGGCAATAAAAATAGTCATCAC
Organism: Arion vulgaris; assembly: GCA_020796225.1. NCBI lineage: Eukaryota > Metazoa > Mollusca > Gastropoda > Stylommatophora > Arionidae > Arion > Arion vulgaris. Next base: position 59,642,099 of record CM036758.1, on the reverse strand, counting down.
ATTCATAACGTAATGGCAAACTAATGAACGTATAAGTGGTGCGTAGAAATATCAACGACTCGTTTACTGTGCTTGATGGAGACGTCATGTAAAAGGATATGCCAGGATTTTCATGTCAACGGACACTACAGACTCAACAGACATTTCCATTTCCTAGGAATAAGTCAAGCACATCTCTTCTAGTTTCCGCAGGCGTAACAGAAACAGGAGTATGTCCTGCAAGACTGTCCTCTCCTGTGTGAGCAGAGAAGCAACATGTGGCCACACTCAGTTGATCTACAAACTAAGCTTTGGGTAAACCTGACAGACCTGAAGCTGACAGCCCATAGTTCATAGTTCATAAGTACGGTTCCAACTTCACTGCAACGGGTCACCCCATAATTGCTCCGTTTCTGTGCCAATGAAAATCACACGAAATGTTAACAACTGTGAAATGTTTCCCGTGTGAACTAATTCCAGAATGAAACAGCTGCGTACCGCCACAAAAAGCAACCTGCACCGCATAAAATGCATATGGCCATCGCTAATGTAGCAACACAAAACTGTTCATCACTTGAATTGCAATTCTTTCATTTGACTGCCCAGTTTGTGGTCTACGCTAAACTAAGCGCATGACTAGAGGTCGCCGAAGAAGAAGAAACAGATCCACTAAAACAATTCTTTCTTCTTCTTTTCTCAAATCCTGTTTTATCTCACAGAGTCAGGATAAGAAGAGATTTTTAGAACGAGCCCTTGCGTGCGCTTTATAAAAAGTGTCTTTCGCCGCCTCTGTTATCTCTTAGGTCCACATTTTGCGTGGCCGACCTTTCGCTTTGTATCCATTGTATCGGAGCAACATTGCTCTTTGAGGTGCACTGTCTCTTGGTAATCTTCTTATGCAATCGAACCATTTATTTTGTTGTTCTTTGATGAAGTTCAGTACTGATATTGCATGCACTTTTTCCTGATGTCTTCATTTCTAAACCAGTCTCTTCTTGTTACTCCCAGCATTCTGCGTAGACACTTCATCTCTGTCGTGACTAGCTTTCTTCTATCTTTTGATGTCAGCGTCCAAGTTTGGCACTGATAGCATAATGCTAAAATGTTAAAATATTATGTTAAAACATAAACACGGATATAACACAACAAGGGCAACTTATCTAGCCTAATTAAAGCTCCCACCCCTACGCTTAACGTCAAGAGTGGACAGCCAACTCTATCTTCCACCTGGGAATAGACAATAGCATAATGTTGGCAGAAAGATTGTGTTAAGCAATCTATGAATGTGATTCACACATACCAAACTTATAACTAAACATTATATCGTATCAGAATCAAGCTGTTTACTCGGCTATATTATTAATAGAATTTCAAAACGCTCATATATTAAATTTGTTATTCATTATTCTGTGTCATAATTAATACTGGATTGTTATGTGGGAATATTTCTGATGAATATATTATACATGTCTGCATTATTGCTACACTTTTACTACTTGCAAGGAAGGGGGATTGACAATATATATAGGATTTTGCCATGAGGGAATGCTGATCCTGTCGTTTCTTTGCTTTTTTACGATCTTTATCGCGATGATTATATTATACCGTCAGATGCGTTCTTATGATGAAGTCGGCTGTTGTCTGGAGCTCATCTCTTGTGACATGTAATTTTGATAATTATACCGTCAGATACGTTCTTATGATGTAAGTCAGAGCTGTTGATCTGGAGCTCATCTCTTGTGACATGTAATTTTGATGATTATACCGTCAGATACGTTCTTATGATGAAGTCGGCTGTCGTCTGGAGCTCATCTCTGGTGCCATGTAGTTTTGATGATTATACCGTCAGATGTGTTCTTATGATGAAGTCGGCTGTGTCTGGAGCTCATCTCTGGTGCCATGTAGTTTTGATGATTATAAAGTCGGATGCGTTCTGTATTTGATGAAAGTCAGTGTCTAGTCTGTGTCTGGAGCTCATCTCTGGTACCATGTAGTTTTGATGAATATACCGTCAGACTGATCTTATGATGAAGTCGACTGTTGTCTGGATCTCATCTCTGGTGCCATATAGTTTTGTATGTAGTGTTGTGCTGTAGCGCCGGCATCTATTTCTATCGATGATATTCAGGGGGACAGTCTTGCAGAACATGTTCTGTGGTTTGATCAGCGGTGCCACAAGGACACAGAGGGGATAGAGACAACCGTAGCTTGTGTAGGTGTTTATTCCATCTATTATGCCCTGTCCTGAGTCGGAAGATGATGGTTTGGTCTTGTTTGTCAAGTATGTGCTAGTTTATGTTCTCTTCTAATGCCCATGATAGCTATTTTTCCCCCCAAAAATGTAATTTCGTTTTCTATTTGTTCACATTCTCCTCCCTGTTTAGTAAGTGTGTCTGCCTTCTCGTTACCTGGGACTCCACAGTGTGATGGTACCTATTGAAATGCAACTCTCTTTTTGGCATAAATCTTCCTGAGCTCTTTTCTCACAGGTGGAAGTTTACTCTGGTGGTCTTGCAAAACGGATAGCTCATCTGTGAAAAATACCACTTGTTGGTAGTCAGAGTTGGGGATATTTATCATGATGCGGACGTAGTAGTGACCTTGTCCTTCTCCACATATCTATGTTTGCCAATCTGTTACACCATCTCAGTCTAAGAATCTGTCGAAGATACTGGAGTAGTAAAAGATGGTTGCACAACACGATCTTTCTTCCAACATTGTTTCCAAACCTGGACGCTGCCATGAAACGATTAAAGAAAGCTAATCACGACAGAGATGAAGTGTCTATGCAGAATGCTGGGAGTTTCAAGATTTAGATATTAAGATAGCAAGGGGGAAAAAGTGAGTACATCATCAATACTAAACTTCATCATGAAACAACAAATTAAAATGTTCGGCCACATAAGCAAATTACCAACAGACAGTGCGCCTCAAAAAGCATTGCTACTCAGATACAGTGGATACAAAGCAAAAGGACACCCACGTAAATGGTGGACCTCAGAGATAACAGAGGAATCGAAAAAAAAAAAATTCACGAAGCGCAAATAAAAACCCGTTCTATAAATCTCTTCTTATCTTGCATAATTAGAGAAAAGAAAAAAGACAAAAGTATACACATATTAACATATACACATAAACTAACAACACACATAAGTACACGCAGTGGCGGCTCGTCATTAAGAGCCAGTGGGACTGGGCCCCACCAAAATAATGTATAACGTGTATTTATTATTTTGTAAATTAAAATATACCTAACCCAATATCATGATTTTTACGAAAATTTTTGTCTGGCCCCACCAGCAAAAATGAGTACGAGCCGCCACTGCGTACACGTATAAAAACATACACTTACATCTACACACTCACCCACATGCACATATTAACAAAATACCCACATGCTCATTTACATATAAGCAGCACATAAACAAACACACTCGTGCTCACACACATTCTCTTAAAGCAGAAACAAACGCAGATACGATCAATTGCACACCTACTCAGACACATATAGAGACACATATAGAAACATATATACACACATATTTACCTGTGACATGAATGGGGGCAGTAATCGATGTATGCAATCGTCTTACATTAATCTTCAACAGATGGTAACTAAACTTAGCTGTTCTAATATTAAATCATAATAGAGCACGTCACAGTGACTCCCATACTTTACTTTTCGCAACCCAACACGTCCATGTGTTGCTGGGACTCGCAAGGGAGCAAAAATAGTACCACTGCAACCTACAAGGCATGTTGTAAGAGGCGACTGACGTAGGGCCTAGGAAGCTATCTAAGTTGCAGAAATCGGATGTGCTGGCCTACTTGTAGGCGCATAACTGGCAAAACGTACAATCATTTGTGTTTCATATTAATTTGTCACTCCTGTTTGTTCGTTTGTTGATAAAGGCCTTTTGGTCGAAACGTTGCTGTTTATCGTCACTGTTTATGTATTTTGTAAAACTATGACTTTTGTTTGTACGTGTTTCACAATCGCTCTTAGGCTCAGATGACATACAAATCACAAAGGGGGTTAACATGGTCGATATCGAGCGTTCTAAGAAGAAAAGAAGAAGAAGAAGAAAAGCAACCGACAAGTTATTGGTTAATGAACTGACGTCACAGCACTCCGGGCAGACCCATAGGTGCTCAGTCTCCTAAAACAGATGTGTTACCAGTGCCCAAATTTGGGGTGTAAAAATAGAACCACTGTTACCTACCACGCATGTCGTAAGAGGCGAGTAAGGAGGTTTGGCTGAAATCGGATACATGTGTCCTAAACATGTAGAAGTCTATGCGTTTAGGGTCCTACCAAACCAATGTGCAACGTATACACGTTCTTGGCAAAGATCAAACATATCACAAAGAGTGATTAGAATTGGTAGTAAAGAACGAACGCAAAGAAGAAGAAGAAGTATTCCTTTTAATAAAGCATCTGGACAACGTCACGAGTACTGTATATAACAATAAATATGTTATTGTACAAGCATATATATCATGCAGTTAGACAACACAGTGTATACAGTCTTCTACAGCAGAACAGTAAAGCCAAAGGGAAGTTCAAGTAAAAGGTGGATAGATGGTGTGTCAATATAATGTCAAAAGATGAAGGAACCATCATTCACGTCATCCAAGAAGCGAAAGACAAACAAAGAAGACAGCGGCAACACTGGGTTACATCCTGGTAACATGGTATGAAAATACGAAGAAGAGGTTTGGGAAGGGTGGGGGGTCTCTGTGGCTAAGTGGTAAGACTGCCTTGCGTTCCAAAGGTCGCAGGTTCTAATTCAGACCACGCCGTTCTGTTCACGAATGCATTTTTTCTTAGGACCCTAGGATTATTGCCAGAGCTACGGAGTTCGTGCTTTTTAAAACTTTTTTTAAAAAGATGCTATTTTTGTTATTAAAACAATTTGTATATATAAACAGTTACTAATGGTGGGACGGATTAGCGTAATGCATAGAGCATCCGATTATCGACTCGGACATAAGAGGATTGTGGGTTTAAAACCATACTTGAAAAAAGGAATTGGCATTCCTACCTCCTGCACAATAGGTATTACAATATCAAGGACAGATACTTCATACCGTAATAGCTAAAAAAAAAAGGCTACGGAAAAATGTATATGTTATTTTATTGTTAATATATGCACAAAATGTGGGCGTCTGAGCTTTAGTAGTAGTGAATTCCATCACAGCTTAAGAGTACCTGGCTGCCCTCCATTGGACTTAACTTAGTAGTGTGAACTCCATCACAGCTTAAGAGTACCTGGCTGCCCCACCCATTGGATTTCTGGGACTTATTTACTGGGGCAGTTGTTGTATCTGACTCTCAGTCGATGCTTCACAAGATCCAGAAGGGCAGGTTTCGGTATGAGTGGATGTCGTCTATAGAAGTTTCTAACCTCCAGCGGCTTACGTGGATATACTGTCCTGGGCATGAGGGTGTTTACGGTAATGAGAGAGCGGGCAGGCTTGCATCAACAGCATCGGTTGTTGGGGAGTTGAAGATGGATAAGGGGATATTCTTCGGTCTCTTCGCGACTCTCTGTTGGATGAGGACACTAAAATCGATGTTGAATCGATCAAGCGATTTAAGCAGTTTGGAGTTACCCGTTGTTCAAGTCGAACTGGATGCCTGAGAGGCAGAGTGAGAGGTATGTTTAATCAGTGAGCCACAGGAACCATCAGTATGCATACTCTTCGATATCTGTTGGGGAAACTGAGCACCTATGGGTCTGCCCGGAGTGCAATGACGTCAGTTTAGTAACCAATAACCAAAAACCTGGTTAAACTCCTCCGCGGGCATTGTGAAAACAATTGTTCCCGTGGATTTTTACGAATGTAAAATAGACCTCACCGCTCTGAAAGCAATGATAAACTATTGAAAGTATAAGTGGTGCCTAGAAAATCAACGACTGGTTTACTGTGATTGATGGCAACGTCCTGTTCTTCTTCTTCGAAATCTCCGTATCGACCACTTGTTAACCACTCATTGTGATTTGTATGTGATCTGATCCTTAGAGCGATTGTACATTGTGCCAGTCATGCTCCTATAAGTAGGCCAGCACATCCTATTTCTGCGATGCTTTTTATTTACTAGAGTAGCTTCCCTAGGCCCCTACATCAGTTGCCTCTTACGACATGCCTTGTAGGCCGCAATGGTACTATTCTTTGCTTCCTTGCGGGCCCGCACTACACGGGTGACTGAGATATATTTCATGAATTTCATTTTTTTATGCACAAAATAATATATAACAAAACTCTATAAAAAATATCGTCTCTTAAAATAATTTTTTTGGGAAATCCATTTTTAGATAATGACGTCCATGTTTGTATCCCACTTTTGTTCAATGAAATAATAATATTATTATATCATATGAAATACGTCAACCTGTCATCAAATTATGGGACTATATTCAGAATAACATATCAATAACTGCAACTGGAACTTTGGTAATGGATATAAATCAGTCAAGGTCGATGTTAAGGGAATCCTCGGATAGAGGGAGGAAAACAAAACTGTTTTTGTATTAGGAGACGTGAGTGACCTCTGAACTATCTCTATCGGTGTTTTTTATGGTTCGTTCTGAACAAATATGTGATCAATTTCCGATCTTCTTGGCCTTCATCATTTTCTGTTGTTTAGTGATAGGAGATGGATAACACTATGAACTAAGGCTCGATTAATTAAAGAAGCCAGCTTCGGTACTTTTGTTTGTGTTTACCGGGTTACCTCAATGTAGAGTATCTATTCTCTATGTCTGTCTGTATATCTGTGTGTCTGTCTGTCAGTCTGCCTGTCAGTCAGTTTGTCAGTCTGTCTATCTGTCGGTATGTCTATCTATCTATCTATCTATCTATCTATCTGTCTGCATATCTGTCTATCTATATGTATATTTGTCTATATATATGCATATCTGTCTATCTGCCTAACTACTGGTCTCTCAGTTTGTCCTATGTATGTCAATACTGTGGCTAAGTGGTTAAACACTTTGCCTTGTGAGTCGTAGGTCGTGGGTTGAGTCCGAACCGCGCCATTCTGTTCACGAGTGCAGTTTTTCCAGAGACCCCTAGGATTGCTGCTGGAGCTACGGAGTTCATGCTTTGTGCAATACTCTCGGCAGGTGGCAGGCCATTTCTGCAGAGAGGGACCGAGCCGTATGAGGTAAAACCCGGTGCAATGAAGTCAATCGGCTTTAAAACCCTTTTTATATAGCAATATACACATACAGGTAACCATATATATAGTAAAATATATTAAGTTGGCCCTTGCCGGATAGTCCTAACATTTCCATCTCTACTTTTTTTTTCCTTTGCCTTCACAAGATTGCAAAAGCAGATAGATAACAACAAATTAATCTCGACCTTCATAAATCTCGGTTAATCTAGCTCTATAGCATATATATATATATATATATTTGTTTGTGAAGAATGTTGTTTGTTACTGGTCGACATTACCATCTGTCTGTGTGACGACGATCCAATCTTTGTTTGATAATTAAGAGACCAGAAATAGTCTGAAATATATGTCTTACATTTATGCAATTATAATAAAGTTTGATCGAAACTGGGTCTCAACATCTTCTTCTTGTTCGTCCATTTATTTTCATTTTTCAGTTTGGAATATCTTCATTGCACTCCAGATATGAACATAGGTGCCCGATCTCCTTCGCAATATCTCCAACAGCATCCAACGACTGACTGTACCAGTTCGATGTTGATTGATCAGCCTACTCATATACCTGTTGTGCTGTTTCCTGTTGTGCTGTTTTAAATAAAAAAATTATTGCTCTAGTCTTCAATCCAAGCTCTTGCAATCTAGAAGTTGACATAGTTTGTTTTAAACGAAAATCCTCTTTGCTGGTGTTCAACACTCTATGAGGGTGTTCAGAATGTCAGCTCTATCCATTGGCTGATCCCAGTGGAGGCTCGTGATGATTTTTGATTGTGGGGCCAGACATTTTTTTCCGGATAAATCATGTTTTTTTGGTTGCTATATTTTAATTTATAAAATAATAAATACACGTTATATATTATTTTTAGTATGGGCCCGGCCCCACTGACCCTTAATGACGAGCCGCCACTGGCTGACCCCCTGATATGGTGGCAGAACCATCCAGTCCGTCCGTTCTCTCCTTTCCGTCGACACATGTCCCCGGAACGAAGAAGAGTGTTGCAAATCTGTTGACGTTTGTAGTGATTCAGTCAACTGTCTTCGCACCGAACCAGTCTCCACCCTTCTGGTCCTCTTCGTTTACAATGATACAGACTACGGAAAAGTGATTAAACAGTTTGCATCGAATTCTGAAGGTCGTGGGATCGAAACCAGACCAAATCGTTTGTGTACCAGCTTCCAATCCTGGATTTATCCATGTCGCTGGTACCAGTTGTCTTCTCCTTTTCTTCTGCGATCAACTTCTGCTATATGACTACCAGTTTCCAATCTTGAATCTATCAATGTCGCTAGTACTAGTTTCCAATCTTGAATTTATCAATGTCGCTAGTACTAGTTTCCAATCTTGAATTTATCAATGTCGCTAGTACTAGTTTCCAATCTTGAATCTATCCATGTCGCTAGTACTAGTTTCCAATCTTGAATTTATCCATGTCGCTAGTACTAGTTTCCAATCTTGAATCTATCCATGTCGCTAGTACTAGTTTCCAATCTTGAATCTATCCATGTCGCTAGTACAGTTTCAATCTTGATTTATCCATGTTGCTAGTACTGTTTAAATCTTGAATCTATCCATGTCGCTAGTACTAGTTTCCAATGTTGGAAAGTATTCTCAATGTCTTAAGAAAGTTAGTTGCTTGGATTTCAGTAGAGTGCAGAAAGTGATTGAGAACGTGTGATGGCGTTATGATTGCTGTGACATTGAATGTAACCAGCATTCAATCTGGTGAAATCAAATTGACAGCTCGATGTGGTAAGAATGGAAGATTGCAGATCAATATCACACACCATGTTGTCTTCCTACTTTCTAATAAGTCTTCCTCGTTTCAAATATATAACGGTAATATCTTGTACCACAGAGAGCCACACAGAAAAATTATAATTAGTACAAAGAAAGAGGAAGTCCACGCAAAAGATGGAGCAACAGCATCAAGAACAGCCTTACGAACATGAATATCAGCTTACAAAGTGCCTTAAAACAAGCACACAAGATCACTACGTTTCACCCCCAACACTTCTACAGGGTGTTCAAGATAAAAGCAGCATGCGAATGGAGCTAATCTTGCATATATTTATGAAAATGAGAAGGTTCAGTTATGACGTAGTATAGGTCAAGGTTGTGTGACGGTATGTAATTGTAGTGCGGGATGGGGCGATGAACAAATGTGACGTATGACGAGCTAGTCAGAACCGGATTAAATAGTAAATAGACACCACTCCCTGTGTAACTGGCAACTTTCGATTTGTCAATGGGGCTGCATTTATCTTGAACACCCTGTATAAAGAAGTAAATGGTGGAAGAGAAGAAGAATAACGGTAATATCGTAGCGGATATAACCTCAGTAAGAATGTGTGATGGCACATCATAGTGGTTGGACATAAGAAATTACGTCATAAAAAAGCTAAGGATGCATTCTGTTGTCTTGTTTTCTTTTAAAAAAACACATACGTTGCAAACATCGAGTATTGATAAAGAATACAGTGGCGGATAACGTGTGGGTGTGATACGTTGACATTTAACACAATGGTATTAAAAAAACACATGTGCGTGCGGTTTAATATAAATGTTACAGAAGAGTTTGTATGCAACGGCGGACAGAAAATAAAATATATAGATCTTGCAAAAAATAACAGAAAATGGGCTGATGTAACAAATAATAATGAGCAAAATTGCACCTATGATCATGGCTGAAGTGCACTGAAGATATTCCAAACTAAAAAATGAAAAGAAAAGGACGAACAAGAAGAAGAAGATTAGACTCAGTTCTGATCACACTTTATTATAATCGTTTGAACCTAAGTGTTGAATGAGATCAAGACACAGAGAAAGCTTATCAAAATAAGAAAGAGGCAGTCATCGTTTTTCAGGCATGTGATGAAGAGGTGAGGTTTAGAACACAATGTAACAACCGGTAAAATCGAGGGTAGACGAGACAGAGGAAGACAGAGAGAGAAAATTTTGGATAGCCTGATTTCATGGCACGGTAGAGCGTCAACATCTGAGTTGATAGCAAACACCAAGGGCAGAGATTTGTGGAGACCATGATCGCCTACGCCAGCCGGCACGGCACCTGATGATGATGATGAACCTAAGACATATATTCGTATTTCAGACGTCGACTGGTCTCTTACTTACCAAAGATAGATTTAATTGTCAACACACAAACATAGTAATGTCGATCACAAACCAAAAGCAACATATTGTGGACATATACAAGAACATGAGGACATATACAAAGAACATGATGGGTTGGAGAAATAATAATGGAGAGAGGCAACCAGGAAGGAAGAGAAAAGTCTTCTTTCTCTTTCTCAAATCATGTTTGCCTCACAGCGTCAGGTCAGGAAGAGATTTCTAAAACGGGCCCTAGTATGCGCTTTGTAAATAGTCTCTTTCGTCGCCTCTGTTATCTCTGAGGTCCACTTTGCGTGGCCGGCCTTTTGCTTTGTGCCCATTGTATCGGAGCAGCATTGCTCTTTGAGGTGGTAATCTGATGGTAATCTGATGTAATCTGACGCCGAACCATTTAATTTGTTGTTTCTTGATGAAGTCTAGTACTGATGTTGTACCCACTTTTTCCTGATGTCTTCATTTCTCAACCGGTCTCTTCTTGTTACCCCCAGCATTCTGCGTAAACACTTCATCTCTGTTGTGACTAGTTTTCTTCTATCATTTGTTGTCAGTGACCAGGTTTGGTACTGGTAGCATAATGTGGGAGAAAGATTGTGTTGAACATTGCTCTTTTTGTGTTCATGGTGACGTGTTTGAATCTTAAAATTGGCGCCATTTGCCCTATCATTTGATTTGCTTTGTTGCAACAACAATACAAAAGCACCAAAAAAAATCAAACAATAATAAAGATGGATTCATGATGAAATAGATGATTTGAACAAGACTACAGCTTATTTGCAATATCTCATTATCCAATGTCTTACTCATCAGTAATATGAACTATGAACTATGAACTCATCAGTAGATAGTTTATCTAGAGATAGCATTACTTGTCCTCAGCAGAACTTTGTCACCTGAACGTTCATCAAATCTTCTCTCTCTCTCTCTCTCTCTCTCTCTCACACAGGTCAGATGCCCCCGCATTTGCAACCATCATAGTAAAATCATTAGTTACATCATGAATCCATCTTCTTCGTGGTCTTTTTCTTCTCCTCTTTGCCAGGATGCCTCCTTCCATAATAGTCTTCTCCAACAATTTGTATCTTTTTATATGTTCAAAATATGTTTAATTCTTATTTGTAGCATCAACCAGTTTTCTTTGATTTTGAGTTCTTTCTGAATAGATCGTCTTCTTCTTTGCGTTCGTTCTTTACGACCAATTTTAATCACTCTTGTGATATGTTTGATCTTGACAAGAACGTTATAGGACATTGGTTTGGTAGACCACTAAACACATAGACTTCTGCACGTTAGACACGCATCGATTTCACCCAAATAGAAGTCAATGAGAATGGTTCAATCAATCAATGAACTAATAGCTATAATCTGTGATCAAACTGTATACTAAACCAAAATAATAACAATTACACTACAATAAGATACGATAGGACAGAAGGTTGAATTCTCCAGAGACTAAGAAACCAACATGTAATCAAGAGAGCGCTAGACAAATACATAAACCACACACTGGTTAACAACTGAAACAAGTGTGCTGACAAACAATCACCAGAGACTAAAGCAAACGATCACACGTACCACAGAACCAAAAATAATAACAATTACACACTGGTTAACAGACGGTAATAGAGTGCTGAACAACACAAGTCACCAGAGAAGCCTAGACAAATACATAAAACTACGACACTGGGTTAACAACCTGGTAACAGTGTGCTGACAACACAAGTCACCAGAGAAACACAAGACAAATACATAAAACCACGACACTGGGTTAACAACTTGGTTTTTCAAGAGTTCAGTTCACTTCTTCCGACTTTCGATTGCCTTCAAGTGATCAAGCTAAGTAATATTTGTGTTAGAAAACTGTGAATATGCGACCCAAAATGTAAGCCGTCTGCTGAACAAGTTGCAGAAGTGAGGAAAACGGCTGAAAGACTAACGACATCGACACAGCTCTAGATGACGTATAAATGTGTTTGTTATCCAAGGCGAACATGACCGAATTTTTGGTAGCAAATATGATCCATCAGCAGATTGCACAAGGTCACTACTGACCTACATCAGGTTACGAATATAACACCAGAAAACATATTGCGTCACAGACTTGGAAATGCTATTCCCACGCACCCAAACTCCAGCTCCACCGAAAAAATTATCCAGAAATATGGCTACTTTTCACGCATGTGACATTTCACTGATAACAAGAGCTGGGGATATGATGAAGGAAATAAATTAAAAGAAGAACAAATATAGCCTTACAAAAACTTTAATAACTAAAAAAAAGTCATGGAATGGAACTGGCAGGAAAACTACAATCAGACTACTAAGAACATGCATATTCCCATTCCAGTTGCAACGTATGAGCGTGAAACGTGGACATTTAACAAGATAATGGAAAATCACATATGCGTTTTTGAATATAAGTGTTACAGAATGGTCATCCTTATGTCATGGACAGAAAAGAGAACAAATCCAGAACTAACTCAAAATTAAAGAAAATAGCTGATGCTATAAATAAGAATGAGAAAATTGAGGTATTTTGGACATAAAAACACAAGGGTTGGAAAAGATCATTATGTAAAGGGCATACTGACACAGAGGAGAGGAGGAAGACCATGGAGAAGATGAATTCAGGATGTAACCGATGATTTGTGCATGACGGTTGCAGAGGCGGGACATCTCAGAGAGAGAGAGAGAGAGAGGGGAGGGGGAGAGAGCAGAGATAGAGAGAGAAAGAGAAATTCCGAAGAAGTGTTAGCGTGGTAACGTTCTGCTCATAACAAACTATGTGATAATGAGACGAGACATGTTTAGAATAAAGCCTGGTCAGACTGCACAGTGTGCATGTCAGACTGAAACACAAACTCTAAAGCACGTCCCGCAGTCCTGCCCATCATACCTACGCCATGGAAATGAAACATGACCTCATGAACGAAGCTTACAGAGCAGGATACAAGGAACCGGCTCGCAACTCTTAACTGATGTTCAGCTTCATAGAGGCAGCCCATCTCATGATTTAGACCAGCGTTTCCAAAGTGGGCTGTACCGCCACCCTGTGGGCGCTGGCCTTCCAGGGGGCGATGGTGGGTTCAGAAGCACTTGGGGAGTTTTTTCTTGATTTTGCGATTGAATAATCATTGCAAATTTGAATTCTGCATTTTAATTCATCTTATGCCCGTCTTAAACGATCCATTTAAAATCAATTTTCTATTTCATGTATATAATGATTTGAAAATTGACCATGTATGACAGAAATATATTTCAATTTTCTATGTCAAAGTGAAAATAGAGCATGTTATATATATGTGAAGGAGGGTGCGAGCCTGGCAAACTGTTATAATGGGGAAGGGACGTTGCAAGTTTATATCGTGCAATGTCAATGTGCACGATGGATTGAAAAAGTTTGGGAACATGGTTTAGACTGAGCACATGAAACAGATCAAAGGAAGAAGAAGAAGAAGAAGAAATGATTGAAGGAAAAGAAGAAGAACAGTTGGTTCACATTCGAAACTGTGGCAAATATGTTTTACACAAGGAGAACTGCCTGCAAAACGTATTCGTAGCGCGTTTGACGACGGGTGACAATCCCCCTGTGAGTGCAGTTCAATTCCGCAAGCTGGCAGAAAAGTCACAGGTTCTTCAGATTTATGGTGTTCGTGGCACCGAACCGAAGGGTTATGATATCCATAGCACCGAGCGAAGGGTTACGATGTCCATGGCACCGAGCTGAAGGGTTACGATGTCCATGGCACCGAGCTGAAGGGTTACGATGTCCATGGCACCGAGCTGAAGGGTTACGATGTCCATGGCACCGAGCTGAATGGTTACGATGTCCATGGCACCGAGCTGAAGGGTTACGATGTCCATGGCACCGAACTGAAGGGTTACGATGTCCATGGCACCGAGCTGAAGGGTTACGATGTCCATGGCACCGAGCCGAAGGGTTATGATGTCCATGGCACCGAACTGAAGGGTTACGATATCCATGGCACCGAACTGAAGGGTTACGATGTCCATGGCACCGAACCGAAGGGTTATGATGTCCATGGCACCGAACTGAAGGGTTACGATGTCCATGGTACCGAACTGAAGGGTTACGATGTCCATGGCACCGAACTGAAGAGCTTAAAAGCTCAAGTACTTCTGCTGGATCTAAAATAAAAATATACAAACAAGAGCAAACATAATAAACACGTATGTCGTATGACCAGCTTTGTTAATGAAATGAAAATTAAAATGGTGGCATATCCTTTCAGGACGTCACTATCAACCACAGTAAACGAGTCGTTGATTTTCTAGGCACCACTAATACATTCAGTAGTTTGTCATTGCTCTGAAGAACTCTGAGATCTATTTTTAACGTTCGTAAAAATCCACGGGAGCAAATTTGCTTTCAAACTGCCCGCCGTGGTGTTTGATCCAGGTATTTTTGGAATCCAGCTCGCCCCGCTTTACCCACACACACCCACTTTGTTACTATTCATGAATAAATATATTGATTATTAATTAACTTAATTCTCAGCGTGTAGTACATTCGCACTTCTCAGCTTTACATTATCAACACTCATCGATATATCGAATAAACATGTGTTTTAATCTTCAAAATGACTTGTCTCTCTTAAAGAGTTCTTAATCTCCTATCAAATAAATAAACACGTAAGAACGAAAATCCAGTCCTTCGAAACTAAATGCTACAGAAAGATCCTACGAAACTAATCTAATCTAATAGCCGTCCATCGCAAGCGATGATGACAACAATCTCAGACGTGTACTGTTGCACCTCTCGGTGTGTGCGGAGGTGACTGTAGAGTCCAATCCTAGAACAGAATCCCCGACCACAGGTGGGGCATACATGATCAAGGTTAGACATGTGCGTGTTGTGTGCTCTGTCTTTTCGCGCTGCTCGTTTTCTCTGTGACTCAACAATACGATGATTCTCAGCTATTCGGGTTCTCTTTTGTTGTTACAGCGCCACATTTGGCGATCTTGCGCAAGGGATTCCCAGCACGTATTGTCTATATCGAAGCATTTCAGAGACACTTTAAGAGTGTCTTTAAAGCGTTTTTCTGTCCACCAGCTAAACGTCTGCCCCTTCAAGCTCGCCATACATCAACTGTTTTGGGATGCGTTTATCAGGCATTCGAGCAACGAGACCGGCCCATCTCAGTTGGGCCTTCTGCAACAGGGTGTTGACGCTTGGGATCTTTGCTCTTGTGAGGACTTCGCTGTCTGAAATTTTGTCCTGCCAGTTTATTTTTAGTATTCTGCGTAGACAGCTTGTGTGAAAATGGTTTAATTTTCTTGCGTGTCTGCTATACACTGTCCATGTCTCGCTTGCGTACAGCAGCGTGGTTAGCACTATGGCCTGGTAAACTTTCAGCTTTGTGACTATGCTTATCCCCTTCCGTTCCCACACAGTGACACGTAACCTTCCGAACGCAGCACTGGCTTTGGATATCCTATTGTGGACCTCAGAATCTATGTTTGCCGATCTGGATAGGAGGCTGCCAAGATAAGCAAAGTTGTCCGTTGACTGGAGACGCTGGTGTTTAATGTTGATGACTGGATCGTAATACTGTTCTCTAGGGGCGGGCTGGAACATGACCTCTGTTTTTTGGTGTTAATGGTGAGGCCAAACCTATCACAGGCCATTGAGAACTTGTCCATGTAAGTCTGCATTTCTTCCTCAGAGTTGGTAGCGAGGGCACAGTCATCAGCAAACAACAGGTTTGAGATAGTTGATTCTTTTACCTTGGTGGAGGATTTTAACCTCCGAAGATTGAATAGGTTACCGTCTGTCCTGTATCTAATCTAAATTACGAAATCTACGAAACTAAATGCTACAGAAAGATCCTACGAAACTAAATGCTACAGAAAGATCCTACGAAACTAAATGCTACAGAAAGATCCTACGAATACCATGGACAGAAAAAGAAAGAACATTGATGTCCTGAAAGAACTAAACGTTAAAGAGAATTGGTTGATAAACAACATACTATACAGAAAATTACATACTTTGGTCACATCAAGCGTCACGATGGCCTGGAAAGAACAATACTAGAGGGCAGGGTCCCAGGACGCAGAGGCAGACCAATAAGAAGATGGCTACATGATATTAAAGAAACCATGAATATGACCATCGACGAAGTGGGTGAACTGGAATTTCAGGTGTGCCGCAAAGAGAGAAACGTCCCATAAAGGATACGCACCTTGATGATGATGATGATGATGACATAATGATATAGGATATGATACTGAGCAGTTAAAAGTTAACAAATATCTGGCAATCTCAAGACCTTAGTATATGCACAAAAGTTAAAGTGTTTGGGTCCTGTGTGATTCCTGTACTGACCTACGGTTGTGAAAGTTGGAAATCAATAAACCAAATTGATAAGAAACTGGACAGCTTTGAGAATAAATGCATCCGAAAATTTTTTAAAGTAAAATGGAGTGATTTCGTTTTGAACAACACAGTGAGAGATAGAACACACCAACAACCCGTATCAAATATTATAAGGAAACAAAGGTGGAAATATTTAGGTCATGTTCTTAGATCAGACGAAAAGAGACTAAATCGATAAGTCCTTATTTGGTCATCAGTTGGGAAAAGAAAACGTGGTAGACCTAAGACAACTCTTCGAAGAACAATCCTGCAAGAAAGTAAACTTTTGGATGTAAACCATACAAGATCTCCAACTGTTAGCAACGAACCGCATCACATGGAGATCTAAAACCTCTGCCCTATGTGCCGCCTTTGGCAAGAAAGGAAAAAACTAACTAACAAGCTAATTAAAAATAATCGTTACTGGTTACTGAACTGATATCATGACACTCTGGGCATACCCAGAGCGCTCAGTCTCTTTCAGCATATGACAGAGTATGCATACTCTTAGTTCATTTGACTCCATGGTTCAACAGAACCAACTTATGGCCTTCGGACGCAGGTAAGAATTATGGGAAATCAGACCACAACTAACACCACGTGACCTCGCATTCTAGTATTGTTGTATATAGACGAATTCATTTCAAAATCAACACAAAATGGTAAATCGAAGTTACATTATGCAACAAGTAAAGTTTAACAATAAGGAATATCAATATTATAAATATGTTTCACCAATAAATAACAATAGACTCACAGAATTGAGTAAAATTGCAAAAATGCTTGCAGTGTTCTATCAAACATCTGTAATATCAGCCCTTATCTGATCTAAGTCAGAAACCCCCGTCATTTGTCTGGCCTAGTTATCTAGAGTTGACTGTGGTTTAACACATTCTTCATTCTGCTCCACATGTGTCGAGATCTCCTTGTACAAACTGTAATTTCACACTCATTAAATCGCCATTTAGATGTGGTATCAATTTCAGTGTCTTTATCTAAAAGACGACCACCGACACACCAAAGGATGTTATCTGCTCATAAATGATTTCCAGAATCAAGGATATGCGGAAATAAAAAAAACAGCTTCTGTAGGGTAGCTGCTCGTTGTTTTGCAGTTCGAAAGTTCTAGAAAGCTAATATGCAAGTAATTGTGTAAGTATGTCTTTCTTCAAGATCGTCCTTTGTCTAGCCCGTCTACCAGTGGCGCTCGTCATTAATGCCATTAGGAGGCGCTCAAAAATAAATGTACACTTGTACTTATTACGTTATAAATTTAAATATAACCTAATCCAAAATCATAATTTATCGAAAATTTTTGTCTTGCACTAAAAAAATGAGCAGACCACTGCGTCTACTATATCTCATTCTCTTCATCCCTCTACCTATTCTTCTGTATGTATGCTTTTGTCTTGCTGCAGGACCAGATGAAAGTGTCCAGTTTCAGTTTTGAATATCGTCATTGCACTCCGGACATGTCCATAGGTACCCCTATCTCCTTCGCAATATCTCCAACAGCGTCCAGAGATTGACCGTGCTATTTCGATTTTGATTGATGAGCCTACTCTACACCGTATGCTGTTTTTTTGACTCAATCTTAAAACCCATCTCCTGCAATCTAGTAGTGGCTGATTGGTTTAAATGAAAATCTTCTTTGCGATCACACTCTGAGCGCGTTTTCTTCTTCTAATGTTTTCAGACATCGATGTGTATACTTTTAAAGTAGTTAGTGGTCAACCGGAGTCCATGTACATCTCCGTATAGCTTATCTTAGACTGACATCGATGTGTATACTTTAAAGTAATTAGTGGTCAACCGGAGTCCATGTACATCTCCGTATAACTTATCTTAGACTGACATCGATGTGTATACTTTTAAAGTAATTAGTGGTCAACCGGAGTCCATGTACATCTCCGTATAGCTTATCTTGGACTGATATCGGGATTGGCCATATGTTTTCTCTCTGTTCACTGTATTTTGGACATTCTTGCAGTATGTGTATCTCTGTTATCTTGCTTGTGCCACATGTACATATATCAGATGGGTCTATTTTATACTTATTAAACATATAGTACCTCAGCCTATTGTGCCCTGTTCGTAGACGGAAAATGACAACCTGTTCTTTTCTGCTTAGTTGGGGTATGCATCATTCTTTTCATGACCTGGGTGGTCTCTCATCCATTTCTTCTTGTAGGCCATTTTTATCCACAGTTTTGCTTATGAGGGCGTTCAAAATATCAGCTGTATCCATTGGCTGGTCCGCTAATATGGTGGCAGAGCCAGCCAGCTTGTCTGTTCTCTCATTGCCAACGACACCTATGTGCCACGGACCGAAAATAAGTGTAATTCGAAGAAAGTGTTCAAACTCTGTAGAACCAGTTAGAGTTCAATAGAAATATTATAAAAACGAAAATACTTCTGAAAAAAGAGAGCTTTCCACTGTTGAATTGAACCCCGACTTCTTTTCTAAGAAGCAAGCTCTCTAACAACTGCGCTATTGTAGCTCTCAATTTTTAAATATATATATTTTTTATTTCTTTTAAAAAGTGTACAGAATAATTGACTTAATATCTGAAAACGAACTAGGCTAATTTATGTGATGGATTACCCGTTTCATCTCCTGTTGATATTGTTATGACATATTGACGAGTGCACAAAAGTAATCCTTATTTGGAGATATAAATTACAGACCTGATTTAGTTTTCCGTGTTCTCCATCGCATTTCCACTCACCGATCTAGTACACACATGAGATTACACACATACGCAGACACACTCAAACTCCATTCACTCGCCAGCAACTGTGTGTTTTGTATTAACCGAATTCGAGCGTTTACGTCACGTCAAATATCCGGATCAAAATCACGTCTCGTTTTTCTATTAAACGGAACTCAACTTTGACATGTATTCATTAATCACATATTCTGATAATCAGTTCACAAAACATGTCGATTAACCGCAGTTTCCTCATAAAACTTTCAATGAATGTGTTCATCCAAGCTCGTTTATCTGTATTATGGTTATTTAAAGAGCATGATGTAACAACTATTTACTACTTGTTTACAGGAATTCCGGGAAGATGTTTCAAAGACCTGTTTGTGATCTTGAAATTGTGATTTCTGTAACAATCTAATTCTAATAGTGACGTTGTCATCCAGGTCAGTGCGTTCCCTTTTGCAATGTTTGTCAGCAAGTTTGGTAGTAAATCTGGCAATATTGAATAGAAACTCATGTACTACTAATACTGCTAATACTGTTACTACTACTACTACTACTACTACTACTACTACTATGACTTTTGCTACTACTATTGCTACAACCATTGCTACTTCTACTACTACTACCACCACTACTACTACACAACTACTACTACTACTACTACTGTTCCTACTACTTAACTACAACTACTCCTACTACTCCTACTACTACTTCTACTACTACTATACGACTACTACTGCGACGACTTTTGCTACTACTAATGATATTACTATTGCTACTACTGTTGCTACTACCATTACTACAACTACTACTTTTACTACTACCTTTACTACTACTATCACTAATACTATTACTACGACGTCGGGGGATTAAAGATGGATAAGAGAGATGTGATTCGGTCTCTTGACGATCTCCTATTGAATGAGAACACTAAAAAGGATGTTGAATCAATCTACCGCTTTAAGAAGTTACCTGGTGCTTTGCTTTGCCCCTTCGTGCGTTTAGTTCTTAATCTCTCTACAATATATTTGTTTTATAATTCCACGAATGATCTTCATTCCCTGTGCTCTGCGATCCATAACCTGTTATTACAAGTAATCACCTCCAACACCTATTTCCTCCTGCACACATCCTTAAACTGAAGTAGAGGGTGGACAAGTGATCTTCAACACATCTGCAATACCTCAAAGAGATTTTATTTTTTTGTCATTCTAACATCTTCTGAATGTAACCCAATAATAATAATAATAATAATAATTCCTCTCGTACCGTTATACGTTACATAGTGCCTGCAAGTAATTTCTTCATACCGCTCTATCCTGGGAAACTCGCTCAATCTCATCCATAGAACTGAGACCGATATTTCTGAACCCAATAGTCTACAAACAAAAGGGTTTAAAGCAGAAAGATTGACTTCTTTGCACCGGGTTTTACCCATATAGCTCAGCCCCTCTCCACAGAAGTGAGACGCCACCTGCAGATAGTATTGCACACAGTACGAACTCTGTAGCTCCGGCAACAATCCTATAAGTCTATATATAAAAATTCACTTGTGAACAGAACTGCGCGGTCCGGACTCAAACCCCCGAACTTTAAAACGCTAGTCTTAATTAAAAACTCAACATTATAAATATTATTGTAATGCCTATTTTTTTCAAAACTTTATTGTTATATAACAGCAATATTTGACACCGCTTCGAAGAACCCACTTTCTTTCACCGTTCTCCACAAACAAATACAGCAAAAATAAATGTAAATAAAACAAGTAAAAATACGAACACCATTCCACTATACTATGACCGATATCTATGCTCACATTATTTTTTTTACATTTCGAATGTTTGTTGTTTTGTTGGCTTGCACAAAAGCACACTCTGTAAACACTCGTCTCGTCCTCCGTCACTGCACAGAATCAATCAATGTTTCCATTACTTTTAGTTTTAAACTAGATTTGAGACCACTCTCAAAGTCCATATTAGATAATCCATCAATTTCTGCTCAAACTGAGAATAAAATCCGGACTGCATTTTTAAAAGTATTTTTTATGTATTTAATAAAAATCATTATGGTTGAGTGATGGCCTGTTTGTTTCATTCATTTAATTAACTGTTTGAAATGCTGTAAACATTTTTTTTTTTCAATTTTCTTTTTTTGTGGTTTGTTAATTGCTAATTCTATTCAGAATGTTGTTAATGAAGAAATGCACGTAGGAAACAGAAAATTGGTTAACACTGGACAGGTGAGGTTAATACTGGACACAGGTGAGGTGAACAGGTGAGATTGACGATAACATTGGACAGGTGATATTCATGTAAAAGTTCACAGTTTTGTTAATAGTAACCAGGGGCGGCTCGTCATTAAGGGCCAGTGGGGCTGGGCCCCACACAAAATAATGTGTAATATGTATTTATTATTTTATAAATTGAAAAATAACAACCCAAATCCATTATTTTTCAAAAAAAATATTTATCTGGCCTCACCAGTAGAAATGGTCACGAGCCGCCACTGATAGTAACACTGAACTGGTAAAGATTGGAGTGGTCAGAAAGGAGCACCACAACAGACGTATGAGTAGGCTCATGAATCAACATCGTATTGGCACGGTTAGTCTCTGTACGCTGTTGGAGATAGTGCGAAAGAAATCAGATCATCTATGACCATATCCGTAGTGCAATGAAGATGTAATGAAAAAGTATATTGAGTACAAAGCTAAAGGAAGAACACGCAAAAGATGGAGCGACGGCATCAAGAACAACCTTACGAAAATGAATGTTAAAGTGTCTTACAACAAGCACTCACAAGATCACTACGTCATCCACCACCCTTCCTCAACGACTCTATAAAGAAGTAAATGGTGGAAGAGAAAGAAGAACGAAGATGTTCAAAACTGAAATTGAAACTTATATTTATATTTAAAAGATACTATATAGAATTTAAATTTTTTGAAAGGCGAACGTATATATAACAGGATGGATAAAGTAATAAATATGTGGATATATAGATGGCTCGAACTTAAGTATAGGTTCGAGTTACTCAATGGTGAAAATAAACAGAACATTAAAGACAAATGGATTAAGATAAAGGACACACTATTGAGGGCAGAAAAATAGTAGCGCAGAATTAACAAAAGACAGAAAACCCTGGATAAGTGATGACACCTGGAAATCAATGTATTCAAGAAAGAAGAAAGATGAAACTAGCGATATTTAATACTAAGGATGCAACAGATGAAATCCAAGCTAAAGAGGAATATAGACTAAAAGACACGGAAGTGAAAAGAGCGGCTAGAAGAGATAAAAGAGCATATGTCAATCGACTGGCTGAAGAAGGGAAAAGGCAGCTAAGACTGGAAACAGTAAAATACTATATAATACACTAAAACAACTTACTGGAACTTTTGTTTCAAAGGGTAGCCCAATCAAGAGTAAAGATGGTAAAGTTCTAACATCAGATACCGAGCAGAAGAAAAGATGGGCGGAACATTTTGAAGAAATATTAAATAGACCTGATCCACCAGTACTACTCAAGTTTGACAAAGAGACAAGAAACAGCTCCCTACCAATTAACGAAGAAATGATAAGTGTAGCTGAGGTCAAGGAGGCAATCCATTCCTTGATAAACAATAAGGCAGCGGTGATGACAACATTACTGCAGAAATGCTCAAAGCGGCTGATGATACAACTATTAGCCAGGTGCAAGAACTATTTAATCAAAAGTGGGTATTGGAAAGCAAGAAACTATCCCTCGGGGATCAATGGAAAAAAAGGGAATAATAGTTAAGATCCCCAAGAAAGGTGATCTCAAAGATTGCAACAACTGGAGAGGGATCACCCTATTATCAGTAATGACCAAGACTTTCTGCAAAATCATTCTTAATAGAATCAAAGGAGCAGTGGACACAACCCTGAGAGAAGAACAAGCTGGTTTTAGAACCTGGGAGAAGCTGCTTAGACCAAATAATTACCCTACGACTAATTTTGGAGGAACATATTGAGAAGCAACAACCACTCATACTAAACTTCATCGATTTTTAAAAAAGTCTTTGATAATCTACACAGAATTTCTCTGTGGAATATTCTGAAATGCTATGGAATACCAGACAAAATAATAAACATTATTAAAAGCCTCTATGATGGTTCACAGTGTGCAGTTCGCACTGATGGTGGACACAGCGACTGGTTTATGGTTGAACCCGGAGTTGGATTGCAGATAAGCTATGAAAAAACAAATATAATGAAGACGTCTATGGCAAGTAATGCAGATATCACACTGGAATCTAAAATGATAAAAATAACAGAGCAGTTCACCTATTTGGGTAGCAATTTTGATTTGCACAGGAAATGTTAAAAAGAAATTATGATACGAATTAGCAAAGCAACATCAGCTTTTAAAAGTCTAAATAAAATATGGAACTGCAAGTTATATATAAATATGGAACTGCAAGTATATTAATAAACTAAATTACAAAGAATTTTCAATTCAAATGTTGTATCAATCCTAACATATGCCAGCGAGATTTGGAAAATGACTAAAGATATAGAAAGCAAGTTGAACGCATTTGAAAATAGATGTCTGCGAAAAATAATGAATATAAAATGAAACGAATTCAGAAGAAGTGATGAAATCAGAGACATGTCTGGTCAACCACTAGTGACAACTGTTATAAAAAGAAGAAGATATGTTGGGACACCTTGAGGAGAAATGATCAACGAATATCAAAGCAGGCATTGAAGTGGGATGCAAAGGGTTCAAGAAAGAGAGGTCGACCTAAGGAGACCCTGAAACGAACTTTGCTGAGTGAGGCAGAAAATATCGGTCTCAGTTCCATGGAGGAGATTGAGCGAGTTGTCAGGTAAGTGGAGAAATTACTTGCAGGCCCCTTGTAACGTATAACGGTACGAGAGAAATTATTATTATTATATAGATAGAGAGAGAGAGAGAGAGAGCCGCAGTATTGTAGTTGCTAGTGAACTCGGTTCTTAGACTAATGGTACGGGTTCAGTTCTACATCTGAGGTAGTGAAACATTTTTCCAACCGTAATGGCTCACAGGTCACCCAGCCTTAATTTGGTAGGAGGAACAGCACTGGGAAGTGAAGACGGCCAGCGTGATGTTGACCACATTACTCATCGTGTGCCGATGGTCAATGAACAAATACGGGCCTACCACCTTATACCCAATATACTCGGATGGGACAAGAATGGGTTCTTTTCTTTTATATCTACACATGTGCGAGTGCGTGCGTGCGTGTACGTGTATATGTGTGTGCGTGTCTGTGTGTGTGTGTGTGAGTGCTTACCAATCGGCCTCAATCCGGAGATAAAAGTGTTCGAAATTATGCAAGTTTTTTTTCATGTTACTTTAAGAGACATAGCTGTCTCGTTTCTGATGTAATAGTGTCATGAATTGGCAAACTATAGCAACATTGTGGATATATTTAGCGTTTCTTAATTTAGACAGACAGCTTCATAAAATAATATTATTTTAGATACATAGACTTGAGATGTCTCAACATTATCTCGAATGAGATTGATCGTGCTTGAATGGCATGGCTAAGTCAATGATTCTGTCGGCAGTTTTCCTTCCGCTCAGTTCTCAAGACTGACAATCGCAAGTCGCCTGGATAGCGTCTGCTCCGATCTGTTGTTGAGAACGGGGGACTTTTTGGAGAATCGAGTGTGGAGATCTTCTCCTTTGCGTTCGTTCTTTACGACCAATTATAATCACTCTTTGTGATAAGTTTGATCTTTGCCAAGAACGTGTATACGTTGCACATTGGTTTGGTAGGCCCCTTAACGCATAGAATTCTACACGTTTAGGACATATGCATCCGATTTCATCCAAACCTCCTTAGTCGCCTTTTACGACATGTGTGGCAGGTAACAGTGATTCTATTCTTTACACCCCAAATTTGGGCCCCGGTAATCACTCGGGCGTGGAGATGTCCTGAGAGATATGATTAAAAAACGAATGACATGCAAAATGTGGTATATCCTTTACCAGACGTCGCCATTAACCCCAGTAAACGTCTCGCTGGTTTTCTAGGTCCTACTTATATGTTCTTATGTAATACTGTATATACCTGTCTTTGCTCTATAGCCTATTTGCTCAGTATTACCGCAGCCACCCTAACGATTTTCTCCAGATCTGATCTGATCCAGTCTGACCACCTCAGATTTGTTGATTTTCGTACATCGCATACTTATATGTTCAGTAGTTTGCCATTACTTTCTGAACGGTGATGTCTTTTTTTTTACCACGGCATCAAATTTGCTTACAAATTACCCGCCGCGTAGTTGAAACCAGGTACTATTGGTTTGTGATCAAGCTCACTACCACTAAGTCAAAATGATGATAGTTCTCATATAAGTGATAACGTAACAGAAACGCATTTTTCCATTAACCCCTTCGCCCTTCTGAACCGATTTACCGGCTCGATGTATTTTTTTAAAAAACTCGAAGCCAGTATTTTGACTAATCCAGTACATATAGCATTATAAATGAGTCCGTTGGTAAAAATAAATTACGGTGTGATAAGGTTAATTAGAGATGTAGCATTCGGTTCTGTAGTGAAACACGTACAAACAAAGTATGAACATTAACATAAACAAAATAGTTATTGGTAAACCTAACTAACTTCATAGCATTTCCCTGGAGGTCAGAATGTACTGATTCTGCAGAAGATGTTAACAATTGTACCTACTGAGGATTACTATACCTCACTTGGAATGAGAGCAAGGAGTTTTTGTGTAAGACTCCCAAGGGAGCAACGAAAGCAATGAATATAATCAATACGTAGGCAGTGTACAAGTATTAGAAGCTTCTGGAAAACAAATTAGTAAACACAGGATTCGAACCACTTACCCTTATTTCTTACGACACCCACTGCCTAGCCTAAAAATACGAGCGTTCTTACCAACACAACCAGCGAGCCATTTTAAAAATAGCTTTACTGAGTAGTGTCTTTCACAAACGCTTCGTTTTAGCTAGACACAGAATAATCAGGTACGTTTCGATCGAACAGTGTTTGCACAAACACATGCTATTAAGCTTATTGTGCATGTATATTTGAGACGAGATAATATCATACATGCACACATATACCTCACTGGGTAAAGTCGCTGCTACTTATCTAGTCACTCATTTGAAAGACGCGAGAAAACAAGAAGCCATTTTTAAAAAAAATAGAATTTGGTTGTAAATGTGAGTTTTTTTTAAATCTGTACTATCCATTTTTGATCAAAGGCATGTGACATGTGATGGGATGAACTTCAAGTCAATCACATTTTCTTCCAAGTATTTATATTGTACCAAATTGAGATGGAGTCGACGAGAGCATTGTACAGTTTTTGAAGTCACCTTTTACGACATTTGATAGGTCTATATGCCGTAGAGGTATTTCAAGAACATTTCAAGCCCGCATCGGGTTCACTAGTCATCTATGCACACACAGACAAACATAACGCAAACTACATTTCCTTGGATTAAAATTGTGTGGTCATCCTCACCAGTGATGGACGAGCATTATGCTGTAGAGGTAAAGTGCTCGCCTCTCGATCCAAAGATACTCGGTTTATTTCCTGCGTGGAGCGATTGTCATATTTTTCCAGAGATCACGTATCTCAATGTTTTCTACCGGTTGGAGCAGCCAACCCCAAGTCAAATCCTGCCTCAGTCACCTCTTACGACATACCTTGTAGGTCGCAGTGTTACTATTCTTTGCTCCCAGATTTCATGCAGTGACTTATCCCCACAGACCTGTGCTATGAAAACCTCCAATAATTTCCTCTTTGCTTCTCTGGTCAATTCTTTGAACTCATTAATGGCACTGTGTCGGACAACAGACTTCTCAGCAGCATCACATATATTTCTCGGTCATTTTATGTGGGTCCCAGAAACACATATGTATCTTTGTTTCTGTTTCTTATTTGGGGTTAATTTTCTGCTAAAGAACGATCGACTTAAAAAATATCTTTATCTTAACTTTTTTACGTCAGTTTTAATTAACTCATTCGCCCTACCGAGCCGATATAGAAGTTCGCGATATATTTTAATATGACGACAGCCAGTCTAATGGCTAATTCGGTATACATTGTAATATAATTACGTTTGGAGCTAACAGAAATTACGGAGTGGAAAGGGTTAGAAAGGTCAACATTTTTAAATGTGGCGTCAAGTTTTGATAGAACTGACTACATAACTTGATCACAAGCTAAACTACAAGTACACATAGTAAGTTTTAGGTGTCTTTGTGGCGTAGGGATAGGTGTCCTTGGGCGTAGGGGCTAGGTGTCTTTGGCGTAGGGGCTAGGTGTCTTTGTTGCGTAGGGGCTAGGTGTCTTTGTGCGTAGGGCTAGGTGTCTTTGCGGCGTAGGGGCTAGGTGTCTTTGGTGCGTAGGGGCTAGGTGTCTTTGTTGCGTAGGGGCTAGGTGTCTTGTGGCGTAGGGCTAGGTGTCTTTGGCGTAGGGCTAGGTGTCTTTGGGCGTAGGGCTAGGTGTCTTTGTTGCGTAGGGGCTAGGTGTCTTTGGGGCGTAGGGGCTAGGTGTCTTTGCGGCGTAGGGGCTAGGTGTCTTTGCGGCGTAGGGGCTAGGTGTCTTTGCGGCGTAGGGGCTAGGTGTCTTGCGGCGTAGGGCTAGATGTCTTTGTGGCGTAGGGGCTAGGTGTCTTTTTTGCGTAGGGGCTAGGTGTCTTTGTTGCGTAGGGGCTAGGTGTCTTTGTGGCGTAGGGATAGGTGTCTTTGTTGCGTAGGGGCTAGGTGTCTTTGTGGCGTAGGGGCTAGGTGTCTTTGCGGCGTAGGGGCTAGGTGTCTTTGTTGCGTAGGGGCTAGGTGTCTTTATGGCGTAGGGGCTAGGTGTCTTTGTTGCGTAGGGCTAGTGTGCTCGCCTCTCGTTTCTAACGTACTTGGCACGCTCCCTCGTGGCGCCATCAGGATATTATTTCTGGATATCGCTGATCTCAGTGTATGTGAGATCGAGCTCCTAGTCCTATCGGAGATGGATAATAAAATGTAGGTGCCGTGTTCAAGGTGAGCACTTAAAAGAGAAATTGGTAGTATACAAAATCGAGAAGAACAGAAAGGAAAGCCGCTGCCCTGGCAAGATTCATGAGAAACAAAAATAAAATAAAATTCTGACAAAATGTTTTCACGATCTTCTAAATTACTTCGGGGACCCTTGTCGGTGCTACGGAGTTCGTGTACTGTTTTTGAGATCTTCCTGGGTAAGAAGAGATCGGAGTACATATGGTTACTCATCGAAGTGCAATGATGATGTCCCCATCAATAAATTAATCAATCAATTGAGGTCAACAAAGTTTGAGAACCGTTGATTTAGACGAGGTTGATTTAACTTTCTATTTTGGATGTTCCTCCCTTGAAGTCAAACATTCTCAGTGCAGTTTGGCATCGCTTACTTTGCTATATTTAGCTACCTCCCATTCTCTCCATCTACTTCTCTTTCTCTGGTTTCTCTCTGTTTTCTTCTCTCTGTTCCTCTCTTTATTTGTTTCTCTCTCTGATTTCTACTAATTGCAATCTCCATGATGCATTCTATGTCCTTTATGCAAACTAAAGAAATTAGAAAACTCACAAGTTTTTATTCTCACTCTTATTTTTCAATTAATTTTGTCATATTTTCTATTTTTTTTTCTTAATCTTATCATTTTCTGTTTTGTTTTTATGTACGTTTTCTTTCCAAAGTGTTTCTGTTTTATTTTTTGCTATTTTTATGAATTCTCTAACATTTATTAAAACCTTTTTCTATGAACAATTTTCGTGTTCAGATATAAGAACCAGAAATGTGAATTTCTTCTATGAATTCTGTGTGATCCCATGACAGTCAAACATAATTCAAGATATCTTAAAACAGAGAACTGCAATAGCGTAGTGGCTAGTGCACTTGCCTCCTAGTCCTGTGGTCCCAGGATCAAATTTCCCAGTATGATTTGTTTCCAATAATATAGCTCTCAGAGTGGGGCTTATTAGCATAATGCATAAACGTTCACCTGTCTACTTGGACACAAGTGTTATGGGTTAAATATCACGTTAGACCTTCCACGTTTGAGGAAAGAAATTGGTCCGCCTACCTCATGCACACTAGGATCTAGAAATATGAAATTACAGGCACTTCAAGCTATAAGGTCTGAACAAGCTACGGGGAATTATATGTATATGTTTGTTAATGTCATGTAAAATATTCTTCAACGTCTTTGTGAGCTAGACATCACCACTTTGTGTAGTCTGTATGTGATTTATGTATTAGAGTGTGAGCTAGTTGTGTAAGTTAGGCGCCTATATACCCGTAAATAAGCTGTACGGAGGGACAGAGTCCCTAAAAACAACGGCAGAATACAAGAGGCGATCTGGTACATCAGTCTAAGTGGTGATCGCGAGAGAGAGAGAGAGACCCATAAAGGGTCATCACATCCAGTTTCTTCATGTTATCTATTCGGGTTCGCCTCCCTAAGTTGCGGGCTGAGGACATACAAAAAAACTACCTAGTGGTGTCCATTCTCATGGGCGAGCAATAGTCTCGTTAACCTTGGATTTCGGGGTCAAAGTATCCTGGTCTACATCACTGGGAGGTGGGTCATCAGCAGACTAAGTATTGTATTTTCAATTTTGACCCTTCCTAATAGAGACTGTCAGACCCCAACTTTGCTGAAAGCAGAGACAGGAACATCAGGTTCTCGTCCCACCTGTCTTACACCGTCCTAAAATAGGTACTACAGGTAATAATTTTTTTTTCACAAGGTGTGTTTTTTTCATCTTGATGAGACCATGTAAAATATGTGTTTGTTTGTTATTAGGTTACTAAAGCCTCTTTAGGCTGAGGCACGTCTTATCAACTTAAGGATGAGCCTTTTTTGGTTATACCACAGTATGTAGGTGAACAAACATGAAAAATAAGAATCCTTTCTTCCTTCCTTTCTTTCCTTCCTTTCCTTTCTTTCCTTCCTTTCGTTCGCTTGAAATATTGTCTTTATATTCAATGTTATCTCTTGTATCCTTCCTTCTTTCGTTCGCTTGAAATATTGTCTTATATTCAATGTTATCTCTTGTATCCTTCCTTCCTTTCGTTCGCTTGAAATATTGTCTATATATTCAATGTTATCTCTTGTATCCTTCCTTTCTTTCGTTCGCTTGAAATATTGTCTATATATTCAAAGTTGTCTCTTGTTTCTTTCCTTCCTTTCGTCGCTTGAAATATTGTCGATATATTCAATGTTGTTCTTTTATAAACTTACTGTTTTTAGCTCAGGAGGTCCGTGTATTCTTTCGTGAGTGTTGTTTCGTTGGCCAGTGAGTTTGCCCCAGTGTATCATCATATCGGCAGTCTTGAATATGTGTCTGCAGTCTGGTGTGCTGTCCAATTGTACAATGGTTGAATGTCAATTGAATTTTGTAAATGTAAAAATAAGAATAAACTCCTTTTGGAGGATATTAATCAGAGGTGAATTATTGAGTGGGTCTTTATGGAGATGTGGGAAAGCAGTTTGTCTTCCGTTCTGAATGTCGGGGAGGGAAGGGGGCAGGGGGAGAGGGGGTTGATGAAAAGATTACCTGGACCGTATCGTTGCATTTTATTTTCTATATATCTCTATTGACAACTGCCGGGGCTACAGAGTTCATGCTTTGTGTAGCAATCTGACACATAGTGTACAATTTCTTCAGAGAGGGACAAAGTCAGATAGAGAAACTCATTGCAATGAAGTCAATCCTACGCCATGATGAAAAGTAAGAATTTCAAACATAGTTCAGATAGTACGTTTCCATTGGCGTCCACATACATTTTTCGAAGGGAAGGTGGGACAAAATTAATTTTTGTTAAATATAGTTGATGAATAGGTAAAAATGGAGATGGTTTATCAAAATGTCATTTTTCAAGGGCGTAAAGGTAGTGTGGGAGGTGGGGTGCGGGGTTACACATGCCTAATTTCCCTTTCCATGTGGACGCCTATGTACATTTCCAGTTTGCCGCTGCTCATTTCCTGACATTATTCAAAATGAATGATATTTTTCACAAAGTTATCAAAGAGTTCAGGAAAGTAACGTCTCTGAATTAAACATGTGTTTGGTTTCTATACTCTTAAGACGGGCAGGATGTCACTTATGAGAAGTAACTGAACTATGACTTTGTGTTTTTGTTTCCCTTAGTCACGATGAATAAAGGACCTTGCGTGACAGGTTACTACTGACGTCAGTGGGTCACTGCTAGAACCATTTCATTAAAACAGGAATTCACAAGTGCTGTCTAGTTAAGAACGATTAATTATGCTGGAAAGGTCACAGTATATTTAACACTCTTCTTTCTACAATCTATTTATTTGTTAATCTAAAACACTTCTTGTTACAATCTATTTATTTGTTAATCTAAAACGCTTTTTCTTTTTAGAACGCTCCATATCGACCACTTGTTAAACCACTCTTTGTGATTTGTATGTGATCTGAGCATAAGAGCAATTCTACGTTGTGCCAGTTATGAGCTACAAATATTTCTGCGACACATCCGATTTCTGCGACACTTTTTTTTACTAGGTTAGTTTCCCTAGGTCCTACATCAGTCGCCTCTTATGACATGTCTTGTAGGTTGCAGTGGTACTATTCTTTGCTTCTACTAAGGTAGCTTCCCTAGGTCCTACATCAGTCGCCTCTAGACATGCTATGATCGCAGGTACTATTCTTGCTTCACTAAGGTATTCAGGTCCACATCAGTCGCCTCTGACATGCTATGAGTGCAGGTACTATTCTTTGCTTCCACTAGGTAGCTTCCTAGGTCCTACATCAATCGCCTCACGACATGCTTGTAGTCGCATGGTACTTTTCTTGTTTCACTAGGTAGTTCTAGGTCCTACATCAGTCGCCTCATACGACATGCTTTGTAGGTTGCAGTGGTACTATTCTTTGCTTCCACTAGGTAGTTCAGTCATCAGTCGTCTCGACATGCTTGGGTTTGCGGCTATTCTGCTCACTAGTGCTCTAGGTCACATCGTCGCATCTTACGACATGCTTTGTAGGTTGCAGTGGTACTATTCTTTGCTTCCACTAAGGTAGCTTCCCTGGGTCCTATATCAGTCGCCTCTTACGACATGCTTTGTAGGTCGCAGTGGTACTATTCTTTGCTTCCTTTGAGGACCCCGGCACGACACAGGCGAGGTCTTCTCTAATCCTTCATGTCTCTTGATATCTAAATGTACAAGATTGTATCCATATGAGTGAATCTTTCGTATTTTCTAGTATTTTTTTATATCTCTTTCTGTGGGAGAAAAAGTACCTAAAACACAAGGATGATGGATATTGCCAACTGTCCAGAAGGGACCAGACATCCATACTGCGCCTCCGGACGGGTCACAATAGAATGAGACACTACCTATATACTAAATTCAAGTTAGGCACCAACGACCTGTGTCCCTGTGGCTTGGCGAGTATGACAACAGAGCATATCCTACAGAACTGCCCCCAGTGTGAAAATCTGAGAATAAAGAGGTGGCCACTTACACCAGCGTCCAAAACAAACTGTATGGCGTGGCTGATAATCTGATGCAGACGGCTGCCGAATCCGAAATCCCAATCTAGTGAGAATCAGAAGAAGAAGTCATAATTATGCATTTTATTGCCAAACAAAATCAATCTTAAGAATACGAGAAGAAACATAATTATCCTATTTTATTCATTTAAAAAATTTTTTTGTTGTCTCATCAAAATTATTTTTTTACATTCTTTTGTTTTCACAACTTAATTGTTGTTCCAACATAACCATAACTGGTTAAGTGTTGTCACATAAACCATAACTGGTTAAATGTTGTCACATAAACCATAACTGGTTAAATGTTGTCACAGAAACCATAACTGGTTAAATGTTGTCGCAGAAATCATAACTGGTTAAACGTTGTCACACAACCCATAACTGGTTAAATTTTGTCACACAATTCATAACTGGTTAAATGTTGTCAATGCTGCAAATGGTATAAGCACTTCAAGAAATTGACAAATAAGGAAGGGTGGTCTCTGTGGCTAATTGGTTAAGCCCATGCATTGCGTTTCGAAGATCGTGGGTTCGAATCCGGACTGCGATGTTCTGTTCACAAGTGCATATTATCCAGATACCCCTAGGTTTATTCCCGGAGGTACGGAGTTCGTGTTTTTTACAATCCTCGCGGCAGATGGCGTGCTTCTTCTTCTTCTTCTTTGCGTTCGTTCTTTACGACCAACTTTAATCACTCTTTGTGATATGTTTGATCTTTGCCAAGAACGTGTATACGTTGCACATTGGTTTGTAGGCCCCTAAACGCATAGACTTCTACACGTTTAGGACATGTGCATCCGATTTCAGCCAAACCTCCTTAGTCGCCTCTTACGACATGCGTGGCAGGTAGCAGTGGTTCTATTCTTCACACCCTAAATTTGGGCTCCGGTAACCACTCGGGTTAGATGGCATGCTATTTATGTACAGAGGGGCCGAGTCTTGTGGGATAAATCCCGATGAAATGAAGTTAATCCTTCGGATTTTAAACAATTTTTAATACAAATAACAGGATGCCTATCATAATTGTCCATATTCTAAGAGCCCCTATTCATGTCATGTGGTAGTAGTATATTGGGGAATTTCGTGTTCAGACCGGGATTTGTTTTTTAGCAACTGCCCACGGTTGGATGAACATCATGTCGGCCGTTTATCCTTCTTGGTGTATTTCTAGTACACGTTTCAGACTGATGGAGCATGGGAGTCGATGCTTTTTGAAAAATCTTACTAGAGGTTTTTAACCTTTGGTTATTGGTTACTGAATAAAGTATAATGAGTACAAGGCAAGAAGAAGACCACGCAAAAGATGGAGCGACGGCATCACGAACAGCCTTACGAACATGAATATCAGCTTACAAAGTGCCTTAAAAAGCACACACAAGATCACTACGTTTCACCCCAACACTTCTATAAAGAAGTAAATGGTGGAAGAGAAGAAGAAGGTTACTGAATTGACGTCACATCTTTCCGGGCAGACCCATAGGTGCTCAGTCTCCCCCAACAGATGCCGAAGAGTATTTATACTAATGGTTCCTGTGGTTCGGTGGTTAAACATACTCGTCTGTCTGTCCCTCAAGCATCCAGTTATCTACTTTGATAACTATCTACGTATATAACAGATATCTACACAAGCATCTACTTACTCAAGGAATAGTGGTGAATCTACAACATTAACTAGACTGCAAGAATTCAAAGTCAAATGTGGTGTAGCTAGACAAGAACACTATGCTGGTAGCCAAAGAAGAATAGTAAACCAACAAAGAACCGGTGTCGTTAGTGGCCACACGCTGAGAGACTTCTTCATCT
Source organism: Arion vulgaris (assembly GCA_020796225.1). Taxonomy (NCBI): domain Eukaryota; kingdom Metazoa; phylum Mollusca; class Gastropoda; order Stylommatophora; family Arionidae; genus Arion; species Arion vulgaris. The sequence goes on along the minus strand of CM036758.1, from coordinate 59,607,388 downwards.
TTGCGTTCGTTCTTTACGACCAATTTTAATCACTCTTTGTGATATGTTTGATCTTTGCCAAGAACGTGTATACGTTGCACATTGGTTTGTTAGGCCCCTAAACGCATAGCCTTCTACACGTTTAGGATACATGCATCCAATTTCAACCAAACTTCCTGAATCACCTCTAACGACATGGTGGCAGGTAACAGTGGTTCTGTTCTTTACATCCCAAATGTGGGCGAGTGTTGAAAATAACTTCTACTGCCTTTACTTCCAGTGTTTCTCTTGCATCCACTTGAGGCTGGTTTGACGTAAGCGTCGTTGTGGAGAGAAAACTTCTCCTTCCCACTGTGGAATTTGATTCTGGGACCACTTGTCAACATAACAAGTGCATCATATCGACAAGAGATAAACGAAAGGGAACACCAACTGCAGTTAATCATGGATACTTAACATCGTATACTATCTGAACTCTCTCACTCCGCATCTTACATCCAGAGGCACTTACTTTGCAATCTATATTGAGTGAGCCAGTGTACTTGCCTTACGCCATATTAAAAAATACCGTGAGCCAGTCTATAGGCTCAGACGTGCGAAGTGGTTAAACATGTTAATGATAAAAACTAGTGTTACAGATCACACAGTGTTTAAACAAGTGGTCCGCCCGCCTGTCCAGCGTGTTCGTAGCGTGTTGGACGACGGATGACACGCCCTTTGTGTGTGTACATTCAATTCCGTGGGCTGGAAGAAAAGTCACAGGTTCCCCAGGTGTACGGTGTTCGTGGCACCGAACCGAAGGGTTACGATGTCCATGACACCGAGCCGAAGAGCCTAAAGCTCAAGTGTTCCTGGATCGGGAAAAATTATTTTAGTGTAGTCTTGATATTGTCCATCTTTTTCTTGATCTTTCCTTAGCTCTAGTACCCGATCTCTTTTATTCTATGCTGTTATTCGTGGTTGGTTGTATTTCATTATCATTAAATGTCCAAACCATGGCATTTGTTGTCTTTCGATGTATTCGGTAAGGATTCGGTAAGGATTCGGTAAGGATTCGGTAAGGTTAAGTCAGAATTAGATCTGCAACAGTTGTTATGTTACGTTATAATAATTGTTGTTACTGCAACTGCCACATGGCTCCCGCGCATCCATAGCTACTATTCAGAAGTGTCTCAATATTTAAAAACGTTGGATAGCACTGCCTTGATTGATTGAAGGATTGATTGAACTGCCTTTCATCATATATACCGCGGCTGCTTCTCTTCTGATCAATCATACTGTCTCACGGAGTAGCTCGGTTTTGATGATGGAGTGTGTACCCATTTAAAACAAGTTTTAGAACCCCGCAGCAAAAAAAAAAAAAAAAAGACGATTTATAAATAGAGCCAATTTGTCTGACGAAATTGTAAACAAAATGGAAAGTGGCGGAGATACCATGTGGGTACTATGGTACTGGTTTTTTCCAAGTTTGAGCAATATTTTATAATCTATTATAGTTTTTGAGAACTCGATACAAGCAATTTAGAACAATTATTTCAAACTAAAATTTATTACATTATAAAGATAATAGAGGATGGGAAATGCCCATTCCAGCCAGCTCTCAATGATATGATCTAGTAATGTGAAACATCACATAATTTTCACCCTATTCGTTTTTACGATCTGTCTGACTGCTGTTAGCTTTGTCTTTCTTCGTGTAAACTGATAGCAATGTCTAGTATTATCAATTAAGGAACATTGTTATATAGAAACTCCCCACCCGATTGGTTACTGGGTCCCAAATTTGGTGTAAAGAATAGAACCACTGTTACCTGCCACGCATGTCGAAAAAGGCGTCTAAAGAGGTTTGGCTGAAATCGGATGCACATCTCCTAAACGTGTAGAATTTATGCGTTTAGGGGCCTACCAAACCAGTGTGCATTTCTATTTATTTAATACGCTCATGTGTTGCCGGGGTCACAAGGGAGCAAAGAATGGTAACACTGAGACCTACAAGGCATGTCGTGAGAGGCGACTAAGATAGAGGACTATGAAAGTTTTCTCTCTCTCATGCTTTTTAATGCGGATTGGGAGAAAATGCCTCAACCAACTAATGCCAAGTCTTCCTATCTCTAGCTATCTCCTGCAGCTCACTTCAGCTTTTCTTCATATTGTTGATCTCGATCTCCATATATGTTCCTGTATTTCTATGCATCCCTTTCCTTCGTGGTCCCTTGGGTTCCTGGAAAGAACCTTTTTTTGAAATATTCCCCTCGTGTTTTCTCAAAGTGTGGATTATCCAGCGCCAGCCTTTTTTTTAACCTCTTCGTTCACTGGTATATCTGTCTTGTTACCTCCATACGTTCCTCATTTGTGACCCTATCATACCATCTCAGTCTCTCTATTAGGGAAGCTGCCCTAGTAAATTAACAGCGTCGTAGAAATCGGTTGTGCTGGCCTACTTGTAGGCCCAACAGATGCAGGATCACAACAGATGGTAATATGACCAACTATCGCAACGTATCATTACTCTTGGAAGAGAATGTAGAGATTGGGGCAACATGAAGGCTGATCTCGCAGTTAAGCAGTTGATAGAAGATAATGTAAGGGATGTTGATGTTATTGTATATACCGATGGGTCGGTTAAACGTGGTGAGAAGTCCGGGTGGGGTTTCTTGGCTAATGCGCATGGTAGGGTTGTTGCATAGCGAAGTGGGCATACATGACAAGTACTTCTAGTATGAGGATGGAGGTTGAGGCTGTTACTGCTGCCCTCCATTGGATCTCTGGGACTTTATTTACTGGGCAGTTGTTGTATCTGACTCTCAGTCGATGCTTCACAAGATCCAGAAGGGAGGTTTCGGTATGAGTGGATGTCGTCTATAGAAGTTTCTAACCTCCAGTGGCTTACGTGGATATAATGTCCAGGGCATGAGGGTGTTTACGGTAATGAGAGAGAGGAAGGCTTGCATCAACAGCATCAATTGTTGGGGAGTTGAAGATGGATAAGGGGATATTCTTCGGTCTCTTCGCGACTCTCTGTTGGATGAGGACACTAAAATCGATGTTGAATCGATCACGCGATTTAGGCAGTTTAGAGTTACCCGTTGTTCAAGCCGAACTGGATGCTTGAAAGGCAGAGTGAGAGGTGTGTTTAATCAAAGAGCCACAGGAACCATCAGTATGCATACTCTTCGATATCTGTTGGGGAGACTGAGCATCTATGGGTCTGCCCGGAGTGCAATGACGTCAGTTTAGTAACCAATAACCAATACTTGTAGGCGCATAACTTGCACAACGTACAATCGTTCTTAGGAGGATCAGATCATAATCACATAGACTGCTTTAACAAGTGGTCAATATGGAGCGTTCGAAAAAGAAAGATGTATGTAACAAATGTACATTCAGAAATATATATTATGCACAAATACGTGACGTACTGTATCAGTAGAATTATTACGATACTCTTGCACAAACTGGCATGACAGGTTCATAGAATCAAATGGAATGTTTGCTTAGAATGGTCATTTGATTCTGGCACTGCTTGCTATTTGTACAAGAAGCGCAAAAGGTTAAGATATGACTTATAGATATGAAATTATCACCAAACATGACATTAAGTTATGAATTCTTAAAGCAACATTAGCTTTCAAGTAAAATATGAAACTCTCAAGACATATAGTTTTAAAACTAAATTACGAATGTTCAATTCCCATATTGTATCAATGCTAATTTATGCAAGCGAGAGTTGTAAAACAGCTAAAGATATATATAGAAAGTTGTTTTTTTCCCGATCCAGAAGCGCTTGAGCTTTCAGCTCGGGTCGGTGCCATGGACACCGTAACCTTTCGATTCGGTGCGACGAACACCGTAAATCTGGATAACCTGTGGCTTTTCTGCCAGCTCGCGGAATTGAACCCGAGCTCACAGAGGGCTTGTCACCCCTCGTCCAACGCGCTACGAACACGCTGGGCAGGCGGCCAGAAAGTAAGTTAAGTACATGTTTTTTACACGCCCGTTATGAATTCGTGCGTAATCATTGCACCTCTGACTGATTATTGCGTGAAGGTTTGCTTTCCTTGTCACCAGCGTACGTCGCCATTCAGTCTAGCCTTACTTCAGTCGTATTTGTATTTTAGATTCCCAAGTTAAGGCTCAGGTACTCATACAGTTTTTTAAATGTTTTAAAGCCGAAGAATTGACTTCATTGCACCGGGTTTTACCGCATATGGCTCGGCCACTCTCCGCAGAAATGGCACGCCATCTGCAGAGAGTATTGCACAAAGCACGAACTCCGTAGCTCCAGCAACAATCCTAGGGTCTCTGGAAAAAATGCACTCGTGAACAGAACGGCGCGGTCCGGATTCGAACCCACGACCTTCGACTCACAAGGCAAAGGGCGTAACCACTAAGCCACAGAGACTCCTGTAGTACAGCAGTGTACACGCAGAAAATTAGTACCGTGTACAAGCAGAAAATTAGTACCGTGTACACGCAGAAAATTAGTTGGTCTTGAATCATAAAGTTTTCTAGGCATGTTGTCTCTCTCTCTTTCTCTCTCTTTCTCCTCTCTGCCTTTTTAACCCGGATTGGGGCATATGCCCTCAACCAACTCACGCCAAGTCTTCCTATCTGTAGCTATCTCCTGCAGCTCCCTCCAACCCTTCTTTATATTGTTGATCTACGCCTCTAAATCACGCCTCCATGTATTTCTCGGCCTCCCTTCTTTCGCTGTCCCTGCGGGTTCCAGGAAAAGACCCTTCTTGATATATATACCCATCAGGTTTACACAAAGTATGTCCTATCCAGCGCCAGCGTCTTTTTTTTTTACCTCTTAGTTCACTGGAATCTGTCTTGTTTTCTCCATAAATTCCTAATTTGTGACCCTATCATACCATCTCAGTCCCTCTATTCTGCGCAGACACCAGTTGATGAATGTTTGCAATTTATGTGTTATTAATTTAGTAGTTTTCCATTTTTCTGACCCATACAGCAGAATTGCTTTAACATTGGAGCTAATATCCTAATTTTCATTCTAGATTTGATTTAATATTCTAATGCCACTCTCTTGTTCCATTTGTTATTAGACTGAGTCAATCTTCTAATGCCACTCTCTTGTTCCATTTGTTGTTAGACGGAGTCAATGTTCTAATGCCACTCTCTTGTTCCATTTGTTGTTGGACTGAGTCAATGTTCTAATACCACTCTCTTGTTCTATTTGTTGTTAGACTGAGTCAATGTTCTAATGCCACTCTCTCGTTCCCTTTGTTGTTAGACTGAATCAATGTTCTAATGCTACTCCCTTGTTCCATTTGTTATGTTATGTTATGTTATGCGATCGACGTCATGGCACATTGGGCATTCCCATTCGTGCTCTGTCCTCCGTTGCAGCAGCCATCCCAAAGTCCATTTGCTCACAGTACCCATGAGAAGTTGATTACTAAATCTTCTCTCTCTACCACGAAGACGACACTGTCTGGCATGTCCAAACTTAACGCCTAATTCTCGAACTCGTTCCAGTGTCTGAGATTTGCCCATGTCACACAATTGAGAGCGTACCGCATTGATGATATCGGCTCTGTCCATACTTCTGCCCACTTGAGTCGGGGCACTGTTTGCAAGAGAGTCAGCACGCTCGTTACCCCGCACTCCAGCATGTCCAGGCGTGTACAGCCAAGTCATTTTCTTGAGATGTGATCTCAGAATGCTGTTCACCCATTCCACCCGCATACTTCCAGATGCAATCAGTTGAAGCATACTCATCGAGTCTGATATGATGATCGTATGGGTAACCTGTTGCTCAGCCACCCATGACAGAGCCCTGGAGGCAGCGGTGATCTCCATAGTCATGCTCGATGTCGTTGTCTCAAAAGCCCCGCAGTCCTCATGAAGTGTGCGACCGTTTCGTTGTGCTGAGGAAGCCCACGATGATCTGGTGCCACGCTTGACAGAGCCATCGGTGTAGATAATGATATCACATGGGTGAGAGTGCTGATCCACGAGTGCAAGAATTTCCGCATTGACGAAACCCGGGGCCCATTCTCTACAGCGGCGTCCAAGTGTGCTGATAACCCTGGCGTACGCAGTCATATCCTCTGATATAGGCATCCATTCGTCACCGTACCTCAGCTCATCTAGAGTACAGACCTGTTTAATAATATCCTCTGCCTCGACCATACAGAATCGACCTCTCTTCAATCGCCTTCCCTTGTTCTCATTTGTTGTTAGACTGAGTCAATGTTCTAATACCACTCTCTTGTTCCATTTGTTGTTAGACTGAGTCAATGTTCTAATATTACAAACTTGTGCTACATTTATATTACGTAAGAATTTGCGCACTGAACTGAGATGGTATGATAAGATGAATAGGACACACATTGAGAAGTCCGACCGGAAGCATTGCAAGACAGGCACTGTTTTAGAATCCGCAGGGAAAGAGAAGTAGGGGAAGGCCTAGACAGACCTGGAGAAAAGAGTTGGAGACTGATATTAAAAGGATAGGTCAAACATGGACAGAATTGGAAGGGATGGCAGGAGAGAAGAAAAGCTGGAAGAAGTTTGTTGAAGACCTGTGCTCCGTTGGGAGTTGAAAGGTAAAGAAGAAGTACTTAGTCACCCGAGTGGTTACCAGGGCCCAATTTTGGGGTGTAAAGAATAGAACCACTGTTACCTGCCACGCATGTCGTAAGAGACGACTAAGGAAGTTTGGCTGAAATCGAATGCACGTCCCAAACGTGTAGAAGTCTATGCATTTAGGGGCCTACCAAACCAATGTACAACGTATGCACGTTCTTGGTAAAGATCAAACATATCACAAAGATTGATTAATATTGGTCGTAAAGAACGAACGCAAAGAAGAAGAAGAGTACTTAGTGTTATCATTTGAATATCAGATGTCTCTGATATGTTCTCTTCACTAACGTAACGAAACTGATCTGGTTTGAAATATGTTGTTATATAATAAGTATCTCCTTTAACATTTGCTTTAATCGTCCTCTAAGATTAACCTTCAAGTTGTTCAGGTAGAAATGACGTGTATATCTTACCTGTTACTAAACACACCTGAACCTATTACAACACTATCGTCATGTTTCCTAGACTGGAAGACTGGAATGTGAAAATATTTATCTGTTCTGAAATAAGTATTTTTCAATATCTATTTTCTTATTCTGTTCCAATGTAGGAGGTCTGTGTACGAAGTGGTTATGACTTTTGCCTTGCGTAATGAAGGTTATTCGTTCGAATCCTGATCTCGTCGTTTAGTTCCCACATGCACTTTTTCAGACGATCCATATGATTGCTGTTGGAGCTACGGAGTTTTGCTTACCATTTCTGCTGAAAGTGACGGAGGCATATGGAGAAACCTTGTGCAATGAGATCAATCCTTCGCCTCTAGAACATTTTTAGACCCTCGGTTTCTCCCGTGTGGTACAGGGGCCCATAAGGGAAGCAAAGAATAGTACCACTGCTACCTACCTAGCAGTTTATTATTTAGGTCATGTGTGATTCCTGTACTGACCTACGGTTGTGAAAGTTGAAATCAACAAAGAAAATTGATAAGAAACTGGACAGCTTTGAGAATAAATGTCTACGAAAATTATTAAAAGTCAAATGGAGTGATTTCGTTTCTAACAACACAGTGAGAGATAGAACACACCAACAACCCATATCAAATATTATAAGGAAACGACGGTGGAAATATTTAGGTCATGTGCTTAGATCAGACGAAAAGAGACTAAATCGACAAGTCCTTATGTGGTCACCAGTTGGGAAAAGAAAACGTGGAAGACCAAAGACCACTCTTCGAAGAACCATCCAACAAGAAAGTAAACTATTGAGAAGTAAAACCATACAAGATCTGCAACTGCTAGCAAAGAACCGTATCACATGGAGATCTAAAACCTCTGCCCTATGTGCCGCCTTTGGCACGAAAGGAACAAACTAACTAACTAACTACCTACCTACAAGAATGTCGTAAAAGGCGACTGAGGTAAGACCTAAGGAAGCTATCCTAGTAAATAAAAAGCATCACAGAAATCGGATGTGCTGGCCTACTTGTAGGCGCATAACTGGCAAAAAGGCACAATCGCATTTAGGCTCATATCGCGCCCGCCTGCCCAGCTGCTCGTAGCGCGTTGGACTGCGGTGACTAGTCCCTGTGTGTGCGGGTTCAATTCCGCGGACTGGCAGAAAAGCCACAGGTTCCCCAGATTCACGGTGTTCGTGGCACCGAACCGAAGGGTTACGTTGTCCATGGCACTGAGCCAAAGAGCTGAAAGCTCAAGTGCTTCTGGATCGGAAAAAAGGCTCAGATCGCATACAAATCACAAAGAGTGGTTAACAAGGGGTCGATATGGGGCGTTTGAAGAAGAAGAAGAAGACCCTCGGTTTCAATATTTCAGAAATGATTATTTTTAAGGAAAAATTCCCAAAATCATCAAACATTTCACAAACATAGTCTGTATATTCCCCACAACTGCGTCTGAACAACTGGAACAAATCAATTAATCGATATTACAGTGAGCTGAAGTTGATTGAATGAGAAATCAACTGATGTACTCATCCATGACTCACTTAAATAGTCATATATACTCATTTGTCTAGCCAATATTAACATACATCTATGACATCATCAATATTAACGTTCAGTGTTAATCAATATACTATGTCTATTGTACAGCTGGTTAACATTGAAGAGAAGAGGTTGATTAACAAAAATACTTTGAGTATGGGATTGAACTCATAACACTTCTTGTGTCCCGAGTCGACAGACGAACGCTCTATGTAAAACTACTAGTAGAAATATTAATATAATTACATTTTACTTCTTCTTCTTCTTTTGTTGTAACAGTGCTACCGGGTTGTTGCCCAGTATCGTGGTTTTCTGTTTTTGTCTTGAACTGTTCTGGTGGCTTGGGGGATTGTTATGTTTGCTCTTTGACAGGATTCTACTATGCCATCTAACCATCTTTTTCGTGGTCTTCCTCTCATCTTCTTTCCTGATGTTCTGTTGTGAAAGACTCTGTATACTGTGGAGTTTGGATGGTTTCCTATTAAGTGGCCAAACCACTTACATTTTACATAGTAATTACATTTTACTGTCTATTAGAAGAATCCAATGACGGATTTGCAATTACAGTCCTCATGGACATTTTTTTCAGTAGTTGTTTTTTAACTGACGGAGTCAGAATTTATATCTCAGTTAGCCTCATCTCCGCCGTGTATTGTCAGTGTGGTGTCAGTGTGGTGTCAGGGTGCAAGTGTGGTGTCAAGTGTGGTGTCAATGGTGTCTAGTGTGGTGTCCAGTGTGGTGTCATGTGGTGTCCAGTGTGGTGTCCCGTGTGGTGTCAAGTAGTGCTAGTGTGGTGTCAGTGTGTCCAGTGTGGTGTCATGTAGTGTCTAGTGTGGTGTCAAGGGGGTGTCAGTGGTGTCATAGTGTAGTGTGGTGTCCAGTGTGGTGTCAGTGGTGTCAGAGTTCAGTGTGGTGTCAGGCATGGTGTAGGTGTCAGTGGTGTCATGTGTGTCAGGTGTCAGTGTAGCAAGATTAACCACTGTAACTGACATTTAACTCAAACCTTCTTGTCTGCTGTAAAAGGTGACTGAGAAGGATTGGTCATAGGGCCTGCGACTCCACACCAAAAAAAGGAAGCAAATAACTACAGAATATAAGACAGAAAAAAACCCCACAACTAATCATGAAGATCTGCATTCTTGAGTGAAAGACTCGAATTGTGTGAGCATTTTGTTCCTGGTCCTCCAGGTTGGCGATTGTGCGATGCCTCCAGGTAGATGGTGTGCACGATGCCTCCAGGTAGGTCGATTGGTGCATGGTCCAAGTGTGGTGTCAGGTGTGTCAGGTGCTCCAGTAGGCAAGATTGACCTGTATCATATCCTTTCTCAGGTAGGAGATTGGTCAAGAATGCCTCCAGGTAGAACTACAGAATATATGCGACACCGCAACTAATCATGGATCTGCATTCCTATAGGTAGACTGTTGTGCGATGCCTCCAGGTAGGCGGTTGTGCGATGCATCCAGGTAGACGGTTGTGCGATGTCTCCAGGTAGACGGTTGTACGATGCCTCCAGGTAGACGGTTGTACGATGCCTCCAGGTAGGGTGTTGTGCAATAGGCTAACTACCCATCTATTTAAAAAAAGAACGTAGTTACAGAAACCAAAAACCAAATGTTCAAATCTTCTTGAGGAAGTGAATAGTGCTCAACTGTCCTGGAAAAACTATAACAAGAACAGCTAGAGACAGAGAAAAGTGCGAACGAACAACTGTTGAGCCTCTATGCTCCACGAGGAGGGAAGAGGAATAAGTCAAGTAAGTCATGTGCCTTTGGGAGCACGAGAACTGAGGATGATGATGTCGATAATGATGATGTTGATGATTATAATGATGATGATGTTGATGATAATGGTGATGACAACGATGATGATGATGTGATGATGTGATGATAACGATGATGTGATGATGAGTTGATACATGATGATGATGATAAATAATAGAAAAAGAAGAAGTTCAAAATGATGATGCTTGAAAGACAGAAAACATTGTCAAAGCAAAACTTAAACAAACGATCATGATAGTACAAATAATGAGCTTATGGAGAGAACAAGACAAATTTCAGTGAACCAATAGGTGAAAAAGCTAACACTGGATAGACACACTTGAAAAAATCCCAGAAGAATATAACAAAGAGAGCCCTTGTCTGAAACCCACAAGGAAAGTGAAAGAGAAGGAGATAGAAATACATGGAGAAGAGATTTGTAGCAGAGATTAAACAAGAGAATAGAAAGAGGAACTGAGGGGAAACTGAGGAACTGCAGGATAGTAATAAAGCTTAGAAGTAGGACTTGGGCATGAGTTGTGTTGAAGCAGGCATTTTTGTGCACTCAACCGATGGTTAATGTCAAAGGGGCTATGAGAGAAAAAATTGAAAGAGTGATTGAAGCCTAGAATCCGTCACTAGAAAGAGAAAGAATTGTACGATTGTTTTGAAACGCGATACTTCATCATTAAGTTAACCCTGATTTATGTCCCAAATGTTGATAGTTCAATATAATTATAATTATTGAATTATTGAAATGTGTATTTCATTAATTTAAAACAGACATTATTCTCAACATTCTTACAATTACTCTTCCTAAAATATTTCTAAAGTAGAAACAAGACATTCTGTCCTAATTATATTGAATTTTTGCTACTTTTTATATAGTTCCTTGTCTGCCTAGTAAGGCTTGGAATAGCAAATTTCAAACAATTAAATCGAATATTTTAGAGACATTATGCATACAAGTTTGTAGTTGGTTTTTCTGTTTCCGTCCACGAACAAGCTGATTTGGGAATTACAGAAGCAATGAGAAATAAAGATGGTAGTGGGATTTTTATCACATGTCCCCCTCCAACCATTGTGTGTTGCTGGTCAAAGAAAAATACGGACCTTCTTCTTCTTCCTCGAACGCTCCATATCGACCACTTGTTAACCACTCATTGTGATTTGTATGTGATCGGAGCCTAAGAGCAATTGTACATTGTGAGGCCAAGCGAAAGTCAAAAAATAACTTCATGTGAAATGTGTTGCCTGCGAAAAGTTACCAACAACACAAGAAAAGACAGAATCACTAACATCAGCATAAGAAAGAAAGTTGGCACAAAACCGTGCTTGAATTACATAAAGAAACAAAGAATGAAGTGGTTTGGCCACTTAATAAGAATGCATCCAAACTCCACAGTATACAGAGTCTTCTACAACAGAACATCGGGAAAGAAGGCAAGAGGAAGACCACGAAAAGATGGTTAGATGGCGTAGCAGAATGCTGTGAAAGAGCAAAGATAACAATCACACAAGCCACTAGAACAGCGCAAGACAAAACAGAAAACCACGAAAACCAGCATGGGAACAACCCGGTAGCAGTGTGACGACATGGCAACAACCCGGAGGTGTGACGACACTGGCAACAACCCGGTAGCAGTGTGACGACACTGGGCAACAACCCGGTAGCAGTGACGACCGGCAACAACCCGGTAGCAGTGTGACGACACTGGGCAACAACCCGGTAGCAGTGTGACGACACTGGGCAACAACCCGGTAGCAGTGTGACGACACTGGGCAACAACCCGAGCAGTGTGACGAACTGGGCAACAACCGTAGCAGTGTGACGACACTGGGCAACAACCCGGTAGCAGTGTGACGACACTGGGCAACAACCCGGTAGCAGTGTGACGACACTGGGCAACAACCCGGTAGCAGTGTGACGACACTGGGCAACAACCCGGTAGCAGTGTGACGACACTGGGCAACAACCCGGTAGCAGTGTGACGACACTGGGCAACAACCCGGTAGCAGTGTGACGACACTGGGCAACAACCCGGTAGCAGTGTGACGACAAAGAAGAAGAATGCGCCTACAAGCAGGCAAGCAAATCCGACTTCTGCAACACAATAATACAGTATTTACTAGGGTAGCTTCTCTAGGCCCCTATCTCAGACGCCTATTACGACATGCCTTGTAGGTAGCAGTGCTACTTTTCCTTGCTCCCCTAGCGAACCTCGGCAGCACAGGGACGTAATGTGGACCAAATTTCGTTGTTCCCAATGTATCACATGTTATGAAAACAAATTCTTGCCTATTTTTACAGTATATATACAAGTATAGTGTGTTTCAATCCCACACTAGATGTTCCACAAGTGAGGAAAGGAATTGGCCATCCTACCTTCTGAACACTAGGATCTAGACATTTAATGTGGAGTGGCTGACGTCTGAAAAGGCTACGGGCAATTTGTATTTCTCCTAATTTTAAAAATTGTTATATAACAAGCATGTCTGTACAAAAAATGATATAATTCTTGGAGAAAATAAAGAAACAGTTATTGTCAATAAAATTATCTTCCAGATTGAGACTATGACGAAGACAGGTAACTAGAAAATATTTATCAATACGGATCAATCAGCTACCTGTACAGGTAATTTCATTATCTGCTATCGTAGATTGTTTCTGGAGATTCTTGACACAGCGGTAATCTTTGACATTTTAGATAATAACTATTTTTTCTTCTGTGGGTATTTTTCATTTTTTTTTTTACATTCCTGTTGCAACAGAATTCCCTTTAATTGGATACTTTTTTTTTTCTATTTCTGATGTTACTTTTAATATAAATGGGATTCCCAGTCAGTAAATTATACATGTTAACGTTAGGTATAATTGGAAAGAACAAAGAAGAAATAATAATTGAGAAAATTTTGAAATAGTCAATAAAATGTTGATGTTGTGCAAGACCATTTTAATAGAGTAACTAATTTCCTCATAATCTAGTCTGCTGTGATTTCCCTTAGTCTGGGCTGTAGTAATTTCCCATAGTCTTGTTCTGCTGTGATTTCCCTTAGTCTTGGTCTATAGTAATTTCCAATAATCTGGACTGTAGTAATTTTCCATAGTCTGGGTCTGTTAAACAAAACATTAAACAACTAAAAACAATATGGAACGGAACTGATAAGAAAACAAAGATCAGAATACTAAGAGCATGCATATTCCCAGTGGCAATATATCTGTGTGAAGCATGGACATTTAATAAAGCAGTGGAAAAACATATATGTGCTTTTGAATATAAGTGTTAAGAAGAGTCCTTCGTATATCTTGGACAGAGAAGAGAACAAATAGATCTATCCAGAAAGAACTCAAAATCAAAGACAAAATGGCTGTTGATACAAATAAGAAAGAGAAAATTGAGATATTTTGGATATATACAAAGACACGAAGGGTTGGATAAGACCATCATGGAAGGAGGCATATCGGCAAAGAGAAGAAGAGGAAGACCACGGAGAAGATGGATTCAGGATGTAACTGATGGTTTGATCATGACAGCTGCAGAGGCGGGACAACTGGCTTATGAGAGAGAGAAATTCCGGAGGACTGTAGTGGTGGCAAAGTTCTGCTCAGGACAAGCTATTTGATGATGATGAGTCTGTAGTAATTTCCTATATTCTGACGAAACAAAATCACTCTGTGTGATTTGTATGTGATCTGAGCCTAAGAGCGATTGTACATTGTGCCAGTTATGCGCCTACAAGAAGGCCAGCACATCCGATTTCTGCTATGCTTTTTATTTACTAGGGTAACTTGCCTAGGTCCTACATAAATCGCCTCTTACGTCATATCTTGTAGGTCGCAGGGGTACTATTCCTTGCTTCCCTTGCGGGCCCCGACATAACATGGGCGGCTACACCACTTTAAGTACCATATCTAAAGTTATACTGTAACAGGTATCAGATCTAATAGCCCGCGTGCCCAGCGTGTTCGTAGCGCGTTGGACTACGGGTGACTAGTCCTCTGTAAGTGCGGGTTCAACTCCGCGGACTGGCAGAAAAGCTACAGGTTCCCTAGATTTACGGTGTTTCTGGCACCGAGCCGAAAGGTTACGATGACCATGACACTGAGCCGAAGAGCTTTCAGCTCAAGTGCTTCTGGATCGGGAAAAAAAAATCGATCTAATTATTCATAGGGTAGCCATCAGTGCTGACTTATGTCTATGCATAAAGTGAAACTAAAAAGACATGTAAATGTTGTTTAGTTTGATTACCTAGCAGTGTTCACGTGTGTAGTTTCTTCTAAAATGTAATTAACTTAAAGTGCAAAAGTTAAATTGCTGTAAAAGATAGGGGGAGAGAAATATATATTTGTTTTTAATCTCAGATTATTCACAACACGGTGGAAAGTAGGAGGAAGGGACAGTCTATGTAGCAAGAAATGTTATAGGGACACTTTCCTAACATGACAGAGACTGATATCTTCTTAAGTAGGGGGAAGGGACAGTCTATGTAGCACGAAACGTTATAGGGACACTTTCCTAACATGACAGAGATGATATCTTCTTCTCAAACGCTCATATGGCTTTTTCCGATCCAGAGCACTGTTAGCTCCGTCCTGGCAGAGTTATGGACACTTTCCTAACATGACAGAGAATGATATCTTCTTAAGTAGGGGGAAGGGACAGTCTATGTAGCACGAAATGTTATAGGGACACTTTCCTAACATGACAGAGAATGATATCTTCTTAAGTAGGGGGAAGGGACAGTCTATGTAGCACGAAATGTTATAGGGACACTTTCCTAACATGACAGAGAATGATATCTTCTTAAGTAGGGGGAAGGGACAGTCTATGTAGCACGAAATGTTATAGGGACACTTTCCTAATATGACAGAGAATGATATCTTCTTCTTCTTCTTCAAACGCTCCATATGGACTTCTTTTTTTTCCGATCCAGAAGCACTTGAGCTTTCAGCCCGTCGGCTTGGTGCCATGGACATCGTAACCCTTCGGTTCGATGCCACGAACACCGTGAATCTGGATAACCTGTGGCTTTTCTGCCAGCCCCGGAATTGAACCCGCACTCACAGGGAGCTTGTCACCTGTTGTCTAACGCGCTACGAACACGCTGGGCAGGCGGGCGGACCACTTGTTTAAATACTCTATGTGATCTGTATGTGATGATAAGAGCAATTGTACGTTGTGCCAGTTATGCACCTACAAGTAGGCCAACACATCCGATTTCTGCGACGCTTTTTATTGACTAGGTAGCTTCCTAGGCCCTATCTCATTCGCCTCTTACGATATGCTTGTAGGTGCAGTGTTACTATTCTTTGCTCCGCTTGCAGGCCCCGTAACACACGGGCGAGGGAGAGAAAGTTGAAGATAAAGAGAGTGAAAACTCATAGCAATAAAAAAATATAACTCTTTTGTTTTCATTACACTTTCCTATTTCCTCATTTTAGATATTAGGATATCTTGGAATCTTAGATATGCCACGATTTTCATTTTCAATAAATACAGTTACTTCATTATTTTAGGTGGCCTGGCTCACTGCCTTTATGACGAGCCGCCACTTTTCAGGCCAAGTGAGCGGAGGTAGGAGGCCAATTCCTTTCTTCAATGAACTAAGTGTAATTTGAGCTCACAACCTCATGTTCCGTTAAGCGAGCGCTTCATACTATGTAATCGTCTCAATTTCATTGCCGATAGTTGATGAAATCTATACAAACTTATCTGAGTAAGACCTAACTCTGTCAACAAAGTGCCGTTGACAGTAGAGTTCGATCGAGTAGAGGCTGTCTCACAGCTGCAGGCCGAGCTACTAGTCAAGCATTTTCTTCTGGCTAGTCCTACCATAGCCGGATGACTGCCTATCCATGCGGCATTAACTTCCTCAGGCTCTCGTCCTACACTGCTCCTAAAAAGCGGTACTACATGCAGTAACGACAGTTTAAAAAAAAAAAAAAATAGAGATAAATTGAGGAAATATACAAATAATAACCTAAAATATATAATTGTTGGAACGGATTAGGATAATGCATAATCATTCGCCTATTGTGAGAGCCGGTGTAGCGTAGTTGTTAGTGAACTCGCTTCGCAAGGCTGGTGGTCTGGGTTCAGCTCCCGCAATGGGCGTGGAATTTTTCCCAACCACGACGGCTCTCAGGTCGACCCAGCCTCAACTGGGTACCAGACATGCTCTGGGAAGTAAAGGCGGCCGGCGTGATGCTGACCACATCACCCATTGTGTACCGACGGTCAATGAAAATACAGGCCTAACACTGTATTGACCTATATACCACAAGGTATGAAAGGGTTAAAAAAATAAAAAATTCGCCTATTGGCCGAAAGCGCAGGAGGGTTGGGGTTCAATTCACACAACGATCCCCACGTGAGGAAAGGAATTGGCCCTTCTACCTCCTGCACACTAGGGTTAAGAAATGGGAAATAGAGTGACTTCATGCTCTAGGGCAGCGTTTCCCAAAGTGGGCGGAATCGCCCTCCCCAGTGGGACGCTGAAGCGTTCTAGGAGGGCGATAGTGTATTCAGAAGAATTTGAGGGTGCTCAGGCGATTAGGGGTCGGTGGCTCCTTAAAGAAGAAATAAATAATAAATATTGTTAAAATAAATTATTTTCGTGATTTTGCGATTAAATAATCATTAAAAATTTGAATTCTGCAATTAAATTCATCTTATGCCCATCGTAAACGATCCATTTTGTCATCAATTTTCTATTTCATGCATTGAATTTGAAAATATACCATGTATTACAGAAATATATATCAATTTTTTTATGTCAAAGAGAAAATAGAGCATGTATATATGTGGAGGGGGCGTTGACAAACTGTTAAATGTCGAGGGGGAATCTCAGTTTATGCTGTGCAAAGTGGGTGGTAGGCCGAAAAAGTTTGGGATTCTATGGAGTAGGGTCTGAAAAGGCTACGGGAAATGTTATTTTGAAAGATATAACTCATTGGGCATGATACTTATTATAACTTCCTTGTTTTTATTAATAGAGAGAAAATAGAAAATGGGAACGGTTTTCAATATTTCGTTTCACCTCTAACTAGAGATGTATATTAAATGTAGAAAATTAAAAGAAGAACAAATATAGCCTTACAAATAATTAACTAAATCAGTATAGAATAGAACTGATATGATAATAAAGATCCAAATACTAAGAGCATGCATATTCCCAGTGGCAACGTATGGATGTGAATCATAGGCATTTAACAAGGCAGCAAAACAGCATATATATGTGCTTTTGAATATAAGTGTCATAGTAGAGTCCCCAGAGTATATCATGGACAGAGACCAAAAAAAATAGATCTATTCATAAGGAACTCAAAATCAAAGAAAACTGGCTAATGCTACAAATAAGAATGATAAAGTATTTTGGACACTTAAAAAGTCATAAACGGTTTTTTTCTCTCTCTCGCTATCACTGCCCAGACCGATGTACCAGATTTCCCCATAAATTATTTTCATGTGAAAATCTGATTCATGCAGCTCTAGTATTGATGTGTTTTACGTCACATCTTCAGCACCATTTGGAGCTCTGGTGCTTATCCTTCGGCAATGTGTCCGGTTTCAGCCAGCATTTACTCGGTTCGCTCTCCGTTCTGTAGCCATATAGTGTTTTCTACGGTGTGGGGTAGCTAGCCCCATATCCGACCTCCTCAGTCGCCTCTTACGACATACGTGGCATGTACCAGTGGTTCTATTCTTTACACCCCAATTTTGGCCGGTAACCACTCGGGCGATGAACGGTTTTGAAATGCATTATGGATGAAGCCATGCCGGCAAAGAGGAGGAGAGGAAAACAACGAAAAAGTTGAATTAAAGATGTGACTGGTGATTTGAGCAGAACAGCAACAGGGGCGGAACATCTGGCCTTTGAGAGAGAAATTTCGAAGGCCGGTTAATGTGGCAAAGTTAGACCCATTAGACTACCTATAAAACTGTCAAAAAGGTACATTTGCAACAATTATTTCAATAACTTCAAATAGCAAAGGATATGACAGTCAGATCTATATTATAGTCATCATCAAAGTGCGTATCCTTTATAGGACGTTGCTTTGTTTGCAATGCATCTGAAATTCACTCTGTCTCTAGCTAGTTCACCCACTTAGTCGATGGTCATATTCATGGTTTCTTTAATAACTTGTAGCCATCTTGTTCTTGGTCTGCCTCTGCGTCCTGGTACCGTGCCATCTAATATTGTTCTCTCCAGGCCATCGTGACGCTTGATGCGACCAAAGTATATCAATTTTTCTGTATAGTATGTTGTTTATCAGCCAATTGTCTTTAACATTTAGTTCTTTCAGGACATCAGTGTTCTTTCTTTTTCTGTCCATGATATTCGTAGAATCTCTCTGTAGCATTTTGTTTCGAAGAACTGGATTTTTGTTCTTGTTGTTTGTGTAATGGTCTATGATTCACAACCATAAGTAGCCACTGGAAAAATGCATGTTCTCAGTGTTTTTTATTTTAATATTTTGCTTGCGCTTTATTGTAGTAGTAATATGATATGCTATATTGGATCTAGTGGACTCTGACATTTATTCTTATCTTTCTTTTTACCTACATTTACGTGAAGCGTGTGGAGAGAGTTCTGCTATTGTCCAGGTGTTTGGCTTGACGTTGTCAGTCCATGCTTTCGCAGGACTCTGAGATGTTATCTATCCATCTTGTTCTTGGCCTGCCTCGTGCTCTGCGCCCTGAGTGTTGATTATTATAGGCACGTGATGGTAGTAAATGTGGTTCCATTCTCATTAAATGGCCGAACCACTTGAATCTTTGCTTCTCGATGTACTGTATGCAGGGTATAGTACCAACGATGCTTCTGATATTCTCGTTTCTCACTCTATCTCGCCTTGTAACGTTGACAGCTTTTCGTAGACATCTCATTTCACATGTTGTAATCTTTCTTTCTTGTGTCTTAGACATTTATTCATTGCAGTAAAATAAACATTTCTTTTTTACCTACAAGGAAGGTTTACGGGAAACAAGCGGAGATACTTCCCAGGCACAAAATAGTTACAGTTTTTGGAAATTGTATTTCACTGAACAGCACAGCCCATACCGGCACACGGATGTGATGGTCTACTGGTATGTTTACGTCTAAATAGCACAAGCAACCTACGTTCAAATGTGTCGATCAAATACAGACAACAAAGATTAGTTAAACACCGAGTTGATGTAGAAAGGAAGGAAAGGAAGAAGAAAAATACCGAAACACATACTCAACCCCACTCCCATGCTCACATATATTTTTCTTTTTTTCCGATCCAGAAGCACTTGAGCTTTCAGCTCTTCGGCTCGGTGCCATGGATATCTTAACCCTTCGGTTCGGTGCCACGAACACCTTGAATCTGGGGAATCTGTGGCTTTTCTACCATTCCGCGGAATTGAATCCGCACTCACAGAGGTCTAGTCACCAGTAGTCCAACCGCTACGAACACGTTGGGCAGGCGGGTGGTCACATATATACACACACTCTCTTTCTAATGGCAAATCTCATTGTCTTCTTGCTATTTGATTTCACTATCTTCCACTGTTTGAACATAATATAATACGATATAAACCATGTAACTGGTACAGATAAGATATCAGAGTGCACTGCAATGGGACGAGTTGATAATCTTTATGCCTTCAGAAAGTCTTCCCGAATAGAGAAGTTTCAGGGTTGTGAATCCCACTCGCTGCCCAGATTGAAAGAGTTGGGTGTTGACATTGGTACAGCTCGAAAATAACGACATGCCAAATATGCAAAAAGATCGATTAATAATCATGATCGAACTGGAATGTTGGGCCACTGGACACTGGGGGATTTGGTGAGGCGGGGATCGGAGCTAATGAACATCGAACTGGTGTGTTGGACCGCTGGACACTGCTGAATTTATTAAGTTGGGATCGGAGCTAATAAACATCGAACTGATGTGTTGTACCGCTGGACACTGCTGGATTTGTTGAATAGGGATCGGGGCACGTATGGACATATCAGAAGTACTATAATCATACTCCTCATCTAACAGATAACTTGAAACGATTTCTGGAGCCCAAAGATAATATTTGAACCACCTCAAAATAATATTTTTACAACACCTTAAGGTGTATACAAACAACATTACAAGATCTCACTTGGAAAGTCAGATTTAATGATCAAGGGAATTCCTAACATCTGTGGAAGTAATCATATCATAACAGCTTCAGGTAGCAGCCAAAAATACATTCGGAGCAGAGGCAACAACATCACCATCTATGTTGACAGATTAATAGAACAATTTCTATTTATACCTACAAGTACACCTTCAATATTTACGATATTCCATCAGTACCTGTGCGATCACTTAAGATAAAAATAGATTTTTAGGGAAGGGATGGGGAAAGAGTTCTTTGTGACGAAGTGTTTGTTTTGGATTCTGAAGGTCAGGGTTCCGAATCCGAGCTGCGTTGTGTGTTCACAAGTAAAATATGCCCGCGTGCCCAGCGTGTTCGTAGCCGTTGGACTACGGGTGACTAGTCCTCTGTAAGTGCGGGTTCAACTCCGCGGACTGACAGAAACGCTACAGGTTCCCCAGATTTACGGTGTTCGTGACACCGAGCCGAAGGGTTACGATGTCCATGACACGAGCCGAAGAGCTTTCAGCTCAAGTACTTCTGGATCGGAAAAAAAGTAAAAATATGTCTTCTAATCCCTAGGATTGTTGATGAAGACACGAAGCTCATGTTTTATTCATTTCTCTCGACAGGTGCCATTCCTGTAGAGAAATATAGGAGGAAAGCACATTGCACTGAAATGAATCATTCCATAGTTTATCTGAAAGTAAAAAATTATTTTCTCTTCCTATTTTTTGTTTCTCTTGTCAAACTTACTTTCTATTTGATTTATTATTTCTATATACTGCTGGTTCTTCTTCATTTTAAATTAAATTATAAATTCTCTCTTGCAGGTTTCTTTCCCAGCTGTTTAGTTGTTTAAGAAAATGTATCAAATAAACGTGAGAGTCTGTAGCTCAAGCGGTAGTCAACTCGAGCACAAACCCAAGCGTACCTGGTTCAAACACACGGTGGGCAAGTTTGGAAGCAAATTCGTTTCTGTGGGATTTTTACAAAAGGTAAAAATAGACCTCACCGTTCAGAAAGCAATGGAAAACTACTGAACGTATACGTGGTGCCTAGAAAAATTAATGACTGTTTACTGTGGTTGATGGCTACGTCCTGTAAAGGATATGCTACGATTTTCATTTCATCATATAAACGTCGTACTTCCCTGTTTATTCTTTCTGCTTTTTTTTCTCCTTCTCTGCTTTTTGCCGTTTGACGTCGCAGGTTTAACTTCTTCTTCTTCAAACGCTCCATATCGACCACTTGTCAACCAATCGTCAACAACTCTGTGTGATTTGTATGTGATATGAGCCTAAGAGGGATTGTACGTTGTACCAGTTATGCGTTTACAAATAGGCAAGAACATCCGATTTCTGCGATGCTTTTTATTTACTAGGGTATCATTCTTAAGGACTACATCAATCGCCTCTTAGACATGCGTTGTAGGTTGCAGTGATACAATTCTTTGTTTCTCTTGCTGGTCCCGGTACAGCAAGGAAGAACGCAGGTTTTAACCCTGTTCATTCATTATATCATGTTCTTATATTCTCTATTCATTATTTTATGTTCTTATCTTCTTATATTTCTTTCTATGTTCTTATGTTCTTATGTTCTTATGTTCTTATGTTCTTATGTTCTTATGTTCTTATGTTCTATGTTCTTATTTCTTATGTTCTTATGTTTTATGTTCTTATGTTCTTATGTTCTTATGTTCTATATGTTCTTATGTTCTTATGTTCTTATGTTCTTATGTTCTTATGTTCTTATGTTCTTATGTTCTTATGTTCTTATGTTCTTATGTTCTTATGTTCTTATGTTCTTATGTTCTTAGTTCTTATGTTCTTATGTTCTTATGTTCTTATGTTCTTATGTTTTACTGTTCTTATGTTCTTATGTTCTTATGTTCTTAGTTCTTATGTTCTTATGTTCTTATGTTCTTATGTTCTTATGTTCTTATGTTCTTATGTTCTTATTTTATGTAATTTATTCTTATGGTTATTTTCTTTGTATCTTATGTTCTATGTTCTCCTTACCATTTCCAGATGTTCATGTTCTTAGTTCTTACGTTCTTATGTTCTTATGTTCTTATGTTATTATGGTCTTATGTTCTTATGTTATTATGTTATTATGTTATTATGTTATTATGTTCTTATGTTCTTATGTTATTATGTTATTATGTTCTTATGTTATTATGTTATTATGTTATGTTCTTATGTTATTATGTTATTATGTTCTTATGTTCTTATGTTCTTATGTTCTTATGTTATTATGTTCTTATGTTCTTAATTCTTATTCTTATTTACATTTATTCTTATGTTATTCTTGGGCGTGTATACTTTACTCACAATTTCTCCTTACCACTCTATCCAGGGAAACTCGTTCAAGCTCATCTATTGAATCACTCTTTCCGTAATGTTGGTTTTAAGGTCCCCTTAGGTCGTTCTTTCTTTCTTGAATCATGTATCTCCCGAGTGGTTACCTGGCACAAATTTGGGTGTAAAGAATAGAACCACTGTTACCTGCCACGCATGTCGAAAGAGGCGACTAAGGAGGTTTGGTTTGAAATCGGATGCATGTATCCTAAGCGTGTAGATGTCTATGTGTTAAGGGGCCTACCAAACCAATGTGCAACTTATACACGTTCTTGGCAAAGATCAAACATATCACAAAGTGATTAAAATTGGTTGTAAAGAAAGAACGTGAAAAAGAAGAATCATAAACCATTTATACTTGTACTTACAATTTATTCCTTCTTGTATATACTCGTACTTCTTCTTCTACACACTGTTGCTGTTATTTATTAAGCAACACTTGCAACGCCTCTTTTTTTTTTGTCACACTCAAATGTTGCATATTTAAATGTAACCATGCATAGTACAATTACATCGATATTCCTGTTCTGATTACCATATATCTTTAACCACATTTTACCATCAAGAAATCTTCTAACTCTTCTTTACTACAATTTCTCAGATTCATTCATAAAATTTTCAAACAAATAAAATCATTATAAAACTCAACAAATAAAATCACAAAGTGCTCATAGCAAGCTTAATATCAAAACAGATTCTTCTTCATCTTCTAAAGACCAAGAATGTGAAATGCGTTTTGCAACAATGTTTTACACTAACAACAATACACAGCACACTCAAGTTCATTTCATTTATATTGTAAAATTATGACCAAAAAATATCGGCAGACTTTTTAGTGTATGCTATTTTTGATATTAGTAATGTCTTTTATTCAGCCCTCGTATATAAAACGAGATTTAGTAGACCCTAATTACTTTTTCAAATACGTGAGAATTTGGGGAATGTCTCTCTTATTCTTCCATTTTATCGTTCCATTCGCATATTGTACAGTGCTATCCCTTCTTGTCTAATAAACATTACTTTTCTGTGTTTTAATGTTGCAATTTAGTTCTTATTGTTTGCAGTCAGGGGCGGCTTGTCAGTAGGCGCCAGTGGGGAAGGGCCCCCACCAAAAATCGTGTATAGCTTATATATAACCTAACCCAAAGCAATGATTTTCCCGAAACTTTTTGTCCGACCTCACCAACAAAATTAATCACGAGCCGCCACTGTTTGCAGTAAAGATTATTATAACAGTTGGAGCCACCCACCCATTTCTAACATCTAACGTCAACGAGTGTTAGATTTATGTGACCTTCTCTTCTTGTACATTTTGTTCCTCCGTTTGCCTATTCTTATTTTATTTTGTTCGTTCCTTCTTCTATTAGCCTGTTCATCCATTCCTCTACTTTTCTATCAGTCTTTTTGTTTGTTTATTTAATCTTTTCATGAAGAAACAATTATTAAAAGAAATCAAATTCAGACAAGTAAAGTATGTTGGGCACATAAAAAGTCATGACACCATGATAAAATCTTTACTTAGAGGGAAAAGTTGAGGGGAAGAGCAAGAGGAAGACCAAGAGATAAGTGGGAGGAAATTTAAAGAAATGGACAGGATACAGTCTGGCAGAGTGCAAGACCAAGGCGAAAGACAGGATGCTGGAGATTCATTGCAGCCAAACTTCAATGCGGAGACGGCACCTGACGATGATGATGTTGATTAATTCTTTCATTTCCATTTTTAAATAATTGTTATTCTTGTTGTCTATTCTTCTGTTGATCTGTTATTGTATTTGTTAGTTCGTCTATTTGTATATTACTCTACTATTATTTCATCTGTTCTTCTATCTCATTCTTCTTCTCAATGGCAAAGTGATTAAGTTGTTTGCCTGTCGTACTGAAGGTTGTAGATTCGAATCCAGACCGAGACAAATGTGCACTTTTTTCATGATATCCCTAAGATTGTTGCCGGAGCTACGGAATTCGTCTGTTATGCAATGCTCTCGGCAGATGGTATGTCATCTCTGCTGACAGGGGCGGAGCTATATGGTGAAACCCGGTGCAATGAAGTCAATCCTCGCCTAATCTTCTTCTAAACTTTCTCGACTAGTCTTCTCCGGTTTTTTCTGGTTGTCTATTTTTTATTCTTATCTTTGTTTGTTCTATTCTTCATTTGTCTATTCTTCTATTTGTCTATTCTTCATTTGTCTATTCTTCTATTTGTTCTATTCTTCTATTGTCTATTCTTCATTTGTCTATTCTTCATTTGTTCTATTCTTCATTTGTTCTATTCTTCATTTGTTCTATTCTTCATTCTTCTATTTATTTATATTCTTCCATTTGTCTATTCTTCATTTGTTCTATTCTTCATTTGTCTATTCTTCTATTTGTCTATTCTTCTATTTGCTATTTTCATTTGCTATTCTTCATTTGTCTATTCTTCCATTTGTCTATTCTTCATTTGTCTATTCTTCTATTTGTCTATTCTTTCGTCTATTCTTCTATTTGTCTATTCTTCTATTTGTCTATTCTTCTATTTGTCTATTCTTCTATTTGTCTATTCTTCTATTTGTTCTATTCTTCTATTTGTCTATTCTTCTATTTGTCTATTCTTCCATTTGTTCTATTCTTCATTTGTTCTATTCTTCATTTGTTTTCTATTCTTCTATTTGTCTATTCTTCTATTTGTCTATTCTTCTATTTGTCTATTCTTCTATTTGTCTATTCTTCATTTGTCTATTCTTCATTTGTCTATTCTTCATTGTCATTCTTCTATTCTTCATTTGTCTATTCTTCATTTGTCTATTCTTCTATTTGTCTATTCTTCATTTGTCTATTCTTCATTTGTCTA
The DNA here is from genome assembly GCA_020796225.1 of Arion vulgaris. Taxonomy (NCBI): domain Eukaryota; kingdom Metazoa; phylum Mollusca; class Gastropoda; order Stylommatophora; family Arionidae; genus Arion; species Arion vulgaris. The sequence continues at coordinate 59,581,804 of CM036758.1, read as the reverse complement.
TTCTTCTATTTGTCTATTCTTTTGTCTATTCTTCTATTTGTCTATTCTTCCATTTGTCTATTCTTCTATTTGTCTATTCTTCTATTTGTCTATTCTTCATTTGTTCTATTCTTCTATTTGTCTATTTGTCTATTCTTCTATTTGTCTATTCTTCTATTTGTCTATTCTTCTATTTGTCTATTCTTCTATTTGTCTATTCTTCTATTTGTTCTATTCTTCTATTTGTCTATTCTTCTATTTGTTCTATTCTTCTATTTGTCTATTCTTCTATTTGTTCTATTCTTCTATTTGTTCTATTCTTCTATTTCTCTATTCTTCTATTTGTTCTATTCTTCTATTTCTCTATTCTTCTATTTGACTATTCTTCCACTTGTCTATTCTTCCATTTGTCTATTCTTCTATTTGTCTATTCTTCTATTTGTCTATTCTTCTATTATTCTATTTGTCTATTCTTCTATTTGTCTATTATTCTATTTGTCTATTATTCTATTTGTCTACTTCTGTATCTTTCTACTTGTAGTTTCTTCTAGTTGTATATTATTCTATTATTTTATTTGTCGTTATATTCTTGGAAAAATGGGAGACGCGTATAAAGATATTGAATTGTTGAAAGATATTGAATTGTTGAAAGATATTGAATTGTTGAAAGATATTGAATTGTTGAAAGATATTGAATTGTTGAAAGATATTGAATTGTTGAAAGATATTGAATTGTTGAAAGATATTGAAGATATTGAAAGATATTGAATTGTTGAAAGATATTGAAGATATTGAAAGATATTGAATTGTTGAAAGATACTGAAGATATTGAAAGATACTGTCTTATAAAACAGAAGTGTCTCTTTTAAAAGTTGTTTACATTACTATAGTCATCGTGCATGAGCGGATCATTGCAGAGCAAAGCGGAGCTTACGGGACAACTACTTCCAGTATGATGATGGAGGTTGAGGCCGTTACTGCTGCCCTTCATTGCTTCTCCGAGACTTCCTTTACTGGGGCTGTTATTGTTTTTAATTCTCAGTCGATGCTTCGGAAGATCCAGAATTCCAGGTTGAGGAATGAGTTAATGTCGTTTTTTTGTTTTTTCCGATCCAGAAGCACTTGAGCTTTCAGCTCTTCGGCTCGGTGCCATGGACACCGTAACCCTTCGGTTCCGTGACACGAACACCATGAATCTGGGGAACCTGTGGCTTTTCTGCCAATCCACGGAATTGAACCCACACACACAGAGGACTAGTCACCCGCAGTCCAACGCGCTACGAACACGCTGGGCAGACGGGCGTTAATGTTAACGTTCCAACCTCCAGATCCCCATTTAGTTCTACTGTCCTGGGCATGCGGGTGTTCGCTGCAACGAGAGAGCGGGCAAGCTTGCATCGAAAGCATCAATTTTCGGGAAGTTTAAGATAGATAAGCGGAATGTTCTTCGGTGTTTTGGCGACCTACTGTTGGATGAGAACACTAAAATTGACGTTGAATCAATCCAGTAATTTAAGGAGTATGGAATTACCCGTTGTACAAGAAGAACTGTAAAAATCAAAGATAACTGGCGGATGCTACAAATAAGAAAAAGAAAATTAAGGTATTTTGGACATATAAAAAGACACGAAGGAGAAGACCATCATGGAAGGAGGCATACCAGCAAAGAGAGAAGAGGGAAGACTACGGAGAAGATGGATTCAGAATGTAACTGATGGTTTGAACATGACGGCTGCAGAAGCGGGACATCTGGCCTATGAGAGAAAGAAATTCCAAAGGACTGTTGGGGAGGCAAAGTTCTGCTTAGGACAAGCTAGTTGATGATGACAAGAAGAACTGGATAAGTAGAGAGAGAGAGAGGGGTTTATTTAACCAGCGAGCCACGGCAAACATCAGCATGCATACTCTTTAATATCTATTGTGATAAACTGATCACCTATGGGTCTTCCTTGAGTGCCGTGCCGTTAGTTTAGAAACCAATAACCAACAAAATAGTATAATATGTAAATTTGTGTCCAATTTCTGTGGCATTATTTAGATTTCTCATTGAATATTTATTATGTATACTATTCCATGCTATAGATAAGTAGATATAAATTATATTGTGTCTGACCTCGATAAAAAAATAACTAGATTTTATCCAAGATGTTTTTTACATTCGTTACATCTGTTACCTACAGAAGTTCATTGACATGGTCGAGGTGAACACATGTGTCACCTGTTGATTTGCATATTTACGCTTTTTTATGAGTTTACTTTCTTTAATCCCTACGTAATATTGTTTTTGTTTGTTTCCCTGTCAGTTATCATATCTCTCTCTCTCTCTCTCTCTCTATCGTTCTTTTTCGGCCGTTTTGATCATTCTTATTGTGATATATAAACGACCTTTGCCAAGAACGTATTTTTACGTCAACCTTCAGTACCATTTGGAGCTCTGGTTCTAGTCCTTCGGCGACGTGTCCGATTTCAACCAGAGTTTATTGAGTTCGCTCTCCGTTAGCCTTTGACTGTCCCTAGCCGATCTGCAAGTTAGTTATCATATGGCTTCTATTGTGTTATTTTGCGTAATATCGATATAAGAGAAGACTGCAGTAAAACTTATGTAGCAATGGAGAAACACGTAAAAACAAAGTACTGTAGTTTTACAAAGTACAAAAACAATACAGAACGACATTTCGACCAAAAAGCCTTTATCAAGCAAAGGATGCATCAGAAGGGTAGAAATTAACTTCTTAATCCGCAGACATAGCATATACAATTAAATAATAAATCCTTAACTGTAAATATATTTTCCGTACAAAAATTGATTTTTCAAGAGTTCAATAACCATAAGGTGGGCGACCCAGCCAAGACAGGGGTTATCTTTTATTTAAAATGTACAGTAATATAACTAATAAACAAATTATTATAAAATTATGCTACATGTTGCAAAAGATATCGCATTTTATGATACACAAAGTCTATTTTATAAATTGTAATTATGTATAAATTAAGCAACATCAGATTTTAAAAGTCTAAATAAAATATGGAACTGCAAGTTATATAGTATTAAAACTAAATTACGAATTTTCAATTCAAATGTTGTATCAATCCTAACATATGCTAGCGAGAGTTGGAAAATGACTAAAGATATAGAAAGCAAGTTGAATGCATTTGAAAATAGATGTCTGCGAAAAATAATGAATATAAAATGGAACGAATTCGGAGAAGTGATGAAATCAGAGACATGTCTGGTCAACCACTAGTGACAACTGTTATAAGAAAGAGAAGATGGAGATATGTTGGACACACATTGAGGAGAAATTATCAACGAATATCAAAGCAGGCATTGAAGTGGGATGCAAAGGGTTCAAGAAAGAGAGGTCGACCTAAGGAGACCCTGAAACAAACTTTGCTGAGTGAGGCAAGAAGTATAGGTCTCAGTTCCAAGGAAGATATTGAGCGAGTTGCCTAGGATATAACGGTATGGAGAAATTGCTTGCAGGCCCTATGTAACGTATAATGATACGAGAGGACTTATTATTATTGTTGTTGTTGTTGTTGTTGTTGTTATTGTTATTATTATTTATAAATTAAAAATAAATTACTATGACGCTATGAAAAAAAATTAAAGCAACCCGCCTCCCTACCTTCCCTCTCCCTGTCCCTTCCCCCCTGCACCGTGAAGTGGATTTCCATTTCATAAGAAGTACAAAGAATGCCAAACCTGCACATGATGTACATCAGTGGTGGCTCGTCATTAAGAGCCAGTGGGACCGGGCCCCACCAAAAATAATTATAACGTGTATTTATTATTTTATGAATTAAAATATAGCAGTCCAAAACCACGATTTATCCGGGGAAAAAATGTCTGGCCCCCACCAACAAAAATGATTACGAGCCGCCACTGATGTACATATTACCCATAATTATAGCATGAATCTCCAGGTTGTTTTCTAAACGGTATAGAAACAGATGCATTGCTGTTCTACGTTGTCAATATGTTTTTATTTTTAATTGACATATTGAATCACGTTGGACTATTTGCAGAAACAATATTATAAAAGTTGTTTTGTCAAGAAAAGCATACACTTAAAAAACACATTTACTGATAAAACATCACTTGTGGTATTCTAAAGCAAATAGTTTTGAAAAACATAATTCGTAGAATAAACATAATTCAGATTTAATGCATTTTCAAGCAAAGAGACTTCGAACAATTTAGTAACTTGGAAATTTTTACCATAAACAAACAGTTAGATTGAAAATATTATATAAACAATAAGTTATTAGAATAAGCAGACTGAACAAGGAAGTTGTTGGAATAATAATGATTTAGAATAAACATATTTTCGAAAGACATTGTAGCTTAGAACAAATAGACAAGAACGAGACAATAATTCGACGTTATGCTACTTACCCTTTCACTGCTACATACTTTCCGAAGACTGAGCTAAAATAGCTACTCTTTGTTTCTAGGTCACAAACGTGAATGTACGACTGTCCCAGTGACAGTAGCAATGTATATCGTGTTAACACGTCTTTAGCGCACAGAGGAGAGATAATAACAGACGTGTTAATGCGTCTTTAGAATTAAATGGGGAAACGTATATATACGTCCTTAGCAGCTAAAGGATTACAATGCAGTTCTCACTCACTTTCACAAAAACAAAACGACTTGAATATTATCCAGTTTGACAGTTGCTTTTACCAATTGTGAAAACCGTGGCACCCTTAACAAAAACTGTTCAGCTCAGTCAGGAATGGGAAATTCCCGTTGAAGTGGGCTGACTTGTATATATGTTTGATAGAGCACTATAAGATTTATTGCAATTTTATAAAATTCTCTGAGTCCATTGTTATTTATTGAAGAAAAGTGTTAATAATATTGATTTTCTAAAGCGTTAAATTAAATTTCGGACATAATATAACCTTGTTTTCGCGTGTTATTTTTTTTTTTTTTATGAATTCATCTATTTCCTACAATACTGAAAAGCAAGGGTCACGTGAAATGAGTTGTCCAATTTTCGAGAATTTCCAATTGACCTAAACAAATATTAGGTGCTTCCGGGAATAAATTACCAAACAAATGATTAAATAATAATAATAATAATTCATCTCGTACCGTTATACGTTACATAGGGCCTGCAAGTAATTTCTCCATACCGCTCTATCCTGGACAACTCGCTTGCCTCTCTCAGCAAAGTTAGTTTCAGGGTCTCCTTAGGTTGACCTCTCTTTCTTGAACCCTTTTCATCCCACTTCAATGCCTGCTTTGATATTCGTTGATCATTTCTCCTCAAGATGTCCAACATATCTCCATCTTCTCTTTCTTATAACAGTTGTCACTGGAAACAAATGATTGGAAACACAAAAAATATATTTCTTAAATATCTATATAGATCTATCTTGTTTAGTTCTTGAACACGTTTATCTGTAAGGCAAGGCAATGGGTACCGTAAGATATATAGGTTTGTGTTTCCAATTATGTATTCAGTAATTTGTGTTTTTTTCCTGAAATCCCTAATATTCGTTCCCTGTCTATTTATTTATTATATTCACTGGTGGTTCCTGTGCTTCACCTGGAGTTCTTTAAACTCTTTATTCACTTGATCTGAACGGCCTTATAATTTCAAGGTCTGTGGTGAAAACAAACCGATCGCTAGATTACTATTAAATTTTCCAGTACTTTTTACAGATTTGCAAAACAAATCTATGTTAGATTATTAGCCAGTTCTCCTGCACCCTTCATAGCATATTGTGAAAGCAAACCGCCGCGCTAAGCAGTTTTTCTAGTATTTTTTCTTTTTCACATATCTGGAAAACGAATTTGTTTTAGAATTCTAAAGTAACATACATCCAGCTGCGCTCTGCGTTGAATGTGATATTGATAATGAATACATCAGATAACAAGGGAAATTTACGTACAGTCAGTAAACAAGTTTTAGAAAACTAGGCATGAAGAAACAATTATTAAGAGAAATAAAATTCAGACAAGTAAAGTATTTTGGGCACATAAAAGACATGACACCATGATAAAATCTTTACTAGAGGGGAAAGTTAAGGGGAAGAGCAAGAGGAAGACCGAGAGATAAGTGGGAGGGAAATTTAAAGAAATGGACAGATTACAGTCTGGCAGTTTGCAACACCAAGGCGAAAAACAGAGGATGCTGGAGATTCATTGAAAGCCAACCTTCGCTATGGAGACGCACCTGATATGATGATGACCACAAGATGCATTATCGACAATATCTTGAAAGTGTTATATGGGGGTGTGCACTGAAGATGTGCACGTAGCTGACAGAATCTGGCGTAATCAGGAATGTGAAACTAGATACATGTCACGGCTGCATACTAATTAGAATAATTAGAATATATATTCAAGGTTGTTGTAATGCATATATGTGTGTGTGTGCTTTTGCATATACGTGTTGTAGAAAAGTACACTGTATGCAATTCTTCTTCTTCTCTCTACCATTTACTTATTTATAGAAGTCTTGGGGAAGGGAGGGGGAGTGGGGAGTGGGGTTGAAAGAGTGGTGATCTTGTGTGTGCTTGTTTTAAGGCACTTTGTAAGCTGATATTCATTTTCATAAAGCTGTTCTTGATGCTGTTGCTCCATTTTTTGCGTGGTCTTCCTCTTGTTTTGTACTCGTTATACTTTTTTCTGTGTGGCTCTCTGTGGTAGACGATACCAGGACATTCCTGTCAGGTGTCCAAACCATTTAATGTGTTCTTTTATGAAATGCATGACTGGTTTCACGTCCAGTCTTCTGATTTCTCAATTTTTTATTTTATCTATTATTGCCACACCTGCAGCTGGTCTAAGACACTCCATCTCCGGGCAGAGAAAATAATAATCATACAATGGGCAGAGAAAATAATAATCATACAATGGGCAGAGAAATTAATAATCATACAATGGGCAGAGAAAATAAGAATCATACAATGGGTAGAGAAAATAAGAATCATACAATGGGCAGAGAAATTAATAATCATACAATGGGCAGAGAAAAGGAGAAATGAATCTATACACTAAAGAGATCACAATCAAAGAAAACTGGTTGATGTTACAAATAAGAATGGATACTTACGTAGAATAGAGGGACTGAAATGGTAGGATCAGATTACAAACGAAGAACTCAGAGAAAGTACTAAGCAGATACCAGTGGAGAAAGTACTAAGCAGATACCAGTGGAGAAAGAACTAAGCAGATACCAGTGGAGAAAGAGCTACGAAGAGACGCTGGCGATGGATAAGACACACATTGAGAAGACCGACCGGAAGCATTGCAAGACAGGCAATGTTTTGGAACCCGCAGGGTAAAGGATTAGGGAAGGCCTAGACATACCTAGAGAAAAGAGCTGGAGACTAATATAAAAAGGAAATGTAAAACATGGAAAGAAATGGAAGGGATGACAAAAAGAAGAAGAGTTGGAAGAAGTTCGTTGAAGACCTGTGCTCCGTGGGGAGTTGAAAGGTGAAGACGTTACAAATAAGAATGAGAAAATTATTTAGATATTTTCAGCTATGAAAGGACATGAAGAGTTGAAGAAGACCATTATGGAATAAGGCAGCGGTTCTCAACTTTCCTAATGCTGCCACTCTTTAATACAGTTCCTCATGTTGTGATGACTCCCAACCATAAAACTATTTTCGTTGCTACTTCATAACTGTAATTTTGCTACTGTTGTAAATCGTAATGTAAATATCTGATATACAGGATGTATTTTCATTGTTACAAATGGAACATAATTAAAGCATAGTGATTAATCACAAATGCCGTGTACTCGTATGTGGGCGTAGCTGAATGTAGGCGGACCCGCCTGGAGACGAATAGAGGAGCGGTATCTCGTTTCCTAAGACCATCGAAAATATGTGTTTTTCGAAGATCTTAGATGACCCCTGTGAAAGGGTCGTCCGACCACCTGTTGAGAACCACTGGAATAGGGGATCCCGGTAAAGATGGGAAGAGAACGATCACGAAGAAGATGGATTCAAGATGTAACTGATGATTTGAGCATGACGACTGCAGATGATGTACGTCCATGTACGGGATATTTTTCAACCGCAACAACTCTCAGGCCAAACATCGACAATAGTTAAGGGTAATGAACGAGCTAATAGATTGGTTGGCTTGGCTACAATATCAGAGAGAGCTGTGATGGATCGAAATGACTTTCTTCACGCATTATTAGAGTCTTTCCGAACAGAGAAGTTTCAGGGCTGTTAATCCCACTCGCTGACCAGATTGAAAGAGATGGGTGTCAATATTGGTGCATCCCGAAAAGAACGACATACTAAATATGCAAAGAGATTGATTAATCAACATCGAACTGGCGTGTTGGGCCGCTGGACGCTGCTGGATTTGGTGAGACGGAGATCGGAGCACCTATAGACATGTCCGGAGTGCTATGATGATAGTCCTCATATAACTGATAACATAGCCACAATAGGGTTCCAGAGAAACAGTTGGAAGTAAACGCAACCAATGTGATGTTGACCACATCGACGTCATCAATCGTGTGCTGATGACCAGAGTACAAAGTACCTTCCAGACACTGTATTCCACCATACATCTCGTAGTATAGCACAGGCTACTCTCTTATTCTTACAACAGAGAAAGTGTTAAGTAATTATATTCTCATTTCACCATGCAGTGCTTCGGACATTTAGCTAGTTATCAGAGGACTATCACAGTGGTGTCTCGTGATCATTTTTGTTGGTGGGCCAGACAGATATTTTCGGAAAAATCATGGTTTCGGTTAGGTATATTTTAATGTATAAAATAATAAATACACGTTACACCTTATTTTTGGTGGGGCCTGACCCCACTGGCCCTTAATAACGAGCCGCTACTGGACTATCATCAAAGCACTTCGGACATGAATATATGGGCTCCGATCTCCGCCTCAACAAATCCAACAGCATCCAGCGGAAAAACACGTAAGTTCGATGCTTATTAATAATCAATCTCTTTGCATATTTGGTATGCCGTTCTTTTCCGACTGTACCTTCCTTCTTCTTCTTCTTCTGCGAACGTCCGCTTTCAATTCAGGCGGTAGTCATGACGCCTGGTACTGCGCTTCTGACTGAGTTTTACAGGAGGCCTACTTACCATTTTCCCTGTGCCCGGGAAACACTAGACTGGGGCTACGCACATATATTCTAGAGGGTCGTTTTAATCGGCGCTAGCAAAGCAACATAAATTTTACGTTCGCCAACATCACCCACCACAGTTCTTCCGGGGATGTTAGTTGTAATTGCAACCAGTAACTTGCCCGGTTGTCCCATGGAGGGCAATTTCGTTAGGCACTAAAATGCAACTTTAGTATTTACGCTTGGCAAACCTTACTCAGTAAATATATCTGCGCTAGACCTTTGATACGAAGTTTACCTCAATCTTTCCATGTGTCTCCACGATACGTTACAGTGACGACACATGGGAAGATTTCAGAGACACTTGCCAAGATTGTTGATTCGTTACTCATCGTTCTCACTGATTCTTGCCCCAGCGGCAGTTTTAGTTCGGCCATTTACACCGGGGAAGTTGGCATTCGTTCATATACGACTCGTACGCTACTATTTCTTACGTTTCAGCAACTATTTTGCAACTTTTCATCGGACTTCGGCCAGGAGATGCATGCATTGTGTTCAGGGTTTTTGGATCTGCATTACTTTTCCGTACTTGCACTACCACCACTACCTGTTGCTCTCCCTCGATCCCTACCCGCTTAGCCAGACAGGATCTACTGTCTGTTTCCAGGGTCACCACGTGGAGGTGGGGTAGGAGCTTGAATAGTTCCAGCTCACTAAACCTGGCGCGACATTGTCCCCTCGGACTGTACCAATATTGAGAATGAAATACAACAAACCACCAATAACAGCATATAATAAAAAGAGATCAGGTACTAGTGTAAAGGGAAGACCAAGGAAAATATGGATAGTCAATATCAAGATTACACTAATTAAACACGGATATAACACAACACGTGCGTTTCATCTGGCACTGGGACGCAAATTAAAGCTCCCATCCCTACATTTAACGGCAAGAATGGACAATCATTTCTCATCCATTGGGAATGCAATAGACTAATAAGACAGCACTCAGTATGTTTCAGTAATTGTTTTCGCTGTTTCTTCTTCCTGTCTTTACTTGTTTCTCGATAACGCAATTTAAGCATTTTTGGTTGCTTGATTATCTCGATCTTAGCCCAACATTTAACAACCATGTTCTCAAATTGATTACCAATATTAAATAATAACTGCTAGCAGGAAATGATTGAAATGATAACCTTGGTATTAAGTTTTTATAATCAAGGCGATTGATTGCGTATTAAGCTTTGACAGATTTGAGTGAGATTTTTGTGTAGTGCTCTCATCTTTCAGTGCATTTGTTCTAACACAGACAGAAACCTGATTATTTTATATTTAAGTTTTTACAGTTATTTTGTCCAGTATAGATTGTAGTTATTTCTTGTCTCTATGGTGATGGCCTCTGTCGCTGATTACAATATTGTTGTATTTTTCAATTTCAATTCATATCATTTTTCATTTTGATTGATTGATTGATAGACCATCATCATTGCACTTCGGTGAGTAACCATGTGTGCTCCGGTCTCTTTCTTACAGAGTAAGATCTCGGCGACAGTGCACGAATATCGTAGCACCAGCAAGGGTTCCCGATGTAATTTAGAAGAAAGATAGTATTTTGTATAGTAATTTTATTTGTTAATTTTCTAATGAATTTTGAACTGGTAGCAGTTGTTTCCTTGAGATCCGCGGTAGCGTAGTTGTTAGTGACTCGCTTTTCAAGGCTAGTGGACCGGGTTCCCGCACTGGGCGTGGAATTTATCCCGACGCGACGGCTATCAAGTCGACCCAGCTTCAACTGGGTACCAGACATGTTTTGAGAAAGTAAAGGCGACCGGTGTGATGCTGACCATATCACCCATCGTGTGCCGACGGTCAAGTAAACACTGTATTGCCCTATATACCACAAAGTATGAAAGGGTTCCTTTACTTTCTTTTGTTTTTAGCAGGTCTTTCCAGCTTGCTCTTCTCGCTTTTGAGAACATCCAAATGTTATTTTACGTGCTCAAATTGAACACCAGACTTACAATTTATCATCTCTCTCTGATGTGACTAGGAACTTGGTCTCACCTACACTGAAATCAGGGATCTGTGAGAAAATATCCTGATGAGACATAGACAGCTCACAATAGAGAAGAACAGACTGGAAAGTTGGGTAAAGTTCATTTTTTTAAACTTGTATCTTATAAAATATTTTTACTATCTTCTTATATACATCGTGGATAATCGTCAGTGCTACGGGAGTTCGTGCATGCAGCTGAGATCTACTTGTAGCAGAAAGAGATCGGAGCACACATGGTTAATTACCGAAGTGCAATGATGATGGTCTTACCAATCATTCAATAAATCTATCTATTTTTTATTGACCAGACCCCTGATGGTAAAAACATGGAGCACAATGTATTAAGTTCGCAGGACTTAATTCACAAATACTGCTGTATTGACAATAAATGTTACCTTCATTTATTAACTTATCTACGGTCAGCACTTACTTCGTAATAAAGATACAACAATAATGAGGAAACAGACAGGCTGGCTGGCTCTGCCACCATATGAGGGGGCCAGAAAATGGATAAAGCTGACATTTTGAACGCCCTCATAGAGTGTTGCCGCAAAGACGACTTTCATTTAAAACAACTCACGTCAACTACTAGATTGCTTTACGTCCTGATATAACCAAGAAGACATATGTCTTAGGTTGAAAGGGCGTGCCTCGGCCACAAAGAGGCTTAATCCACCACCTAACAATAACTAGATTGCAGAAACTGGGATTGAAGATTGGAGTAGCAAAAAAAAAACAGCACACCAGGCATATGAGTAGGTGGTTTATCAACCACAATCGAACTGGTACGGTCAGTCGCTGGACGCTGTTGGAGATACAGCGAAGGAGATCGGAGCACTTATGGATATATCCAGAGTGCAGTAAAGATATTCCAAACTGAAACTGAAACTGTAAGATACAACAGAGATTACCTGAAACTGAAACTGTAAGATACGAAAAGATTACCTGAAACTGAAACTGTAGATACAACAAGATTACCCTGAAACTGAAACTGTAAGATACAACAGAGATTACCTGAAACTGAAACTGTAAGATACAACAGAGATTACCTGAAACTGAAACTGTAAGATACAACAGAGATTACCTGAAACTGAAACTGTAGATACAACAAGAATTACCGAAACTGAAACTGTAAGATACAACAGAGATTACCCTGAAACTGAAACTGTAAGATACAACAGAGATTACCCTGAAACTGAAACTGTAAGATACAACAGAGATTACCCTGAAACTGAAACTGTAAGATACAACAGAGATTACCTAAAAACAATTAAGTGAGGGTGAAAAAAGCGATGAACAACTGAAGCAAATAATAAAAAACATACGATGGGAAAAAAAACCACAAATAGAAACAAAAACAAAATATGAGAAAACAAAAATAAGGTCATGTTTAAAGCGCATCAAAGAAAGCAATAAATTATCACACAAAAAAACCAACACAAAACGTTAGTTGCTAGTTGTGCACTTTTTTAAGTGTGTTTTCTAGTTCTTGAAGAACATCTATTCACAATAGTCCTATTTGTGCTAGTGTCAGCATTTCTTTCATTTTGTGCTCGTGTCGACCCTGGATGCCTGGGTTAAGATAACGGAGACGTTCTATCGTTTGTTTTCTGATAACTGTATCTTTGTTAAGTCGTGAATGAAAAATGACATTCTTGCAAAATAATTATTTGTTGTATTTGTAGCAGTATTCATATTTCTAATTCAACTTTTCGTTATGTGGTTTGAAATCGAAAAACGATATCTGTTTTATGTTTGCTCATTTGTGCTCACATTTTCTGTTGTCACAGACACAAGACCTTACTATCAATATATAAATATGTCTATCTCTATTGTCTGTCTCTATTGACAGTCTGTCTGTATTGTTTGTCTGTATTGTCTGTCTGTATAGAAAGTTAAAATTGAAGTACAGCTGAAATTTAAAAATTCAATGAAACAAAGTTAAAATTCAAGTAAAACTGAAAGTTAAAATTTGATTAAAACTGGAATAATGTGTTTGTATAGAGGAAGAAAGTGAGTGTATAGAGGAAGAAAGTAAGTGTATAGAGGAAGAAAGTGAGTGTATAGAGGAAGAAAGTGAGTGTATAGAGGAAGAAAGTTAGTGTATAGAGGAAGAAAGTAAGTGTATAGAGGAAGAAAGTGAGTGTATAGAGGAAGAAAGTAAGTGTATAGAGGAAGAAAGTGAGTGTATAGAGGAAGAAAGTGAGTGTATAGAGGAAGAAAGTGAGTGTATAGAGGAAGAAAGTGAGGGTATGGAGGAAGAAAGTGAGTGTATAGAGGAAGAAAGTAAGTGTATAGAGGAAGAAAGTGAGGTATAAGAGGAAGAAAGTAAGTGTATAGAGGAAGAAAGTGAGTGTATAGAGGAAGAAAGTGAGTATATAGAGGAAGAAAGTGAGGGTATGGAGGAAGAAAGTGAGTGTATAGAGGAAGAAAGTGAGTTTATAGAGGAAGAAAGTGAATGTATAGAGGAAGAAAGTGAATGTATAGAGGAAGAAAGTGAGTATATAGAGGAAGAAAGTGAGGGTATGGAGGAAGAAAGTGAGTGTATAGAGGAAGAAAGTAAGTGTATAGAGGAAGAAAGTGAGTGTATAGAGGAAGAAAGTAAGTGTATAGAGGAAGAAAGTGAGTGTATAGAGGAAGAAAGTAAGTTTATAGAGGAAGAAAGTGAGTGTATAGAGGAAGAAAGTGAGTGTATAGAGGAAGAAAGTAAGTCTATAGAGGAAGAAAGTAAGTCTATAGAGGAAGAAAGTGAGTGTATAGAGGAAGAAAGTGAATGTATAGAGGAAGAAAGTAAGTGTATAGAGGAAGAAAGTGAGTGTATAGAGGAAGAAAGTGAGTGTATAGAGGAAGAAAGTAAGTGTATAGAGGAAGAAAGTGAGTGTATAGAGGAAGAAAGTAAGTCTATAGAGGAAGAAAGTGAGTGTATAGAGGAAGAAAGTTAGTGTATAGAGGAAGAAAGTAAGTCTATAGAGGAAGAAAGTAAGTCTATAGAGGAAGAAAGTGAGTGTATAGAGGAAGAAAGTGATGTATAGAGAGAAAGAAAGTAAGTGTATAGAGGAAGAAAGTGAGTGTATAGAGGAAGAAAGTGAGTGTATAGAGGAAGAAAGTGAGTGTATAGAGGAAGAAAGTGAATGTATATTGGAAGAAAGTGAATGTATAGAGGAAGAAAGTGAGGGTATAGAGGAAGAAAGTAAGTCTATAGAGGAAGAAAGTGAGTGTATAGAGGAAGAAAGTGAATGTATAGAGGAAGAAAGTAAGTCTATAGAGGAAGAAAGTTAGTCTATAGAGGAAGAAAGTGAGTGTATAGAGGAAGAAAGTGAATGTATAGAGGAAGAAAGTGAATGTATAGAGGAAGAAAGTAAGTCTATAGAGGAAGAAAGTAAGTTATAGAGGAAGAAAGTGAATGTATAGAGGAAGAAAGTGAATGTATAGAGGAAGAAAGTAAGTCTATAGAGGAAGAAAGTAAGTCTATAGAGGAAGAAAGTAAGTCTATAGAGGAAGAAAGTGAGTGTATAGAGGAAGAAAGTAAGTGTATAGAGGAAGAAAGTAAGTCTATAGAGGAAGAAAGTAAGTCTATAGAGGAAGAAAGTGAGTGTATAGAGGAAGAAAGTGATATGAGAGAGGAAGAAAGTGAATGTATAGAGGAAGAAAGTAAGTCTATAGAGGAAGAAAGTGAGTGTATAGAGGAAGAAAGTGAATGTATAGAGGAAGAAAGTGAATGTATAGAGGAAGAAAGTGCGTGTATAGACTAAGAAAGTGTTTGTCTATGATGATGTTGATAGTAAAGAAAAGTGCGATGTGGTTGATGTAGTACTGTAAGAGGTGAATGTACGCTCAGTGAATGAACTAAGATTAAAAAAAGTGCTGATTACAATAATTACTGATAATTGAGAGTGCAAGAAATGGCAAGGCTAACGTAAGTAAAGCATATAGGACATTCATTGTCTAAGCAAATTACATATACACAAAGCATTAGAGAAAAATAGTTGTCATGAAAGAGAAAGTATGAAGGTGAACTATCAGATTCCATAGCAGCCTAAGTCTTTCCTGTCACTTGTTGAACTACAACTATTATTCTTTGCTTTTGTAGATAACAATTTTGAGAGTTTGTAGCTATAGAATGTGAGGTAGTTATAACATAACATAGCATATTTGGTGAAGAAGTCTTATCCCTCGTCATTTAAGGAAGCCTTACTCGACTTCAGAGGTACTTGTAGTTTAGATCCCAAGTAAAGGATTTGGGTTTACTGTAGTCAACAACTTACCGTGTGTATATCGATAATTATAGGCAACAGCTGGCTTTAAAATTGGTATTTTTACGAGAAGTGGTCAGTAGCGAAGCGTATCATCAACGTTGCTATCCACGACCTTAAGTTCTTCTTCTTGTTCTTCTTCTTCTTTGTTTATCTGCCAGCGAGTCCATATTAGAAGACTAACTGCTTTAGTTAAACTTATTGTGCTGTCCATGTCCACCCTTGGGCCATTTGATTAAACCTATTGTGTGTCCATGTCCACCTTGGGCCTTTGATTAAACTTATTGTGCTGTCCATGTCCATCCTTGGGCCATTTGATTAAACTTATTGTGCTGTCCATGTCCATCCTTGGGCCATTTGATTAAACTTATTGTGCTGTCCATGTCCACCCTTGGGCCATTTGATTAAACTTATTGTGCTGTCCATGTCCATCCTTGGCCATTTGATTAAACTTATTGTTCTGTCATGTCCATCCTTAAAACAGAGGTAGACCAATGTTTGTCTCTGAAAACGGTATTCAGTCTACATGTTTTGAGAATGTGGTCAATGTTTTCTGATACAGTGCATCATGGACACATCGCTAAATCACATAATCCGTAGCGCTGGCTAGGGTTTCCAATGTAATTTTCAAAATGGTGAGAAACGTGTAACTTTATTTTAATCTTTTTAAGACAGGAGACCCATCCAGAACAAGGGTTGTCTTTTTTTAATTCACAGAAAAACAAAACAAATTGTCATACAATTTGGCCACATGTTTGTAAAATACATTGTTTTTGAGGATAAACCATGTTTAGTGTATGCAATGTAGGTAATTATTTAAAAATAATTAATTTTGTTGAAAATATATTGTAACCCTTCCCCCCTTTCTCCCCACCTTTCATCGTGCAGTGGATTTCAGAAATATAAGAAATGCAAAGAATGCCAAACTAGCATATAATGTACATATCACCCATAGTTATAGCATGAACCTCCACTTTTTGTCTAAACTGTATATGAGCAGAGATTTTGCTGTTCTAATTTGAGATATTTTTTTATTTGGAAGGGTTACATTGCAAAAACCATATCTACAAAACCAATTGAGTTAGACATTTTTGGATGTTCACGCTATAATTATGTGTGATATGTACATGATATGCAAGTTTGGCACTTTTGCACGTCTTATGTTTTGAAATTCACTGCACGGTGAATGAAGGGGTTAGGTTACAATATATTTCCTAGAAAAATAATAATTTTTAAAAATTCATAATTACAATGCATACACCAAACGTTGTGTATCATCAAAACAAAAATAATGTATTTTGCAACATGGGGCCAAATTGAATGACAATGTGTTTGTTAGTTGTTGTTTTTTCTGTGAATTTTTAACAAGACAAACCTTGTTCTGGGTGGGTCTCCCGTGAATTTAGCCCAGGTAGCATCTCTGTGATCTCTTATTGTCAACTACAAAGGATTCATTCCAGAGCTTAATTTGAACGTTCAGATGAAACTATGAACTCTTTGTTACTTCAGTTATCAGTTATCAGTTATATTAGGACTATCATCATAGCACTCCGGACATGTCCATAGGTACTCCGATCTCCGCCTCAGCAAATCCAGCAGCATCCAGCGACCCAACACGCCAGTTCGATGTTGATTAATCAATCTTTTTGCATATTTAGTATGTCGTTCTTTTCGGGATGCACCAATATTGACACCCATCTCTTTCAATCTGGTCAGCGAGTGGGATTCACAGCCCTAAAACTCCTGTGTTCGGAAAGACTCTCTCAGTGCGTGAAGAATGTCACTTCGATCCATGGCAGCTCCTCTGATATTGTAGCCAAGCCAGCCAATCTATCAGCTCGTTCATTACCCTGATCTCCTGCGCACCCAGGGACAAAAATGAAGGTGATTTCTCTGATCACTGTCTGTACCAGTACCTCCACCCAGTTGCGTCTCACCATTCCTGATTCGACTTTACGAATCATGCTCATGGAGTCACTGAGTATGAAAACACGAGAGTAGTTGTGATATGCCAACCAGTTCACCGCCTCCGTAACCGCCCGAACCTCCATTGTCAAGCTACTTGTGGTTGTTGCGTATGCCCCACTGGCATCTCTTATTATTTTTCCTTCTGAGCGTGCTGAAAAAGCTCACGCACAGCGTTGTTGGTGAATGACTGAACCATCAGTGTAAATAACCACATCTGTATCATTGATGATGTCATTCAAGAGCGCCTCCACGTTTAGCAGTGATAGATTATTTTGTTCGCAGTCTTTCTTAATAGATGTAATAACGGTGAAAGCAGTCTGAACGTTGTTACTTACATCGAGATCAGGAATCTCCAGATAAATATCCCGATTGCTTCACACGGGGAACGAACTGAATACATTTGGAGCAGTAGGCTTGTAGTTTGCTTCCACGCCACAGAGATCCCCAGGTGATCTTGATTTCCTGAATCATTTTCTCACTTGTGGGGTACCCAACCTCCATCTCTGTTGATTTTGTTAGTTTGTTTCTTAAGTGTATGATATAATACAAGGCAGTGGCGGCTCGCGATAATTTTTGTTGATGGGGTCAGACAGATATTTTCGGAAAAATCATGGTTTCGCTTAGGATATATTTTAATTTATAAATAATAAATACACGTTACACCTTATTTTGGTGGGGCTCGGCCCCACTATCCCTTAATGACGAGCCGCTTCTGATACTATGTATATATAGTCATTTCTTCTATAGTATAGTTCAAAAACTAACACCTAATGAAAAAAAACATTGAACTCTCCAGTTATAATATTTGTTATCTTGGTGCAATGTTCAAGAATATTTAGAAAGAGTTCGTCACACCTGCGACCTTCTCCTGTCATTCAGATAACAACACTTGTCATTTATACTTAACAGCACAATGACTTTTGGACAGCCGATCTCATATTGACTCATCTTACAGTCTATAACAAGAATCACTCAGTTATTGCTGAGATTGTGACAGGTATGTTCAGTCACTTTCTCTTAAAAAATCCAGACATACTGTTTGATTAGAAAAAAAGTTTCTAAACGTTCACGTAATCTTTCTACGTTCACCACAGCCACACATATATATATATATATACTAGCAGATGTACCCGTTCATTGCACGGGGATTTATAGTCCTTAACGGTGCGAGAACATAAAGAGATACCGCTAAAAACTAAAGCAAATCTCATAAGAACGATTTTCTGGCCAACACTATGTTACCAGTGTCAAACATGGCCAATAACAGCAGCTAATGAGCGGAAAATCATAACGACAGAGATGAGGTGTCTTAGAAGAGCTGCAGGTGTGACAATACGTCTAGTCAACCTATGTTACCAGTGTCAAACATGGCCAATAATAGCAGCTAATGAGAGGAAAATCATAGCGACAGAGCTGAGGTGTCTTAGAAGAGTTGCAGGTGGATAATAGACAAAATTAGAAATGAAGAAATCAGAAGTGGCCTGGACGTAAGTAAACCCAGTCATGCTATTTATATAAAAGAACAACAAATTAACCTGACAAGAATGCCCTGGTATCGCCTACCACAGAGAGCCACACAGAAAAATTATAATGAGTACAAAGCAAGAGGAAGAACACACAAAAGATGGAGCGACGTCATCAAGAACAGCCTTACAAAAATGAATATCAGCTTACAAAGAGCCTTAGAGCAAGCACACACAAGATCTCTAGTTCCCCCAACAGTTATATAAAGAAGTAAATTGTGGAAGAGAAGAAGAAGGAGAATATAGAGACTTATACATTCCCATACACAGACACATTTTGTTCTCGCACAAACATGTACATTGATGTACATATACACACAAACATAACTCACACACAGAAACACACACATGATGAGCGTTCATCCTTATCCGAGAACTATGCCGAGAAAACTGGACAGGTCTTCACAGCAAAAATATCCATATAAGCGATATTGAATCTAAGACAAGCGTCATTGTACGTAATTGTGTCGATTTTTCTAGGCAAAACAAGTAATCACAAATTACAAAAACAATGACCAAATACAGCAACGTTTCGACCAACAATGCCTTTATCAAGCAAACGAACAACAGGAGTGACAAATTTAAAAAACAAATGGACGACCAAATACAAACGTTTCTAATGAAAATCTGGGAATAAAAACGAATAACGAAATAAATGTAACACAAAAACACACATAAAAACTAGAAATAGAACGGAAGAGAAACAATGAAAAATCTAGTAAATATATAACTTGAATACATGCAACATATACCTATACAGATTACAAGGCATGGGAAGAGAAAGTATTAAGAAGCATAGGAATGTAATACGTTGAGCCCACGTGGTCACAAGGTACCATACAAAGAAATCAACCGATTCTCTAGAGCAAATCGACTGCGATCATCCGAGGAACATGATCGGATGGCTGTGACCTGGACATCGTGAGCCCCTAAATGGCCAGTATCATTGAAATGGGTTGCTACAGGGGTCACAGAGCATTTGTGATTACGTGTTTTGTCAATCAAATTTGTTTTACTTTGTGATTACGTGTTTGTCAATCAAATAGTTTTACTGCAGTCTCATCTATTTTGGAATTTTCTAGCACTGTTGTCTATATTACGTTATTTATTTTATTTAAATCTAGAGCAATCGACACGAATAACAAACGTACGGATAATCAAAATAAAATTTGCAATAACAATTGATAATTACATTCTGGCGTACAAGACTTCATTCTTGTTCAAATGAACCTTTGTTAGTCTGGTTTAGATAGAGAAAAAGACATAGTTTTCGTACCAGTCCAGTCGTCGGATGCGACTAATGAGGAGGATTCTGATTGCTGCTTCATCGTTCTTTCTTACTCCAATCCTGTTTGCCTCACAGCGTCAGGTCAGGAAGAGATTTCTAAAACGGGCCCTAGTATGCGCTTTGTAAATAGTCTCTTTCGTCGCCTATGTTATCTCTGAGGTCCATCTTTGCGTGGCCGGCCTTTTGCTTTGTACACATTGTATCGGAGCAGAATTGCTCTTTGAGGTGCACTGTCTGATGGTAATCTGCTTACGTGGCCGAACCATTTCATTTGTTGTTTCTTGATGAAGTCTAGTACTGATGTTGTACCCACTTTTTCCTGATGTCTTCATTTCTCAACCGGTCTCTTCTTGTTACACCCATCATTTTGCGTAAACACTTCATCTCTGTCGTGACTAGTTTTCTTCTATCGTTTGTTGTCAGCGTCCAGGTTTGGCACTGGTAACATAATAAAAGCGCATTTTTTCTTCTTCTTTTCTCTACTCATATTTTGCCTCACAGCGTCAGTATAAGAAGAGATTTATAGAACGGGCTTTTGTGTGCACTTCATATACAGTGTTTTTCGTCGACTATTTTATCGCTGAGAACCACCTTTTGCATGGACGTCCCTTTTGCTTTATATCCAATGTGTTGAAGTACCATTGCTCTTTGAGGATCACTGTCTGTTGGTAATCTGCTTATCTTGCTGAAACATTTCGTTTGTTGTTTCTTGATGAAGTTCAGTAGTCTTCTTCTTCTTTGCGTTCGTTCTTTACGACCAATTTTAATCACTATTTATGATGTTTGATCTTTGCCAAGAACGTTATCGTTGCACATTGGTTTGTAGGCCCCTAAACGCATAAGACTTCTACACGTTTAGGACACATGCATCCGATTTCAGCCAAACCTCCTTAGCCGCCTCTTATGACATGCATGGCAGGTAACAGTGGTTATATTCTTTACACCTTAAATTTGGGCCCCGGTAACCACTCGGGCGAAGTTCAGTACTGAGGTTGTATGCACTATTTCCTAATGTCTTCATTTCTAAACCGTTCTTCTTGAATTTCTTCTTTATACTCCCAGCATTCTATGTAGACACTTCATTTCTGTCGTGACTAATTTTCTTTTATCATTTGATGAGAGCGTCTAGGTTTGACACTGATGATTACAGAAGAAATCACAACAGGAGAAGAAAGATGATTTTGTGCATACCATCCTATAATAAAACAAATTACAGTTGTAATGGCATGCTTCTTTTGCAGCTTATCAACATTATTGATGATTTCTCATTTCTATTGATGGTACATCTTTGGTTGCGGTCCTGTGCTCCAGAGGGAACTGAAATTAGTATGTATATATTACGTGGTTTTTTTGTGTGGATTGAGATTTATAATATCTGTGTTGGTATGATTCAGATTGTGGGACGGATTAGTGTAATGTGTTTCGCTTCGCTTATCGACTTGGATACAAGTGGGTTGTGGAATGTGGATTAGTCGACTCTTACAACATGCGTGGTATGTTATGTTATGTTATGTTATGCGATCGACGTCATGGCACATTGGGCATTCCCATTCGTGCTCTGTCCTCCGTTGCAGCAGCCATCCCAAAGTCCATTTGCTCACAGTACCCATGAGAAGTTTATTACTATATCTTCTCTCTCTACCACGAAGACGACACTGTCTGGCATGTCCAAACTTAACGCCTAATTCTCGAACTCGTTCCAGTGTCTGAGACCCGCCCATGTCACAGAATTGAGAGCGTACCGCATTGATGATATCGGCTCTGTCCTTACTTCTGTCTACTTGAGTCGGGACACTGTTTGCAAGAGAGTCAGCACGCTCGTTACCCGCACTCCAGCATGTCCAGGCGTGTACAACCAAATCATTTTCTTGAGATGTGATCTCCGAATGATGTCCACCCATTCCACACGCATACTTCCAGATTCAATCAGTTGAAGCATATTCATCGAGTCTGATATGATGATCATATGGATAACCTGTTGCTCAGCCACCCATGACAGAGCCCTGGAGGCAGCGGTGATCTCCATAGTCATGCTCGATGTCGTTGTCTCAAAAGCCCCGCAGTCCTCATGAAGTGTGCGACCGTTTCGTTGTGCTGAGTAAGCCCACGATGATCTGGTGCCACGCTTGACAGAGCCATCGGTGTAGATAATGATATCACCAGGGTGGGAGTGCTGATCCACGAGTGCAAGAATTTCTGCATTGACGACGCCCGGGGCCCATTCTCTACAGCGGCGTCCAAGTGTCCTGATAACCCTGACGTAAGCAGTCATATCCTCTGATATAGGCATCCATTCGTCACCGTGCCTCAGCTCATCTAGAGTACAGACCTGTTTAATAACATCCTCTGCCTCGGCCATCCAGGATCGACCTCTCTTCAATCGCCTGGTATGTTACAGTGGTTCTTTTCTTTACACCTCACATTTCGCCCCGGTAATCACTCGGGCGAGAATGATGATGATAACGATGATGATGATAACAAGGATGGTGAGGATGATAACTATGAGGATAATGATGATTATGATGATAAGGATGATTAGTAAGAAAGATGCTGATGGTGCTTATAATGATAATGATAAAGATGTTAACGATGATGATAATGATGATGATGAGGACAATGGTGCTGATAAGGATGATGATGATAACGATGATGATAATCTTGATGATAATTCTTCCATTTACACTTCAAATATTCACATAGTTTTATAAAATATTGCTACTAAATTATTTGTATTTATTTACTTTTATCAGAATATGTGTCAAGGTCAGGTTCTAATCTAGAACTGACCCCCAAAATTGATCTTCTTCAGGGGATAATCTCTTGACGTCCACTTGCCACTAGAAATACATCCGCCCTCCCAGAGTTAATAAGCTTGGAACAGTTTACACCCAGAGGGTCAAGCAGCGGTCAGAATATTACGTCCATCAACATCCTTCTTAAGATTGCTAAATCCCTAGATGACTCCAGGGGTTTCTGGTTAAGAAAATATGTGTCCGGTCTTCAAGGTCATTTAATATAAGATAGAATGTAGAACTCGACATTGTGCTATCTGGTTCCGCTTTTGGTTGGATATCTCATCCGATAAATAAAAGGTTAAGCTACAAAATCCAACAAATCATAAATTAGCATTAGGTTTCAAAAGCGGAGAGAGAGAGGGGAACGAGAGAGAGAGAGAAGAGAGAGAAGAGAGAGAGGAAGAGAGAGAGGAAAAAAGAGAGAGAAAGAGAGAGAGAAGAGAGAGAGAGAGAGAAGAAGAGAGAGAAGAGAGAGGAAGAGAGAGAGAGAACGAGAGAGAGAGAGAGACGAGAAGAGAGAGGAAAGAGAGAAAAGGAACGAGAGAGAAGAGGAAGAGAGAGAGAGAGAGAGGAAGAGAGAGAGAGAGAGAGAGGAAGAGAGAGAGGAACAGAGAGAGGAAGAAGAGTGAGAGAAAGTGAGAGAGAGCGAGACAGAGAGAGAGAAGAGAAAGAGAAGCAGAGAGAGAGAAAAAAGAAGGTGAGTAGAGAGAGAAAGAGAGAGATAAAGTGAGAAAGAAGGAGAGAGAAAGAGAGAAAGAGGGAAAGAGAGAGCGAGAAAAGAAGAGAGAGAGTAGATAGAAAGAAAAGAAAGAGAGAAAGAGAGAGAGAAAGAGAGAGAAAAGGAAAGGAGAGAAGAGAGATAGAGAGAGAAAAGAGAGTAAGGAAGAGAGGGAGAGAAGAGAGAGATAAAGTGAGCAAGAAGGGTAGAGAGAGAAAAAGAAAAAGGAGAGAAGAGAGAAAGAGGAAAGAGAGAGAGAAGAGATATATATATATATAGAGAGAGAGAGAAAGAGAGAGAAGAGAGAAGGAAGAGAGAGAGAGAGAGAAAAGAAAGAGAGAGAAAAAAAGTAAGAGAGAGTGTGTGTGTGGAGAGAAAGATGAGCGAAAGACAGAGAAACAATATATCTAAATAAAAAACTAATTGAATTCTTCGACAAGAGTTAATATTTATTTTTCCTGTTTGTTGGACTATCCAAAAATTGAAAATCGAGGCATATCCTTTACAGGATCTCGTCATTAACTACAGTAAACGAGTCGTTGATTTTCTAGGCACCACTTATACGTTGAGTAGTTTGCTATTGCTTTCTAAACGGTGAGGTATATTTTTACCTTTCGTAAAAATCCCACGGAAACGAATTTGCTTCCAAATTGCCTGCCGTGGATTTTGAACCAGGTTCGCTTGGGTTATGATCGCTCTCACTATCACTTAAGCTACAGATGCCCACTTTCTTGGCCTACACGGAGATGAGGTGTATGAGGAATGTAATAATAATAATTCATCTCGTATCGTTATACGTTACATAGGGCATGCAAGCAATTTCTCCATATCGCTCTATCCTGGGCAACTCACTCAATCTCCCCCATGGAACTGAGACCTATACCACTTGCCTCACTCAGCAAAATTTTGTTTCAGGGTCTCCTTATGTAGTCCTATCTTTCTTGAACCCTCTGCATCCCACTGCAATGCCTGCTTTGATATTCTTTGACCATTTCTTCTCAAGATGTGTCCAACATATCTCCATCTTCTCATTCTTATAACAGTTGTTACTAGTGGTTGACCAGACATTTCTCTGATTTCATCACTTCTCCTGAATTAGTTCCATTTCATGTTCATTATTTATATAAGGAATATGATGAATATATATAATAATAATAATAATAATAATAATAAAAAAGCCCATAACCCGTGAGAGTCGTAGGAGTATCACTGTGGAGACATCAGCACAAAAACACGCCATGAATCTCTGTCTTCAACTCTTCGAGCAAGTGTGGAGAAACTCTGTCCTGACCAACTCTTGATGTTGTCAAACTAGGATATTTTCTTTTCCTCCTTTCTTTCTTCCACCCTCAACTGTTCCCTGTAGGATAATTTTGGAGAGTGAGTCATGTCTCTCTTCTCTATCTTCTATAAATATGAATATATTTTTTTCGATCCAGAAGCACTTGAGCTTTTCAGCTCTTCGGCTCGGTGCCATGGACATCATAACCCTTCTGTTCGGTGCCACGAACACCGTAAATCTGTGGAATCTGTGGCTTTTCTACCATCCCGCGGAATTGAACCCGCACACACAGAGGATAGTCACCCGTAGTCCAACGCGCTACGAACACGCTGGGCAGACGGGCATAAATATGAATATAAGGAATATGCATTATATTTAATAAACTAATGAATTTTAGGAATAACAGTGGATTGTTCGACAACATAACGAATGCGATGAATTGTAAAAAAGAAATCAATACCAAGCGTTTATCAGGTTTCTAGATTCTCAGACAAGTTCTTAGCATTTATTCACATTTGTTTTTGGTGAGACATTGGGAAGAGGTAGATTACAGTTTCACATAAGTAATGGTGGCGTCTGTGGCTTAGGGAATAGTGGATCGGTCTATTAACCCCGACGTTCTGAGTTTGAATCACGCTGCGGACAATTTGGTTTGCAATTGGATTTTTACAAAGGACGATGGCACCACCCGTTCAGAAAGCAATGGCAAACTACTGAACGTAATAATGCCTAAAAAATCACAAACAGCGGGGTTGATTCGCAAAGTCCTGTACAGGATATCTAATTAATGTCTGTAGATATGTATCCCACTGAATTGTTTCTATTTTCAAACTATTTTTTCCATCTTTAAATATTAATCTTTTCATTTCATTTCTATCTGTTGAACATCATTTCTCATTTTCTGCTATTTCATTGACACAATGTGTAACCTTCTGGCAATGGCTAACGGTGTCTATGGTAACCTGTTTCTTGCAAGAATGAGTCAGGTATTCTGTAAATGGATTATGTTATGAAACATCTTTATTTATGACTCATCTAACAACATTTCATGATTGCTAAACTGTTACTGCAAATGTTGATCGTTCTCTGGAATCATGCATTATCTGACAGATTAGAATCCTGGTTTCAATAAACAACTGGGATTTATATATATTGTCTATAGCAGTTTTTACAAACATATCAACAGATATTCAATTTAGATTCGAACCTTTTCACGCCACTGCCACACTAAACAATTCTAAATTGTAGGCTGAAAGTGTGTCCATTCATTGATCTTCCTCTCTCACTGGTCATTACGACCCAGACTATTTGATGTGTACGTCATTGATTTGCTCTCGATACAGATTATTGATTAAAAAAAAGGTAATATTTGACCGAATCAGGCAGATTATAACTGCTGGTTATCACCTGTGTTCATCAATTGTTTCCTGATTATGGCCTGCATTTCTGGAGTTCTGTTGCTCGTTATCTCCTCTCTCCTCTCCTCTCTCTCTCTCTCTCGTGCCTCTCTCCCCTCTCGCTCTCCATCAATCATGTATTTTTAGAAAATAATATAAAAATGTTTTCATAAAATTTGACCGATATTTTCTAACGTTTATTTTATGTTTCCATATCTACGTCATTTTATATTTCTATCCGATCGTTCTGTTCTAACCTATACTATTATTATTAATATTATTATTATTATTATATAACATATTCAGGGGATAGGACACACACTGAGGAAATCCCCTAACAGCATCACAAGATAGGCCCTCCAATGGAACCCCCAGGGCAATAGAGGTAGGGGAAGATCAAATAACAACTAGAGACGGGAGTTGGAGACGGAATGCAATAAAATGGGGAGAGAGTGATGAGATCTGGAAAGGATGGCATTGGATAGGCGGTTCTGCAAGGCCTTGGTTGCGGATCTATGCTTCCTTAGGAGCGAAGGGGAAGAAGAACATATTCAGGCAAGATAGTCTTTCTTACAGGCTTGCTGTCAGCTGTACAAGCCCTGGAGGTTAAATCTGCTGACAGCACAGTACACAACCTAGAAAGAGAACTTGCACGGCTGTTCAAAAAAAGACAGAAATTCACTTGCAGAGGATTGCATCTCAATGTAGGATTGAAGGCAATGAGAGTGTCGCTTTCTTGACAAATGAAGGCCGTGCCAAACTGCTAATGTGTCAACTACTTTTTTTCAAGTGGTCAAAACCCTCATATAAAAAGAATCTGCAGTAGACTGGAGGACAAACATTCGACATGATTATTGAAAGAACTTTCTTTAAGACCTAAGCAGAACAGACCTGGTCATTATATTTCAGCTTCGTTCCTGGGACTGCAGACTCAACAGACACTTACATAGACTAGAAATAAGTCAAGAAGTTCTCTGCCAGTGTCAGCGTTACGAAATCAAATGCACCTGCATTATGTGGCATTCCTTTCATAGACATTTAAATCTACCGACCTTGCCCATATTACGGAATTGTCCAGGCCTGCATTATGCGGTTATCAAGTTCACTTAGTTCCTGTAGTAACGATTTATGTTTTCTACACATTTAAAAACACTGAAAAACAGACTATTATTGTTAGAAAGTCGGTTCGGTTCAAGAATACGATTCAGATTTACTGCACTTTTCAA
This sequence comes from Arion vulgaris, assembly GCA_020796225.1. NCBI lineage: Eukaryota > Metazoa > Mollusca > Gastropoda > Stylommatophora > Arionidae > Arion > Arion vulgaris. The sequence continues at coordinate 59,554,241 of CM036758.1, read as the reverse complement.
ACAACTCAAAGGAGAACACCATTTTGTAAACTACGTGGACTTCGCTTTGTGCTGACAACAGGGACATATGGTCAAATCGGTAAATCTTTTGAGAACAAAATAGTCAATAACGCGTCATGTTTGTCAACTATTACACATACTTCACACATGAGAACTAAAATCAAAACCAGTTAAGCAAAGACATGTGGCCTTGCTCTGTTTTGAATATATTCATCTAATTCTTCTTATACTTTTTGCGTTTGCTGCTTTGAATTCAGGTGTAGTCACGGTGCATGTGGTATGGCAATTTTACTGAGCTTTTCGTGAAGGTTTGCTTTCTTTATCAGTGTCTCACCCCCACCCCCCTGCTCCTTCCATGACCACCATTCAGACTTCAGAGGTTCTCCAACTTCAGAGGTAATTGAGCTAATAATTCCGATGGTCCTTATCTAGTACAAGATAGCACTAAAGAAGTTGGGGAGGGGTGGGGGTGAAATGACAGTACCAAAGGAGGTAGGTAAAGGGATTGTTATGACATTTCAGCAGCAGCGAGATTGGAGTAAGGAGGGGGTGGACTTTTAACAAGAAAAACTCTCAACCTCCAGCTTAAGACTGTTGATTATAAACTATGGAACTACCTTGACATTCATAACACCTGAGACAGGAAACAAACTATAACAAAGGACATTTTTATTATCTATTCTGATATAATTTATGTACAGTAACTAATATACAGTGGAAAAATCCTACACACGGGAATGATAACGTACTAAGGAGATATACATGTAACATACACACACAGAGATATACAGTACCTACGTATGCTATTAGGGACGTGAATGTGTAAGCAGGAACTTGGTCAAGAACTAGGTGACCTAGAAAAGTAAACACGGCCAAAGTTCAGACCAGGGTCTTTTATTTGTTGCAGATCTCTGGGCTGGAGCCTTACAGAATATTTTTTTTTCATGTTAGTTACTTGATATTTTAGATGTCTTCCTTCTCTACATCTTTCTCCTATTACACTACTTTTTCCTCTTCTTACGTTCGTCCGCTTGAATTTAGACGTAGCTAGGGCGTCAGTGTATGTTCTTCTGACTGATTTTTGCATGAAGGCCTGCTTTTCTTTTTATCATTGTTCCCGGCCATACAGGCATGCCTTCTTCGACATCAGAAACAGTCCCACTACTCATTCTTCTATTTCTATTACCCCCTACCAGTGACGGTTCGTCATTGAGGGTTAGTCGGACCGGGACCCACAAAAATAATGTGTAACGTGTATTTATTATTTTACAAATTATTTATTTATAATTATTACTTTTAAAGGGATACTGATTAGCTTTAAAAATTGAATATATAATGCTAAAATACCACATAGTCTGAAATTCAGCATCTTTCCTCTCGAATTAGTATATAACTTCTCGGAATAGACAAATAATAGTAAATACTAAAATATAATCTAACCCAAAATCCATGATTTTTTCCAAAATATTTATCTGGCCACACAAACAAATAGGATTACGAGCCGCCACTGCTCCCTACTATTTCTCCTTCTAGATTTTCTTTCTCTTCTAAAGTTGACATCTTCCACCTCTTAACTCTTTTTCAATATATTTGTTTTTCATTTCTTCTATTTGCTTTTAGGAGGAGTGTCTGGTCGAATGGGTTAGAGTGTGGCTCTCATGTGGGATACCCGCGTTCAATCCACGATAAGGCCAATGATTGTTTTCTGTTGGTGGCAAGAAAAAAAAATCCTAACCAGAACAGTTTCGTGGCGACTGCACTAGTCATTCGGCCATTAAATTCGTTTTCTTCCTCCTGTCCTACACTGCCCTAAACAGCGGTACTACATGCAGTAACGGAAGTTTGGTTTGTTTTTTTGGTTTACGTTTAATGTGTTTTTACATCCAATATTTTGTTTTACAGTTTCTTCCCAGTTGTGTTATATCCGTGTTTATTTAGTTTGGTCTTGGTATTGTATATCCATCTTTTTCTTGTTCTTCCTTTGGCTCTAGTACCTTATCTCGTATTGTATGCTGTTATTGGTGGCTGGTTGTATTCCATTCTCATTGAATGTCCGAACCACTGCATTTGTTGCCTTTCAATGTATTCAATGCATGAAGTTATGCCCACTCTGCTTCTGATGTCCTCGTTTCGTAGTCTATCTTTCCTCGTGACCACCACCGCCTTCTTCAAGCATTTCATTTCACATCACAATTTAGTAATGTTGTATATTTCCTTTCTCGTGCATTTCATTTCACATTACAATTTAGTAATGTTGTATATTTCCTTTCTCATGCATTTCATTTCACATCACAATTTAGTAATGTTGTATATTTCCGCTGTTGATTGTCAGATTAATCATAAAATACTAGAAATCTCTTTCAAAATCTGAACAAAAATATATCATGAACAGAACGGCGTTCATTTATTCCTGCTTAATCATCTAGAACGTCACAGATGAGAGAGACATCCATATATAATTGAGCTTCATTTGTGAGAAAGTATCCGTCCAGCCTGCACTGGTCGAAGATTGACCTAACTGTACTTGCTATTAGTTTGTCTCTCGTTCGTGCATATTCATGAGAAAATGGCGTTCCACCAGCATACTTGTATTCGTTCTATAATCATTCTGATGTAACATTAGATTGCTTACTCTCTCTCTCTCTCTCTCTCTCTCTGTCTTCTCCTACTGGAATGGTTCACTATTAGTCAAACAGTGTTGAAACAAACGACGCGTGTATCTCACGATCACCGACCAGACCGATGTACCAGACCTCCCCACAAATTCTATTCCTGTGGAATTTTGATTCATGCAGCGTTAGCATTGGTGTGTTTTGCGTCACATCTTCAGTACAATTTGAAGCTCTGGTGCTTATCCTTCGGTGATGTGTCCGGTTTCAGCCAGCGTTTACTCTGTTCGCTCTCCGTTCTGTAGCCATCTAGTATTTTTTACGGTGTCGGGTAGTTAGCCCCACACCCAACCTTCTTAATCGTCTCATTCGACATGCGTGGTAGGTAACAGTGGGTTCTATCCCTTACCCCCCAATTTAGGCCCCGGTAACTCCTCGGGCGGACGCGTTTATGAAAGACACTCCTCAGTAAGTTCTTTCTTTGTGAACTAGCTAGTTTTGTTCTTAAAACCGCTCGTATTGTAAGCTCGTGTTGTAAGCTCGCATTGTAAGCTCGTGTTGTACGCTCTATTGTAAGCTCGTGTTGTACGCTCGTGTTGTACGCTCGTGTTGTACGCACGTATTGTAAGCTCGTGTTGTACGCTCGTATTGTAAGCTCGTGTTGTACGCTCGTATTGTAAGCTCGTATTGTAAGCTCGTGTTGTACGCTCGTATTGTAAAAAAGTAAAGGAACCCTTTCATAACTCGTGGTATATAGGTCAATACAGTGTTAGGCCTGTATTTTTCATTGACCGTCGGCACACGATGGGTGATGTGGTCAGCATCAGCCGGCCGCCTTTACTTTCCCAGAGCATGTCTGGTACCCAATTGAGGCTGGGTCGACCTGAGAGCCGTCGTGGTCGGGAAAAATTCCACGCGCATTGCGGGAGCTGAACCCAGACCACCAGCCTTGTGAAGCGAGTTCACTAACAACTACGCTAAGCGCGCTCTCGCTCGTATTGTAAGCTCGTATTGTAAGCTCGTGTTGTACGCACGTATTGTAAGCTCGGGTTGTACGCTCGTGTTGTACGCTCGTGTTGTAAGCTCGTATTGTAAGCTCGTATTGTAAGCTCGTATTGTACGCTCGTATTGTAAGCTCGTGTTGTACGCTCGTGTTGTACGCACGTATTGTAAGCTCGTGTTGTACGCTCGTATTGTAAGCTCGTGTTGTACGCTCGTATTGTAAGCTCGTGTTGTAAGCTCGTATTGTAAGCTCGTATTGTAAGCTCGTGTTGTACGCTCGTATTGTAAAAAGTAAAGGAACCCTTTCATACCTCGTGGTATATAGGTCAATACAGTGTTAGGCCTGTATTTTCATTGACCGTCGGCACACGATGGGTGATGTGGTCAGCATCGCGCCTACCGCCTTTACTTTCCCAGAGCATGTCTGGTACATAGTTGAGGCTGGGTCGACCTGAGAGCCGTCGTGGTCTGGTAAATTCCAGCGCATGCGGGAGCTGAACCCAGACCAGCAACCTTGTGAAGCGAGTTCACTAACAACTACGCTACAGCGGCTCTCGCTCGTATTGTAAGCTCGTATTGTAAGCTCGTGTTGTATGCTCGTATTGTAAGCTCGTGTTGTGCGCTCGTATTGTAAGCTCGTGTTGTAAGCTCGTGTTGTACACTCGTGTTGTACGCCTGTATTGTAAGCTCCTATTGTAAGCTCGTATTGTAAGATCGTATTGTAAGCTCGTATTGTACGCTCGTGTTGTACGCTCGGTTGTAAGCCCGTGTTGTACCCCTCGTATTGTAAGCTCGTGTTGTACGCTCGTGTTGTACCCTCGTATTGTAAGCTCGTGTTGTACGCTCGTATTGTAAGCTCGTGTTGTAAGTTCTGTATTGTAAGCTCGTGTTGTACGCCCGTATTGTAAGCTCGTGTTGTACGCTCGTATTGTAAGCTCGTATTGTAAGCTCGTGTTGTACGCTCGTATTGTAAGCTCAGGTTGTAAGTCTGTATTGTAAGCTCGTGTTGTACGCTCGTGATGTAAGCTCGTATTGTGCTTTGCATTGTACGCCGTATTGAAGCCTCGTCATTGTAAGCCGCATTGTAAGCTTCAAGTTTAAGCTCGTCATTGTAAGCTCGTGTTGTAAGCCTGTATTGTAAGCTCGTGTTGTAAGCCTGTATTGTAAGCTCGTGTTGTAAGCTCGTGTTGTAAGCTCGTATTGTAAGCTCGTGTTGTAAGCTCGTATTGTAAGCTCGTGTTGTAAGCTCGTATTGTAAGCTCGTGTTGTAAGCCTGTATTGTAAGCTCGTGTTGTAAGCCTCGTATTGTAAGCTCGATTGTAAGCTCGTGTTGTAAGCCTGTATTGTAAGCCTCGTGTTGTAAGCTCGTATTGTAAGCTCGTATTGTAAGCTCGTGTTGTAAGCTCGTATTGTAAGCTCGTATTGTAAGCTCGTGTTGTAAGCTCGTGTTGTAAGCTCGTATTGTAAGCTCGTGTTGTAACCCTCGTGTTGTAAGCTCGTATTGTAAGCTCGTATTGTAAGCTCGTATTGTAAGCTCGTATTGTAAGCTCTGTATTGTAAGCTCGTATTGTAAGCCTGTATTGTAAGCTCGTATTGTAAGCTCGTGTTGTACGCTCGTATTGTAAAAGTAAAGGAACCCTTTCATACCTCGTGGTATATAGGTCAATACAGTGTTAGGCCTGTATTTTCATTGACCGTCGGACACGATGGTGATGTGGTCAGCATCGCGCCTACCGCCTTTACTTTCCCAGAGCATGTCTGGTACATAGTTGAGGCTGGGTCGACCTGAGAGCCGTCGTGGTCTGGAAAAATTCCACGCGCATTGCGGGAGCTGAACCCAGACCAGCAACTTGTAAGCGAGTTCACTAACAACTACGCTACAGCGGCTCTCGCTCGTATTGTAAGCTCGTATTGTAAGCTCGTGTTGTATGCTCGTATTGTAAGCTCGTGTTGTGCGCTCGTATTGTAAGCTCGTGTTGTAAGCTCGTGTTGTACACTCGTGTTGTACGCTCGTATTGTAAGCTCCTATTGTAAGCTCGTATTGTAAGATCGTATTGTAAGCTCGTATTGTACGCTCGTGTTGTACGCTCGGGTTGTAAGCTCGTGTTGTACGCTCGTATTGTAAGCTCGTGTTGTACGCTCGTGTTGTACGCTCGTATTGTAAGCTCGTGTTGTACGCTCGTATTGTAAGCCTCGTGTTGTAAGTCGTATTGTAAGCTCGTGTTGTACCCCTGTATTGTAAGCTCGTGTTGTACGCTCGTATTGTAAGCTCGTATTGTAAGCTCGTGTTGTACGCTCGTATTGTAAGCCTCGTGTTGTAAGTCTCGTATTGTAGTCCTGTGTTGTACGCTCGTGTTGTAAGCTCGTCATTGTGTTTGATTGTACCTCGTATTGTAAGCCGCATTGTAAGCTCTATGTAAGCTCCGTGTTGTAAGCTCGTATTGTAAGCTCGTGTTGTAAGCCTGTATTGTAAGCTCGTGTTGTAAGCTCGTATTGTAAGCTCGTGTTGTAAGCTCGTGTTGTAAGCTCGTATTGTAAGCTCGTGTTGTAAGCTCGTATTGTAAGCTCGTGTTGTAAGCTCGTATTGTAAGCTCGTGTTGTAAGCTCGTATTGTAAGCTCGTGTTGTAAGCTCGTATTGTAAGCCTGTATTGTAAGCTCGTGTTGTAAGCTCGTATTGTAAGCTCGTGTTGTAAGCTCTGTATTGTAAGCTCGTATTGTAAGCTCGTGTTGTAAGCCTGTATTGTAAGCTCGTATTGTAAGCTCGTGTTGTAAGCTCGTGTTGTAAGCTCGTATTGTAAGCTCGTGTTGTAAGCTCGTGTTGTAAGCTCGTATTGTAAGCTCGTATTGTAAGCTCGTATTGTAAGCTCGTATTGTAAGCCTGTATTGTAAGCTCGTATTGTAAGCTCGTATTGTAAGCTCGTATTGTAAGCTCGTATTGTAAGCTCGTATTGTAAGCTCGTATTGTAAGCTCGTATTGTAAGCCTGTATTGTAAGCCGTATTGTAAGCTCGTGTTGTAGAGATAGACAATGGGCGCAGTAAGAAATAAGGAGGTGTGGTTCGAATCCGGTATTTAGTAGTTTATTTTTTGTCCTGAAGTCCCTACTACTTCAACATTACTTATTTATTGATAATATTCATTGATTCCATTGCTTCCTTGTGGTTCTTAAAACTCCTTATTCTATTCCTACTGGGTTGTCTGCACAATGAACAGAGTTATGTTATCTAGCCAGGCCCGTGCGGTATATTTTCTCAGTATGATGCAGGTCTTCGAAATGCTGCCTTAAATGTTTAAAATCGCATTTTAATTTCCCTGCTTATGATGCCCCGTTACGGTTTAGCCTGATGCGGCCGCCTCTCTGTATCATAGCACTTCACGGTCCTGTATCTAACCATTGAATCACATTAACCAACATAATGCATACATACCATACGACATCTGCTGCGTAAGACCAATCGGTTTACCTAAAGTGCTATGAAGTCGGTTAAGCCGCCAGTAACACTCAATCTCTCTTCCCGCTTCCTTCCCTCTTTCCCAGTGTTGTTGATCATCTCCTTCACGCTTCCTTCCTTCCAGTGTTGTTGATCATCTCCTTCACGCTTCCTTCCTCTTACCAGTGTTGTTGATCATCTCCTTCACGCTTCCTTCCTCTTTACCAGTGTTGTTGATCATCTCCTCACGCTTCTTCCTCTTTACCAGTGTTGTTGATCATCTCCTTCACGCTTCCTTCCCTTTACCAGTGTTGTTCATCCGTTTTAAATATATTGGGCGTATCTTATTGATATAGTTGATGATATCGTTGGAATATGACTAAAGATATAGAAAGCAAGTTGAATGTATTTGAAAATAGATGTCTGCGAAAATAATGAATATAAAATGGAACGAATTCAGGAGAAGTGATGAAATCAGAGACATGTCTTGTCAACCACTAGTGACAACTGTTATAAGAAAGAGAAGATGGAGATATGTTGGACACACTTGAGAAGAAATGATCAATGAATATCAAAGCAGGCATTGAAGTGGGATGCAAAGGGTTCAAGAAAGAGAGGTCGATCTAAGGAGACCCTGAAACGAACTTTGCTGAGAAAGGCAAGAAATGTCGGTCTCAGTTCCATGGATGAAATTAAGCGAGTTTCCCAGGATAGAACGGTATGGAGAAATTACTTGCAGGCCCTATGTAACGTATAACGGTACGATAGGAATTATTATTATTATCTTATTGATGGTTGTGGAGGCCGGGTGCCATGTAACGATTGAAGTGTAACATTAATCTAGTTGAGATGCCGACGCTGTCGCTAGTAAAAAACAAGTACGATTAGGGGCTGTAGAATGGTTACAGTCGTTGAGAGAGTCTTTTCGAACAGAAGAGTTTCAAGGTTGCGAGTCGCACCCGCTGCCCAGACTGAGAGAGATGGGTGTCAATAATGGTATATTGTCTATTCCCAGGTGGAAGATGTAGTTGGCTGTCCACTCTTGTCGTTAAGCGTAGGGATGGGAGCTTTAATTTGCATTCTAGGGCTAGATAAGTCGCCCTTGTTGTGTTGTATCCGTGTTTATGTAGTGTGGTCTTGATATTGTCTTTCCATCTTTTCTTGGTCTTCCCTGAGCTCTAGTATCCGATCTCTTTTTATTGTATGCTGTTTTTGGTGGTTGGTTGTATTTCATTGTCAATAGTGGTGCAGCCCGTAAAGAACGACATACCAAATATGCAAACAGATTGATTAATCAACATCAAACTGGCGTGTTGGGTTTCTGGGCGCTGCTGAATTTGTTGAGGGGGAAAATCGGATAACCCATGGACATGTCCGGTGAGCTGTGATGATAGTTCTCTGATAACTGATAACTGAGATCGTTACACAAAATAAAAAAAAGGTTGCAGAAGCGAGGAAATTGTGTTAATGGGAGTACTGCAATAAAAACAGTAAACAAGTTTGTTTTGAAATATATAATCAGCGCTAAAGCCATTAAAATACAATAGGGCTTCATTAATGTATTACACCCTACAATATGGCTCCGTGCCCCGGCCGAGTTGGATTTCTCTGTGTTCTATTTCCATTCTCTCTATCCCCATCTAACTTTCTGTATCTCTTAACTCCTAGAGTTGACAAACCGTTTGGACAGTACCTATTTTCCTGTAAGGTCCTTCATATACCTTCATGTTTTATTAAAAACAACTATTTAGCTGATCTAATATTTTTGTACAATATTTTGTAGAATACAGCAGATGAATTTACAAAGTAGAACTTTCATTTTCTGCAAATATAGATTAAGCATTTTTTTTGGTTCTCAAAAATTGGATATGTTTATAGAAAAGACCTCATCAAAGACCTAAGCAGAACATACCAGGTCATTATATTTCGCCCTGTACGGACACTGCAGACTCAACAGACACTTATATAGTTAGTTAGTCTTTCCTCTTGGGCCTGTGGGGCGCATAGGGCAGAGGTCATAGTTCTCCATGTCTCTGGTTCGTTGCTATCTGTTTTAGGTCTTTAATGTTTACTAGGCCCATCGTTGAGCCTTCTCTGGTGATGGTTCTACGCATAGTCTCTCTTGGTCTTCCTCGTTTTCTTTTTCCCTCTGGTGTCCATATGAGGGATTGGTAAGGAGTCTTCTCTCATCCATTCTAAGTGTGTGGCCGATGTAGTTCCAGCGGCGCTTTCTTATAAAATTTGATACATTTTCTTGCTTGGTCTCTTGTCTTATTTGTGTATTGGGTCTGAAATCTGACCATTTGAGGTTCAATATTCTTCTAAGACATTTATTCTCAAAGTTATCTAATTTTCTTTCTAGAGCTTTTGTTGCTTTCCAACTCTCGCATCCATAAGTTAATACTGGAATCACACAAGAGTTAAAGATCTTTAATTTTAAGTGCTTGCTGAGTGAATTGGACTTCCATATATTTGACAATTTGTTAAAGCACTTGATGCCAATGCGATTCTGTGTGGAATTTCTGGCGCTGTATCCCCGTAGATGTCATCATACTTCCTAGGTATGTAAAACTTTTGACTTTTTCAAGAGTGTAGTTTTTAGTTGAATATTTTCTGGACTGCTGGTAAGGTCAACAATTTTTGTTTTTGTGGTGTTTATTTGGAGACCAATTTGTCCTGAGATATTTTGGAGAAGGTTTGTTTTCATTTGAATATCTTGATGTGATGAACTCAAAAGGGCTATATCGTCGGCAAAATCAAGGTCTTCTAAAATTTTATCAACCCACTTGATGCCCATATTTGCGTTATTGGTGCATTTTCGCATGACCAGTCAATTGCTATTCCAAAGAGCATTGGCGATAAGACGCAGCCTTGTTTCACTCCTGTTTCCACTGGGAACCAGTCAGAGTTACCGAAATCTGTTCTTACACTGCAGCGCGATTCACTGTAGAAGGATTTTATGATGTTGATGAATTTAGCAGGAAACCATAGTTTTTGAGTAGTTTCCAAAGCGTAGGACGGTGAATACTGTCAAACGCTTTCTGAAAATCAACAAAGTTGATGATTAAATTCGATTGAAATTCTACGAACTCTTCAATGATTACTCTTAGTGTGAAGATGTGATCTATTCATGCTCGTTTTGGTCTAAACCCTGCTTGTTCTTCTCTTAGCCTTTCATCTATAGACTTTTTCAGTCTCTCGAGTAACATGCTACAAAAAGTTTTCCTGGCACTGACAGTAGGGTGATCCCACGCCAGTTATTACAATCAGACAAATCTCCATTTTTAGGTAATTTGAAAATAATACCATCTTTCCACTGTTGTGGTGGGGATTCATTTTGCCAGATTTCATTTATCAGTTGGAGTATATGTTGTAAGTTGTTATCATCTGCTGCTTTGAGCATTTCTCCAGAGATGTTATCATCACCAACCGCTTTGTTGTTTCTCAATTTTTAATGGCAGATTTCAACTCCTCCAGTGTGAATGGCTCGCAGGAAGCTTCTAGTGTGGGCATGGTGATTTCTTCCTCTAGGTTGGGAACAATCTCTGGTTGCGGTCTATTTAGTATTTCTTTAAAATGTTCTGCCCATCGTTGTTTTTGTTGTTCTTCTGACAGCAGTATATTACCTTGATTGTCTTTGATGGGTTTACACTTATATAGACTAAGAATAAGTCAAACAAGTTTCTGTCCGTGTCAGCAGGTGAAACAGACACTGGAGCATGTACTGCAAGACTGTCCTCTTCTGTGTGAGCGGAGAAGCAACAATGGGTCACACTCAGTGAACCTAAAAACTAAGCTTATTGGGAAACCTGACAGATCTGAAGCTAACTGCCCAGTTTCTGGTCCGCAGTAAATTAAGCGCATGAGGAGAGATCGCTGAAAAGAAGAAGAAAAATTAAAAATTGTATTCTAAATACCAGCTTGTGAAAAAGCTGTTTTATTGTGGGTGTACTAAGAGTTAATCAGCTTCTATTTATTTACTTTAACAATTTCAAAAGATAGTCATCATTATCATTAAATAACTTGTCCTGAGGAAAACGTTGCCACTCCAACAATCCACCGGAATTTCTCTCTCTCATAGGCCAGATATCCCGCATCTGTAGACGTCATGTTCAAACCATCAGTTATATCTTGAATCCATCTTCTCCGTGGTCTTCCTCTTCTTATTTGTACCTGTATGCCTCCTTCCATGATGGTCTTCTCTAGCCCTTCGTGTCTTTTTAATCTCCAAAATACCTCAAATTTTTCTTTCTTATTTGTAGCATCAGCCAGTTTTCTTTGATTTTGAGTTCTTTCCTGGTATATCTATTTGTTCTCTTCTCTGTACATGATGTACGTATGACTCTTCTGTAACTCTTATATTCAAACGTATATATATGTTTTTCACTGCCTTTTTATCCCCGATCCAGAAGCGCTTGAGCTTTGAGCTCTTCGGTTCGGTGCCATGGACATCGTAACCCTTCGGTTCGGTGCCACGAACACCTTATTCTGGAGAACCTGTGGCTTTTCTGTCAGTCCGCGGAATTGAACCGCACTCACAGGGGGCTTGTCACTCGTCGTCCAATGCGCTACGAACACGTTGCATGTTTCACACCCATACCTTAAACACTCGGAATATGCATGCTCTTAGTATTCTGATCTTTGTTTTCCTATCAGTTCCGTTCCATTCTGTTTTTAATCAAATGAGAATGCCAACAAGAAAACAACAATTTACAATAGTGCTTGTACGTCATCGATAACGTGAAGTGATTGAACATCAGGCTAGCAACCTGTAGCCTAACATACTCGTCTAACCAAGGTTACTAGCCTTAAGCTCAAACGCCTTCCTGATACACTTGTCCAAAAACTGGTTTCGGACGCTGATCCCAGTACTGTCCTAAATGAAGAGTTTTTATCAATGATTCATTTGTCTTTAAGCAAACAAATATTAATGACTTGGCAGATATTACAGTTTACATAGTGAGTTTTCTCTTGTTCGATCTGGATGTTCCATTTAATAACAAAGGGTATATTTGCTAGATACATGGGGGGTTTAGAGAGGCGTTGTGTGATCAGGCGATGACCCGCAATCTGGCAGCGTGATTGTGTGTGTTGTTGCTTCCCAGTAGTGTTTGTTGGTGAGTGTACGTCTTGTGAGTGTGTGTGAGTGAGTATGTGAGTGAGTGTGAGCTTCGTACGTGAGTGAGTGTGTGTGAGTGTGTGTGAGTGAGCGTGTGTGAATAAGTGACATATCTGTGTGTGTGAGTATGTAAAATATTTGTATTTCTGAATGTGTGAAATATATATGTGTGTAAGTGAAATATCTGTGTGTGTGTGAATCTGCGAAATATATGTGTGTGGGAATATGAACAATATATGTGTGTGAGTGTGTCAACTGTGTGTTTAAGCGACTATGAGAACTGTCTGAGCTATGTGTGTGTATGCGTGTGTGTGTGTGAATGTGTATGTAAGAGGCCGTGGTTGTGTAGAGAGAGAGAGAGAGAGCGTAAACTGTCTGTGTACGTGGTTATGTGAGCTGTCTAAACTATGTGCGTGTGTGTGTGTGTGTGTGTGTGTGTGTGTGTGTGTGCCTGCGCATATGTGTGTGGGGTTGTGTGCAGAAAGAGAAAGAATGTGTGTGTGTCGTGAGCACGCCATGTCCCTGTGCGAGAAGACGCTACTGAACCGCCCCAAGAGAAGCGGCTAGATCATGAATATTGCATGAGTTTCCCGCCACTAACCATTCATCTCTTTGAATGTTACTAACAATGCCCTACATTTCGGAGACTCACTTCTAGCGGGATGTATATGTTGCATCTCATCATACTTGCAAGTAGTTGGTCGGTCTGCGACGTTTATTTCTCTGTCTCCGTTAGTGCAGACTGCCAAAAATATCTGACCTAGTAACCTGATCTGTCTATTGACCTCACCTCGGAAGTTAGTTTCTTCTTCCTGGCTTTTTAATAATTTAGTCTACCGGAAGTGCAAATCAGTCGTAGCCTTGTCTATAATTGCATGCGGTTCCTGGTCTTTGAGTTCGTTCCCATCATAATCCATAGACTGAACGAGGATGGGGTGTATAGTATAGACCAGCGTTTCCCAAATTAGGGTCCGCGGACCCCCGAGGATCCGCTTGGTACTCATGTGGGATCATCAAACACTTGAAGAAATATTATGATTTTTAACATTTCAAACAGCAAAATAAATTTTTAGCCTAATTATAAGCCTAATGTTTTCTTTGTTTTAAAAAAAAAATTAAAATGTTAAATGGTAGAAATTGTTTGCTGTTGTAACACACAGATAATTCATTCCTGTTTGTTTTCATACATATCAACCTTTTGGTCCCGGCAGAAAAATGTATTTAAAAGGGGATCTGCGGCAATGCAAAGTTTGAGAACCGCTGATAAGAGACAAAGAACAATATGTGACTCCTAATATTTCATATGTACTGCATGGCACTAGATGTTGTAGTTATGTATTGTCTACTAAGATCTCAAAGACAGACTTCTTCCTCGAATGCTCCATATCTACTACTTGTTAACCACTCTGTGTGATTTGTATGTGATCTGAGCCTAAGAGCGATTGTGCGTTGTGCCAGTTACGCGCCTACAAGTACGCCAGCACATCCGATTTCTTCGACGCTTTTTATTTACTAGGGTAGCTTCCCTATGCCCCTTCCTCAGTCGCCTCTTACAACATGCCCTGTAGGTTGCGGTGGTACTATTCTTTGCTTCCCTTTCAGTCCCCGGCACTACACGGGCGAAATAATGAGTTAAATTCTAGTAATTAAAAGAACAATAATTGGTTCATTAATTCAATTACTACTTTTTTAAGATGCAACTGATTTTGTGGAAATTGTATAAAACGATTAATTATAAACGATAAAACGGATAGTAAAGAATTTGTGTTCGTAACTTGAGGTATCTTGGAGTATCTGGTGTTAGGGCCGTATTTTCGTTGCCAACGGCACTTGATGATGATTGATATGGCCAACATCACACATGTTACCCTTATTTCTCAATGATTCTCTGGCACCCAATAGTAGCTGGGTCGATTTTCTTCTTCTTTGCGTTCGTTCTTTACAACTAATTTTAATCATTCTTTGTGATATGTTTGATCTTTGCCAAGAACGTGTATACGTTGCACATTGGTTTGGTAGGCCCCTAAATGCATAGATTTCTACACGTTTATGACACGTACATACGATTTCAGCCAAACCTCCTTAGTCGCCTCTTACAACATGCGTGGCAGGTAACAGTGGTTCTATTCTTTACACCCCAAATTTGGGCCCCGGTAACCACTCGGGCGACTGGATCGATCCTTAGCCGTAGCGGTAGAGAACAAATTGAGAAGATGAACCCGGACCGTGAGATTTAGAAACGAGTGCCCTAACCACTACGCTGGAGTGGATTTTAATTGCAAAAACATATATATGTATAATACATTAAATTAGCGTTGATCACGACATACACATATATATATAGACGGACACCAATACGAAGAACTTCATCCAAAGAACTTGAATGGTTTTCATATACTGGCATTCTTAACTGATTCAGTACCAGGTTTTTTCACCTCTGGACGGAATTATTTTTTAGCTTCCAAAATATTGCACACATACTTTAGTTAAATTAAAATATTGTTTCTAAATATGATTTAAAGTTGAACTTATTATATATCAAATTAAAGATAAATGATTGTACTTTCATAAACTATTTATTGTATGCGAAAATATAATGTTGTGTTGACTGTGCATGACAAATATTAGCATGTAATAAAAAATTAATTGAAATTGTGAGAACAAAATCCAACTTACCAAGGGCCTTGAGGAACAATATGGTGAATAAATCAGTGTAACTGCTCTCTTTATATAAGTAATCCATTTATGAATACACAAAAATTAAGAAAATATTGACGGAATATATGGTTTACTAACTGTTCGCAAATTAGCAACACGACCATCTGGAACCTGACTGGGGCAACGCCCCTCTCGCAGCTGGTTGGGAAACACTACTAGTATTATTTAAATTATTAATAATCGACGTATTTAAATCACAAACTTCTGTGTCATCAGAATCAGAAGCTTCACTATCTTCACTATCAGTATCTACATCTTCATGCAACCAATCTCGCGCTTCTGCAGCTGTAAAACGTGCAGAACGAGCTGATAACAAACCATTTCTAGACTCTGAATTGTTAGACATTATTTTTAATCACAGGGTAACTTGAAAACGAAAATTAAACTTGGTTTCACTTCTGATTCTAGTCAAAACCACGATGTTGTGATTTGGTTATCGTTAGTACTTCCTTTCTACTTAGTTTCCGGTTGATATAAAACTACAATCGGAGTGAAAATTAATAAAACTCAACGCAATAGTAGCCGTCTTTTAAAAGACGCTTGGGACACGCAGATAAGAAATATGTGCACTAGAGTGTTCCACGGGACTGAATCAGTTAAGTCGATCTTACTGGCATTCTTAAGTCGATCTTACTGGCATTCTTAAGTCGATCTTACTGGCATTCTTAAGTCGATCTTACTGGCATTCTTAAGTCGATCTTACTGGCATTCTTAAGTCGATCTTACTGGCATTCTTAAGTCGATCTTACTGGCATTCTTAAGTCGATCTTACTGGCATTCTTAAGTTGATCTCATTTAAATCAGGTGTCACCGAATTATGAAAGAAAACTTACCGTGAATGCGTACCGAATTTTAAAAATTCCTACAACTCATTCATGTGTAATTAATACCACTTCACCCGACAATTTTTTTAGAGCCTAGGAGTTCTTAATTTTCACTTTAAAAAACATGAAATCAGGGGAGGATTATCTGAGCTCTTTTACCTGACCCAGAAGATCTCATAGTTCTCGTGATGCAGTGATACTCATTGAATTACGGAGACTTCAAACTTTAACTTTTTCTTAGATCGAAAACGTATTCGGATGCGCCTGTTCTACACTAGTAGGTGTCTAAATGGGCTGCAACGTTCTAACCGTTCCTGGTAAAGACTGTTGATATATCACAATAAGAATGATCAAAATGGTCAAGAAGAACGGACGCAAACAACAACAATGGAGATTATTGCAAGGTGGAATCTATTGATGGTCACTGTCATAACGCTCTAGATCACTGTTTCCGAACGTGGGGCTCACACTCCACAGGGGGGCAATTTGATTTTTCTTCTTCTTTGCGTTCGTTCTTTACTACCAATTTTAATCACTCGTTGTGATATGTTTGATCTTTGCCAAGAACGTGTATACGTTGCACATTGGTTTAGTAGGCCCTAAACGCATAGACTTCTACACGTTTAGGACACGTGCATCAGATTTCAGCCTAACCTTCTTAGTCGCCTCTAACGACATGGTGACAGGTAACAATGGCTCTATTCTTTACACCCCAAATTTAGGCCCCGGTAACCACTTGTGCAGGCAATTTGATTGTTAAGGGGGGCAATTTGTAAAATGGAAAAAGTATGTAATTATGCGGTTGGGTAAATGTGTCATATACATTTATATATACATTTTTTAGTCTACGTTTACTCCACTTAAATTTGAATTAATGAATAATAAAAATTATGTATATGTCTTTTTTCGATCCAGAAGCACTTGAGCTGAAAGTTCTTCGGCTCGGTGTCATGGACATCGTAACCCTTCAGTTCGGTGCCACGAACACCGTAAATCTGGCGAACCTGTAGCTTTTCTGCCAGTCCGTTGAGTTGAACCCGCACTTACAGAGGACTTGTCACCCGTAGTCCAACGCGCTACGAACACGCTGGGCACGCGGGCGTATATATGTCACATAAGGAACATACCAATTTTAGAAAGGCTTATGTGAGGCTTGACCCAAAAATAGCTGGGAAACACTGCTCTAGGCTCTAGCGTATTTGTCGCACTAGAAACACGACTTGTTGACCATACTTTGTTATTTGCATTATTTTGTTACAAAACTACACTGCTTTTTAAATTAATTATAATTGTTTATTGTCTTTCCCAGGTGGAGGATGGAATTAGTTGTCCATCATTGTCGCTAAGTGTCGGGGTGGGAGCTTCACTTTGCGTTCCAGGACCAGATGAGTCGCCGTTGTTAGTTTATTTAATGTGGTCTTGATATTGTCTTTTATTTTTTTCTTAGTCTTCCCTTGGCTCTAGTACTTGATCTATTTTTATTGTATGCTGTTATTGGTGGTTGGTAAAGATAGGTAAAATTAAAAAAATTGAAATTACGATTTTCTTCAGGGAATAGTTGACCTGGGGACTCTTCTTTCTCTCTCTCTCTCTTCTCTCTTTTTGCCTTTTTAACCCGGATTAGGGCATATGCCCTCTAGCAACCATGCCAAGTCTTCCCATCTCTAGCTATCTCTGCAGTCCCTCCATTTCTCCTTTATATTGTTATTTCTTACATAGTCTAACATTCCAGGTGCAATTCTGGAGCTTTTCTCCGTGATAGGATTCCTTGCGGTTTCTCTGCATCGCTTCATACTCTCCTAGAAGAGTTTCCTTTTCTTTGCTTTTGGGACAGTTATTATTTTATTTGCAAGTGACTTGTTCATTGTTGGTTGGATTTTGTGGCTAACATTTTCTACTGGATATGGTATCCAGCCCTACGCCAAACCCGACCTTAATTACCTTTTACGGAATACTAGGTCGCAGTTTTGCTATTCTTTGCTCCCCCTGCGAGCCACGGAAGCACACGAGAGATGTAAGGGTTCAATGTACCCTTAAGGAATTTGAAATAAGAAGTTATAAAAGCAGAACTGGATGCCTGAATGACAGATTGAGATGTTTAACCAGCTAGTCATGGGAACCATCAGCAATCATGCCCTTTGACATATAAATTGTCCGAATGGCTACCGGGGCCCAAATTTGGGGTGTAAGGAATAGAACTACTGTTACCTGCCACGCATGTCGTAAGAGGCGACTAAGGAGGTTTGGCTGTAATCGGATGCACGTGTCATAAACGTGTAGAAATCTATGCGTTTAAGGGCCTACCAAACCAATGTGCAACGTATACACGTTCTTGGCAAAGATTCAAACATATCACAAAGAGTGATTAAAATTGGTCGTAAAGAACGAACGCAAAGAAGAAGAAGAAATATGAAAAGGAAGACTGAGCCCTATGGTTCTGGACGAAGAGCCATAACGTCAATTCAATAACTAATCTACCAGTCTTCAGATTAAATCGATCTTCTAAACGTATGATCCAAGTTCCCGAATACTGACGTCTCCAAAACCAAGATCATCGGTTTTTTAAAAAAAATATTGATTTAGACTTCAATAAGAATATATCGATTAATGCTAGATAAGAGAATCCAGTACCATGATATAGCTGTATAAACAATTGATAACCTCTGTTCAAATAACGAATAGTTCGCTAACTCGGTGACGATTGCTTATATAAACTATTCAATGGAAGACCAAGAACTTCTTTAGACAACAACAAATTTCTTATTTCGGTGACCAATTTTTTTTATTCAATTAAATACTTTTATCTGAATGTTGTTGTGTGTGGTTTTTTTTTTTTTTTACTATTAAAAAAATGTGTGTGGGGTAGATAAGAAAAATGGTTTTGGAATACAGTGAGAAACGGAGATAAGAATTTCAATAAAACAAGCTTAAATTAGATAAGAATTTAAATAGATAATAATGTTTTGTATTGTATTGTATTTATTCTATATCATTAACTGTGTATTCTCTTTCCCCGGTGGCGTCTGTGGCTTAGGGGATAGTGACTCGTCTATTAACCCCGACGTTCTGAGTTCGAATCCCGCTGCGGACAGCTTGGTTGCAAGTTGTTTCGCGTGGATTTTACAAAGGATGATGGCCATCTGTTCAGAAAGCAATGGCAATCTACTGAACGTAATAATGCCTAGAAAATCACAAACAGCGTTAAAAGCTGGGGTTGATTCGCAAAGTCCTGTAAAGGATATGTAATTAACTTTTGTCTTTGCCCAGGTGGATGATGGAATTGGTTGTCCACTCTTGTCGTTAAGCGTGAGGGATGTACGGAAACATATAAATCTGAGGTAGTCAGAGCGGATCAGATCGAGAAAACCAAGGGGAGGCTGATGTGATACTTAATAAATTGCCGTTTTATGACAAGGACACGTATGTATGGTATCACTTAAGCAAGTAAAATGAATAATCAAATCCTAGTAGAGGTGGGAGCTTCAATTTGCGTTCCAGTGCTAGATGAATCGTCCTTTTTGTGTTATATCCATGTTTATTTAGTGTAGTTTTGATAAAAAGACATCAAGGGCTGGAGAAGATCATCATGGAGGGAGGCATACCGGCAAAGAGAAGAAGAAGAATACCACGGAGGGAATGGATTCGGGATGTAACTGATGGTTTGAACGTGACGGCTGCAGAGGCAGGACATCTGGCCTATGAGAGAGAGAAATTCCGAAGGACTGTTGGGGTGGCAAAGTTCTGCTCAGGACAAGCTATTTGATGATGAGTCTTGATATTATCTATCCATCTTTTTCTTGATTTTCCCTTATCTTTAGTACCAGATTGATTTTTATTGCATGTTGTTATTGGTTAAATGCAGTGGTGGCTCGTCATTAAGGGCCAGTGGGGCCCCACCAAAATAATGTATAACGTGTATTTATTATTTTATAAATTAAAATATAGCAACCAAAAACCATGATTTATCCTGAAAAAAAGTATGGCCCCACCAACAAATAGAATCACGAGCCGCCACTGGTAAAATGTTACAATAAATGTTCTATGGCGAAATTTGTGGCAATATTGGTACAACCCGAATAGAACAACATATTAAAAATACGAAAAGATTAATTAATCAAAATCGAACTGGCGCGTTGGGCCATTGAATGACTGCTGAGCTTCTTGAATCGTGTACCGGATCACCTATGGACATTGTTAGGAGTGCTATGATGAGAATCTTCATATCAATGATAACTGATGTTACATAGAGGCTTCAAGCCATTTCTCATCTTCTTCTTCTGCTATCAACTTCTGCTATGCGACTACTCCGGTATGTGTCATAAACAGGACGGTGCACTTGAGGTCTTCACCTGTCCACCTTAGTTTGTCTTGTAGGGTTGTTTCTGTTGGCCAGATCTCCATTCTCACACTACACAAACTGGGGCAGTCTTGCAGGATGTGCTCTGGGGACTGCTTAGGTGCTCCACAGATGCAGGCTGCCGAGTACCTGAGAACCAATCTCGCTATTTCTCCATACCGTTCTATCCTGTACAACGCGTTCAATACCTACTATAGAAAAATAGAAAATACTCAACTGTTTAAATAGCATAGTTAAAGATATGGCTTATCTACACGTCACACTGTCCACTTCTTCACCCTGCCCACTTCTCCCCTCTGTCCACTACTCCACTACGTCCACTTCTCCACCATGTCCACTTCTCAAACTTCATCACTTCTCCACCCTGTCCATTACTCCACCTTGTCCACTTCTCCACATTGTCTATTTCTCCACCTTGTCCACTTCTCCATATTGTCTATTTCTCCACCTTGTCCACTTCTCCACATTGTCTATTTCTCCACCTTGTCCACTTCTCCACATTGTCCATTTCTCCACCTTATCCACTTCTCCACATTGTCCACTTCTCCACTACGTCCACTTCTCCACCATGTCCACTTCTCCATTATGTCCACTTCTCCACTCTGTCCACTTATCCACCTTGCCCATTTCTCCACCATGTCCACTTCCTGCTATCTCCATCTATTCTCTGTCTCACCACATCACCCACACAAACATTTCTCTGTCTCACCACATCACCCACACAAACATTTCATCATTCATATCCTTCACTATTACTTCACCGCCATTTTGCACATTCTTCTCACACGTGATACTTAATCCAGTCTGGCGTACATAATCCATGGATAATGTTTCTAAATGAAGACTAATCTGATGGCACTTTTACCCTGACATTGTTCACGACCTTCTTTCTAACTCTGCAAGTCATTGAAACACGTCATTAATTTCTTAAGATTTGGAACTTAGTTTTTTCCTTTCATTCTCATATTCTCACTTGTCTGTATGTGTTCTCCATTGTTCTCCCTTGTCTATATGTGTTCTTCATTGTTCTCACTTGTCTGTATGTGTTCTTCATTGTTCTCCCTTGTCTGTATGTGTTCTTCTATGTTCTCCCTTGTCTGTATGTGTTCTTCTATGTTCTCCCTTGTCTGTATGTGTTCTTCTATGTTCTCCCTTGTCTGTATGTGTTCTTCATTGATAGAATATTTACTAATTCTTTCTTATTCTTCCTCTTCTTCCCTTTTTTATTCTTTTTCTCCTTCGAACGCTCCATATCGACCACTTGTTACTCCACTCTTTGTGATTTGTATGGGATCTGAGTCTAAGAGAGATTTTAGGTTGGCCAGTTATACGTCTACAAGTAAGTCAGCACATCCGATTTCTACTACAATTTGTATTTACTAGACTAGCTTCCCTAGGCCCTTAACTCTGTCGTCTCTTATGACATGCATAGTAGGTGTCGCAGTGTTACTATCAATTGTCCCCCACCTTGCGAGACCCGGTAAGTCCCGGGCTGAATTCTTTCAAGTTCAGTATGCCAGTATTCGTTCATACTTACTGGGACATCGGATGTACAGTTCCGTCTTGACTTGTTCTATATTTGAAATTGAAAGAAAAGTAAATATATTATGTAAACAGAACAAACATAGAATAATATTTCAAATGGAAGATCTCAACTATTATTATATCCTTACCCATATGAGTGAGAACCATATAAGTTTTTCCCCCGACCGCGACGGGTCTAAGGTCGACCCAGCCTCAACTGGGTACCAGACATGCTCTGGGAAGTAAAGGCGGCCGGCGTGATGCTGACCACATCACCCATCGTGTGCCGACGGTCAATGAAAAATGCAGGCCTAACACTGTATTGACCAAATAATACAACGAGGTATGAAAGGGTTCCTTTACTTTTTTTTTTTTTAACCCATATAAGTATTTTGGCGGTCTTAATTGCAAAGTGGCCACGCCGTTTGTCTGCCCTACTAAAGGTTGTGGGTTCGAAACTAGACCGAGAAACGTGTTTAATTCTTCTATGAGATACCTAGGCTTGTTGCCGGAGCTACGGATTTCGTGCCTTAGGCAATGCTCTCTGTAGATGGCAAGCCATCTTTGTCGACAGGAACGGAGCTATGTGGGGAATCCCAGTGCAATGAACTAAATTATTTGTCTTTGGATTATAAAGTACTTTACCCCCTCTGAAGTCTGAGAAGGCACGCCTGTATGATAGGGGACACTGACAAAAAAGGAAAGCAGGCCTTCATGCAAAAATCATTCAGAAGTGCCATACCAGGCGCTATGATAACGCATGAATTCATAGCTGTTGAAAGCAACAACAAAAAGAAGTATTTTATGATTGTCTTGCGCGTCAGAAATGACGGAGATATTCACTATTGATCTCAGAATAACGTTTAACCATTACACAGAACGTCATAAGTCTGTTATTTTCGCACCTTTTTATGCGTGCAGTGCAGTGCAATACATGCATCGTTAAGTGACCAAAATTACAGTGCATCTACTTGCAGACTTGTTAAAGTTCCAGAAAGTCTGGAACCGAAGACGACGGTGAAATAACTCATCGCTGTGCATGTATACACAGATTTACCTGTTCACTTTTTGTCTCTATCAATATTTGCTGACACAGGTAATAATATATGCATAAGTAAACATTTCTAGAGAATGTTCACTTTACCGTCTTATATCTTAGCAAAGACACAAGTTTCACGACGTAGACGTCAAATCTGCTTTGAGCACACAGTTAGTACGAAAATTGTTCTCTAGGAGAGCAGCAACCTAACCGATTAACCCTTTTAAAACCCACATCCCGGTGTAAAAGCTAAAATTAAACATAATATTAGTTGGCATAACGTTGTGGCGCAATAGTAAATGTAAACTCGATATTTCTGGAAGTAGAATTAGAAATATAGAGTTATAATACTAGATATCAAAAGTACTAAGAATGTCGATCTTTGGAAGACATGTTTACAAGACGGATTCCATTTTTTACATACTTAGGGTAAAATTTACTCTACACTTTTTAGAGATAATTATTCTGTTGTAAGTTGCTGTTATGATCGTTTTAAAAGACAAATCTGAATATAGAATGTACAGTAGATGAATAATTTTATTGTGGGGATAAATACCAAGATTAATGTAAGGGATAGTTCCTTTAAGGATATAGTAATGTTGATGCCTGTAGGCTGTCAGTGTGTTGTTGATTTTTAAACTTTAACATGAAGGTGTATTTATTTAAAGTATTTACGAAAATTTTTTCGAGTTTTTATTATTTTTTTATTTTGGGGTGGTGCAAGCTTAATATATTTACGAAAGTTTTACTTCTAATAACTTGTTGTTGATGTAGGTTTAACATATTTATGAAATTGTTATTTACAATAATGTGTTCCTGCTGCAAGCTTTGTGTTTATAATACGTTCTTTAAAATATGAATTGTACTGAAATATAATAATGGTATTGTTGTTATGGGTGTTGAAATGAGCAAATGAAATATAACTAAAAACTGAGAAATGATGTTGATGTTATTGAAATGATGTATGATGTTGTAAGAACCAGTTTGATAGTACTGTTTTCTTGTTGATTCATTGCACTTCGATGCGAAAATATGTGTGTTGCGATCTTTTTCTTACACACGAAGATCTCAGATAAAGTGTACGAGCTCTGTAGCACCGGCAAGGGTCCCCGAACTAAGTTAGAAGTTGGTGAAGAAAAATCATGTTGAGAAAAACAAACGGAGGATACAACCCAGAACATGACAGTATAAATACACTAAACAGAAAAGCGCAGACCACAATCTTCAGACTTAGAACGGGTCACTGCAGTCTCAGAGCACACCTCCATAGAATGGGTCTCAGAGACTCGGCTGTCTGCACATGTGGAGCACCAAAGCAGTCCCCAAGCACATCCTGCAAGACTGACCCAGCCCGAGCAGTGTGAGAATGGAAATCAGGCCAACAGAAACAACACTACAGAACACATTATGGGAGGACCGGTGAAGACCTCAAGCGCACCGCCCGGTTTATGACATATACCGGAGTAGTCACATAGCAGAAGTTGATCGCAGAAGAAGAAGAAGATTGCTGGTTTTCTTGTTGCTAAAGAGAATCTTATAGATGTTTGTGAAAAATAATGAACATAATATGAGACGAGTTCAGAGTAAGGGATGAAATATCTGGTCAACCCTTAGTAACAACTGTTTTAAGAAGGAGAAGATGGAAATATGTTGAGCATACCTTGAGAAGAAATGATCAAAGAATATGAAAGTATGCATTAAAGTTGGAAGCAAAGGGATCAAGAAAGAGAGAACGCAGCAGGGAAACCCTGAAAAGAACTTTTCTGAGAAAGGTTCAGAAATATCGTACTCGATTAAATGGATGAGGATTGAGCGAGTTGCCCAGAACAGAGCGGTATCGAGTACTTACTTGCAGACGGTACGTTTAACGTTACTAGATAAATATATATCATACAACTATGCTATGTAAATATGTACTTTATTAACCAAAAAATGTCTATATGTACAAATAATACAGTATGAAGGACTTACTTTGCAGGCCTTACGAGATGAATATATATAATGCAAATCTGCTTATGTAAGTTTTTACTTTAATACAGAGACAATGAGAGCCGATGTAGCGTAGTTGTTAGTGAACTCGCTTCTCATTGCTGGTGGTCTGGGTTCAGCTCCCGCAATACGCATGGAATTTTTCCCAACCGCGACGGCTCTCAGGTCGACGCAGCATCAACTGGGTACCAGACATGCTCTGGGAAAGTAAAGGCGGCCGGCGTGATGCTGACCACATCACCCATCGTGTGCCGACGGTCAATGAAAAATACAGGCCTAACTACAGGTTCACTGTATTGACCTATATACCACGAGGCATAAAATGGTTCCTTTACTTACTTCAGAGACAATAATTATATATACCATTTCTTTAAATGCTCCCTATCGACTACTTGTTAACCACTCTTTGTGATTTGTATGTGATCTTAGCCTAAGAGGGATTGTACGTTGTGAAAGTTATGCGCCTACAAGTAGGTCAGCCAATCCGATTTCTGCGATGCTTTTTATTTATTAGTGTAGCTTCAATAGGCACCTACCTTAACCGCCTCTTGCGACATGTCTTGTAGGTTGCAGTGTTACCATTGTTTGCTCCCCTTGAGACTCCAGGCAACACACGGGCTTGCCACAAATAATACAATGATCATACTACAGGTCATTGGCGGCTCGTGATCATTTTTGTTGGTGGGGCCAGACAGATATTTTCAGAAAAATAATTTTTCTGTTAGGATATATTTTAATGTATAAAATAATAAATACACGTTACACCTTATATTTTGTGGGGCCCGGCCCCACTGGCCATTAATGACGAGCAGCCACTGCTACAGGCCATCATCAGGTTACAGCGTGTAATAACTTTTTTTCAAAACAATAAAACCACGACAATGCAATAAATAACACTGACTTCAAAGACATGAAAAGCATTGATCAATATAGATTGGTTTGAACTGTCTAATCTCGGCTTGGTGTATGACGTATTTGGTATTAGCTTTACAACTCTGGATGATCGATGATGGTTGTCCTACATCCGGGTTGTCTAGAGGTTTCAACTTAGACATATGTGCTAACACACGTCATAATCAATCAATAATTGACGTATGTACTGTGATACCACTAGCTGAATTGATCATATGTGCGTGTATTGTGTGTAGTTTGAGAAAGGGGTTAGTCTATACAAAAGATGACATAACACAGCGTCTCTGTGAGATGGGCTTTTTGTTTCTAATGTTCCGTTTGTATTTGTAAAACGTGTTCAGCATCCTCTTTCTATGTTGCTTGTCCCTTGTGTCTGTATGTATATGTTACTTTAGTTGACTGTGCAGATATATATTATATTAGTTATTTGTTCAGAAAATTACAATTACTTTAGTTGTCTCTGTAGATAAAGATTAGTTACTTTAGTTGTCTGTACATAACACGTATGTTACTTTAATTGTCTGTACATAGCACGTATTGTTACTTTAATTTACTTGTGTCTGTACATAGCACGTATGTTACTTTAGTTGTCTGTACATAACACGTATGTTACTTTAATTGTCTGTACATAACACGTATGTTACTTTAATTGTCTGTACATAACACGTATGTTACTTTAATTGTCTGTACATAACACGTATGTTACTTTAATTGTCTGTACATACACGTATGTTACTTTAATTGTCTGTACATAGTTACTTTATTGTCTATCAGTATGTTACTTTAGTTGTCTGTGCATAACACGTATGCTTACTTCTAATTGTCTCTGTACATAGCACGTGTTACTTTAGTTGTCTGTACATAGCACGTATGTTACTTTAGTTGTCTGTGCATAACACGTATGTTACTTTAATTGTCTGTACATAGCACGTATGTTACTTTAGTTGTCTGTGCATAATACGTATGTTACTTTAGTTGTCTGTGCATAACACTTAGGTTACTTTAGTTGTCTGTGCATAACACGTATGTTACTTTAGTTGTGTGTGCAGATAAGTCTCTATTACTTTAGTTACCTATAAACGTAATATTATACAACTTTTTTATGTCTGTACATATAATATTCTGTTACTTATTTATCACGGTATATAATGTTCTACATTCAAGTATTTTGTTTATTTCTTCTTTTAGTTCGGCCGTTATGAATTCAGAATCTATTATGGTACCTCTGACTGATTTTTGTCTGAAGGCTTGCTTTCCTTATCACCATTGACCCTCGCTATTCAGGCGAGCCTTATTTCGACTTCAGGGGTATTTTGTGGATCTAGATTTTAGTATATGTATTCGTGATGCAGATCAGTGGCGGCTCGTCATTAGGGGATAGTGGGGCAGGCCCCACCAAACATAATGTGTAACGTGTATTTATTATTTAATCAATTAAAATATAACCTAACCCAAAACCATGATTTTTTCGAAAATTTGTGTCGGTCCCACCAACAAAAATTATCACGAGCCGCTACTGATGCAGATAATACAATATATTCTTGAACATTAAATAGCGATAACTTCTGTAACCAAAACATAGACATGACAGTCAAGCGACAACTGATAAATTGCATACTTCTACCAGCTCTCTGTTATCAAGGTATCTAACTAAATCCATGAAAGAAAGATCACAACTTGTGAAATGAACTGTTTAAGAAAAGATGCCAATGTCGGGATAGATTGAGAAATGAGAACATATGAAAATATCGTTGGAACCACACCATACATCCAACATATGAAAATGTCGTTGAACATTAGTAACAACTGTTTTAAGAATGAGAAGATGGAAATATGTTGAGCATACCTTGAGAAGAAATGATCAAAGAATATGAAAGTATGCATTGAAGTTGGAAGCAAAGGGATCAAGAAAGAGAGAACGCAGCAGGGAAACCCTGAAAAGAACTTTTCTGAGAAAGGTTCAGAAATATCGTACTCGATTAAATGGATGAGGATTGAGCGAGTTTCCCAGAACAGAGCGGTATCGAGTACTTACTTGCAGACGGAACGTTTAACGTTACGAGAGAAATATATATAATACAACTATGCTATGTAAATATGTACTTTATTAAAAAAAAAAATTACACCAAAATTTACGTTGAAACCACACCATACATCCACCATATGAATATGTCGTTGAAATCACACCATACATTCAACATATGAAACAAATAAAATGGTTTGGTCATCTAATGAGAATATAACCACATCTACTACCATCTTGCACCTATAACAACCAGCAACCCGCACTTGAGCCCGAGGAAGATCAAGAATCCGATGGATAGATAATATCACAGATATCCTACGACATCAAAGACTAACAACAACAGATTCAACACACCTAGCACAGGATAGAAGTCGGAATCTCCCCACGCCGCTTCACGGCACATATGGGATAAGACAAGACAAGACTTCTATAAAACTTTCTGATTCATTTTAATATGATATAATGTTATTTTTTATGCTTCTTGGACATAACTCAATTATTATGCTAATTATGTTGTTGTCCCATGATTTAAGACAATTACTGGCAACAAACAGCAATATCAACGAGGTTCTTCTTCTTCTGCTTTGAACGCTCCATAGCGACTACTTATCAATCACTCTTTGTGATTTGTATGTGATCTGAGCCTAAGAGTGATTGTACGTTGTGCATGTTATGTACCTGAAAGTAGTCCAGCACATCCGATTTCTACTACGCTTTTTATTTATTAGGGTAGCTTCCCTATACCCCTACCTCAGTCGCCTCTTACGGCATGCCTTGTAGGTCGAGGTGTTAATATTCTTTGCTCCCTTTAGGAGCCCCGGCAACACACGGGGGAATGAGGAAATAAAGTAGGAGAGGGAAGTGGTTGGGACATACATTAAGAATGCAGAAGACCAGACACCAACTTGTGACTTTGAAATGGAATAATTCGGAAGGTGAAAGATGTAGGCGACGACCTAGAGAGACATGGAGACAAACTGTAGACATAGACCTAGAGAGACATGGAGACAAACTGTAGACATAGACCTAGAGAAGCATGGAGACAAACTGTAGACATAGACCTAGAGAGACATGGAGACAAACTGTAGACATAGACCTAGAGAGACATTGAGACAAACTGTAGACATAGACCTAGAGAGACATGGAGACAAACTGAAGACATAGACCTAGAGAGACATGGAGACAAACTGTAGACATAGACCTAGAGAGACATGTAGACAAACTGTAGACATAGACCTAGAGAGACATGGAGACAAACTGTAGACATAGACCTAGAGAGACATGGGGACAAACTGAAGACATAGACCAGAGAGGCATGGAGACAAACTGAAGACATAGACCTAGAGAGACATGGAGACAAACTGTAGACATAGACCTAGAGAGACATGGAGACAAACTGTAGACATAGACCTAGAGAAGCATGGAGACAAACTGTAGACATAGACCTAGAGAGACATGGAGACAAACTGTAGACATAGACCTAGAGAGACATTGAGACAAACTGTAGACATAGACCTAGAGAGACATGGAGACAAACTGTAGACATAGACCTGGAGAGACATGGAGACAAACTGAAGACATAGACCTAGAGAGACATAGAGACAAACTGAAGACATAGAAACAGAAGACCTGGAATAAACTAAGCTGGCTTGTTCAAGACAGATCTGGTTGTAGGAAATTTTCTGATGCATCATGCTTCTAGGGAAGTTGGGAACAGAAGCTGCAGAAGACTTGGGGCGAAAAATTGGAACATCATCAACAGATCTAAAGATGTAGTCTTCCTGGGAAACTGAAGGATGCTGGACTATCCTGGAAGACCATAAAGAAAACAGCCAGAGACCGAGAAAAGTGGAGAACAACTGTTGAGACCATATGCTCCACAAGGAGCTGAGATTAATATAGACCTTTAATAAATTAGTAGAAAAAAATATTTGTGCTTTTGAATATAAGTGTTACAGAAGAGTCCTCTGTATATCATGGACAGAGAAGAGAACAAATAGATCTATACAGAAAGAACTCAAAATCAAAGAAAACTGGCTCATGCTACAAAAAGAAAGAGAAAATTGAGATATTTTGGATATATAAAAAGACATGAAGGGTTGGAGAAGACCATCATGGAAGGAGGCATACCGGCAAGAGAAGAAGAGGAAGACCACGGAGAAGATGGATTCAGAATGTAACTGGATGGTCTGCCGTCATGGCTACAGAGGCAGGACATCTGGTCTATGGGGGATAGAAATTCCGGAGGACTGTTGGGGTGGCAAAGTTCTGCTCAGGACAAGCTATTTGATGATTATGAAGTATATATGATAACAACATTACATCAGACATACTCAACATTATTGGATTTGCATATACGGTCTAAAAATAGAACAGCATTGGGTTACATGGTACGCAATATTTGTCTACGTGTTTCACACTGTCTCAATGTTTGTTAGACGTGACATTTTAACAAGAATCTCATATAACAACAACAACATACAACATATTGCAACGACCACAATACAAACATACATGCATGGGATTTTCCCACATATATATACCACATCAATACCACACACAGAATCCTATGACGTCTATGATAATTGTGTGATTACTTTAGAGCGAAGTCGATTATTTTTTGCTTCAGACCAGCCCAGATCAATAAGTAATTATTCGATAACTGTTTAATAAGTGTTATTTATTTTTTTCCCCCTCGAATCTGTGAACTTTATCAAGAACTTCTATTAAACAAACTATTGAATTAACGAATGTTTGAAAAGGGACAAAATACATTAGAGTCAAAAATAGTTCTTTCTGTGCTATTCTTGAACAGCTTTGACAATACATATTTATTTCGTTTTTTGCTGAAAGATGTTTTTAAACTTCACTTAATGCTGAACATTTCCCATACTTTCTGTTTTTACAATATTCATTAAAATATTTTTGTTTGGAAATCTACCTTGACAAATAAAACAGTATAGTTACTTAGTGATTGTTTGAGTGATTGATTGATTGATTGAGAGGAGCATCATCATTGCACTTTTGTGAATAACCATGTGTGCTCCAATCTTTTTCTTAGACACGAAGATCTCAGTGGTAGTGCACGAGCTCCGCAGCAACGGTGAGATTCAATCATGTAATTTTGAAGATTGTGAAATATTTGCAGGAATTTTATTTTAATATTTGGTTGAACTTTGCCGGGCAGGGACTTTGCAGTCTACTCGTGTCGATTTTCAGCTGGCAATTGTTCTTTTACGTGCTCAATTTGAACACGGGACCTCCGTTTTATCGTCCGTCTCCGATAGTACTAGGAGTTCGATCTCACCTACATTGAGATCAGAGATCTCGTAAAATACATCCCGATCGCTCCACACGGGGAACGAACCAAGTACGTTTGAAACGAGAGGCAAGTACCTTTTTTCTTTCGTCCGCTTTCAACTCAGACGAAGTTCCATCTCTGAAACTGATTTTTGCGTGAAAATCCGTTTTTCCAATTTCTTACAATGGCAGCAGCGTGCCATTGTAAATTACTTTACACTGGCAGCAGTGTGCTCAATGTACTCGTAATTAGTATTCCCTCGCCATACAGGCAGATTTTCTCCGACTTCAGAGGTACTCACGTTATCGTCCTGAGTAAGACCAGGGACTCGAACAAATGCCGGACAGTAGGTTCGAACCCGAGCTATGAGGCGTCTCACAGCTAGCAGGCCGAGCTACTATCAACTACTCTAGGCAGTCCCCCCGGCAAGTACCTTAAATCTACGCCACAGAGAGACAACTCCAGTTTAATAATAATAATTCCTTTTGTACCGTTATACGTTACATAGAGCATGCAAGAAATATTTTCATACCGCTCTATCCTGGACAACTCGATCAATCTTCTCCATGGAACTGAGACCGATATTTCTTGCCTCTCTCAGCAAAGTTCGTTTGCGGGTCTCCTTAGGTTATCCTCTCTTTCTTGAACCCTTTGCATCCCACTACAATGCCTGCATTGATATTCGTTGATCATTTCTCCTCAAGGTGTGTCCAACATATCTCCATCTTCTTCTTCTTTGCGTTCGTTCTTTATGACCAATTTTAATCACTGTTTGAGATATGTTTGATCTTTGCCAAGAACGTGTATACGTTGCACATTGGTTTGTTAGGCCCCTAAACGCATAGACTTCTACACGTTTAGAACATGTGCATCCGATTTCAGCAAAAAATCTCCTTCTCTTTCTTATAACAGTTGTTACTAGTTTAATTACTATAAATAAATAAATGTTGTTTGTGTTATTTTCAGTAAGTTTGAAATAAAGAACAACTCCTCAGCTCGTCAGCTCGTCAGCTCCTCAGCTCCCCAGTTGACTAGTAGATAAAGTTTATAGTTAATGACTACATGAGCACACTGTCTCTAAGATATGAAGGGTCCAAATAAGAAAAATCGACTTCATTGCTTCAGAGAGAGTTGTGGAGAGATATGATCACCTACTCCGTCAGCCATGGAACTTGATTGATTGATAACTTTAGACATCATACGTACATTCAGACGATAGATCAATAGTTGACAGAAAATTAAAATATGTAACTAAAAATAACACAAAATAAATGTAAAAAACTAGAAATGGAAAAAGGAAAACAAAACAATAATAATCTAATACAGCGTTTCCTAAACTAGAGTCCGAAGTACTCACAACGGTCCTTAAAGACTTGAAGAAATATTATGATCTTTGACATTACAAGCAGAAAAATACATTTTAGTCTAATTATAAGCCTAATGTTTTCTTTCTTGTTTATTAAAATGTTTAATTGCAGACATTGTTTACTATTGTAACACACATATAATTCATTCTTGTTCATTTTCATATATAGAAACTTTTAGGAGTCCTCGCCAGCAAATTGTTTTTAATAGGGTGTCCGCGGTAATGCAAAGTTTGGGAACCGCTGATCTAATAAAATACATCCACTGTATCTTGTTTTCGTACTTTGTAAAACTACATGACTTTGTTTTTTTTACTTGTTTTACCTTTGCTACATAGTTTTACTGCAGTTTTCTCTTATATTGGAAAACAATATTTAGATTTCAACCCACATAAAAACTGTTTGCACATAAGTTCTAATCAATAGTTTGCTAATTATTCAACTAAACCACATTTCATAACAGTTATTGGCTTTGATTTAAACTGTTTTTGAGCTGTTCGTTTTGAAATACGTATATATATAAAAAGTAGCGGCTCGTGATCATTTTTGTTGGTGAGGCCAGACAGAAATTTTCGGAAAAATCATGGTTTCGGTTAGGATATATTTTAATGTATAAAATAATAAATACGTTACACCTTTTTTGGTGGGCCCTGCCCCACTGGCCCTTAATGACGAGCCGCCACTGTATATATATATATATATATATATATATATATATATATATATATATCCTAGACATTTGTTATAATAACCTACATAGCTACTGAACTGTGTTGTATGTATCTTCTAGAATAGCGGTTCTCAAACTTTGCATTACCCTGACCCCTTTTAAATACATTTTGCTACAGAGGAACCCCAAAAGTTTCTTTATATGAAAATTGACAGGAATGAATTATCTGTGTGTTACAATAGTAAACTTTTCTTTTTTCTTCTTTAAACGCTCCACATCGACCACTTGTTAACCACTCTTTGTGATTTGTATGTTATCTGAGCCTAAGATCGATTGTACATTGTGCCAGTTATGCGCCTACAAGTAGGATAGCCCATCCGATTTCTGTAATGCCTTTTATTTACTATGGTAGCTTCTCTAGGCCCCTACCTCAGTAGCCTCTTACGGCATGCTTTGTAGGTCACAGTGTTACCTTTTTTTGCTCCCTTGCGAGCCCTGGCAACAGACGGCCGGAATAGTAAACAATATCTGCAATTTAACATTCTAATAAACAGGAAGAGATTTCCTTTTGCCTTGAACAAGAAGCTCCATCATTAGCATCATCAATACATTTGTATTTCAATGTCAGCCAACGATCCATCTTGAAGCTCAGCCAAAATGTATTGTAGCAAAATACAATGCACGCCAACGCTATTTATCCTATATTTGCCAAGATCGTTTCATCCAATTACTTACTTCAATTTCATTTTCTAGCGATGGAGTTATTATTACACCACACCAACAGTCAATCTGGCTCCCAATTTCTCAGACCGCAGGAAACTTCAAACGATCTTTCATTTTGTCCTGTCAGACATTTAGATTCGGTCAGGTCCTGGATCTTTTAATTTTGTTTTTATACATGTTTTTACAATTTATTTTTCTGTTTAAAATGTCAAAGATCATAATATTTCTTCAAGCGTTTGAGGACCACTGTGAGTATCTCGCGTACCCCTGGGGTCAGAGGACAAGTTTGAGAAACGCTGTTCTAGAACAAGCACATTTCCCCCAGTCAATACATTTATTAATAGACTGTCTTTTATAGACCAGAAAACGCCTACATCAAACCGTTTATTTTCGTATTTTCTGCTTTATAAAATGACTTGTATTTTTTTGTTTAAGAAAAGTATGCGAAACAAAAGTGCAATTTATTACCGTATTTGACATAATTACTGGCTTTGAAAGATATATCTTGAAGCACAATGTATTCTCTGAATATTTCTGTGGTTTGTCTCTTGTATCAAATGACTATCTTTAAGATATAATTTGATCTGCTTATTATTGATGGAGATAGAGCTAGACAGAGCTAGGAAAACTGTACATGAAATAATAACAGGTTAGTGTGAAAAATAGATATACAGGTGGGCCAAAAATGTGAGAACATCGCGTAAAAAGTAATATAATTACATCAAAATTGTTTTAACTGTTTCCATAATAGCTTAATTAGTTTACTCATTTACTTACTTACCTATTTAGCTATTTGATGTTTTTATTTCGACAATTTCCGGGCACAATCTTTGATTTTTAATATGTCAATTGTTTACATCTGCAGGTTTAAATTTGTTATCAAGAATGACAAAAATTAATGCGGAAAACCGTATTCTGATAAAACGCTTAGAAAAATTGAACATGATTTCTGATTAACTAAATACTTGGCAAACAAAATTACATGAAACAATATAATTAAATTAAATAACATTTCTAAATAACGAGTATGTTACGCGATGTTCTCATTTTTTTGGTCCACCCTGTATTTTCCAATTTTAAACCTTGTATTTAGCTTGTCTTCTTCATCTCGAAGGATGCGTTGGTTTCCCTTGCAGCAATTATATTGATATATTCAACTTCATCTCGAAGGATTCGTTGGTTTCCCTTGCAGCAATTATACTGATATATTCAACTTCATCTTGGTTCTATTTCCATATAATTTCTGTTGGGATCAAACAATTTTTGCAACGATTTTTTCAAGTTTTCGTTCTAGAATTTCTAAAAAGGATTTTTTTCCCCATACAATTAGAATATGGTGTTATGTCCGTATTTTTCGTTGCGTTATCGGTACAAGTAACTTATTGTCAATGTAAGAAAGAGGCAGTCAGAAAACTACATGGACCTCTGTGTGAGCTACAAAAGACAGTGAAGTTTATACAAGAGACAACATTGAATATATAGACAATATTTCAAGCGAATGAAAAGAAGGAAAGAAGAGATAGTCATCATTTATCGGGAATGTGATGAGATAGGGAGGTTTAGATCACAATAAACAACTGATAAAATCGGGGGGAAACAAGACAGAGAGAAAATTGTGGATAGTCTGACTTCATGGCACGGAAGAGCGTCAACATCTGAGAATATAGCAAATGCCAAAAGCAGAGATTTGTGGAGATCCATGATCGCCTACGCCAGCCTGCACGGCATCTTCTTCTTCTTCTTTGCGTTCGTTCTTTACAACCAATTTTAATCACTCTTTGTGATATGTTTGATCTTTGCCAAGAACGTGTATACGTTGCACATTGGTTTGGTAGGCCCCTAAACGCATAGACTTCTACACGTTTAGGACATGTGCATCCGATTTCAGCCAAACCTCCTTAGTCGCCTCTTACGACATGCTTGGCAGGTAACAGTGGTTCTATTCTTTACACCCCAAATTTGGGCCCCGGTAACCACTCGGGCGACACGGCATCTGATGATGACGATGATCGGCACAAGTTGTAGGTAATGTGGTCAGATCATGCCAGGCCTCCTTTACTTTCTTTAGTGCTTTTCTGCTACCCAAATCAGATTTAGTTGACCTGAGAGCTGCATGGGTCTTAAATCGAAAAAGATGTTACTCCCATGATGGAATCGAACACAGACCACGCATTGAGATTTCGTAGCAGAATGATGATAACAATAAAAACACTTGCACCCAGCACCCCGCATTACCCTTGCACCATGCGACGCATTTTATTTACTAGGGTAGCTTTCCTAGGCCCCCACCTCAGTTGCCTCTTACGACATGCTTTGTAGGTCGCAGTGTTACTATTCTTTGCTTTCCTTGCACCCCGGCAACACACGCGCGTTTAAAAAATATGACTAAACATAAAGGGAGTGTTTGACGTGACTACGATCAAATAATTTTTTCATTGTACATACACATTTAACTCTTTTCATACCATTAACCATTATAGCGGCATACAATGTGAGATAATAAAACAATCAGCCGTTATAGAAGTTTTTTTCATATAGAACAATTTCTTTCTCATCTTTCTGTTTTCTAACTTTGTGAAAGAGACCCAGGTCACAGAAGAGAAAGAAGAGGAAAATGTCATGACAATGTAAAAAGAAAAAGAACCTGAGATGATTATAGGCTACCTCCTCCTGATCTCCACTTTCAAATTAGAAAAAAATGTATGTGTACTTTAAAAAAAAACCCACAAAGTATAAACATTTAAACATATACTGGACATGTTAATCATTAAATTTGGAAAACGCCCTCCTTCCCAGCGTGTTCGTAACGCGCTGGACGACGGGTTATAAGCTCCCCTGTGAGTGCGGGTCAATTCTGCGGGCTGGCAAAAAGGCCACAGTTTCTCCAGATTCACAGTGTTCGTGTCACCGAACCGAAGTGTTACGATATCCATGGCACTGAGCCGAAGAGCTGAAAGCTCAAGTGCTTCTGGATCGAAAAAAAAAACAATTTGGAAAACAATAACATATTATGAAAGCAAAAAAAAATAATAAATAACATCGTGCAAACAAATTACACAAAATAGATGTTATAACAAAAGTTTAAAACAACGCCCACATATGTTTACAATGAAAGTGCTCTTTCTTTAAGAAACAAATACACTCACAATCATGTGAGGAATAACCCCAAATAAGAAAAAAATATGGAGATTGCACCACTGCAAACAAGTGACTAATATGATCAATACTAAAACTCATCTGATAATTAATATCTGTAATTAATAAATTTTCCTATGACACACTAGGGTTATAGTAAACACGTTCCTTGACGTAGCATAAAGTCAACAATAACAACTTGACCTTGAGTGTTACACAACCTCATTAAATTAACTTCTCCAGACCTGGACCTGGTTATTAATTTGGTCCAGAAAGACGCGCTATGGTAAGAAAAGATAACTAGTGTAATTATATGGAACATAATTAATTAGCTTAAGAGTGCTCAATGCCTGGTGCAAATGAATATTCCAGGTCTGTGTTCACAATGAGTGGGTGATCTTATTATGTAAAAGTCTTGTTGTGATCAAATGTAGGAAGAACTGTGTAGGAAGGGACGTGGGGAGGGATGTATCTGGGGTTAAGGGCTTAAGCTGTTGTCTTGCGTTCCTATGGTCGTGGGTCCCAGGGTTCAAATCGAACCCGCCGTTCTGTTCACTGGTACATTTTTTTCTAGAGTTTTCTAGGATCGTTGCTGTAACTACAGAGTTCGTCCTTTCTGAAATAGCTTGCACTTTCTGTGGAGAATGGCCGATTTATCTCTTTATAAGACAACTCTTCAACAAAGACATGAAGGTGGTAACAGAAGGTGGAAGATATCTATAAGTATTCCAGGTTCTGTTTCTTTTTGTTTTTAAATTGTCATGACATTTTCCTCATCTTTCTCTTCTATGACCTGAGTTTCTTTACCAGAGTTTCAAAACAGAAATATGAGAAAGAAAGAAAGAAGAGATAGAAAAAAATGCCTTATATTTTTAAAAAAAACCTCTATAACAGCTGATTGTTTGATTAACTCACATGTGTGTGCCGCTATAATGGTTAATGGTATGAATAGAGTTAACAGTGTATGTACAATAAACAATATCATTTCATCGTCTTCTCTTTCTCGAATCATGTTTGCCTCACAGCGTCAGGTCAAGAAGAGATTTCTAAAACGGGCACTTGTATGCGCTTCGTAGATAGTCTCTTTCATCGTCTCTGTTATCTCTGAGGTCCATCTTTTGCGTGGCTGGTCTTTTGCTTTGTACCCATTGTATCTGAGCAACATTGCTCTTTGAAGTGCACTATCTGTTGGTAATCTGCTTATGTGGCCGAACCATTTAATTTGTTTGTTTTTTTATAAAGTTTAGTACTGATGTTGTACCTACTTTTTTTCCTGATGTCTTCATATCTCAACCGGTCTCCCTTTGTTACACCCAACATTCTGCGTAGACACTTCATCTCTGTCGTGACTAGTTTTCTTCTATCATTTGCTGTGTGTCCAGGTTTGTCATTTCATGGTAGTCGTGATAAATTCTAGTTCCACTCTATTTATGATTAGTCATATTTTTAAAACGTCTGTGGGGTCCCAAGGGAGCAAAGAATGGTAACATTGTGATCTACAAGGCATGTCGTAAGAGGCGACAAGGTAGGGGACTAGGAAGCTACCTAGTAAAAAAAGCGTCACAGAAATCGGATGTGCTAGCCTGGCCTACTTGTTGACGCATAACTGGCACAACATACAATCGCATTTAGGCTCAGATCACATACAGATCACATAGTGTGGTCGATATGGAGCGCTCGAAGAAGATGAAATATCATATTTAAAAAATATACCATTTTCAAACATTTCTTCTTAAAACGAAATCATTTCTCACTGCTTCTTCTTCTTCTTCTCTTCCACCATTGACTTCTTTATAGAAGTGTTGGGGTGAAACGTAGTGATCTTGTGTGTGCTTGTTCTTCTCTTCCACCATTGACTTCTTTATAGAAGTGTTGGGGTGAAACGTAGTGATCTTGTGTGTGCTTGTTCTTCTCTTCCACCATTTACTTCTTTATAGAAGTGTTGGGGTGAAACGTGGTGATCTTGTGTGTGTTTGTTCTTCTCTTCCACCATTGACTTCTTTATAGAAGTGTGGGGGTGAAACGTAGTGGTCTTGTGTGTGCTTGTTCTTCTCTTCCACCATTGACTTCTTTATAGAAGTGTTGGGGTGAAACGTAGTGATCTTGTGTGTGCTTGTTCTTCTCTTCCACCAATTACTTCTTTATAGAAGTGTTGGGGTGAAACGTAGTGATCTTGTGTGTGCTTGTTTTAATGCACTTTATAAGCTGTTATTCATTTTCGTTAGACCGTTTTTGATGCCGTCGCTCCATCTTTGCGTGGTCTTCCTCTTGCCTTGTACTCATTATACTTTTCTGTGTGGCTCTCTGTGGTAGGCGATACCAGGGTATTCTTGTCAGGTGTGTCCAAACCATTTAATATGTTTTTCTTTCCTGAATTGCATGACTGGTTTCACATCCAGTCTTCTTCTGTTTCTTCATTTCTAATCTGTGTCTCTTATTGTCACACCTGCATTAATATCTCACTAAACACCTGAAAGAAAACATAAATTTAAACGGTGAAATAATAATACAGATAATTGTAACAAAATAAATGTCTGTGTCAACATGTATGTGAGAAACATGCACAATAACTGTCAACAAGTAATGTTGTAACGACAAGCATTTATATTGTAAATTTCTCAATAAAATAGTTTTCATAAACAAATTATCAAGTCATTTTATGTTTTTGTTTGTTAGTTGTACTGAGGGTGTTCACCTCTGTCGCTGAAATGTGAAACACTTGGTGGAAAGTTGGCAGAAATGAGAATATTTTGTGAAAGTCTTATTTGATGTTGTTGTATCAAATACACAAAATATAAATATTTAATGTCTTCTCTTCAAGCTATTGAAATCTTCTTCTTCTTCTTCTTTGCGTTCGTTCTTTACGACCAATTTTAATCACTCTTTGTGATATGTTTGATCTTTGCCAAGAACGTGTATACGTTGCACATTGGTTTGGTAGGCCCCTAAGCGCATAGACTTCTACACATTTAGGACACATGCATCCGATTTCAGCCAAACCTCCTTAGACGCCTCTTACGACATTCGTGGCAGGTAACAGTGGTTCTATTCTTTACACCCCAAATGTGGGCCCCGGTAACCACTCGGGCGGCTATTGAAATGAAAATTGTGGCATATTCTATAGAGGATGTAACCATTAATCATAGTAAACAAGTTGTTGATTTTCTATAGCTATAGAAGATGTCGTAATTGTAAATCTGAACTCTTCCAATTCTTTTCTTCTTTTGTC
The DNA here is from genome assembly GCA_020796225.1 of Arion vulgaris. Classification (NCBI taxonomy): domain Eukaryota; kingdom Metazoa; phylum Mollusca; class Gastropoda; order Stylommatophora; family Arionidae; genus Arion; species Arion vulgaris. The sequence goes on along the minus strand of CM036758.1, from coordinate 59,514,269 downwards.
GTCGCACTTGTTACCAGGTTGTTGACCAGTGTAGCGATTTTCTGTTTGTGTCTTGCGCTGTTCAGGTGGCTTGAGAGATTGTTATTTTTGCTCTTTGCTTATTTTATTTTGTCATTGTGTGTTTGTTTTGAATGCCGATATTATCACATTATTTCTTCAATTTTCTTCACAATTCTTGAACAATGGAATTTGAACAAACAAATCCTCTACCTGTTTGATGCACCTGTCGTAGATACATCCTTGTATGAACGAACATTCGATGTTAAAGAAACAAACTAACAACACATTCCAACGCACTCCTGTTGCGAATGAATCCTGTTCACTCCGCCATTACTATTCGATCCAATTAGCTCTATAAATTGACCAATTTGTTACATCGAATGTCATCAAAATAACTTTGCATGAGTGCCTGGACATTAAGATACACCTGGAAATGATAATGCAGACAGGTTGACTAAGAAATGGCCAACACAAGAACAACTAGTCACAGCAACAACTCTCCAGACAGCAAAGAAAATCATTTTTATTTTGAAACTAATAAAGAAATTTTCTGAACAAATGTGCCATTGGAGACACGAGAAGAAAGGTCTACAGACACATGGTCAACCTAAACTCCAAATGAGAATCAACTCTCTTACAAGGAGAGATCATAGCACAATTTTTCAACACCGATCCCAACATATACCACTTAATAATCAAATGAACAGGGTTCGACTACAACACACTATAATGTGCCAGCTGTGTGCACATCATCATGAAACAGTTGACCACCACCTCTCCAGGTACCAAGCGATGTATAATGCCAGGACAACCTACCTTCCTCTAAGGTCAGATAACTGAAACACATTATACGGAACAAAAGAAAAACTTACAAACAGATGCAGATATCCCTACATTTGCTGCTATTTAAGAAGAAGATCTTACAATTTTGTCTCAATAATTGTTACTTGCATCACACACAAAAAACGTTCAATTCCAACAGGTAATCCTAAAGAAGGAACAGAATTTCTAAAGAAGAACGGAGACGGGAAAAAACAAGACAAATGCCAACAGATCTGGAAATGGCAAGATAATGAGAACTTCTGGCGCCACAAACTCAAGAGAATACATGACTTTGTATCCGAATTTTGAGAAACACAAATAGCTACAGAGAAACAAAGGTGACCCACAAAAAAGCAGGGTCGTTTTAACTGTAAAACCAAGGAGATATATTTCTTAGACGATCAAATATTTCACGCAGAAAAATTAATACATAGAAGTCAAAGCAAAAATTAAGTTAAGAAAATACTATTCATTTTTTTAAATATAAAATATCGCTTAATATTTTCGATAATTATTGATCAAGAAAAAAATCGATTGTTTAGTTTCGTTCTGTTTTTAGCAATAATTGACTGATTTTGGGTAACTGGTAAGTAATCGAAAACATTGATTCATCGAAATATTTTGTAAACTTTAATAATACAATTATTTGTTTAATAGCTCTGATATGTGTGAGATGGATTAAAGTATTGTGTAAGCGTTCGTCTATCGACTCATACCCAAGAGGGTTGTGAGTTCAATCCTACTAGACGTTCCACACGTAACACAAGGAATTGTTCTTTCTACCTCCTGCACACTAGACCTAGGATATCAGATCTATCTCACCTTATCAGGCTGGAAAGCCACAGCCTTGACAAAATTCATGAGAAAGATTTTAAAATAAAAATTATTACACAATATTTGTACCATTTTCTAAATTAAATCATGTACCCTCGCCGGTGCTACAGAGATTGTGCACTGCTGCGAGATCTTCTGTGTATGAAAGCTATCGAAGCACACCTGTCTACTCACCGAAGTGCAATGTTGATGGTCCTTATAAATGAGTCCTTAATATGAAGTGACATACCTTAAGCTCTGAAAAAGCTACAGGAAATTGTATTGTATTGACTTAATAAATACGTATACACAAATTAAGCGTAACAAATAATTGGCGATTTCTAAAATAGGTTTCTGGGATTTTTTTGGTGTTTTTTTCGATCCAGAAGCACTTCTTTCAACTCTTCGGCTCGGTGCCATGGACATCGTAACCCTTCGGTTCGGTGCCACGAGCACCGTAAATTTTGAGAACCTGTGCCTTTTCTGTCAGCCCGCGGGATTGAACCGCACTCACAGGGGGCTTGTCACCAGTCGTCCAACGCGCTATGACCACGCTGTTCAGGCGGGCAGGTTTATGTTTAACAAATGGACTTCTTTATTTCTTGTTCTCTTAACTTTGATAGGAACATAAAATATCAACAAACTTTCTCCAACTAGATTTGTCTGGAGCAAGCAAGCGTAGTTCCTTTCAGTTGATTCCAGCCTCTTCTTTTTTTCTGTCTACAGCTACCCCAAGCACTCTTTCCGTAGGGATTCTATTTCAGTGCCACATGTGGATGTTTTATCTTCTGCCTTGCCCCACTCCCATGTCCTCCGTTTTATTCATATCTCTCTCTCTCTCTCTCTCGCTCGCGATCGTTCTTAAGCCGTTTTTATCATTCTATTGTGATATATAAACAGCCAAACATCAAAAACGGAATGTACGTGCACAGCCTTAAGTACAAATTGGAGCTCAAGTGCTTATCCTTCGGTGGTAAATTCGGTTTCAACCAGCGTTTACTGGGTTTGCTCTCCGTTAGCCTTTTGCTGTCCCCAGCCAAAACCTACAAGGCAGCAGGTTGTTTATTGATCTGAGACATCTTCCCTCAAAGCCTCTTATGCGACTGTCTGTCTTTGTATCTATTTTCCATATCTCTGATCAATACAGTAAGGTTAAGCGCACATTTGATTTGTATATATTGAGTTTAGTCTGTGTCCTCTAGGCTGAGGATATGCAAATGTTGTCCAGTAATCTGAAGCTGCGTAGAGTCTACGAATTTCTGTAAATGGTCACAAACAAACAGTTTAATATTGAAAAAAACACTCGATATTTAAACAACATAATGGGACAAAAGGGAAAACAATATAATGAGACAAAATGGAAACAATATAATGGGACAAAAAGGAATCAATATAATGGGAAAAAATGGAAACAACATAATGGGACAAAAGGAAAACAATATGAGAAAAGGAAACAATATAATGGATAAAAGGAAACATATAATGAAACAAAAGGAAACCATATAATGAAACAAAAGGAAACAATATAATGAAACAAATAGGAAAATATAATGGATAAAAGGAAACAATATAATGGAATAAAAGGAAAAATATAATGGAAACAAAGGGGGATAATGGAACAAACGAGAAACAATATAATGAGAACAAAGGGAAAACAATATAATGGAACAAAAGGGAAACAATATAATAGGACAAAAGGGAAAAACAATCTAGTTGGACTAAATGGAAAACAATATAATGGGACAAAAGGGAAAACAATATAATGGGCAAAGAAATAAAAATATAATGAAACAAAAGGAAAAATATAATGGGATAAAAAGGGAACAGGATATAATGGCACAGAAGGGGGAAAAATATAATGGACAAAGGAAACAATATAATGGACCAGGTGAAACAAATATAATGACAACAGAAACAATATAATGACAGAAAAAACAATTAATGAAAGAACATAAATGGAACAAAGAAGGGATATACTAAACTAATGGAACAAAGGAAACAATAAGGAAAAGTAGTGAACACAGCAAAACAGATAATTAAATTAAATCAGATAGCAGATAACATACTTTACTCATCAGATAAAAGATCAAGTGGTGTGCAAACAAAACAGAAAAGTTTTTTGATAAATAAATACAGCATACTAAACGTAGCTGCATAAGTGATAAAGACCACAATATAGTTTTTAACAAAAGTAAACAAGTTAGCTTAGGTATAAGTAAAGTAGCGAAACACGTAATAACAAAGTACTGTAGTCTTACAAAATACAAAAACAATGGCAATATACAGCAACGTTTCGACCAAAATGACTTTCTACCAACAGAAGTGACGTATTTCACAGCACACTACATACCTTCTTCTTCTTTGCGTTCGTTCTTTACTACTAATTTTAATCACTCTTTGTGATATGTTTGATCTTTCCCAAGAACGTGTTTGGCAGCAAATATCGGTCTCAGTTCCATGGAGGAGATTGAGCGAGTTGCCCAGGATAGAGCGGTATTGAGAAATTACTTGCAGGCACTATGTAACGTATAACGGTACGAGAGGAATTATTATTATTAATAACGTGTATACGTTAAACATTGGTTTGGTAGGTATAGACTTCTACACGTTTAGGACACATGCATCCGATTTCAGCCAAATCTCCTTAGTTGTCTCTAACGATGTCCATGGAAGGTAACAGTTGTTGTATTCTTTACACCCTAAATTTGGGCCCAGGTAACCACTCCGGCGACACTAGACTACGACAGAGACATTTTAAAGGCCCTAAAGGGAAACATTTGTGACTAAAAACGAATAAAGAAATAAATGCAAAAACACATTTGAGATAGCGAACATAACAGGAACATAACATTGTTATTACGTTTTTCGCCATCTTACATAGTTTTACTTCAGTCTCCCCCTATGTCTTGTGAGTCGAAGGTCGTGGGTTCGAATCCAGATCGCGCCGTTCTGTTCACGAGTGCAGTTTTTCCCCTAGGATTGTTGCTGGAACTACGGAGTTCGTGCTTTGTGCAATACTCTCGGCAGGTGGCTTGCCATTTCTGCGGAGAGGGACGAGCCATATGGGGTAAAACCCGGTGCAATGAAGTCAATCCTTCGGCTTTAAACCCTTTAAACTTGGTCAATGAAAAATACAGACATAACACCGCATTCACCAATATACTTCGTGGTATGAAAAATGGTTGCTTTTCTAACAAAGAAATGTAACACAAAAATGTCCGAGATAAGAACATAATAATCTTTCTTTCTTTCTCGAATCCTGTTTGTCTCACAGCGTCAGGTCAAGAAGAGATTTCTAAAACGGGCCTTTGTATGCGCTTCGTAGATAGTCTTTTTCGTAGCCTCTGTTATCTCTGAGGCCCATCTTTTGCGTAGCTGGCCTTTTGCTTTGTACGCATTGTATCGGAGCAGCATTGATTTGTTGTTGGCCGAACCATTTAATTTGTTTTTTTTAAATAAAGTTCAGTACTTATGTTGTACCCACTTTTTTCCTGATGTTTTCATTTCTCAACCGGTCTCCTTTTGTTACACCCAGCATTCTGCGTAGACACTTCATCTCTGTTGTGACTAGTTTTCTTCTATCGTTTGTTGTCAGCGTCAGGTTTGGCACTGGTAACATAATGTGGGAAAAGATTGTGTTAACATTGCTCTTTTTGTGTTCATGGTGACGTGTTTGCATTTTAAAATTTGCGCCATTTGTCCTATCATTTGATTTGCTTTGTTGCATTTGTTTTGAATTTCATTAGTTATTCTTCCGTTTGCTGAAAAAATCTCCCAGGTATGTGAAGTTTTACCTTAACATAACAATAGGATGCGTAAAAGGGAGTGTGGAATTAGTTTAGGATTAAAAAAACATATGACAAAACGGAGGCAACACACCAAATAAGGCGATATACAGAAACCTACAGATCTGTGGTGATGAGACCGGATCAAATCAGATTTGGAGAAAACCGTGGGGAGGGGGCGGCAATACTGAGTAAACGGAGTGGCACTTGCCCCCACCCCTGGTACTCTCCCCCTTGCCTTACTGTATGGACTTCCATGATAGTACATCATTCACAGTGTGTCATAGGTCACAAAAAATAAATAGGTGTTGAACATCCTATTTCCAACATGACGCATTGTATGAAATCTGATTCTTTCAGTTTCTGGTTGGAATATCTTCATTGCACTCCGGACATGTCCATAGGTGCTCCGATCTCCTTCGCAGTATCTCCAACAGCGTCTATCGACTAACCGTACCAGTAAAATGATTCTTTGCTTGACTTGATGTGCAAGAAGACATATTTTGTTGAAAGTTTGTGTAAATACACATCACGCATCGCTTGGCTACATACAGAAGGTGTCTCCATCAAACAAATGGTACCAGAAGCTAAACGAGAAACATGTCTTACAATGTAGTTTGATTGGTTGATTGATTAATTTCTTGATTGATTTATTGATAAGGTCGTTATCATTACACTTCTGTGAACAACCATGTGTATGCAGATATCTTTTTACACGGAAGATTTCAGAGACAGTGCACGCACTCCGTATTTTCTGATTAAATATAGAAGACTGAAAGAAATTGTCAAAATTTGATTGTAATATTTTCAATGTATTTTGCCCAGGCAGCGACTGTACAGCCTAATTTTATCGATTTTCAACTGCTAAGAGTTCTTTTATGTGGTTAAATTCAGTACATGAACTTGAACACTTCAACACATTGGTGGTCTCTGTGGCTAAGTGGGTTTTTCTTTGCATTGCATTACAAAGGTTGTGTGTTAAAAACAGGACCTCGCCATTATGTACACGGGTGCGTTTTTTCCAGAGACCCCAAGGAATATTGTCGGAGCTACGGAGTTCGTGTTTTGTTCAATATTCTTAGCAGGTTGCATGTCATTTCTGCGTAGAGGGACCGAGATATATGGGGTAAACCCCGGTGCAATGAAGACAATCCTTCGGCTTTAGACCCTTCTTAGCTGTGAACACTGGCAAACGATTTATCATCCAGCTTCGATTGTAAACACGAGAATTAGCGTGTTACCTGCAATTTGCATTTTATGTTAGGTGACACGCAGAAGTCCTTAAGCAAGAACAAATATGTTGACATGCATACCAAACATTCCAACTGAAAGATTTGCTAACTGCAAGTATCGTTGTGTCTGAGACACATTTTTAAAATATCTTTTGATTTGCTAACCCCCCTAAACCCCCATTCTCCTCTCCCCGCGCGTCCCTATAAGTTCGATGATGGTGCGCCTCGATGGCGAGGGACACTAATCAAATTGTAAAGCAGGCTTTCAGGCAACAATCAGTCAGAAGCGCCACACCAGGCGCCATGGTTAACGCCCGAATTCACAGCGGGCGAATGCAGAAAAATAAGAAGACGAAAATTTGTTACCAATGAGAAAGTATGCGAGTAATGACAGTTTCATTTTAAGTTTCAGTTTTGAATATCTTCATTGCATTCCGGACATGTCCATAGGTGCTCAGACCTTCTTTGTAATATCTCCAACAGCGTCCGGTGATTGAACATACCAGTTCGATTTTGATTGATGAGCCTATTCATATATCTGTTGTGCTTTTCTTTTCTGGCCTCTTCAATCTTCAATCCCAGCTCTTACACTCTAGTAGTTGACATTGCCCTAGTGGTTACGGGGCCCAAATTTGGGGTGTAAAGAATAGAACCACTGCAACCTGCCACGCATGTCGTAAGAGGCGACTAAGGAGGTTTGGATGAAATCGGATGCATGTGTCCTAAACGTGTAGAAGTCTATGTGTTTACGGGCCTACCAAAATAATGTGCAACGTATACACGTTCTTGGCAAAGATCAAACATATCACAAAGAGTGATTAAAATTGGTTGTAAAGAACGAACGCAAAGAAGAAGAAGAAGAAGACATAAATTCATTTCAATAAAAATCTTCTTTGCGGCCACAATCTATGAGGGCTTTCAGAATGACAGCTCTGTCCATTTACTGACACCCTGAGATGATGGCAGAGCCAGCCAGCCTGTCATCAAGTAGACATGATTAAACTAATTACTGTCACATGTCTATGAACGAATTATGTATTGATAACATGGAAGATTATATTAAAACAATGTATAAAAAGCGAAATTTCAAAACACAAAGCACTTTTTTATATCATTAGCGTCTGGTATTTGTTGCATGGTAGGACGTCCTAGCGTAACGTATGAGTTTTCGCCTGTAGACTCGGATACAAGAGGGTTGTGGCATCAATACCTGACTCGACGTTCCACACTTGAGGACAAGAATTAGCCCTCCTACCTTCTACACACTAGGGTCTAGAAATATGAAGTAAAGTGACTTCATATCCTAAGTTCCAGGTCGGCTGGGGACAGTCAAAGGCTAACGGAGAGCGAACCAGTAAACGCTGGTTGAAATCGAACACCCTGCAGAAAGGACAAGCACTAGAGCTCCAAATGGTACTATGATGTAAAACAAATGTTCTTGGCAAAGGCTGTTTATTATCACAATAAGAATGATCAAAATGGCAAAAGAACGATCTAGAGAGAGAGGAGAGAGAGGGGGGAGAGAGAGAGAGACGAGTAGATCCTGTTCTGAAACGGCTGTGGGAAATTTGATTTAGTATTCTTTGCACGATAAAGACCTTATTGGTCGAAACGTCCGTCGCGTTGTCCTTTTCTTGTGCTTTGTAAGACTACCATACTTTATAGGATAATATCTGGTCAATATTGCTAATGGTACTACTTATTCTGATTGGTTATTGGTTACTAAACTAACGTCATTGCACTCCGGGCAGACTCATAGGTGCTCAGTCTCCCCAACAGATATCGAAGAGTATGCATACAGATGGTTCGCGTGGCTCGCTGATTAAACACACCTCTCACTCTTCCTCGCAGGCATCCAGTTCGACTTGTACAACGGGTAACTCCAAACTGCCTAAATCGCTTGATCAATTCAACATCGATTTTAGTGTCCTCATCCAAAAGACAGTCGCGAAGAGACCGAAGAACATCCCCCTTATCCATCTCCAACTCCCCTTCTTTCAAAGTTGTCCATATCATTAAGTTTCTAAATCTTCTAGCGGTAACTATCTAGTACAGAAACGAGTATTTACAATCTACAACACTAAGTGAGTGGGTAAAATAGAATTTGACGGGTCATTTCATATCACTTGTGTACCGCACCTTCGTTTCCTCTTATCATAAATTCCAAAGTAATGTGTGTTTAAGAACGTCACATACACGTTATTTACACTCATAAAAAGGTAGATCAACGAATCAAGTCAAACACAATATACCCGGATATTGACATATTTAGGGATCTTATCCGGGTATAGTGTTTAACACTAGACGTTTCTTTCTTTATATTGCTTACATTCCTCGTCTGCCCAGCGTGTTCGTAGCGCGTTGGACTACGGGTGACTATCCTCTGTGTGTGCGGGTTCAATTCCGCGGGATGGCATAAAAGCCACAGATTCCCCAGATTTACGGTGTTCGTGGCACCGAACCGAAGGGTTACGATGTCCATGGCACTGAGCCGAAGAGCTGAAAAGCTCAAGTGCTTCTGGATCGAAAAAAAAAAAATATTGCTTACACACATAAACCTATACACACATACACAGGCACACAATCATACATTTACAGGCTCAATATGATGCGATATGAAACCACATACACATATGTGTGAAATTGTGATTTGCGCAACCCTCTCGCAGATAGCGTTTCGTTTCTGACGACAGAGACGGGGTCATATGAGGAAACCCAGTGCATTGAAGTCAATTCTTCGCCATTAGATCCTTTTTAGTAACACGACTTCCTCAGAGCATGCAATAAAAGTCTCTCCGTCAAAATTCATGATAAGTTAAAAATAAAATTATTACCCAATAATTTCACTCTCGTCTAAATTACATAGTGGACCCTCACCAGTGCTACGGAGCTCGTACACTGTCGCTGAGATTTTCATTGTAAGAATAAGATTGGAACACATATGGTTACTCACTGAAGTGATCATGATTCTATTGATCAATCAATTGGTATGGAAAGAGTTACTCCTTCTTTCTTTCTCTCTCTCTCTCTCTCTCTCTCTTTCTCTCGCGATCGTTCTTAAGCCGTTTTTATCATTCTATTATGATATATAAACAGCCAAACATCAAGAACGGATGTACGCACACAACCTTCAGTACCAATTGGAACTCAAGTGCTTATCCTTCGGGGGTGTGTTCGGTTTCAACCAGCGTTTACTGGGTTCGCTCTCCGTTAGCCTATTGCTGTCCCCAGCCAAAACCCACAAGGCAGCAGGTTGTTATTTTCTTTCAGGGCAGCGACCCGTAGAAGACCTGCCCTCCCGGGCTGATTAGCGTCATCTGCCCAGCGTCTTGTTAATGGTTTGCCTACCGTCCAGTTTTGTGTACGGTTTGCTCCGCTAGCCTTTGATTGTCCCCAATCAATTACAAGGCAACAGTAGTTCCTCGTGAGCAGAAATTCGAACATATCGATTGTTAAACTACTATTTGTGATTTGTATGTGATCTTAGCCTAGGAGCGATTGTACGTTTTACTAGGTATGCGTCTACAAGTATGCCGCACATCCGATTTCTTCAACACTTTTTATTTACTAGGGTAGCTTCCTAGGCCCCTACCTCAGTCGTCTCTTACGACATGCCTTGTAGGTCGCAGTGTTACTATTCTTTGCTCCTCGAACCCGGAACACATGGGCGAGTTAATGTAAACTGAAATCGAATTAACTGTTCACATATCCAAACGTTGACGCCCACTATCTATTATATAAAAGATAATGATATCTACACGTAACACTATTCGTACTTGTCCTGATTCAGGTCAAGAAAGTATTTATCGAAGTAAACAACAGATAAAAGTTGACTCAATAATTCCTACTCAAATGTTTACTTTCATGGCTAACTTTAACCCTTAGTTAACATTTCTGCTCACACGTGATTCAAGTAAGTAAATAAACCCTTGCTCATTCCTCGAGGTATATTGAGTAATATGGTGTTAGCCCGTATTTTTCATTGACAGTCGGCACACGATGGGGATGTGGTCAATATCACGGCGGCCACGCCTTAGTGGTTCCGGCCCAAATTTGGTTAAATAGACCCTGTTACCGCCGCATGTCGTGAGGCACTGGAGGTTTTGCTGAAATCGATGCCATGTCTAACGTTTGGAAAATATCGTTTAGGGTCTACCAAACCAATGTGCAACGTATACACATTCTTGGCAAAGATCAAATCATATCGCAAAGAGTGATTAAAATTGGTCGTAAAGAACGAACGCAAAGAAGAAGAAGAAGATCACGGCGGCCGCCTTTGCTTCCCAGTGTTTTTCTTGGTTCTTTAAGACGAATGTTTGCCCGCCTGCCCAGCGTGTTCGTAGTGCGTTGGACTACAGGTGACAAGCTCCCTGTGTTTTTCTTGGTGCCCGGTTGAGGCTGGATCGACCTGAAAGCCGTTACAGTCGGAAAAATATTCCATGACCACTGTGGATTTGAACTCGGTCTCGTAGCCATAGAAGCAAGTTCACTAACAGCTACGCTTTTACCGCTCAAACGTGATTAAAGTAGTCCTCAAAACGATATTGAAACTTTATAATTATATCTTCTTCTTCCAACGCTCCATATCGACCACTTGTTAACCTATGTGTGATTTGTATGTGATCTGAGCCTAAGAGCGATTGTACGTTGTGCCAGTTATGCCAAGTGGGCCCGTACATCCGATTTCTGCACTGCTTTTTATTTACTAGGGTAGCATCCCTAGGGCTACATCAGTCGCCTCTTACGACATGCATTGTAGGCATCAGTGGTACTATTCTTTGCTTCTCTTGCGGGCCCCGGCACCACACGGGTGATTATAATTATATAACGGGTTTTGCAGAACTTTCGTTAACATACTGTATAGCATTGTAAGACAGGCACTATTTTGGAACCCGCATGGAAAGAGGAGTACGGGAAGGCCTAGACATAGCTGGAGAAGGAGCTGGAGACTGATATTAAAATCATAAACTGTGCAAAGAATTGAAAGGGTTAGGAAGAAAAAGCAAGAGCTGGAAAAAGTTTGTTGAAGACCTGTGCTCCATTGGGAGTTAAAAGACGAAGAAGAAGAAGAAAAAGAAGAAACTCTCTACAAAATTTGAAGAAGAAAAAATCGTATTTTATTGCAAATTCAAAGATACCAGCTATTTTTTTATTCTAATTTGATCAGCAGTTTTAACAAAGGCAATTTGTATTTTTTGTAAATATGTGTAAAGTGCCCTTGCTCTATTAACAAAAATGGTGTCATAAGGTTACCGCAATTTCTTTGTCTTTATTATTGTTTGTATTGAGATACTGTTGGAAGTCAGACTGATTGATTGATTGTTTGATATGACCATCATCATTGCACTTCGGTGAGTTACCATATGTTTTCCGATCTCTTTCTTACACAGGAAGATCTCAGCGGTAGAAGTCCGTAGTACCGGCGAGGATCCCGATGTAATTTAGAAGATGGTGAAGATATTTTATAGAAATTTATTTTAAACTTTCTAATGAACTGTTCTGCACTCAATCTGCATTTCTCATTGAACTGCCAGATTTCTTTACTGTTAAATTGTTCATTGATTGGGGATGCAGGAGTTCTGTGTGAGTGTTAGATTGTTAGTGAGTGGTGAGGGAGTGAGTGAGTGGGGAGTGAGGGGGTGGAGTGAGTGGGTGAGGAGTGAGTGTGAGTGAGGAGTGAGTGTGGTGAGTGGTGAGGAGTGAGAGTGAGTGAGGGTGAGTGGTGAGTGAGTGAGTGAGTGGGATGAGTGAGTGGTGGTGAGTGGAGTGAGTGAGTGGGGAGTGAGTGAGTGAGTGAGTGAGTGGGAGTGAGTAGTGGGTGAGTGAGTGAGGAGTGAGTGAGGAGTGAGGAGTGAGGAGTGAGTGAGTGGTGAGTGGAGTGAGTGAGTGAGTGAGCGAGTGAGTGAGGGCAGTGAGTGACTCAAACTAGCAAACCTTCGAACATCTATCTGCGGTTCGTTTAGACATAGTTGCAGATATTATCTTTTCATACTATTTTATTAAGTCCTTTGTAAACTTTTCATAACAGCTTTAAAATATCGGCGTTACTTACGTTTATTTACACCTGTTATCATTTACACCAGTTTTCAGGTATCATTAATATCTCTCTGCGCGCGCGATGACCGCTTAGACTGGTGTACCAGATGTCCCCATAAGTCTCATTCATGTGGAAATCTGATTCATGCCCCCTTAACATTGGTGTGGTTCATCACATCTTCAGCACCATTTTGAGCTCTGGTGCTTATCCTTCGGCGATGTGTCCGATTTCAGCCAGCGTTTACTGGGTTCGCTCTCCGTTAGTCTTTAGCTGTCTCCAGCCTACCTGCAAGGCAGAAGATTGTATTATTAATATGGGAATTATCATAATAACACTCCAATCTTATGCATACGGGCTTCGATCCCTGCCTCAACAAATCCAGCAGCTTCAAATGACCCACTATTTATGTAGATACAACATTAGTACTGAACTTTATCAAGAAACAACAAATTAAATGGTTCGGTCACATAAGACAATTACCAACAGATAGTGAGCGTTAAATAGCAATGTTACTTCAATACAGTGGATACAAATCAAACGGCAGTCCACGTAAAAGACGAATCTCAGAAATAACAGAGGTGATAAAAACACTATTTATGAAGCACATAAAAACTCGTTCTAGAAACCTCTTCTTAGCCTGACGCTGTGAGGTAAAACATGACTAGAGAAATCAACGGGTATAACAACATGAACATATTTACAAGAGGACAACCACGTCAACGCATCTGTTACCGCCCACACCTTCATTGTCAAACTCAAACATCAACAATATTCTATTAATGTCAACTACCTTCGAATGAGAACAACAAATATTTGTTGCCATCTCACGGAATTGTGTGGGTACTTATTCATAATATCACTACCATCCCGGAAATAATGTGCGGTGTCAATGACCGGAGCTTACCCTGGTCCCATCTAGGTCAATCAGACACAGATATATTATGATATCAATATCAGAAACAAAACATGGAAATAGAAAGTAATATTGTTTCTTCTTCTTCTTCTTCTTTGCGTTCGTTCTTTACGACCAATTTTAATCACTCTTTGTGATATGATTTGATCTTTGCCAAGAACATGTATACGTTGCACATTGGTTTGGTAGGCCCCTAAACGCATAGACTTCTACACGTTTAGGACACATGCATCCGATTTATCCAAACCTCCTTAGTCGCCTCTTACGACATGCGTGGCAGGTAACAGTGGTTCTATTCTTTACACCCAAATTTGGGCCCCGGTAACCACTCGGGCGTAATATTGTTTCAAAAAGGCACAAAAACATGACCTAGTGACAATTCAGTTCTTTTTCTTTATTTGCGTTATTCTTTACGACCAATTTTAATCACACTTTGTGATATGTTTGATCTTTGCCAAGAATGTGATAATGGTTTTGGTAGGCCCCTAAACGCATAGACTTCTACACGTTTATGACACTTCATCCGATTTCAGCCAAACAGTTCAGTTAAAAGATATATATCAAGTAAAGTGAATAAGAAGTTTTAAGAACACTAGTGGAAGCATCGGCGACAACGAATATGTTAAATAAAGAGGCAGTAAACAAGTGTGAAGCGCCTCCGGAAAAATCAATTTACCAAACACGGGATTCGAACCACATACAAGGGAGCTGGTTGGTTGTGCCCTGCAAAACGCTCGTCTGCAGTACTAGGAATAGTGCTTTAAGGCGTAAGGTTGTGGTTCGAATCCTGTGTTTAGTAAAGTGGTTTTTTTTTGGGAGGCCTTAAACTTGTTTAGTGTCTTTATTTAGCATCATCAAGCAAAAAAAATAACAACAACAAAAACAAGAACAACAAGAGATATGAGATGATGATCCTACATGAAAACAGAACATAGACAATGAAAACAATTAGTAAATACTAACTTCTTAGAAAATGGAAATCTTCTCTCCTTTTCGTTTCTTTAACCCATTCGCTCTGTATTATTTTGACCTCTGGACGCATTTATTTTGCGATTCAAATTTAACATTCAATGTCAATTAGTTTAAACCTTTATAACTCTAGTACTGTTCTCTAAAGTATAACATATTATATATTAAATTGTTGCTAATTGAATGTGGAATACATTAATATAATAATATTTTACATCAGGTGATATACGTTTGAGAAAATTAGATTATTGTTGCATGACTATTTTGAAAAAAAAAAATCATTACAAATATTTTTACTTCTGGTTTGTATTACATATTAATATTCATAGATGTTTCAGAAGTAGCAGTTAAAGGAAGATAATCCATGTGGAACATATTCTATAAGTTTCATCTAACTAGGTGCAGTAGTTTTTATAATATTCACTTTTTAGTGCGGACACTCAATAAATGGAATGTGGAAGCCCATTCTTTAGATGCAATTATTACATTAGACTTACAACTATCGATACTGCATTTCATAAACAATCAAATGTCATTATTACCATCAATTAAATTTTCTTCATTACTATCACAAGTTATAATTTGATCTAACAGTAAACACAGTCTAAAGTCTCCCCTTATTTATCTCTCTCTCGATCCACATCTCATTCGGTCCGTTTTTCCTTTCTCTCTTTCTCTCCCTTTCTCTCTATTTCATTATTCATTTCACTTTCTTTCTTCCGTCTTTTTCTCTTTTTATTTCTCTATGTTTCATATATCTCTCTATTTTTTCTTTTATTTCTCTATGTTTCATCTATCTCTATATTTTCTCTTATCTCTATGTTTCATCTATCTCTATATTTTTCTTTTTTCTCTATGTTTCATCTATCTCTATTTTTCTTTATTTCTCATGTTTCATATACTCTCTATTTTTCTCTCTTTCCTTTTTGATCTTCTCATTTTCTTACTTATCTCGTTCTTTTCCTACTCTCTTTCTCCCTATCTCTCTCTCTCTCAGTTTTACTTTCAAAGGTCGATGTCCTGTGTCTTGTTTAATCTTATCTATTATGCATGTTTTAAATATAGTATAGTCCAGGTCGTTACTCTTTTAATGTACTACGTTTTTGAGCTCATTAAATGACAGTAACATTTTGTTTCTATCTGCATGTGTCCAAAGTTAGCGCCATTATTCATGTCTGATATTGAGAAACAAGCAGATGGATAACAAGTGCAATATCATTATCGTCATGTCCCATGCCGACTGTCTTGGACGATCGTAGATGTGGATTTCGAGATCAGTTATGAGGAAGCCAGAACAACCATCGGCTGGCACTATAGAGACAAATGGACAAAAGATCATCCTCACCACAACAATAGCGACGGGTACTATGGTCTGTCTCGTAGTGAACAAGTTGCCATACTTCGCCTCCGTACCGGCCACAACAAACTCCGCGCCCACATGTTTCACAAATTTAAAATTGGCACAACTAGCCTGTGCTCCTGCAAAAAGGCGGACCTGACGGCAGAGCACGTATTGCAAGATTGTCAACTGATAGCAGGTATAAGAAAAGAAACCTGGCCCCAAAACACAGAGCTTCACGAGAAGCTGTACGGAGGAGAGGAGTCCCTTTTTCCGATCCAGAAGCACTTGAGCTTTTCAGCTCTTCGGCTCGGTGCCATGGACATCGTAACCCTTCGGTTCGGTGCCACGAACACCGTAAATCTGGGGAATCTGTGGCTTTTTCTGCCATCCCGTGGAATTGAACCCGCACACACAGAGGATAGTCACCGTAGTCCAACGCGCTACGAACACGCTGGGCAGACGGGCTGAGGAGTCCCTTAAAAACACGGTAAAATTCATGAAAATAGTTGGTTCATCAGTCTAGGCCGGGATCGCGAGAGAGAGAGATGTGGATTTAAAGGATCTCCGTGACGTAGAGGTTAGGTACTCGTCTCTCGTGCCAGGTGTACCAGGTTCGCTCCCTCGTGGAGCCATCAGAAAAGTTTTCCAGAGATCCTATATCACAGTGTAGGGGAAATCGAGTTCCTAGTCCTATCGAAGACAGACGATAAAATGTAGTTTCCGTGTTTAATTTGATCAAGTAAAAGAACCATTGGCAGTTCGAAATCGAGAAGAACAGGCTGGAAAGCTGCTGCCCGGGCAAAATTCATTAGAAAATATTAAAAATAAAATTCCTACATAAATATCTTCCCCATCTTCAAAATTACATCGGGGACTCTTGCCGGTGCTACGAAGTACGTGCACTCCAGTTAAGATCTTACTGTGTAAGAAAGAGATCGGAGCACACATGGTTACTCACCGAAGTGCAATGATGATTAGTCAATCAAAGAATGAATGAATGAATCAATCAATCAATCATTCCGATATAGAGCAAAATTTATATATCTCATCAAGTGCAGTGCCGAGTCTGCGGAGAGGGACCGAGCGATATGGGATCAAATCTGGTGCAGTGAAGTCAATCCTTCATCCTGAAACTCTTTTGTATATATAGATGTGTTGCCGGGGCAGTAAGGGAAGTCAAGAATAGTACCACTGCGACCTACAAGGCATGTCGTAAGAGGCGACTGAGATATGGTTCTAGAGATGATACCCTAGTAAAAAATAAAAAGCATTGCAGAATTCGGATGTGCTGGCCTACTTGTAGGAGCATAACTGGCACAACGTATGATAGCTCTTGAGCTCGGATCACATACAAATCACAAAGAGTTGTTAACAAGTGATCGATATGGCGCATTGAAGGAAGAAGAAGAGAAAGTATAGATATCAAAATACAAGAATATATAATCAAAAATGCTCTCTATATTCCAACTTATATTGGCTCCATTAGGAACCTTAAGAAAAGATTCTGCATTTTATTTGTTTTGTTTTTTTCTGAATTAAACTGATCCTTATCTGTAAACCTAAAAATATCAGTTTTTGGTCTTCTTTTACTAATTCTCATTTAGTATTTTTTGTAAACGTTTATATTCTTCTTCTTCTCTTTCAACATTTACTTCTTTATAGAAGTGTTGTGGTGAGGAAGGAAGGGGTAGCGATGTGTGCTTGTTCTCTCTCTTGCGTTCCCTGCCTAGACTGATGGACCAACTTTTATCATGAATTTTACCGTGGTTTTAAGGGACTCTGTTCCCCGGAAAAGCTTTTCGCTAACCTCTGTTTTTTTTGGGCCATGTGCTTGTTCTAAGGCCAGCAATAGATAGTTAAAAAAGGTAAATGCACCCTTTTATACCTCGTGGTATATAGAGCAATACAGTGTTAGGCCTGTATCGTTTATTGACCGTCTGCACATGATGTGTGATGTGATCAGCATCACGACGAAGGCCTACAATGGCGGGGGAAAATATGGCCAGCAATGGCGGAATGCGGGAGGGCCATTCAGAATCCAGACAGTTTGATTCTAGACACGACTTTGCTAGCGTATTTCCGCCATGTTTGTCGGGCATTTTCTGGTTTTGTTTGCCGAGCTAGTGATTGAGCAACGATGTGAGCTATGAATGTTACATGGAATGCTTTTGCTGTGTCAACCGTGCGTTTGTTGTGTGTATTCAGAAAAAGGCGGACAGCGATTATGACGAACCGACTCAATCTGCCGTATGCAGTGATATTTCGTGAGCAGAAAGCTGGATTTTGTCGTGATTAATGTTCCCTTCGACATGAATTGCAATTCAAGTGATGAACAGTTTTGTGTTGATACTTTAGCGACTGCCCCATGCATTTATGCTCTGCAGGTTACTTTTTGTGTAGGTACGACTGTTTCATTCTGGAATTAGTTCACACAGGAGACAGTTCACAGTTGTTAGCATTTCGTGTGATTTTCGTTTGCACAGAAATGGAGCATTTATAGGGTGACCCGTTGCAGTGAAGTTAGAACCGTACATATGAACTATGAACTACGTTCTAAGGCATTTTGTAAGCTGTTTTTCATTTTCTTAAGGTTGTTCTTTATGTCATTGTTTCATCATTTGCGTGGTCTTTCTCTTGCTCTGTACTCTTTTTCAGTATGGCTCTCAGTGTTAGTAGATACCAGGGCATTCTTGTCCGAGACTTATGTTCTAAATATAAAACAAGCCTGTCTGCCCTGCGTGTTCGTAGCGCGTTGGACTACGGGTGACTATCCCTCTGTGTGTGAGGGTTCAATTCCGCTGGATGGCAGAAAAAGCCACAGATTCCCCAGATTTACGGTGTTCGTGGCACCGAACCGAAGGTTACGATGTCCATGGCACCGAGCCTAAGAGCTAAAAAGCTCAAGTGCTTCTGGATCGAAAAAGAAATTTAAAAAAATATATAAAACAAGAGTCGTTGATAGCGAAGTTGATGAACAATTTTCGTTAATGACCAGTCAGTGAAATATCGGTGTTCATGGCAGAGCTTGGCAATGTGTCCAAACCACTTACTATATTGGTTTTTTATGAATTGCATGACTGGTTTCACATCTAGTCTTCTTTAAATTTTGTCTCTTATTTCCCACCTGAAATCTCATTGCAAGGACTGGAGAAAAGAAAGAAAGACAACACGCAAAGGAAAGCTTGCTCCATGTGTCTCCTTTTTTTGACCTGACACCGAAAGGCAAAACTGGATCAGCGAATGGATACTGTCACTCCTGCAGGTCTTCTAAGGAACACAATTTAGATTGAAATCTGAAAATAAGAATTTCTTGTCTATTCAGGCTTTACACTGAAGGACTGTCTGACCGAATGGATTAGAGAACGGCTCCGTGTCAATCCACGTAAGGTTAAATATTTTTTCCTTCGTGGGCATAAAAGAAAAATCCAAATCTGAACAGCTTTGCCTCGACTGCACTAGTCATACTAGTCTTATCTTATCTTATCTTATCTTATCTTAACACATTTACGTGAGCGTCGTGAGAGTTAGTTTATCTGTGCCAGGTGTGTTGCGCTGACGTTGCGTCCATGCTTGAGGACTCTGGATTTATCTATCCATAGTGTTCTGGCCTGCCTCGTGCTCTGCGCCCTGAGGTCATTATTAAACGTGAGTAGTAAATGGGTCCATTCTCAAAAGACCGAACCACGGTCTTCTTCGATGACTGTATGCATGGTATTACCAATGATGTTTGATATTTCGTTTCACTTATCTCGCCTTGTAACGTGACAGCTTCGAGACATCCATTCCATGTTGTAATCTTCTTCTTGTGTCTTAGCAGCATGTTTGGCATGTAGCAGAGTTGAATAATATGCAGTTTATCAGTTGTCGTTTGATCCATGTTAATGTGATGTTTTAATAGTGTGACAGTTGGAGTCACTATTTGTCCTTCTGGACTAGTCTGACGATTTCGTCCTCTTTCATCCTGTGAATATCTCCGAGATATTGAATCACTGCATTTATCTATGCACTAGTTAAATTCTGAAACTCTTGTCTCCCTTGTCCACACTACCTAAAGAGTAGATTACACACAGTGACGACAGTGGGGTTGTTTTTGAGACTTTAGTGACATTATTTGTTTCTCACCAGTTTTTTTCTAAAACCTGTGACCAGTTTTAACCCGTTTAAGACGGATGAAAATAGCGTTAAAGAGATTAAATGTGAAACATTTCCAGTGCAATCCGTGGCAGAAATTTTGTGAAACCCGGAAGAGTCAATGTGACCTTACAAAAAAAGATCTCTTGATATTCAGTGGAAAAAAAAGTGGGAACTAAAATAAAGGGGAAAATGAAAACAGTAACAAATTTGGGAATAGTTCAGAACATTTTGCCTCTCATTATTCATTTCTTTTCAGAAGCAGTGAGGCATCAGAGAACGTGTAAGGAGAATATGTGTAGGAGAATGTGTAAAGTGAATATATAAGGTGTAATGTAATGAAATAAGTGAGGTAAACATGTAAGAGGACATGTAAGGACAAGGTGTCAGGTGGACATGTAAGGACAATATGTCAGGTGGACATGTAAGGGCAATATGTGAGGTGGACATGTAAGGACAATATGTCAGGTGGATATGTAAGGGCAATATGTCAGGTAGACATGTAAGGTCAATATGTCAGGTGGACATGTAAGGTCAATATGTCAGGTGGATATGTAAGGGCAATATGTCAGGTGGACATGTAAGGGCAATATGTCAGGTGGACATTTAAGGAGAATATATAAGGTAGACATGTAATATGACATGTAAGATGATAATGTTAGGTCCACATGTAAGGAGCATATGTAATGAGAACATGTAAGAATATATTTTCCCTTCCTTGGCTTAAAGTGTGGACATCCATTATATCCTTCGTTGTAAGAATTTTCATTCATAAATGCGAGTCGCAAATCTTCAGTTAATAAAAAATACGAATGTTTTTTTGTGTTATTGTATTTCTTTATTTAAACGTCCTTTATATTTCTGTTAGGCATGTGAGTAGATGAGGGAGGCAGGAAAATATGACAACCAACAACACATTTTCCCGGTCTGCTTGCTACTGACCTGAATTTATTTTAGCAGTTTACGTCACTTCCGTTGACAGACGAACGGATGTTTTTTTCTCGTTATAGTTATTTATATGAAGTGATAATGAATGTTTAATGGCGCTTATCATGTTGAAATGCCTGCTATATCATCTTAACAATTGCTAATTATTGTAACCCTGTATGTTGACCATAATAAAATGTTATGTTAAATAGTCACTCTCTCTGTGTTAATTTTGTTTATCTTTTTACATAAAAATTCAACTTTCTGTTCTTAGTTCATAGTTCATATGTACAGTTCCAACTTCACTGCAACGGGTCTAGTCCGAGTGGTTACTCGGGTCCAAATTTGGGTGTAAAGAATAGAACCACTGTTACCTGCCACGCATATCGTAAGAGGCGTATAAGGAGTTTTGACTAAAATCGGATGCTCGTGTCCTAAACGTGTAGAAGTCTATGCATTTAGGGGCCTACCAAACCAATGTGTAACGTATACACGTTCCTAGCAAAGATCAAATATATCACAAAGAGTGATTAAAATTGGTGGTAAAGAACGAACGCAAAGACAGAAGATATACAGGTCATATTTACTACATAATGATTCGTCCATACAGAACACTTTTGAGTAAGTTATGTTTAACATTGTGAAGTATCTGATCAAATGTATTAGAGCGCTGGTTCCCATTCGGGAGACCATCATTTAAGGCCAATGCGGTTTTTTCTGTCGGGTATAAAGAAAAATCCTAACCTTAACAGTCTCTCAGCAACTACACTAGCCATGCAGCCATTAAATTCCTCAGGCTCATACCCTCCTCCCCTCTTTCTACACCACCCTAAAATGTGGTATTACGTTCAGTAAAGGCCGGGTGTTTTTTGCATTCTATTTCTGATCTCTCTCTCTCTCTCTCGGGTTCTTTTTCAGACATCTTTATCATTTTTATTGTGATATTTACACAGCCTTTGCCAAGAACGCAATATTACGTCACATCATTCAGTATCATTTGAAGCTCTAGTGCTTATCCTTCGATGAAGTGTCCGATTTCAACCAGCGTTTACTGAGTTCGCTCTCCGTCAGCCTTTGACTGTCCCAGCCAACCTGCAAGGCAGCAGGTTGCTATTTTCTTTAGGGTAGCGACCCTTAGACGACCTACCCTTCCGGACTGTTGAGTATCATCTGTCCAGAAAACCTGTCCTTTTCTGGAATACTTTTTTTTCCTTCCATCCAGTTTTGTGTACGGATTATTCCTCTAGACTTTGATTGTCCCCAATCAAACCACGAGGCAACAGTAGTTCGTTACATGCAATAAAGACCTTTTTTACTTTGCTTTCTATTTCTAGTTTATCTGTATGTCCATAAAGATTCAGATGATGTTTTTATGAGAACTGTGTCCATACTAAACACTTCTGAGAGCGTCTCTGTGGCGAAGCGGTTAAGCCCTTGCCTTGTGAGTCGAAGGTCGTGGGTTCGAATCCGGACTGCGCCCCGTTCTGTTCACGAATGCATTTTTATCCAGAGACACCTAAGATTGTTCCCAGAGCTACGGAGTTCTGCTTTGTGTAATACTCTCGGTAGATGGAGTGCTATTTCTGCGGAGAGGGACCGAGCCATATCGGGTAAAACCCGGTGCACTGAAGTCATTCCTTCGGCTTTAAAATCCCTTTCTTAAAAACACTTCTGAGTCAGTTATGTTTCCCATAATTTTCTGTCTGTAACAGTCGTTTAGGTGGCGTATGTGACTAAAGGGATAGTGACTCGGTATATTAACCCCGACGTTCCGAGTTCGAATCACGCTGCAGACAATTTGGTTGCAAATTGTTTCGCGTGGATTTTTACAAAATGACGATGGCGCCATCAGTTCAGAAAGCAATGGCAAACTACTGAACGTAATAATTCCTAGAAAAATCACAAATAGCGTTAAAAGCTGGGGTTGATTCGCAAAGTCCTGTAAAGGATATGCAATTAACTTTAACTTTAACAGTCGTCTATGTTCTATCAGGGTCACTCCCAAAAAATGACAATTTGTTGAATGGTTATGAGAATCAGGTCAATTTCGTGATGTTGTTGTGAAAGCGATCGAGACAGTGGATCTGACTTGCAGCTAAGAGAAGATAAATAACTGATTGGATGTAACTTGATATATGGTTGTACTTTGGAATTGTTGGATGGTTCTAAAACTGTGTAAATGTAAAAGTCATGTATAACCAACTCTCTGTCTATCTCTCTAACTCTCAGAACATCGTTTCTCAAAGTGGTGGTACCGCATCCAAATGGGCGCTGAAGGTACTAGATGGGCGATATTGGGTTCAAAAGAATTGGGAGATGGGGGCAGGCGATTAGAGATATGTGGCTCCTTAAAGAAGAAATTAACAATAAATATTTTAAAATAAATTATTTCCCGATTTTGTGATTGAATAATCATTTAAAATTTGAATTCTGTATTTAAATGCATCTTATGCCCTTCTTAGCGATCCATTTTTCATCAATTTTCTATTTCATGCATATAATCATTTGAAAATTGACCATGTATGACAGAAATATATATCAATTCTCTATGTCAAAGAGAAAATAGAGCATGTATATATGCGGGGTGGGTTGGCAAACTTTATAATGTGGAGGGCGTTACAAAGTTAATGTTGCCAAAGTGGGCGGTGCGCCGTAAAAGTTTGGAATCTATGCGCTAGAAGAAGAAGATTAACGACCATCGTGTCACGTTGAGTTGGAATATGAATAAAAACATTTGGTCATGTTAATATTTTCGCGTGGTGACAACACTTACCCTCATTAAAATAGATTCGTGCTAATAATATTTAACGAACTTGATAAATGGGCAGTCAGTCGTCCAACAGACATTGAGTTCTTGACCTTCGAATTTGTGTTGACTAATGTTGATTGTTTATTTTAGACGGGGGATATCTTCTTCTGCGAACGTGCCATATCGACCACTTGTTAAACCAATCTTTGTGATTTGTATGTGATCCAAGCCTAAGAGAGATTGTACGTTGTGCCTGTTATGCGCCTACAAGTAGATCAGCACATTCGATTTCCTTGACGCTTATTATTTACTAGGGTAGCCTCCTAGGCTCCTTATCTCCTCTTAGTCGTTAGTCTAGTGTCGTTGTGTCTTAGTCGTTAGTCGTAGTGTCTTAGTCGTTAGTCTAGGTCGTAGTGTTACTTATCTATGTTCTTCTTGTGGGCCCCAGCAACAAACGGGCGAGACGGTGGATATGACCGACTATATGTGAACATCAGCTATAGCATGTATTTTCTTACTCTCTTATTTATTTCTCTCCGTTCCCCATAGAGCATAGAACTTCAACAATTTTCCTCCACAATTTCTGATCTCTTACCGTTATTTTAATAGCCTCACAGGAAAGTAAATCACACTTTAGTTCTTCTAGATGGCTCCGTCTCCAAGTTTGTTTAGGACGTCCTCTTTTCCTTTTTCTTTCGATGGTTCCATTCAAGTGCTTGTTTAGTATCATTCGACTGCGTCTTCCGCAGAGTATGCCCGAACCACTATCATTGTCACATTGTATCAAACGGGACACGTAATAATATAGAACTTGCGTGCGTAGTTTTGAGGGACGTGCAAGGGAGCAAAGAATAGTAACCTGCCACTCAAGGCATGTCGTAAGAGGCGGCTGAGGTAGTATTCTAGGGAGGCTCCTCTAGTAAATAAAATGCATCGCAGAAATCGGATGCTCTTCCCTACTTGTAGGCGCATAACTGGCACAAAGTATAGTTGTTCTTATCCTCAGATCACATACACATTCAAAGGAGTGGTTTAACAAGTGGTCGATATGAAGCATTCGAAGAAGAAAAAGTATCAGCATTAAAAGACTAAGGTGGCTAAGTCCTGTGAGAAGAAAGGACAGTCGCCACATACCACAACAAGTGTTGTTCCATGAACTTTCCGAGGAGAAGAGACATCAAGGCAAACCACTGATCAGATATAAGAATGTCTACAAGACCTCAATTAAGTACTTTTCTATCCGTTCCAATAAATGTGGAATAACTAGCTTATGATCGAGTTAAACATAAAAAAAAAAACAATACGCAGAGATGCAGAATCTTTTGAAAAAGACTTAGGGATGATCTGAAAGGCAAGAGAGACAAGCACAAGCTCAGAAGTTGTCACAGTAAAACACTTGCCAATTGTCTCTGTAAAGACCAAAAGATCATAGGAATCCATTTCTATATGAATTGTCTTTCTACACTTCGTCAGCCATTCGCTACAGCTGATTTGATGTCCTCTTCTACTATTTGTTAGCGGGTGTAGATCCCAACCATGCGCATATTTTATTAAATTATTATATTTGTTTTTCAAGTGTGTTTTTTTTAAAATGTATTTTCCTTTGTTCTCTTCAACCGTTCACGAAATCGACAAAAATACGATTGACAAAGCTGCTTTCCACGTCACGTGTTTTTGCACAAATGTCGCGTCACAAATTTTCCTACGGAAAATGGAACAATCTTGTCACAATGTTATTGTTGCTTGTTTTCTCATTCTAGAACGCTGTTTTCACACAAAAATAATATCTCAATTAGAAAACTGTGAGGCGTGAAAATCAGAGACTGTACAGGTATGCAAGGTACTTGAAAACATTGTAAATATATATTCATAAAGGAAAGACTTCAGTAAAACTATGTAGCAAAGACGGAAAACTTAAAAACGAAGTATTGTAAATTTACAAAGTAGAAACACAAGATTAATCTAAGGAAAATTTTAAGGGATTTTTAGGCACCATTCTTTTATTTCTTGATACCACCCGAGTTGTTACCGGAGCCCAAATTTGGGGTGTAAAGAATAGAACCACTGTTAACCACCACACATATCCTAAGAGGTGAATAAGAAGGTTCGGCTGAAATCGGATGCATGTGTCATAAACGTGTAGAAGTCTATGCGTTTAAGGGCCTACCAAACCAATGTGCATCGTATACACGTTCTTGGCAAAGATCAAACATATCACAAAAAGTGATTAAAATTGGTCGTAAAGTATGAACGCAAAGAAGAAGAAGAAGTTATCTCGAAGTGTATTGGGTAATACGGCTGGCCAACAGAGACAGACATCAACACAAAGCTGTTTGGAAGCTTTGATGAACTAACAAACACAACAACATACATCCAGAGAACCTGACTCATTGTGTAGACATTGAACATCAGTGAACGAGAAGAAGAAGAAGAAGATGGCCGTATTTTCTCATTGACCATCGGCACACGATGGGTGATGTGGTCAACATCACGCCGACCTACTTTACTTCCCGGTGCTTTTCCTGGTACCTAGTTGAGACTGGGTCGACCTGAGAGCCGTTACGGTGGGACAAATATTCCACTTCCACTGTAGAATTGAACCCCGAACCACTAACCTAAGAAGCGACTTCACTAACAACAGCGCTACTGCGACTCTCAAAAGGGAATACCGCAATAAAACTGCGGAAACCTACAAATCTTGTCTGGTCAGACAAAATCAGATCAGATCGGTAAAAGACCGAGGGAGGCCGCGGAGATACGTAAAAAATTAGAGTTTAAGGACAAAGCCGAAGCCGAAGGATTGACTTCATTGCACCGGTTTTTACCACCATATGGCTCGTTCCCTCTCCGCAGAAATGGCACGCCACCTGCCGAGAGTATTTCACAAAGCACGAACTACGTAGATCCGGAAACAATCCTAGGAGTCTCTGGAAAAACTGCACTCGTGAACAGAAGGCCGTGGTCCAAAATCGAACCCACGATCTTCGACTCGCAAGGCAAAGGGCTTAACCACTC
Source organism: Arion vulgaris (assembly GCA_020796225.1). NCBI lineage: Eukaryota > Metazoa > Mollusca > Gastropoda > Stylommatophora > Arionidae > Arion > Arion vulgaris. The sequence goes on along the minus strand of CM036758.1, from coordinate 59,487,534 downwards.
AGCCACAGAGACCCCCGAAAGGACAAAGACACGTACGTATGGTATCACATAAGCAATGAATAACAAAATGATAAAACCAACACCAAAAAACCAACGTTTCGGTCGTAGACCTTTATCAAGGGACAAATACAGACAAGGAATACTAAATAAACTAAAGCATAGATCTAAATGAGAAGGATGACAAGAGAAAACCTTTATCAAGCAAAGCAAATGATACACAACAAACAATGAGGTTGAGACTACTCTCGCACAATGCACATTACAAATATAGTCAAACGATTAACACCTGCCTCACAATTTAAATAATATGTGACTAAAAACGAAATTAATGTGAAAAAAATAATCCAGATTACAGCCATCCAATCATGTTCATCTGTTGATCGTAGTCAATTTGATCTAGAAAATCATTCTATATTTTTATATGTTACCTTGCAAACTCATGGACTCAACGCACTACATTCCTATGCTTCTTAATACTGCCTCGTCTCATGCTCCATAAAATATATGAATATGTTAAACGTATTTACAATGCAACTCGCCTCTCAAGGTTGGTGGTCTGGGTTCAGCTCCCGCAATGCGCGTGATTATTTTCGTGATTTTGCGATTGAATAATCATTTAAAATTTGAATTTTGCATTTTAATTCATCTTATGCCCGTCTTACACAATCCATTTTTTCATCAAATTTCTATTTTGTGTATATAATTATTTGAAAATTGACCATGTATGACAGAAATATATATATATCAATTTTCTATGCCAAAAGAAAATAGAACATGTATATATGCCGGAGGGGAGCGTTGGCAAACTGTTATATGGGGAGGGAGGGTTTACAAAAATTATGTCGTGCAAAGTGGGCGGTGGGCCGAAAAAGTTTGGGAACCTATGGATTAAACACTGTAAGGGTGTAAAAGTAATCCGTGGACAAATTTTTATTTTTTTCCCGGTCCAGAAGCACTTGAGCTGAAAGCTCTTCGGCTCGGTGTCATGGACATCGTAACCCTTCGGCTCGGTGCCACGAACACCGTAAATCTGGGGAACCTGTAGCTTTTCTGCCAGTCCGCGGAGTTGAACCGCACTTACAGAGGACTAGTCACCCGTAGTCCAACGCGCTACGAACACGCTGGGCACGCGGGCGTGAACAATTTTAAAGATGTTTGCATGGTGATACTCACGCAAATTTTTTTTTAGACGATAACGGATAACAGAAACTGGTGGTTAAACGAGTGACGGTTAACCGAAGTTTTACTGTACTTCATTTTTGTATGTGTTTCGTCTAAATCTATTTCTGGCACCCTTAATGCACGATGTTGTTATTGTTTTGTTGTCTCAATGATGCATGAAATAGAAACAAGCAAAGATTAGACAGCCTGGTAAGATATACCAGACAAAATTATCTTATAGATAAGAACACAATATGCAGTGTACATTCATTAAGAAATAAACAACAACACATATTGACTTTACACAGAAAACGGTTATTGGACTATTGAAGCAATGATTCTCAAATAGTAGGGGTTTCACCTTGTGTAGAAGTGGTTAAGTATGCTCTTAAGTATATATCACGGGCATGAAGGGCTACGAGAGTCATTGAGCACATGACTGGAAGTGGTGAAAGCCGAAGGAAGCTACTTTCATGAGGACGGAAGTCCTGAATGCCAAAACCAAGACCAGAATTGGATGCTGGAATGTAAGAACAATGTATGAAACTGGAAAACTATCACAAATAACAGCAGAAATGTCTTCTTCTTCTGCGTTCTCAATGATTGGGATTTCGGATTCTCTAATAAAGGCAGCCGTCTGTCTCAGATTATCAACCACGCCATACAGTTTGTCTTGGACACTAGTGTAAGTGGGCGACCTCTTTCTTCTAAGTCTGCACACTGAGGGCAGTTCTGTAGGATATAATTCCTATGATTTCTGCTTCCCCGTTTGTGCCGACCTCTTCAGCAGTAAGTTTTGGCCACCCTCGTGATGGTGGGCCCTGACATTCTTACTGCGTAGCGAAATCCCCGAGGCAGATTGGCGGCCGTAGAATCCGTTATCCACTCCTCATTGTGAGGTCGTTGCATCATGTTATGCGCTTATGGCCTGGTGCATCCGTTTTCTCAAGCATTTGTTTCGGGTTAGCATTCTAGCGGACACATGCATCCGATTTCCCAAACCTCCTTAGTCGCCTCTTACGACATGCGTGGCAGGTAACAGTGGTTCTATTCTTTACACCCAAATTTGGGCCCCGGTAACCACTCGGGCGACAGCAGAAATGAGAAGATATAATCTACATATCCTAGGCGTTAGCGAGAGCAGATGGACGGGAACGGAAGAAGTACCACTGCAACAGGTGAAACAGTCCTTTTTCTGGACGAGACGATGACCTACACCATGAAGGAGTAGCAGTAATCCTAAGAAAAGGCGTGGAAAAGTGTCTGTTAGAATGGAAACCTATCAGCAGCCGCTTGATTAAGATCAGACTAAAGGGAAGCATACAAACATCACAATCCTACAATGCTATGCGCCAACTAATGATAGCGAGGATACAAAGAAAGACTCGTACTACGAAAACCTACAAGCAGAATTAGACAAGTCACCATCCCATGATGTTATCATTGTTATGGGAGATCACAATGCGAAGGTCGGACAAGAAAACACGCATAGTTATAGAACTATGGGAAAATATGGATGTGGTATGATGAACGAAAATGGGGAACGTCTAGTAAACTTCTGCAGCATGAACAATCTCGTTATAGGAGGAACCCTATTTCAACATTTAGATATCCACAAATTAACATGGTATTCCCTAATGGCAGAGATAAAAACCAAATAGACCATATAATGATCAATAGACCCTGGAGACGTTCGCTGCTAGATGTTGTAGTCAAGAGGGTGCAGATGTTGGTAGCGACCACACCTAGTCACAGCTTATGTCAAACTTAAACTAAGAAAACAGGACAACAGAAAAACTTCCAAAAGAGGTTCGATGTGGATAGACTAAAAGACACGGAAGTAAGGGATAAATTTATAATGCAGATAAAGAACAGATTCCAAGCCCTAGAAAGTAATGAAACTACGGATGAAACTGACAACATAGATAGAACATGGGACAACATAGCATCTATATATAGCAAGAGCAGTGAAACATGTCTAGGGTACCGCACAAAGAAAAGAAAAGAATGGATAACACCAACAACATGGAAAATAATAGACAGCCGAAGAATATTAAAAAGAAATTGTTAGAAGCAAAGTCCGAAAGACTGAAAGCAAGATACCAAGAACAGTACAAAAGCGCAAGTAAAGAAATCAAACGGGCTGTGAGAGCTGACAAAAGAATGTATGTTGAAGACCTGGCAGTACAGGCAGAAGAAGCAGCAAAAAGTGTGATCAGGGAACAGTGTACAAAATTACAAAGCTAATAAGCTGGAAACATTACAGGAGATCAAATACTCTCATAAAGGATAAGAATGGAATACTATTGACAACGGAAAAGGAACAAGAAATACGATGGACAGAGCATTTTAAAGAATTGTTAAACAGACCACCGCCAACGGTAGTAGCAGACATACCAGAACCAACAGAGGAATTAGAAATTGGCATTGAAACACCCAGCCGGGATGAGATCATTACAGCCATTAAATCTCTTAAGAATAACAAGGCACCAGGGAATGATAACTTAAAGCAAGAACTATTCAAAATAGACCCATAACTTGCAGCTAATATATTGCAACCCTTGTTTACTACTCTATGGAATGCCCAAATAATACCTGAGGCATGGAACAGAGGAGTCATCATCAAGATACCCAAAGGGCTCCTTGCCGAGTGTAATAATTGGCGTGGAATAACACTGCTTTCTGTCCCAAGTAAAATCTTAAGCAAAATTATCGTACAACGTATTACTGATGCTGTGGATAAGAAACTGAGAAAGGAACAAGCAGGATTTCGCAGAGGACGGAACTGTATAGGCCAAATATTTGCTCTTATAAATATCATAGAGCAGTGCACAGAATGGCAAAGCAAACTCTATATCAACTTTGGAGATTTTGAAAAAGCTTTTGATAGCATACACCGCGAAAGTCTATGGCGTATCCTAAGATGGTATGGAATACCACTGTGTTTTATAAATATTATAAAAAGCTGCTACAGCAAGTTTGCATGCAGTGTTGAAACCTCAGAGCTAAAGTTTGAAGTCAAAACAGGCGTGCGACAAGGATGTGTTATGTCAGCCCTATTATTCAACACTGTCATAGATTGGGTGATGTGTAAAACAACGGTAGATAAGGCAAGAGGTATTAGATGGACGCTCACATCCACTCTGGAAGATCTAGATTTTGCAGATGACATCGCTCCTATCTCATACACATAGAGATATCCAGGAAAAGACCTGACGCCTTAACCAATATAGTGAGATGGTTGGGCTGAAAATAAATCAGAAGAAAACTGAAGTAATGACTCTGAACATAGCAACCCCAGCACCAGTCAAACTAGAAGGTAAAACCCTCCGAGATGCAACCGCTTTCACATACCTTGGAAGTGTTATTAGCAATGAAGGAGGCGCTGGATCTGACATTAAAACAGACTGAGTAAGGCACGAAGTGCATTCATGACCCTTCAGACAGCCTGAAATCTGCCCAATACAGCATCAGAACCAAGACTAGTATCTACAACAGCTGTGTGCTGTCAACATTGCTGTACGGATCGGAATGCTGGAGAATGACAGAACAGGATATGTCCAAACTCTCCACCTTTCATACAACTTGTCTGCGAAAAATCTTACGCGTGTACTGGCCGACTACTATCTCGAACCAAGAATTGCTTGCACGATGCCAACAAGAGAATATGGGCACTATCATCCGAAGACGACGCAGGGGATGGATTGGACATGTGATGCGCATGGAGACTGGCTCGACCAAAACTGCACTGAGATGGACTCAGAGGTAGGCGAAAGCGTGGAAGACCCAAGACGACCTGGAGGAGAACGATAAAGCAAAAACTGAAGGAAATGAATCATAGCTGGAACACAATACAGAGGAAGGCCATGAACAGGAAAGAATGGTGTGCGTTTGTTGCTGCCCTAAACGCCAAGGGCGTAACAGGCTAAAGAAGAAGAATGTAGACACTCACGTAATTTTTGTTTAGACGACGACGGATAACAGAAACTGATGGTTAAACGAGAGATGATTAATCGAAGTTTTACTGTACTTCATTTGTGTATGTGTTTCGTCTAAATCTATATCTGGCATCCTTAATGCACGATGTTGTTATTGTTTTGTTGTCTCAATGATGCATGAAATAGAAACAAGCAAAGATCAGACAGCCTGGTAAGATATACCAGACAAAATTATCATAATTCATAGTTCATAAGTACGGTTCCGAACTTCACTGCAACGGGTCACCCCATAATTGCTCCGTTTCTGTGCCAATGAAAATCACACGAAATGCCAACAACTGTGAAATGTTTCCTGTGTGAACTAATTCCAGAATGAAACAGTCGCGTACCGCCACAAAAAAGTAACCTGCACCGCATAAAATGCATATGGCCGTCGCTAATGTAGCAACACAAAACTGTTCATTACTTGAATTTCAATTCTTGTTGAAGGGAACATCAATCATGACAAAATCCAGCTTTCTGCACTCGCAATATCACTGCATACGGCAGATTGAGCTTGTTCGTCATAACCGCTGTCCGCCATTTTCTGAATACACACAACAAACGCACGGTTGACACAGCAAAAGCATTCCATGTAACAGTCATAGCTCACAGCGTTGCTCAAGCACTAACTCAGTAGCTCGGCAAACGAAACCGGAAAATACCAGACCAAATATGGCGAAAATGCGCTAGCAAAGTCGTGTTCAGAATCAACCAGTTCTGACTCTGAATGGCCCTCCGCATTCCGTCATTGCTGTTCAATTTTTACCAGAGTTGATGTGGAGGAGAGTTCATGTGGAGGAGAGTTCCGATGTGAGGAGAGTTCGATGTGGAGGAGAGTTCAATGGAGAAGTTCATGTGGAGGAGAGTTCGATGTGGAGGAGAGTTCGATGGAGGTTCAATGTGGAGGAGGTTCGATGTGGGGGAGAGTTCAATGTGGAGGAGGAGAGGTTCAATGGAGGAGAGTTCAATGTGGAGGAGAGTTCGATGTGGAGGAGAGTTCGATGAAGAAGAAAAATACCAACGGTGAATCTCTTTCTCTCGCGATCACCGTCCAGACCGATGTACCAGAGATCTCCCTATTAATTCTATTCATGTGGAAATTGATTCATACAGCCTTAGCATTGGTATGTTTAACGTCACATCTTCAGCACCATTTGGAGATCTGGTGCTCATCCATCGGCGATGTGTCCGATTTCAGCCAATGTTTACTTGGTTCGCTCTCCGTTCTGTAGCCATCTAGTTTTTTTACGGTGTGGGGTAGCTACACCCACACCCAACCTCCTTAATCATCTCTTACGACATGCTTAGCAGGTAACAGTGGTTCTATCCCTTACACCCCAATTTGGGCCCCGGTAACCACTCAGACGGGGAATCAAACCAAGACCACCAGTCTATGAAGTAAAAGTACTATCACTATGTTATCACTTACTCACAATTGATGTATTTGTCTGCTACTTAAGAAACGTGTTTGTAAACAAACAGATCCGGTGTCCGGATTGGATACCAGTGTTTGTAATAAAACATTTCCGTTCAGTTTTTGATTGGCTCCGAGTGTATCATGTGACTCGTTACAAGTCCGTGAATTGTTGTTTACTTCGAAAATATTTAGAACAGGAATAGCTGGCTTAAAATAACAACGATATATGTGTTCAGTCTCTGATGTCAGATTTCCAAGCGGATTCACACTGATGAAACGAAGAATGACGTGGTTTGGTCACTTAACTCTTAGTGAACCAGGGCAAAAGCAATGTTTTTACAAGCCATTTTGTTTTAGAATTAAAAACGCCCTTTATTGTGGCTCCTGGTAAAAAGGCGTCATACCCAAAGCCACGAATTCTGGCATTTGGTCCACAAAGAGTTAATAAGAATGCATCCAAACTCCACAGTATACACAGTCTTCTACAACAGAACATCGGGAAAGAAGGCGAGAGAAAGACCACAAAAAGATGGTTAGATGACATAGCAGAATCCTGTCATAGAGGAAAAGTGACAATAAACACCAAAACCACCAGAACAGCGCAAGACAAAAACAGAAAACCACGATACTGGGCAACAACCTGGTAGTAGTGTGACGACAAAAGAAGAAGAAGAAGAATTCTGTCGCTAGACATCCAGTTCGGTTCCTACAATAGGTGATTCCAAATGCCTTGCTATTCTGTATTATCAATAGAAGGAAAGACTGCAGTAAAAATATGTAGCAATGGCGAAGCACGTAAAAGGAAACAAAGTACTGAAGTCTTACAAAAAACAAAAACAATACGTCTCTATATATTGTTTTGTATATACAACTGCTAAAATGACTAATGTTGAGGTGTTGAATGAGATCAAGACATCGAGAAAGCTTATCATCAATATAAGAAAGAGGCAGTCATCATTTTTCAGGCATGGGATGAGGAGGGGAGGTTTAGAACACATCGTAACAAACCGGTAAAATCGAGGATAGACGAGAAAGGGGAAGACAGAGAGAGAAAATGTTGGATGGTCTGACTTCATGGCACGGTAGAGCGTCAACATCTGAGTTGCTAGCAAACACCAACGACAGAGATTTGTGGAGATTCATGATCGCCTACGCCAGCCGGCACGGCACCTGATGATGATGATGATGATATTGTTTTGTGGGCGCCTGTACCTTAAGCGGTAGTAAGCTCGATCACAACCCAGGCGTACCAAACACCGCGGCAGGCAGTTTGGAAACAAATTTGTTTCCGTGGGAATTTTACGAAAAGGTAAAAGTAGACATCACCGTTCACAAAGCAAAGTCAAACTACTGAACGTATAAGTGGTGCCTAGAAAATCAACGAATCGTTTACTGTGGTTAATGGCTACGTCCTGTAAAGGATATGCCACGATTTACATTCATATTGTTTTTGCATTTTGTAAAACTACAGTACTTTGGGTTTTGTTACGTTTTCGACATTGCTATTCTGTATAGGTTTAACATTAATTTTAGTATCTTCATCCAACCCGAGGTCGATAGACAAACAAAGACAGTGCTCTATCTGTCTTCAAAACTTCATCGATCAGCGCTAGCAGTGGCGGCTCGTGGTCACTTTTCTTGGTGGGGCCAGACACAAATTTTCGGAAAATCATGAGCTTTTTAATATTTACAATTATTTGTCTTTTCCCGGGGAAGTTATTCCCCTTTCGGTTTTTAGGTGGACCTAGAGCCCACTGGCCCTTAATGATGATCGCCTTGAGGCGCTATGTATGCAAGCAAGTGTCATCTGGTGCCTGACATAAGAAAAAGAAGAGTAATAGTTGAAAATTAATTGACTACAAGAAATATCACATGAACACATCAACAAGAACATCGTTATCTTGCAATCATTCTGCCGTCATGCTTATTCATTGTGATCCAGAACAGCATCCATCTTGAATGTATCCCATCTTGTCTTTCTATTTCAATATGTTCTGCTCTCAAGCATCAGGATAGAGGATTCTTGAACGAGTCCATTGTGTACGCTTAATAAATATGTCTTCGTAGACTCTGTTATCTCGAGTCCACCTTTTTGCGTGGTCGGCTTTTTGCTTCTGTAACCATTGTATCGGAGCGACATTGTTCTTTGAGGTGCACTGTCTTTTGCTTTGTAACCATTGTATCGGAGCGACATTGTTCTTTGAGGTGCACTGTCTTTTGCTTTGTAACCATTGTATCGGAGCGACATTGTTCTTTGAGGTGCACTGTCTTTTGCTTTGTAACCATTGTATCGGAGCGACATTGTTCTTTGAGTTGCACTGTCTTTTGCTTTGTAACCATTGTATCGGAGCGACATTGTTCTTTGAGTTGCACTGTCTTTTGCTTTGTAACCATTGTATCGGAGCGACATTGTTCTTTGAGTTGCACTGTCTTTTGCTTTGTAACCATTGTATCGGAGCGACATTGTTCTTTGAGTTGCACTGTCTTTTGCTTTGTAACCATTGTATCGGAGCGACATTGTTCTTTGAGTTGCACTGTCTTTTGCTTTGTAACCATTGTATCGGAGCGACATTGTTCTTTGAGTTGCACTGTCTTTTGCTTTGTAACCATTGTATCGGAGCGACATTGTTCTTTGAGTTGCACTGTCTTTTGCTTTGTAACCATTGTATCGGAGCGACATTGTTCTTTGAGTTGCACTGTCTTTTGCTTTGTAACCATTGTATCGGAGCGACATTGTTCTTTGAGGTGCACTGTCTTTTGCTTTGTAACCATTGTATCGTAGCGACATTGTTCTTTGAGGTGCACTGTCTTTTGCTTTGTAACCATTGTATCGTAGCGACATTGTTCTTTGAGGTGCACTGTCTTTTGCTTTGTAACCATTGTATCGTAGCGACATTGTTCTTTGAGGTGCACTGTCTTTTGCTTTGTAACCATTGTATCGGAGCGACATTGTTCTTTGAGGTGCACTGTCTGTAGGTAACCATTGTATCGGAGCGACATTGTTCTTTGAGGTGCACTGTCTGTAGGTAACCATTGTATCGGAGCGACATTGTTCTTTGAGGTGCACTGTCTGTAGGTAACCATTGTATCGGAGCGACATTGTTCTTTGAGGTGCACTGTCTGTAGGTAACCATTGTATCGGAGCGACATTGTTCTTTGAGGTGCACTGTCTGTAGGTAACCATTGTATCGGAGCGACATTGTTCTTTGAGGTGCACTGTCTGTAGGTAACCATTGTATCGGAGCGACATTGTTCTTTGAGGTGCACTGTCTGTAGGTAACCATTGTATCGGAGCGACATTGTTCTTTGAGGTGCACTGTCTGTAGGTAACCATTGTATCGGAGCGACATTGTTCTTTGAGGTGCACTGTCTGTAGGTAACCATTGTATCGGAGCGACATTGTTCTTTGAGGTGCACTGTCTGTAGGTAACCATTGTATCGGAGCGACATTGTTCTTTGAGGTGCACTGTCTGTAGGTAACCATTGTATCGGAGCGACATTGTTCTTTGAGGTGCACTGTCTGTAGGTAACCATTGTATCGGAGCGACATTGTTCTTTGAGGTGCACTGTCTGTAGGTAACCATTGTATCGGAGCGACATTGTTCTTTGAGGTGCACTGTCTGTAGGTAACCATTGTATCGGAGCGACATTGTTCTTTGAGGTGCACTGTCTGTAGGTAACCATTGTATCGGAGCGACATTGTTCTTTGAGGTGCACTGTCTGTAGGTAACCATTGTATCGGAGCGACATTGTTCTTTGAGGTGCACTGTCTGTAGGTAACCATTGTATCGGAGCGACATTGTTCTTTGAGGTGCACTTCAGTCTTGATGGAATTGTATCGGAGCGACATTGTTCTTTGAGGTGCACTGTACAGTACTTCTAGATGGATATTGTATCGGAGCGACATTGTTCTTTGAGGTGCACTGTACAGTACTTCTAGATGGATATTGTATCGGAGCGACATTGTTCTTTGAGGTGCACTGTACAGTACTTCTAGATGGATATTGTATCGGAGCGACATTGTTCTTTGAGGTGCACTGTACAGTACTTCTAGATGGATATTGTATCGGAGCGACATTGTTCTTTGAGGTGCACTGTACAGTACTTCTAGATGGATATTGTATCGGAGCGACATTGTTCTTTGAGGTGCACTGTACAGTACTTCTAGATGGATATTGTATCGGAGCGACATTGTTCTTTGAGGTGCACTGTACAGTACTTCTAGATGGATATTGTATCGGAGCGACATTGTTCTTTGAGGTGCACTGTACAGTACTTCTAGATGGATATTGTATCGGAGCGATATTGTTCTTTGAGGTGCACTGTACAGTACTTCTAGATGGATATTGTATCGGAGCGACATTGTTCTTTGAGGTGCACTGTACAGTACTTCTAGATGGATATTGTATCGGAGCGACATTGTTCTTTGAGGTGCACTGTACAGTACTTCTAGATGGATATTGTATCGGAGCGACATTGTTCTTTGAGGTGCACTGTACAGTACTTCTAGATGGATATTGTATCGGAGCGACATTGTTCTTTGAGGTGCACTGTACAGTACTTCTAGATGGAAATTGTATCGGAGCGACATTGTTCTTTGAGGTGCACTGTACAGTACTTCTAGATGGACATTGTATCGGAGCGACATTGTTCTTTGAGGTGCACTGTACAGTACTTCTAGATGGATATTGTATCGGAGCGACATTGTTCTTTGAGGTGCACTGTACAGTACTTCTAGATGGACATTGTATCGGAGCGACATTGTTCTTTGAGGTGCACTGTACAGTACTTCTAGATGGATATTGTATCGGAGCGACATTGTTCTTTGAGGTGCACTGTACAGTACTTCTAGATGGATATTGTATCGGAGCGACATTGTTCTTTGAGGTGCACTGTACAGTACTTCTAGATGGATATTGTATCGGAGCGACATTGTTCTTTGAGGTGCACTGTACAGTACTTCTAGATGGATATTGTATCGGAGCGACATTGTTCTTTGAGGTGCACTGTACAGTACTTCTAGATGGATATTGTATCGGAGCGACATTGTTCTTTGAGGTGCACTGTACAGTACTTCTAGATGGATATTGTATCGGAGCGACATTGTTCTTTGAGGTGCACTGTACAGTACTTCTAGATGGATATTGTATCGGAGCGACATTGTTCTTTGAGGTGCACTGTACAGTACTTCTAGATGGACATTGTATCGGAGCGACATTGTTCTTTGAGGTGCACTGTACAGTACTTCTAGATGGATATTGTATCGGAGCGACATTGTTCTTTGAGGTGCACTGTACAGTACTTCTAGATGGATATTGTATCGGAGCGACATTGTTCTTTGAGGTGCACTGTACAGTACTTCTAGATGGACATTGTATCGGAGCGACATTGTTCTTTGAGGTGCACTGTACAGTACTTCTAGATGGATATTGTATCGGAGCGACATTGTTCTTTGAGGTGCACTGTACAGTACTTCTAGATGGATATTGTATCGGAGCGACATTGTTCTTTGAGGTGCACTGTACAGTACTTCTAGATGGATATTGTATCGGAGCGACATTGTTCTTTGAGGTGCACTGTACAGTACTTCTAGATGGATATTGTATCGGAGCGACATTGTTCTTTGAGGTGCACTGTACAGTACTTCTAGATGGATATTGTATCGGAGCGACATTGTTCTTTGAGGTGCACTGTACAGTACTTCTAGATGGATATTGTATCGGAGCGACATTGTTCTTTGAGGTGCACTGTACAGTACTTCTAGATGGATATTGTATCGGAGCGACATTGTTCTTTGAGGTGCACTGTACAGTACTTCTAGATGGATATTGTATCGGAGCGACATTGTTCTTTGAGGTGCACTGTACAGTACTTCTAGATGGATATTGTATCGGAGCGACATTGTTCTTTGAGGTGCACTGTACAGTACTTCTAGATGGATATTGTATCGGAGCGACATTGTTCTTTGAGGTGCACTGTACAGTACTTCTAGATGGATATTGTATCGGAGCGACATTGTTCTTTGAGGTGCACTGTACAGTACTTCTAGATGGATATTGTATCGGAGCGACATTGTTCTTTGAGGTGCACTGTACAGTACTTCTAGATGGATATTGTATCGGAGCGACATTGTTCTTTGAGGTGCACTGTACAGTACTTCTAGATGGATATTGTATCGGAGCGACATTGTTCTTTGAGGTGCACTGTACAGTACTTCTAGATGGATATTGTATCGGAGCGACATTGTTCTTTGAGGTGCACTGTACAGTACTTCTAGATGGATATTGTATCGGAGCGACATTGTTCTTTGAGGTGCACTGTACAGTACTTCTAGATGGATATTGTATCGGAGCGACATTGTTCTTTGAGGTGCACTGTACAGTACTTCTAGATGGATATTGTATCGGAGCGACATTGTTCTTTGAGGTGCACTGTACAGTACTTCTAGATGGATATTGTATCGGAGCGACATTGTTCTTTGAGGTGCACCGTACAGTACTTCTAGATGGATATTGTATCGGAGCGACATTGTTCTTTGAGGTGCACCGTACAGTACTTCTAGATGGATATTGTATCGGAGCGACATTGTTCTTTGAGGTGCACTGTACAGTACTTCTAGATGGATATTGTATCGGAGCGACATTGTTCTTTGAGGTGCACTGTACAGTACTTCTAGATGGATATTGTATCGGAGCGACATTGTTCTTTGAGGTGCACTGTACAGTACTTCTAGATGGATATTGTATCGGAGCGACATTGTTCTTTGAGGTGCACTGTACAGTACTTCTAGATGGATATTGTATCGGAGCGACATTGTTCTTTGAGGTGCACTGTACAGTACTTCTAGATGGATATTGTATCGGAGCGACATTGTTCTTTGAGGTGCACTGTACAGTACTTCTAGATGGATATTGTATCGGAGCGACATTGTTCTTTGAGGTGCAGACTTCTGTAAGTACTTCTACATGATGGATATTGTATCGGAGCGACATTGTTCTTTGAGGTGCACTGTACAGTACTTCTAGATGGATATTGTATCGGAGCGACATTGTTCTTTGAGGTGCACTGTACAGTACTTCTAGATGGATTTATATGGCATTCTGTACTAAAATAGCATGCGTATACTGGCTTTGTGTCATCGTAAACAAAAATACAACGAGCCAGTTTATCGGCTCAGAAGTGAGAAGAGGTTAATTATACATTGAATAATTAATACATTTGAAAGTATTACCTTATTATTAGCGATATAATTTCATTCAAAGTGTTATCTTATTAGCTACATAATTCCATAGAAAATGTTACCTTATTAGCGACATAATTGAGATCAAATAAAGCAAATTTGAAAGTTGTTTTTTACTGAATGTTAAGACATGTTAGTAGGCCTGGAAGATCAAGGTAAACGTGGAGAAGGCCTGGAAGGCCAATGAAAACGTGGAGAAGGCCTGGAAGATCAAGGAAAACGTGGAGAAGGCCTGGAAGACCAAGGGAAAACGTGGAGAAGGCCTGGAAGATCAAGGAAAACGTGGAGAAGGCCTGGAAGACCAAGGGAAAACGTGGAGAAGGCCTGGAAGACCAAGAGAAACGTGGAGAAGGCCTGGAAGACCAAGAGAAACGTGGAGTATGTCTGGAAGACCAAAGGCAAACGTGAAGGCCTGGAAGATCAAGGAAAAACTTGGAGAAGAATTGGGGAAAGAATGTGGAAAGATTGTGGCCTGACGTTGAACACAATTAGTAGAAAGGTGGCAGAGCGAAAACAACGGAAATATTTTATGGATGTCTTATATGTCAAAAATATAGAAAGCAAGTTGAATGTATGCAAATAGATGTCAGCGAAAAATTAAGAACATAAAATGGAACGAATTCAGGAGAAGAGATGCAATCAAAGAAATGTCTGGTCAACCACTAGTGACAACTGTTATAATGAGGATATCTGTTGGACACACCTTGAGAAGAAATGGTCAGAGAATACCAAAACAGGTATTGAAGTGGAATGCAAAGGGTTCAAGAAAGAGAGGTCAACCTACGGAGACCCTGAAACGAATTTTCTGAGAGGAAGGAAATATCGGTCTCAGTTCCATGGAGAAGATTGAGCGAGTTGCCCAGGATAAAGCAGTAAGGAGAAATTGCTTGCAAGCCGTATGTAACGTATAACGGTAAGAGAGGAATTATAATTGTTATTATTTATGTGTCAAAAGGGACACGAAGGGAATATATAAAGAAGAAGACAAGATAGAACATCCTAAGCTTTGGTGTTGATTAGAATCAAAATCCTTAGTTTAGATGTAAGTTTTTCTAGCAAATATATGTGTTTTGTTATGTTATTGTTACGGTTATTTTATGTAATATTTTGTTATGTTATTGTTATTTTATGTTATGTTGTGTTTTGTTATGTTATTGTTATTTTATGTTATGTTATTTTATGTTATGTTTTATTATGTTATTGTTATTTTATGTTATGTTTGTTATGTTATTGTTATGGTTATGGTTATGTTATTGTTATGGTTATGTTATGTTATGTTTTGTTATGTTTTGTTATGTTATTGTTATTGTCAGAATTGATGCATTTGAGATGTGGATATTTAGAAGAAAGGGCAGAGTTTCATGAACAGAAAAACAGACAAATAAACAAGTTTTAGGAAGACTAGTCATGAAGAATCAATTATTAAGAGAAATAAAATTCAGACAAGTAAAGTATTTTGGGCACATAAAAAGACATTACACCATGATAAAATCTTTACTAGAGGAGAAAGTTGAGGGGGAAGAGCAAGAGGAAGACCGAGAGATAAGTGGGAGGAAACTTTAAGAAATGGACAGGTTACAGTCTGGCAGAGTGCAACACCAAGGCGAAAGACAGAAGATGCTAGGGATTCATTGCAGCCAACCTTCGATGTGGAGACGGCACCTAATGATGATGATGATGATGATAATGATGATTGTTATTGTTATGGTTATGTTTTGTTATGTTATGAGATCGTCGTCATGGCACATTGGGAATTTCCATGCGAGCTCTGTCTTCCGCTGCAGCAGCCATCCCAAAGTCCATTTGCTCACCGTTCCCATGAGAAGTTGATTAGTATATTTTCCCTCTCTAACACGAAGGCGACAATGTCTGAGTTTTAAGATGTCTGTAACTTTATCAATCCATCTTTTTCTTGGTCTGCCCATTTCTTTTGATGATTTTATTGTCAGGTTGTACGCTCCTGCAACTTGTTTATTAATGTTCCTTCTTAACACCTTCTACAGCTACTTTCTCTCTCTCTCTCTCTTTTTCTCAGCCTTTTAACTGGATTGGGGCATTGACCCTCAACCAACTCATGCCAAGTCTTCATATTTCTAGCTATCTCATGCAGCTCCCTCCAGCTCTTCTTTATATTGTCTCTGCCTCCAAATCTCGTCTCCATGTATTTCTCGGCCTCTCCTTCTTTCGCTGTCCCTGCGGGTTCCAGGCAAGGACCCTCCTTGTTATATTCCCCTCAGGTTTTGGCGAAGTGTATCCTATCAATTGCCAGCGTCTTTTTTTAACCTGTTCGTTCACTGAAATATGTCTTGTTCTCTCCATAGATTTCTCATTTGTAACCCTATCATACCATCTTAGTCCATCTATTCTGTGCAGACACCAATTGATGAATGTTTGCAATTTATGCGTTATTGTTTTAGTAATTCTCCATGTTTCTGAACCATACATTAGAACTGCTTTAACATTAGAGTTAAATATCCGATTTGTATTCTAATAGCTACTAATATCACAGGAACATGTCTTGTACTTTGGTCTGTAGAAATCTCGTGTAAAATCTTGCTTAAGTACAAAATGTCCGCTAACGGGTTAAATGAAGATAATTTGACAACGATGAGGTCAAAAGTGACGTGAGGTAGATTATGCAAATTTCTATTTTGTCCTGGGATATGGTGATATCATAGAACGAGAAGCATGATAGTGAATAATCTGGTCGGTTGATATCAGTGTCACGTGGATATGTTTTGTTACAGTTTTTAGTACACCAATATGGAGGTCTGGTGTTTGTTTACAACGATTGTTGTCAAGATATTTATAGATATGTACTATTGTGTGATACTGATGTATTGCTTCTGATGTGATACTGATGTGTTGCTCCTGATGGGAGACATTTATGTGTTGCTTCTGATGGGAGACATTGATGTGTGGAGCTGAAGCTTGATAATGTTGTTGTGACACCGATATGTGATAGTTGATTAATTAATTGATAGGACCATCATCATTGCACTTTGGTGAGTAACCATGTGTGCTCCAATCTCTTTTTACACAGGAAGATCGCAGCTGCAGTGCACGAACTTCAACGAGGGTCACCGTTGACATTTTTAAGACAGTGAAAATACTTTATAGAAATTTTATTTTAAATCTTTTTTCCTAATGATTATTGCTTGGGCAGCGGCTTTCCAGCCTAATCGTTTTCGATTTTGAACTGCAAATGGTTCTTTTACGTGTTCAAATTGAATACGGAACCTACGTTTTATCGTCCGTCTGTGATAGGACTAGGAACTCGATCTCACCTACACTGATATCAGGGATCTCTGGAAAAATATCCAGATGGTTTCACGAGGTAGGGAACCGAGTACCTTTTGCACGAGATGCGAGGACCTAACCTCTACGCCATAAAGACCCTTGACAGTGATGTGTAGCACTGATGTCGTGACACTAACCAATATTCACTAATTGCTAAACCTATACCGTGTGTGTGATTTCCTGTCTTGAGAAATTTATAATTTATTTGCATGCACTTAATCTTGTTGGAAAGTCACACACAAATAGTGATGTTACTGTCTGTAGTACCACTTTTTAGGGCGGTGTAGAACAGCTGGGACGACACCCTGAGGAATGAATTTAATGGCAGCATGGCTAGTGCAGTCAGGGTTGTGCGGTATGTTTTCTCAGTATGATGCAAGTATTCGAAATGTCGACCCTTAAATGTTTTTTCTTTAAAATAACCTTCTGTTGTGATCTTGATTTCGCTGTTTTTGCCGCCTCCCTTACTGCTCCGCCTGATTCGGCCGCCTCTCTGTATCATAGCATGGCACGACCCTGAGTACAGTCGCCGCGAAGCTGTTCATGTTAGAATGTTTCATTTATGTCCACAATAGATAAAAAAAAATCCTTGGCTTTACCGTGAATTAAACACGAGTCTCCCGCATAGTAGCCTCACTCTAATCCATTCGGCCATATGCTACTTTTCATGACTTCCTGGTTAGAGCTTGAAAAGTGCAACAAAACATTGAAAACATAACAGCAATACAAAGTTGATTATAACGTTCAAATTTGATTTTTTAAAATATATATAGGGTGTTCAACTTAAAAGCAGCCTATGAATGGAGCTAATCTGGCATATATGTATGGAAATGAGAAGGTTCCGTTATGACGTAGTATAGGTCACGGTTCTGTGATTGTGTGTAATTGTAGTGTGGGAAGGGGCGATGAACAAATGTGACGTAGGACGTGCTAGTCAGAACCGGTTTAAATAGTAAATAAACACAACGTTTTAGGTTATCTGGCAACTTTCGATTTGTCAATGGGGCTGTAATTATCTTGAACACCCTGTATATAAAGAAGAAATACAAAAATCCAATATGTGAAATCAAAGAGAAATCATCCTCATTAAATAGCTTGTCCTGAGCAGAACTTTGCCACCCCATCAGTCCTTCGTAAATTCTTCTCTCTCATAGGCCAGATGTCCCGCCTCTGCAGCCGTCATGTTCAAACCATCAGTTACATCCTGAATCCATCTTCTCCGTGGTCTTCCTCTTCTTCTCTTTGATGGGATGCCTTCTTCAATGATGGTTCTATCTAGCCCTTCGTGCCTTTTCAAATGTCCGAAAACCTCACCTTTCTCTTTCTTATTTGTAGCATTAGCCAGTTTTCTTTGATTTTGAGTTTTTCTGGATAGATCTATTTGTTCTCTTCTCTATTCATGACATATGTAGGACACTTATATTCAAAAGCACATGTATGTTTTTCCACTGTAAAGAGAAATACAAAACGAAAAAGACTCGCGGATAAAAAAAAATGAAGAAGAACAGATAATGTACAGAAAAATAACCTTGAACCGTCTTGTTTACTTCCATAAATCTATCGTAATAGTGACATAATGTTGATTTGTTGACCTCATAGCACTAGTAAAGTGTGTTGTCCTTGGCTTACAGAAGTAAAAAGTGTGTGCTACTGTTATAGAGAGAATGCACGTAATAAAATCAAGTCGGAGATAAGAATTCCAAATTATTATTATTGTGTTTTTGTTATCACTGGCTGATGTTGTTATCATGTTTCGCTCCCTCTATCTATATCCCTGTCTTGTTCCGTTTGATACAAAATGTTCCCACAAAATATTTCCATTGTTTCTGTTTCATTGTCTTGTTACAAATTGTTTCACGTAGGAAACAAAGTACTGTAGTTTTACAAAATACAAAAATCATAACAATACACAGCAACGTTTCGACCAAAAGGCCTTTATCAAGTAAAGGATGCAACAGAAGTGACGAATTTCACTTCTTCCATAGAACACTTCATATAGAATACAACAAACAGTTCCTAACGGCCCTACTATGAAAATCTATGACTAAAAACGCTTCCCCTATATCGATAATAGTTTCTCAGGTCAGGCCACAGCCTTTCAACTCTGTCTACAGTTTCGGTTCTTCTACATGTTTCTTTCGGATGTTCAGACTTTCTATTCCCATCCGCTGTTTATATGAGATCTGTTTTACCCAATGTCCCTACTGACATACGATATACATACATAATCTACTACTGTATTCATCTTTTAATGGTGGTCTCCAATGATGCACAGCTTGTCCGTTTTAAAGCTCTTAATTTGCTTAGCATTTCTGGTCAGAATTTGTTTTACACATTTGTTGGGGAATATCTCCAGCTTGTTTATGATATTGTAGGACATTTTACAGACTTCTGTCTTGTGTAATAACGCTCCTAGGGCCATGCTTTCTACACCCTCTAAGTATTTTAAAGATTTAATCCTTTGGCTTTCCAGATTGTGTAGAGCCACGGTAGCGTAGTTGTTAGTGAACTCGCTTCTCAAGGCTGGTGGTCTGGGTTCAACTCCCGCAGTGCGCGTGGAATTATTCAATTGGGTACCAGACATGTTCTGGGAAAGTAAAGGCGGCCGGCGTGATGCTGACGACATCACCCATCGTGTACCGACGGTCAATGAAAATACAGGCCTAACACTGTATTGCCCTATATACCCAAGGTATGAAAGGGTTCCTTTTTCCTTTATCCAGATTGTGTGGAAATTGGCAACAGTTTAACCTACTGTCTTGCAAGGTAGCAGCTTAACCACGTCGCCACAGAGACCACCTCAAATAAAGTATTACGAGATTATCAAGAAATCATAAAGCAGGCAGAGAAATCACTTTCTATTTTGTGCATGTGCACTCAGGAGTCAAGGGTAATGAACGAGCTGATAGATTGGCCAGCGTGGTTACGAGATCAGAGGCAGCTGCAATGGACTGAAATGACATTCTTAACGCATTGAGAGTCCCACTCGTTGACCAGATTCTTCTTCTTCTTTGCGATCGCTTTTTGATGATTATACCGTTAGACGCGTTCTTATGATGAAATCGACTGTAGTCTGGAGCTCATCTCTAGTGCCATGTAGTTTGATGATTATACCGTTAGACGCGTTCTTATGATGAAGTCGACTGTAGTCTGGAGCTCATCTCTAGTGCCATGTAGTTTTGATGATTATACCGTTAGACGCGTTCTAATGATGAAGTCGACTGTAGTCTGGAGCTCATCTCTAGTGCCATGTAGTTTTGAATGTAGTGTTGTGTTGTAGGCCCAGCATTCCTTTCTTGGGAGGACAGTCTTGCAGAACATGTTCTGTGGTTTGTTCAGCGGTGCCACAGGGGCACAGAGGGATGGGGACAATCGTAGCCTGTGTAGGTGTTTGTTCAGTCTGTTATGACCTATCCTGAGTCGGAAGATGATAGTCTGTCCTTGTCTGTCAAGTGTGTGGTAGTCATCGTTGGATGGTTTAGGTTCTTTTCTAATGTCCACGATAGCTCTTTTTTTTCAAAGTAAATGATTTCATTTTCTATTTGTTCACATTCTGCTCCCTTTTTATCAAGTTTGTCTGCCTTCTCGTTACCTGTCACTCCGCAATGTGATGGTACCCACTGAAGTGTAACTCTTTTGTTAGTAGAGATCTTGCTGAGTTCTTTTCTCAGGGATGGATGGTTACTCTGTAGGGCTTGCAAAACAGATAGTGCATCTGTGAAAAATACTACTTGTTGGCAGTCAGAGTTGGAATTATTGATCATGATTGCGGCCTGTAGTAGTGCTTGAGCCTCTGCGGTGTAGTTTGAACAAAATTTACCAGTTGGCATGTACTTTGTTTCGGTGTGATTGTTGGGATATGTAATATAGATACCTGCCCCTCCGTTCTTAACTGCAACTGTTGCAGATCCATCGGTATAGACGTGGATCCATGATTGTTTAGGGTAGTTGCTGACCAGATTGAAAGAGATGGATATGGATATTAGTAAAGCCTGACAAGAACGACATACCAAATATGCAAAATAGATTGATTAATCAACATCAAACTCGCGTGTTGGACTGCTGAATATTTTGAAACGGAGATGGTCGCACATATGGGCATGCCCGGAGTTCTATGATGATAGTCCTCATATAACTGATAACTGATAACATAAAGCAGACATTAAAGAGGGAGACAAATAGTTAAGGAAAAAAAAAGTAAATACGCCATTGGGAATTCATACAACAAACTTTCCTGATAGATGGAAGAACCTAAATTCCATAGACAACATTACACGAGTTGCCCAGGATAGAACGGTATGAAAAAATTACATGAACGCCATATAACGATACGAGAGAAATACAATGATACGGCAAGTTTGGGTAGATACTTAAAACTTTTTAAGCAATTCTAAATGTGAGCTATTGTTACCACAGAATGTCTAGTTTTTCAAACTTTTCATTTCACTTCCTCTTTCTGAGTAAAGTTATTTTTAATTTCACGGGTAATTCTTTTGTTTTTGTTTACTCTACGTAATGTTGTCATTTGATTTCATAGAAATATTTGTTGGATAATACTCAATAAAATTCACAACCTCTGATTTATATTATATTAATTTTTTATTATATTAGAGCAGCGTCTGGCCGAGTGGATTAGACCGCGGCTCCCATGTAGGAGAACTGTGTTCAATTCCCGGTAAGACCAAGCATTTTTTTCAGTCGTGGGCATAAATGAAAAATTCTAACATGAGCAGCTTCGCGGTGACTGCGCTAGTCGTGCGGCTATTAAATTCCTTATGCTCACGTCCCAACCGTCCTACATCGCCCTAAAAAGCAGTATAGCAGGCACTAACGACAACTGTTTTTTTTATTTTCTTTAACTCAGTAAAATCAAAAGTAAGGGGGGGGGCGAGACAGTTAAAAACAGAGATAGAAAATTTTGGATAGCCGGACTTCATAGCACGGAAGAGCGTCAACATCTGAGATGATAGCAAACACAAGGAACCGAGATTTGTGAAGATCCATTATTACCTACGTCAGCTGGTACGGCACGTGATGATGATGATGAAAATATTATGAACAGAAAATATGACAAATTATAATGTTCTCAAAAAAACCAAGATAAAACAGAGAGTTTGTTATTTTTCAATTTATAAAATAATAAATACATATTACACATTATTTTTGGTGGCGCCCAGCCCCACTGGCCCTTAATGACGAGCCGCCCCTGCCATCATCATTGCACTTTGGTGAGTAACCATGTGTGCTCTGATCTATTTCGTACACAGGAAGATCGCAGTTGCAGTGCACGAACTCCATACCACCGGCGAGGTACCGATGTAATTTTGAAGATGGTGAAGATGTTTTTGTAGGAATTTTATTTTTAATCTTTTCCAATGAATTTTCCCGGCAGGGGCTTTCCAGGCTGCTCTTCTCGATTTTGAACTGCCAAGGGTTCTTTTACGTGCTCAAATTGAACACAGGACATCAGATTTATCGTCTGTCTCCGATAGGACTAGGAACTTGATCTCACCTACACTGAGATCAGGGATCTCTGGAAAAATATCCAGATGGCTCCACGAGGTAGCGAACCTGGTACCTTTGGCACTAGAGACGAGCACAGAGACCACCAGCAGAATAGCTAAAACAAGAGGCGGTGAGTTGTACAAGAACATGATAACCTACTTCAGCTGGCATGTCCCTTTATGACGACGTGGTACTCATATTTACCTTAACCCTTTCGCTGCTACATACTTTCTGAAGGCTGAGCTAACATATAGCTACTCTTTGTTTCTAGGTCACAAACGTGAATGTACGCCTATAGCAGTGACAGTAGCAATGTATAACGTGTTAACACATCTTTAACCCACAGAGGTGAGATAATAACAGACGTGTTAAAGCGTCTTTAGAAGTGAATGGGAAAACGTATATATACGTCCTTAGCAACTAAAGGGTTAAGTTCAATATCTCCTTCTAGAAATTTCTTCAACCTGTCATCATTTTCTCCTTCTTCTGATTATCTTTAAGATAGCGCAAATATTTGTACCTGCGTGGTTCAACCTGGTACAGTTCAAAACTTGTCTCCGGAAGCATCAAGCCTTCAATAACACGACTTCTGGTCAAGGTATGAGTGACATCACCTCTGTCACGACCAGTTAGTTAACCAACACACGAGACAAATTACTAAATTAGACTGTAACTAAGGAGCTGTGGAGATACAGTTTTTCAGAGGCGTAACTCGAATTAGAGAATGTTGGGCACTATTTACAGCGTCTATGGGTGAACTTGAATATTGGTCAACATAATCGATATCTCTGTCCTCCACATCTCTTGTTGTATTCTCTCATATAGTGTCCCAAATTATAGTCATATAATGTCCCAAATTATAGTCTTGTATTCTCCCAAATTATAGTAGTATAGTGTCCCAAATTATAGTCTTGTAGTGTCCCAAATTATAGTCTTGAAGTATCTCAAATTATAATCTTGAAGTATCTCAAATTATAGCCTTGTAGTATCTCAAATTATAGTCTTGTAGTATCTCAAATTATAATCTTGAAGTATCTCAAATTGTAGCATTGTAGTATCTCAAATTATAGCCTTGAAGTATCTCAAATTATAGTCTTGAAGTATCTCAAATTATAGTCTTGGAGTATCTCAAATTATAGCCTTGTAGTATCTCAAATTATAGCATTGTAGTATCTCAAATTATAGCATTGTAGTATCTCAAATTATAGCCTTGTAGTATCTCAAATTATAGTCTTGAAGTATCTCAAATTATAGTCTTGAAGTATCTCAAATTATAGCCTTGTAGTATCTCAAATTATAGTCTTGAAGTATCTCAAATTATAGCCTTGTAGTATCTCAAATTATAGCCTTGTAGTATCTCAAATTATAGCCTTGTAGTATCTCAAATTATAGCCTTGTAGTATCTCAAATTATAATCTTGAAGTATCTCAAATTATAGCCTTGTATTATCCCAAATTATAACCATAGCCTTGTATTTATCCAGCATATAGCCTTGTAATCTCCCAACCCATAGCCATAGCCTTGAATCATATATGTCTTCAATATGGTGGAGCCTATCGATCTTCAGACGGTCAGAGCACAGTTATCCTGTCCTTAATGACCCCAGTTTTTGTTACAGTCTGTGTCCCATGGTGTCCATTAGACAATTAACTAACAATGTTTGTAATCCTTGTCTTGCGATGACTTCAACATCGATGGGTACACTACTGAACATACTCGAAATGTTGATAATGTGTATTGCGATGGCTGTATGGCTCCAACATTGATGAGTATAATGCTGGACACAATCCTTACAGATGCTTAATAGCGTGTCTCTGGTGTTCATATAAGACTCCAACGCTGTTGTGTATAGTGATACATTCAGTCCTTCCTGACATTTGCTATAGTCTGTCCATTAATTCGTGAGCACGTTTGAAATTGATTTTCTCGAAAACTACCTGTTTGATCTCAGTGATTTTTTGCATGCAGCATTAGAATATCCATGACGCTAAAATAAAGCTAACCAGTAGTCCGTAGATGCTACGGATTTTGCACATCGGCAAATTCCTTTGATCTTTTATGACAATTGCAAATACGGAGGCTCAAATTTTAGATTTTACAGTATCCCTAGAATTTGTCCATGTCAATTCTATTCATAGGTGTAACTCCATATTAACTTGATAGGTCAAGTAATTAAGTGTGTTGCCCTTTATGTGCAATCGTGAACTTGGATACAATATGCAACAGTTAGTCCTCCCTTCGGTCACCATTAGACCCCAGGGTGTCTTAACTTCACCACAAATTGTATGATGGTAGACGCATTTGGATATGGAAATGTATACGTTGCTATTTCTCAGTCTGTAATCAAAATATGATTTGTATCACCCGAATCTGACGATTCCATGAGGTTGATACTTGTTACTGGCTGGACAAATTGTAATCCATCTCGGTGCCAGTACTCGTCTTCCTCTCGGAGCACATGTTCAACACACTTCTTCCAGAACTGCATGTCTATCATTGAGAAGGACTCACGTGTCAGAACTTCAACATCACATTTTAAACGTCCTGTTCTGTTCGGCAACTTGCCCTTTACTTTAGCCCAGACAAGCTCTATCGGATTGAGGTGAGCATGATATGGAGGTAGTCGCAAAGACGTGTGCCGTATTCCGCAATGATTTTGTCAATATGAAACACCTTTGTCTTATTTGTCATCCTCACCAGGTGCAACAACTCGGGTTTCAAATATGTATCATCGAAGCTGACATTTTCCTTAGCAAGCCAAGTCCTAATTTGATATTTTGTATTTGATGCAGTTAGTACTTTGTCTTCCGCTGATACGGCGTTGTGATAGGATGCATTATCCATTACCAAGCATGATGGTCTGTTTAGAATTGGAAGTAGATCTTTCTCCATCCAGTGCCTGAAAATATGTCCATTCATTTCTGTGTGGTAGTCCCTACCGTCGGTACTTTTGATTGGAAAATAAGTCCAGCGTCATGGACAAGACCTTCTTCACTACTTCCTGCATGTGTTAGTATAATACGCTGGCCTTTGCTGCTTGGTATTTTTCTTTTCTGTTCACCGTCTACTGATTGCCATTCTTTAGCATTGGTGTGGTGAGCATTGATCCAGGATTCGTCCAAATATACAATATCATAGCATTGCCTCCGCCGCTCACGGATCTGCCTCAGGTATTTACTTCGGGCAGCAATTAAATGTGGCTTTTCACAAATAATATTCCTGCCGCCTATAGTTTTTCTGAAGGTGAAGCCGGCGGCTCTTACAATTTTCCATAGAGTACTTTTAGAAATGTCTATGCTGCAATCTGATTGCAGTTTTAATTTCAGTTTCCTGAGAGTAACAAGTTGATTTGTCGCAAACATTTTCAAGAGCTCCCGTCTTATGACATCTATGTCAAAGTCGTCAATTGTTCTTTTCCTTCCTTGCTTGACATTAGTGCACTTTGTGTCCTGTTTAATCCATCGGGAAAAGGATTCTCTATTCAGACCAAGCGCCAGTTGCGTTCGTTTCTCAGGGTTATGAATATCGCAATATAGATGACCTCTCTTAGATTCCCTACGGAAGTGTTGGTATAGTAAAACTGTAACCTTCTGCATTGTTATAAATGTGCACTTCAGACTCATTATGAATGTGATATCAATGTCAGTTTTGATAAGCCAACAAATATGATACAATAGCTTCATACAAATAGCGAGATACGCCTATAACTATACAATGGTATCCCAATTATAACGTCATATGCTTTCCGCTTTCAAAGTCGACTGGGTTAGGTGCACGGGATTTCGTGAAATTGTTGTATACTCACGATATTTCTATGTTACCATAATGTATTTTTAGAACAACGCGTCTGTGTACCGTAGATCTGTTACTATTGTGTACAATCCGGTGAGGTTGATTTTAATATAACCTGAAGAAGAAATATTTCAAACTACATCAAATTTTCTTGGAAAAAAATATTTCTCTAGCGTCATGGATATTCTAAGGCTGCTTGCAAAAATCACTGAGATCCAACAGGTAGTTTTCGAGAAAATCAATTTCAAACGTGCTCACGAATTAATAGACAGACTATAGTTTACTACTGTTACCTGATTCCATCATATTTAATGCGTCGACATGCAGTCTTTTTTTTTTATTTCGATCCAGAAGCACTTGAGCTGAAAGCTCTTCGGTTCGGTGTCATGGACATCGTAACCCTTCGGCTCGGTGCCACGAACACCGTAAATCTGGGGAACCTGTAGCTTTTATGCCAGTCCGCGGAGTTGAACCCGCACTTACAGATGACTAGTCACCCGTAGTCCTACGCGCTATGAACACGCTGGGCACGCGGGCGACGTGCAGTCTTAAACGATAGCTTGTCTTATGATCGCTATTTAACGTTGGTGGTGATGGTGGGGAGCGGAGGAAGGATTGGAAAGGAGGGGATGGTTCTGTGGCGTGAAGGCAAGGTGTTTGCTTCCCGCTTCAAAGGTGATCGGTTCTTTCCCAGCAAAGAGAGATCGTGATATTTTTCAGTTGATACCAGATTTCAATGTAGGAGATTTCGACGACCACACCTTCCTAAACACCGTCCACAGCAACCGATGATGACAACGGCCTTAGACGTGTGCTGTTGCGCCTCTAGTGTGTGCAGAGGTGATTGTAGAGTCCAATCCTGGAACACAATGCCTTACCACAGATGGGGCATATATAATCTAGGTTTTACATATGGTTGGTGTGTGTTTTGCTTTTACGATCAGCTCACTATTTCTGCGTCTCAGCTGCACAACGATTATCAGTTATGCAAGTTCCTCTTGTGTTTTTACAGCGTCACATTCAGTGATTTTGCGCAAGGGATTTCTAGCACGGTGTGTCTATTTCGAAGCATTTTAGAGACACTTAAGAGTGTTTCAACGCTTTTTTTCTGTCCATCAACTGATCTGCTTCCCTCTTAACTCTTTCCACGCACAGTTATTTTCTCAATTTTAAGCAGTTAATTCAAGGAGGTTAAAAAAAAGCCATCCCAACTACTCGTCAATAAATAAACATATATATATATATTATTATATACTAAATTGAAGAAAACTGGACAACCCAATAGAATAACAAGGTTGAAAAGTAGTATAAGTAAAACAGTAGAAGTAAAACTAGAAAGACTTCTTATAAGGAAGCAACTCTATGGCGCAGTGTGTGGCTAATAGCGTGCAACGGACTTCCGCCGTGGCGCAGTGTGTGGCTTAAAGCGTGGAAAGAGTTAAAGCTCACCATATATCAACTGATTTGGGATGTGTTTATCAAGCAACGGAACAACATGACCGGCCCATCTCACTTGAGCCTTTTGCAACCTATCTACACAAAGACAAACTTACGTAATCTTACGCTATGGCAATACGCCCTGGAGATTTCAAACTGACTTCAAGAACTTTCTACTATCTTACATATATGAGATTCATAGACATCTGGTAGGGTCACATTAAGGCAGTGCTGCGACTAATTATATTTAGACCAGACCAGTCAAATCGTGTAGTTCATCAAAGTACGTGTATATGCAACTTAATATTGCCCAACATTGCAATCTTGTAGATTGTAGACATTTTGAAAGAAAATAAAAAACAAGAGTAAATATCAACATGACTTTGCCGTTTTGTTGTGTATGTATTTGTGTTTGTTTGCATGTGTGCGTGTATGCGTGTGTGTGCGTGTGTGTATGTGTGTTTGAGTGTGTGCGTGTGCGTTTCTGTATATGTGCGCGTGTGAGTGTGTGCGTGTGTGGTTGTGTGTGTGTCTGTGTGTGTCTGTCTGTGTGTGTGTATGTGTGCTCCATACCTCCGTATTACTTTCTCTTATACATGTATAGTGAGCGTCTCTGTAGCTCAAGCGGTAGTAAGCTCGATCACAAACCTAAGTGTACCTGGTTCAAACCCCACGGTGAGAAAGTTTGGAAGCAAACTCGTTTCCCTTGGGATTTTTACAAAAGGTAAAAATAGACATCACTGTTCAGAAAGCAATGGCAAACTACTGAACGTATAAGTGGTGCCTAGAAAATCAATGACTTGTTCACTGTGGTTGATGGCTACGTCCTGTAAGGGATATGCTACGATTTTCATTTCATTATATGTATATGTGGGACGGTTGAGCGTAATGCAATCTTCTTCTTCGAGCGCTCCATATCGAGCACTTGTTAAACCACTCTTTGTGATTTGTATGTGATCTGAGCCTAAGAGCGATTGTACATTGTGCCAGTTATGCACTTACAGGTATGCCAGCACATTCGATTTCTGCGACGCCTTTTATTTACTAGGGTAGTTTCTCTAGGCTTCTACCTCAGTCGCCTCTTACGACATGCCTTGTAGGTCGCAGTGGTAGTATTCTTTGCTCCCATAGCGAGCACCGGCATCGCACAGGAGCATTCGTTACTAACTTTGATAAGATAATTTAATATCCACAATTTTGTATTATAGTCTGTCCATTAATTCGTGAGCACGGTTGACATTGATTTTCTCGAAAACTGCCTGTTGGATATCAGTGATTTTTGCATGCAGCCTTAGAATATCCATGACGCTAAAATAAAGCTAACCAGTAGTCCATAGATGCTACGGATTTTGCACATCGGCGAATTCCTTTGATTTTTTATGACAATTGCAAATACGGGGGCTCAAATTTTAGATTTTACAGTAATCCATAGAATTTGTCCATGTCAATTCTATTCATAGGTGTATCTCCATATTAACTTGATAGGTCAAGTAATTGAGTGTGTTGCCCTTTATGTGCAATCGTGAACTTGGATACAATATGCAACAGTTAGTCCTCCCTTCGGTCACCATTAGACCCCAGGGTGTCTTAACTTCACCACAAATTGTATGATGGTAGACGCATTTGGATATGGAAATGTATACGTTGCTATTTCTCAGTCTGTAATCAAAATATGATTTGTATCATCCCGAATCTGACGATTCCATGAGGTTGATAATTGTTACTGGCTGGACAAATTGTAATCCATCTCTGTGCTATCATTGAGAGGGACTCACGTGTCAGAACTTCAACATCACACATTTTAAACGTCCTGTTCTGTTCGGCAACTTGCCCTTTTACTTTAGCCCAGACAAGCTCTATCGGATTGAGGTGAGCATGATATGGAGGTAGTCGCAAAGACGTGTGGCCGTATTCCGTAATGATTTTGTCAATATGAAACACCTTTGTCTTATTTGTCATCCTCACCAGGTGCAACAACTCGGGTTTCAAATATCTATCATCGAAGCTGACATTTTCCTTAGCAAGCCAAGTCCTAATTTGATCTTTTATATTTGATGCAGTTGGTACTTTGTCTTCCGCTGATACTGCGTTGTGATAGGATGCATTATCCATTACCAAGCATGATGGTCTGTTTAGAATTGAAAGTAGATCTTTCTCCATCCAGTGCCTGAAAATATGTCCATTCATTTCTGTGTGGTAGTCCCTACCGTCGGTACTTTTTGATTGGAAAATAAGTCCAGAGTCATGGACAAGACCTTCTTCACTGCTTCCTGCATGTGTTAGTATAATACGCTGGCCTTTGCTGCTTGGTATTTTTCTTTTCTGTTCACCGTCTACTGATTGCCATTCTTTAGCATTGGTGTGGTGAGCATTGACCCAGGATTCGTCCAAATATACAATATCATAGCCTTGCCTCCGCCGCTCACGGATCTGCCTCAGGTATTTACTTCGGGCAGCAATTAAATGTGGCTTTTCACAAATAATATTCCTTCCGCCTATAGTTTTTCTGAAGGTGAAGCCGGCGGCTCTTACAATTTTCCATAGAGTACTTTTAGAAATGTCTATGCTGCAATCTGATTGCAGTTTTAATTTCAGTTTCCTGAGAGTAACAAGTTGATTTGTCGCAAACATTTTCAAGAGCTCCCGTCTTATGACATCTATGTCAAAGTCGTCAATTGTTCTTTTCCTTCCTTGCTTGACATTAGTGCACTTTGTGTCCTGTTTAATCCATCGGGAAAAGGATTCTCTATTCAGACCAAGCGCCAGTTGCGTTCGTTTTTCAGGGTTATGAATATCGCAATATAGATGACCTCTCTTAGATTCCCTACGGAAGTGTTGGTATAGTAAAACTGTAACCTTCTGCATTGTTATAAATGTGCACTTCAGACTCATTATGAATGTGATATCAATGTCAGTTTTGATAAGCCAACAAATATGATACAATAGCTTCATACAAATAGCGAGATACACCTATAACTATACAACGGTATCCCAATTATAACGTCATATGCTTTCCGCTTTCAAAGTCGGCTGGGTTCGGTGCACGGGAATTCCCGTGAAATTGTTGTTTACTCACGATATTTCAATGTTACCATAATGTATTTTTAGAACAACGCGTCTGTGTACCGTAGATCTGTTACTATTGTGTACAATCCGGTGAAGTTGATTTTAATATAACCTGAAGAAGAAATATTTCAAACTACATCAAATTTTCTTGGAAAAATATTTCTCTAGCGTCATGGATATTCTAAGGCTGCTTGCAAAAATCACTGAGATCCAACAGGTAGTTTTCGAGAAAATCAATTTCAAACGTGCTCACGAATTAATGGACAGACTTTTTTATAGTTAACACCGCTTGCTTTGTGAACACGTAATCTTCTTCTTCTTTTGTCGCACACTGCTACCGGGTTGTTGCCCAGTGTCGTCACACTGCTACCGGGTTGTTGCCCAGTGTCGTCACACTGCTACCGGGTTGTTGCCCAGTGTCGTCACACTGCTACCGGGTTGTTGCCCAGTGTCGTGGTTTTCTGTTTTTGTCTTGCGCTGTTCTAGTGGCTTAGGTGATTGCTATTTTTGCTTTTTGACAGAATTCTACTATGACATCTAACCATTTTTTCGTGGTCTTCCTCTTGCCTTCTTTCCTGATGTTCTGTTGTAGAAGACTTTGTATACTGTGCAGTTCAGATGCATTCTTATTAAGCGGATAAGCCACTCCATTCTTTGTTTCTCAATATAATTCAAACAAGGTTCTGTGCCAACTTTCTGTCTTATGCTGATGTTGGTGACTTTGTCTTTTCTGGTGTTGTTGGTAACTTTTTACATGTAGCGCATTTCACAAACAAGTAGTCGTCGGATCAAATTTGACAGTAGGATTGCCATTTTTTTCTTATAATAACTTTTAAGATTGTTACCGGAGCTGAAGCGTAAATGTTTGAGGGGTTCAAAGTACACCTACGTTGTATACCTGTGCACAGTCATGGTCTTGGCCATTCATAGAAAGAAAAGATATACAACAAACATGACATAGCAGGTAAACTTGCTTACGTAATCCTCCTTTTAGTTAGTTATTTCAATGGATTTTACAAATAGAACATGCCCTAAATGGAATATACTTTCTAGAACGTTCTTTAACTGTATCATGTCTATGGAGATTCAACATCTTTGTAACGATGACTATTTAGGTTGAACTTATTTTATGTTAATGTTTCCAAGCTTTTTAATATTTTTTTTAAAATATGTATATCAAAATATAAAAAAGGGTGTCTCATTTTTACATGACGTATTACTACTATTCTAACTTCATTCATAAAATTAATATTACTACTCGGGTGCGCCTCGTACATGATGTTTCTTCCCTACCGCCTCTGCTATTGCAATGAATACTATATTGTATGCTATACGTTGACATCAAATGATAGAAGAAAACTAGTCACGACAGAGATGAAGTATCTACGCAGAATGCTGGGTGTAACAAGAAGAGACCGGTTGAGAAATGAAGACATCAGGAAAAAGTGGGTACAACATCAGTACTGAACTTCATCAAGAAACAACAAATTAAATTGTTCGGCCACATAAGCAGAATACCAACATACAGTGTGCCTCAAAGTGCAATGTTATTCCGATACAGTGGATACAAAGCAAAAGACCGGTCACGTAAAAGGTGGACCTCTGAAATAACAGAGGCTACGAAAGACACTGTTTATGAAACTTACACAAAAGTCCATTCTAGAAATCTCTTCTTATGCTAACATTGTGGAACAGAGCAGAAATGGAGTAAAGAAAGACTATAGTGAATGAAGAGCTTTTAAAAACGAACAAACTGTGCATCCTTGTAGACCATCATTAAAAGAAGACGATGTAGAGGCAGTGACGGCTCGTCATTAAGGGCCAGTGGGGCCGGGCTCCACCAAAATTAATGTGTAACGTATATTTATTATTTTATAAATTAAAATATAACCTAACCCAAAACCATGATTTTTCAGAAAATTTGTGTCTGGCCCCACCAACAAAAAGAAGCACGAGCCGCCACTGTGTAGAGGGATTAGTAATGTATATCGTATGCCAATAGAAGCAGTGGCTAGGACAGCTCTCCGATGGACAGCGGATGGGAAAAGAAGGTCAAAACTTTAACCCTCTATAAAACAAGTAAAGAAATATTTTCTCATATCTTGGAAGTGTTATCAACCACATTGAAGTAGCTGAATCTGACATTAAAAGTAGACTGTGTTAGACCCCAAGTCTCGCCCGAGTGGTTACCGAGGCCCAAATTGGGGTGTAAAGAATAGAACTATTGTTACCTGCCACGTATGTCATAAGAGGTGTCTAAGGAGGTTAGTCGCGGGGCTAGCTACCCCACACCGGAAACAACACTAGATGGCTACAGAGCGGAGAGCGAGCCGAGTAAACGCTGGATGAAACCGGAGACATCGTTGAAGGATAAGCATCAGAGCTCCAAATGGGGCTGAAGATGTGACGTAAAACATACCAATGCTTAGGCTGCATGAATCAGATTTCTACATGAATAGAATGTATGGAGAGATCTGGTACATCGGTCTGGGCGGTGATCGGAGAGAGACAGAAAGAGAGAGAGAGATCCCAAGTACATTCATGACCCTTTAGGTGATCTGGATGGAAATCAGCACAATACAGCATCAGAACCAAAATTAAGTTACGTATACCGCAGATGTGTGCTATCAATTTCAGTGTACGGATCAGAATGCTGGAGAATGACAGAACAAGATATGTCCAGATTTTTCACCTTCCATACAATTTGTCTGCGAAAGATCTTACGCGTCTTCTGGCTAAATACTATCTCTAACCAAGAACTGCGTGCACAGTGCTAGCAAGAGAACATGAGTTCCATCATCTAAATTAGAAGATGGAATTGAATCTGACATTTGATACGCATGGAGTCTAACTCTGTCCAAAAAAACTGCACTGCAATGGACACGTGAGGGTAAATGAAAATTTCAAATACCTAAAACGACCTGGAAGAAAACAGTTAAAACAAGTACTTAAAGAAAAGAATCACAGCTGGAACACAATACAGAGGGCAGCCAGAAACTGAGAGAATGGCATGCATTTATTGCTGTTCAAATCGCCAAGGACGTCACATGCTAGTGAGATAACGAGAGAGAGAGAGACAGAAAGATCCTACGAATACCATGGACAGAAAAAGAAAGAACACTGATGTCCTGAAAGAACTAAACGTTAAAGAGAATTGGCTGATAAACAACATACTATACAGAAAAATTACATACTTTGGTCACATCAAGCGTCATGATGGCCTGGAAAGAACAATACTAGAAGGCAGGGTCCCAGGACGCAGAGGCAGACCAAGAAGAAGATGGCTACAAGATATTAAAGAAACCATGAACATGACCACCAACGAAGTGGGTGAACTGGCAAGAGACAGAGTGAATTTCAGATGTGCTGCAAAGAGAGCAACATCCTATAAAGGATACGCACCTTGATGATGATGATGATGATTGCACTTAAGATGTGTTGTTCATATGTTGTTGCGATCTCTATTGCAATATCTCCAACAGCATCCATAGACTAACCGTAACATTTCGATAGTGATTGATGAGTCTCCTTCTTCTTCAAAATCTCCATATCGACCACTCTTTGTGATTTGCATGTGACTCAAGCCTAAGAGCGATTGTACGTTGTGTCAGTTATGCGTCTACAAGTTGACCAGCATATCTGATTTATGCGACGCTTTTATTTACTAGTGTAGTTTCCCCTATGCCCCTACCTCAATCGCCTCTTACGACATGTATTGTAGGTCGCAGTGTTACTACTCTGCTCCCCTTGCAAGCCCCGGTAATACACGGGCGGCTCTGTTATTTTTTTAAATGCAAATTTATGTTAAATGTTTTGTTCTAATCATGTCCGTCTTGTGACGAAAAGATCGCATAATGGGGCCAGTACTCACAAATTGTTTGAGAACCTCCAACATTACTAACGTAAGTACGGGGTCTTATATATATAGTCACGACCCAGGTGTCCTCGCAGTTCTGACACTACACTTAAGTCACTGCGTGCCAAACTTATCTGTCTCGTGACCACCTTGTGGCGGGCAGGGCCTGGCTCGGTTGAACTTAAATTATTTCTATAAACATAACAGCCTGGATTGAAACTTGGACGTCTGCCAAAACCCCCTGCATTTTTATTTTGGTTTTTTTTATTGCATTCTCCTACTGCGTTGTAACTTAACCGTCCCCTCTCCTCCAGCCAATCTTCTTGTAACCTTTGTACGCTCGATGTCCTTAAATTTGTTCCACGTCCTCGTCTTCAGCCAGCTCCCTCCACGGCCTCCCCCTCACCTCCACCGAATGTTACCTCGACATAAGGTATTTCGCGGCTCGTGAAAGATTTTCTTCTATTAGGAGATATAGAACAACTGCGAGACTAGCTCGAGGTCTAAAAATATATAAGGGATGTTTCACACACAAACCAAAACATGAAAGCTTGCCAAAACAGACTTGGTGGATAACACAATCGATAATAGAGATGTACATTGATTTGACAGAGTATAAACAGAGGATAGACAGAAATAGACAAACAAATAGTTGGAAGGATGGTTGCATTATAGATAGATGATATATGGAAGTGTAGATTGAATAGATAGATGGATGGATGGATGGATGAATGAAAGGATGGATGGATTGATATAGATGGATGGATGAATAAATGAATGGAAGGATGATGGATGGATGGATGGATGGATGGATGGATATATAGATATTGATTGGATGGGAAGATGGAAGGATTGATAGATGGTCTAATTGACTGATTGATTGACTGAATAATACAAACATTCTGTATGACTAGATGTTTCCAGCGGATGCAAGGTCAGCCTCTGTCAGTCTGTCTGGCAGTATGTTCTCGAACCAGTAACATAACTTGACCTATTCATGTCAAGCTTGCCTGGGATTGTTTTGTTCGTGTCATGCTCAAATCTCATTTCATGGATCTATTACCAAACGACAATCTTCTTCTTTTTCTCTGATCTTGTTTTGCCTCACAGCGTTCGGATAAGAGATTTCTAGACCAGGCTTTTGTGTTCATAAACAGTATTTTGTCGGCTACGTTATTTCTGAGTTCCACCTTTTGCATGAACGACCTTTTGATCTGTATCCACTGTATCGGAGTAACACTGCTCTTGAAGGCTCACTGTCTGTTGGTAATGTGGGCGAACATTTTAATTTGTTGTTTCTTGATGAAGCTCAGTACTGATGTTGTACCCATTTTTTCCTTGATGTCTTCATTTTTAAATCAGTCTCTTCTTGATCAATCAAGTGCCATGCCTGCCGGCGTAGGCGATCATGTCTCTCCACAACTCTCTTTGCTTGGTGCATGTAATCAGTTCTGACGTCGATATTTTGTCGAACCATGATGTCAGGCCATCCAACATCTTCTCCTTTGTCTTCACGATCTCTCCTTCCATGAATTTTACCTGTAGTCACCAAATGTTCTAAACCTTCTCTTGGCATTATATGCTCTTCTTGATACTCCCAGCATTCTGATTAAGCACTGAATCTCTATAGTTAGTAGTTTTCTTCTATCGTTTGGTGTCAGTGTCCAGGTTTGGCACTGATAACATAATGTTGGGAGAACAATTAAGTTGAACATTGCTCTTTTTCTGTTCATGGTGACATGTTTGCATTTCCAAATTGGTGTCATTACTTTTCTTTTTACATCTATGTAGGATTTCGTTAGGTATTCTCCAATTGTTGAAAAAATGTCTCTCAAATGTGAAACTCTAACTTGTTTTAACTGTTTAAAGGGTTTAAGGGTTTTAAAGCCGAAGGATTGACTTCATTGCACCGGGTTTTATCCCATATGGTTCGGTTCCTCTCCGCAGAAATGGCACGCCACCTGCCAAGAGTATTGCACAAAGCACGAACTCCGTAGCTCCAGCAACAATCCTAAGGGTGTTTTAACTGATATTTGACGATGAAATTATTGGTAGTGTTTTTCTCTCTAGCGAATGTCATTACTTCAGGTTTGTCGATGTTTATTCTCATGCTGTAGTCATCACATGCTAACTGGAGTCTGTTAATGCGTTATTGTAACTGTTCTCCTGTTGATAGTACGATTGTTTGATCGTCGGGAAAAGCAATACATTTAGAAGTTTCTATAATTACAGAATCTTCTTCAGCTTTCCGAGTCATTGAGATTCATTGCTACAGTTATTACCCGCCTCCATTCGTCTCTGTTCTTAGTCTTTTCTACCCAGGTCTTGACTCCTAGTATTTCTTGCTCTACTTTACTGTTGTTTCTCAGTCATTTTCTTTGTCTCTCTTTCTTTTCTTGTGTCCTTCTCTGCTTTTTTGCCGCTAGGCATAACAGGTTTAACTGATGATCGGTTTCCGAGATAATGCACGCTCGGTCGCTTGATATGGTGTGGTATTGTGGTTGTTTTAAGATGTCTGTAACTCCATCAACCCATCTTTTTCTTAGTCTGCCCTTTCCTCTTGATGATTCCATTTTCAGGTTGTACGCTCTTGCAACTGGTGTATTCGGGTTCATTCTGACCAAGTGGCCAAACCATTTGAGTCTCTGTTTTTCAATAAATCTAACAGCAGGTATTGTTCCGACTGTTCTTCTAATTTCCTCATTTCTTATATGGTCTCTTCTTGTTTTATTTACTGCTTTCCTCAAGCATCTCATTTCGCATGTGGTAATTTTCCTTTCTTGTTCTTTTGTCAGTGTCCATGTTTGGCTCTGGTAGCACAGTGTTGGTATAAAGATTGCATTTATAATATGTCTTTTAGTCTCTACTGGAATTGCTGGGTGTTTCAAGATTGGGGTAAGCTGGTATGTAATGTTGTTGGCTTGCTGGATTCTAGTTTCGATCTCTCTGTCCAGTCTACTATCAGATGTGAAGATACTTCAAGGTATTTGAATTCTCTCACCTGCTTTAGCGTTTGGTCATTTATTTGAATGTTGATATCTTTATGTTCTCTGCTTATAGTCATGACATCTGTCTTTTGAATGTTGATCTTCATGTTGTATTTTAGGCAGCTATTGTTGAGTAAGTTTATGTGTTCTTGAAGCTGTTCAATATTACTATGGAATAAACACTGGTCGTCAGCAAAGAGCAGTTCATTTTGTTGGTCTGCGTTGTGATGCTTCATCTATTTTGGTGATACTATCCATGTATATAATAAAGAGGAGAGGTGATAAAACACATCATTGCCGTACTCCTGATGTTACTGGAAACCAATTTGTGAATCCAGCTCTTGTTCGTATGGCACTTTCACTTTCTATATATATGGCTCTAACACAGTCTAGCAGTGTTCCTTTTATTCCGTAGTTTTCGAGAACATCCCATAATATTTCTCTGTTAACCCTATCAAAGGCCTTCTCTTGGTCTATGAAGGCTATAGTCATTTGATTTGTCTTTGTCTACCTCATGGTATATTCCCTTTCATCGTTATAATGACAAAATATAGAAGCAAAATATGGTTTGTGTGTGAAGATGTCGTTGTCTGGTGTGTACGTTCATAGAAGTCATTGTGAAGACAAGGGCGGGAAATGTGGGTAGCAGCATCAGGTTTTTATTCACTTCATTTCTAGAACCCCCTTAGGAGAAAATAAGTAACAAACTGTAAGATTATTAATTTCTTTTTTAAAATGTTAATATAGAAATCATATCAGATAACATATTACGTAGCCTACGTTTTACTCATGTGTTTATAGATAAATTGTAAATATTTCGTAATGTTGTTTAATAATAAAGACTGGACCTCGTGACTAGGACATTTGCCAATTCATGATTGCGAACATTCTCTATTCTCTCCTCACTTTTCATTGGTCTACAGTCATGCACAACTTGGCCATGTGACAAAATGTGATTAGGTTTCACGTGCAGCGGGAATGATTTTGGCGCGTAGCCAATCTCATTTGTATTCACACGGGGCGAACCCATAATGCATAGTGTACATTCTACACTAATAATAGAATGTTAAAGTTAAACTTTCTTTAGAAAATGAAAAATCAGAAGTGAACTGCATTTTATCTTTTGGAACTGTGATATTCTCTTACAGAACAATTATTTTGTAAATTTAACAAGCCAGTTTGTTAAAATTCATAAAACATGGCGTTCTGTTTTGTTACAGATATGTTGCCACCCCTAAATGTCTGAGCAAGTGTAGACTCGTCACGATAAAACGTCATTGAACGTGCGCCAAACTGTTTCTGATTGGCCCACTTCTGAAGACTATACAAGTAGCTAGGAACGCGTGTGTTGTCAGTTGTCGCATCAGACTTTCAGTTGATAATATAAACCCCAGTTTCTTGTCTTTCACTATAATTTCACGGATATTTATAAAACGAACTCAGTGCTTGTGTTATAAACAAGAACAATATACTGTTTTAGGTACAATATCAATATTGTACTGTTTCTTGACGTTTTGGACTTGTAAATTGTGCTCCAGACATCATGTACCCAAACGCCACGCACGGTTACATGCCATTCGTAAAGCCTGCTCGAAACGACAAGCAGCGAAAAAGACTAAAATAGACAAAGCAGATACATTGAAAGCTAAGTCAAGTGATATGAAAACATACAAAGTAACACTTCGTGATAGAAATGGATTTACGTATACGTACATCATTCAAGCAAACACAGCTTCAAAGAGTACACCAATTCTTTGCGAATCCAGGGTTGCAGCACCAAAAACTCTGTCCTCATCGCTGCCAAACATGAAGAGTCCAAGCATGAGCAGTCCTGATGAATCAAGACGGCATTCAAGTTGTTTAGGCCTTGCAGAAGCAAAGGAAGACCTTACCAAAGTTGATGGTGGTGAAAAGAAAGGTATTTTTAACTCTATCATCAGTTACATCAAAAGAAAGACCAGCACCAAGACATCAAAAACAAAACAGTCTCTTCAGGTCAACACAAAATCCAAAAGAAAGCCTAAACCAATGTTTCCCAAGAAACGCCAGAGGACAATTTCTGCCATGTCCAACCTGGACCCAATCCAAGAAAGCCCAGAAGAAGAAGATGATGATTTCGACACAGACTCCTATTCTCACGATTCCAGCATTAGCGATGACAACGTTAGTGAGTCCTGACTAGATGTATAGGGACTTAACGGACGAGTGTTTAGACATTCCTTAGAGTGTTTCTATCTACTCCTCCTTATTCCTGCTTCACATCCTCCTGTGAGACCGTTGCAGCACCATCAACGCAGCAACCACACCATGAAAACGGGCATCGCTACCATCAACTACAACTGTTGTAAACCAGCCACTACAGCTTCTGAAAGCTGGGACTTGTTGCCATAACTCTATAACTACTGGAAGATATAGGGTATATCTGTTGTGTCTTCTACATAATCTAGTCAAGACATCAGAGTGTTGGTGACAGAGAATCGAACTGGATACTTCAGACGAATAAGTTCAGTAATTTGTTCCACTCCCTTTTTTGCTTCCTAAAACTTGATCAAAAGTACGTTTGTGACCTCGTCGTTCCTGGACAATCATTGCACGCTTAAGGATTTCATCACTAACTAACCCAGTATTGGACTATAAGCATTCAATTCATTCATCTTGGACTTGGTTTACTCAAAAACTTTTTTATTAACTGCATTAGTTATTGACATTAAGAACTAGCATTACTTATAAGTGTATCATGTACAACCAAATATTGGTTATTGCTTTTGTGATAATAAATAGATAAGTTATGTGCTGACTAGACTTCAAAATTTTACATTAACTCTTTGTGTCACCACACTATGTGACTTTGAGTTGGACGTCTTTTACCAGGAACCACACTAGAGGCGTTTTTTATTCTAAAAACATGGCTTTTGCCCTTGTCCACTGTGAAACACACTTGATGTGTTAAAATGTGGTCTATTATGGGAACCTAGTAGTAGGTGCTGTGGTGTGTAACGCACACATTGTAACACACTGTGTTCATTCAGTCTCTGTTCCAACCAAGTCAGGTAAAAACATCTCTTGTTGTAGGCTAGTCTTTTGATAAGACAACTTCTAGTATAACGTGTTATGTTAGACTGCTGATTTATTTCCCCTTATATCATTTGTTTCCCCTTGCTCTCAACTTGCCACATAAAAACATTCCAACGTGTCTGCATGTTTTCTGAAGTTTCTACCCATTCTTGAAATTAACGAAGATAAACTCATCTTATTTACAAGTTAGACTATAACCGTGCTTTTTTTTATATATAAGAAAGAACTTTTTTTTTTTTTAAGATCCCATTTTATGTTTACATTTTCAACAATAGAATTCATTAAATAATAAAGACATAATCGTAATAAGTATATCCCCATCAAGGATCATGTGATCACCATAACGAAACATGTTAGGTTATTTATAACAACCGTTATTCCAGTCTAGTAATTTATTGCATTTGTTTATAATTCAAATAACTTGTATTAAAGAAAGAGATCCAGGAATGTGAAACCCTAAGCTTGACCCTCCTGGGATGACCAATCAATGAATTGTGTGAATATGTCATTGTATGTTGATATTTTACGTGTGCTGAAAACTATATACTTATATAATAAGCATAT
Source organism: Arion vulgaris (assembly GCA_020796225.1). Classification (NCBI taxonomy): domain Eukaryota; kingdom Metazoa; phylum Mollusca; class Gastropoda; order Stylommatophora; family Arionidae; genus Arion; species Arion vulgaris. The sequence continues at coordinate 59,446,154 of CM036758.1, read as the reverse complement.
GTGTGACCTTTTGACGTGTAAGCATGTGTATTTAACACATAAATGTGTGTGTAATCTAATGTGTGTGTGTCAAGTGTGTATGTGTGAGATTGTGTGTGCGCTTCAGAAAATAAGTGTGCTTGTATTTAATGTATGAAAAGATATGTATTACTATGTTTGTTAATTTATATATATATATATATATATATATATATATATGCTTACATAAAATGGAAACTTTACGTTCATTGAATGTTTTATCAGTATTGTTAGGTTGCACAATTATAAACCGCAGGCTGGGTAAAACAAAACGTGAGGGTTGTAGATTGATTTCTACACGCCTAGCATCATTATTGAAGGTTTACAGTATTTGACCCACTTTAGCTTAGCAGCGCCTCCAAGCGGTGGTAAATTTCCATCACGAAGTTCGCATGTCAAGGCCTGCGTGTGCAAAGTCATGGTCGATACGTTCAACCACTGGATTGGTTGAGCTCTCAGCCAGACACAAAATGAGAGATGTACGTTATCGACTTGTCATCTGGGACAGCTTGTCTTGCACGTGGGCTGGATGTTTTATCACCGCCCCTGGCATACCTTCTTACACACTTGTCTTTTAATACAATAGATAACACTTTCTGTACTCATTAAGAGCACATGAAGCCAAACTTATAAAAAGAACTTGGCCTACATTTCCTAGTGCAGTAAAAGCATGAATAATTCAGACCAAATTAGTTTATTGTTAAAATTTATTTTGGCTTCTGAAATATTAAGTTATTGTAATGTATGTATATAGAAGCTTCTTGTTGCGTTTTGTAACCAAATCAGGGATTTAGCATACATTTCTGAATATGATCTGCATGTTATGTTTGAGAATGTAAACTTATTTTGTTGTGAGTGGGTTGTGTATTTATTTTTTGCCAAGCAACTTAACAATGCAAATTTGATGTACAAAATATAAATTGTTCAGCTCTGTTCTTGTTGATTTAATAAAGCAAATTAAATTTATTATAAAACTTATACATTTTTATTGTCTTTTTTGTGAAACTGAATGTTTGTATTGTGTGTGTTTTCGTATTAATTATGAGAACTTTCATCATAGCACTCCGGTCATTTCCAATAGATGATCAGATCTCCGCCTCTACAATTCCAACAGTTAAACAACGAATTAGATACTTTGGTCACATTAAGCATCACGATGGCCTGGAAAGAACAATATTAGAGGGCATGGTCAAGGACACAAACCAAGAAGAAGATGACTACAAGATATTAAGGAAACCATGAATATGACCATCGACGAAGTGGGTGAACTAGCTAGAGACAGTGAATTTCAGATGCACTGCAAAAGAGAGCAACTCCGGATAAAAGATACGCACCTTGATGATGATGACACAACATGCCTGCTCCATGTTTGATTAATCAATCTTTTTGCTTATTTAGAATGTCGTTCGTTTCGGGTTGTACCAATACCCATCTCTCTCAATCTGGTCTTGGACTCGCAACCCTGAAACTCTTCTGTACAGATATATTAGTGGGGAGCGATGCTGTATGGTCCTATAGCTGCACAGGGGAACTATGACTTCAAGTATAATCTCAATCCATGGGAGTAGCCGATAGCGAAGTTGATGACACGCTATGCTATGGATCATGTGCCGGAGTTCCGAGGCCAGCTTGGTCCAAAGATTCTCAAGTGTTTATATGGTTCGTTGGACAACAGGATATGAAATGAAAATCGTGGCATATGCTTTACAGGACGTAGCCATCAACCACAGTAAATGAGTCGTTGATTTTCTAGGCACCACTTATACGTTCAGTAGTTTGCCATTGCTTTCTGAACACTACAGGATATACTGATCTTTTATTTAGGGAATCTCAAGTACCTCTGAAGTCATGGAGAAGGATACTGGTGACAAGGAAAGCAAACATTCACGCAAAAATCAATTTGAGTTATCACTACATTCAAATTCATAAACAAACGAAAGAAAAAAATGTAATCCAAATTAGTAAGCACAATAGTACAGAGTCTCAGGCACACCACCAGCAACTATAATGGCTTTTCTCACAGAGCAATCTCTCTTAGTACTAAATCTACATGTTTTGTGTGTGTAAATAGTATTAGACAGTGGCGGATCGTGATCATTTTTGCTGATGGGGCCAGACAAATATTTTTGGAAAAATCATAGATTTGGGTTATTTTTTAATTTATAAAATAATAAATACACGTTACACATTATTTTTGGTGGGGTCTGGCACTTAATGACGAGCCGTCTTTGGTAATACATATGTGTATATTGGAGATGACATCGTCCGGTTGTTGCTGGGGGTCCCCAAGGCGAGTGAAGAATTGTAACACTGCGACATACAAGGCATGTCGTAAGAGGCGACTCAGGTGGGTGGGGGGCCCTGGGGAGCTACCATAGTAAATAAAAAGCATCGCAGAAATAGGATATGCTGGCCTACTTGTAGGCGTAAAACTGGCACAACGTACAATCGCTCTTAGGCTCCGATCCCATACAAATTACACAGAGTGGTTAATTAACAAGTGGTCGATATAGAGCGTTGGAAGAAATAGATGAAATGAAGCTATCAGGAAAAAAGTGGCTACAACATCAGTACTAGACTTCATCAAGAAACAACAAATTAAATGATTCGGGCACATAAGATTACCAACAGACAGTGAGTCTCAAAGAGCAATGTTACTCCGATACAGTGGATACAAAGCAAAAGGCCGTCCACGCAAAATGTGGACCTCAGAGATAACAGGCAACGAAAGACGCTGTTTATGTAGCGCACACAAATCTCGTTCTGGAAATCTCTTCTTATCCTGACCTGTGTGTAAAACAGGATTGGAAAAGGAATATTGGACGATATATATATTAGTACGGTACCTAAACAAAATTTTCCGTACTCTTTTCAGACCTTAGGGTAGGATTAAGTGCCTGTCACTTCACATTTCTAGGGCCTAGTGTGCAGGAGATCGGAGAGCCAATTACTTTCCTCACGTGTGGAACGCCGGATGTAGGATTAAAACCACAACCCTCACGTGTTCTAGCTATAGGAGAAAGTTTGCGCATTGTGGTGGTACTTCATCAAGTAGAATGTCCCTTGCGGAACGTTGCTTTCATCCCAGACTGCCTGAAGAACTCTTGTCTCTAGTGAGTTCTCCCGTCTCCTCCAGTGTCATGTTGAATTCTCCTTCGATGTTCTGATTTCGTCTTGGTAGTTCCCTGCTCTAGAAACCATACATTTGTGTGGTACCTACTGCACACACATTGAACACACTGCACACACATTAAACACACTGCCACACATTAGAACACACTGCTCACACATTGAACACACTGCACACACATTGAACACACAATCTTCATGTGATAAAATTGTGATGTTACAAAACCAGGAGGTGGGTCAGAACTTTATAACATTCCTGGTCTATGTAATGCTTCGATTTAGACACCACGTGATGGGTATCCCTGACGTAAGATCGCCAAATGTGGCGCTGCAACAACACAAGAGGAGCTCGAATAGCTGAGAATCGTCGTGCCGTTGAGGTACAGAGAAAACGAGCTGCGCGGGGAAAAACAACACACATCACCCACATGTCTAACCTTGATCATGTATGCCCCACATATGGTAGGGGATTGTGTTCTAGGATTGGACTCTACAGTCACCTCCGCAAACACCAGAGAGGTGCAGCAGCACACGTCTGAGGTTGTTATCATGGTCGCTTGCGATGGACTACTATTATTATTATTTTGTGTCCGTATTTTTGTCTTTGGTTTCACTCACTGAATATCCTTTTGCAAACAGAAGCAGTAGCTTCAGTGAACTTTAGGATTCGCATCAGGTTATCTATAGTACTCCTGAGTGGTTATTGGGGCCCAAATTTGGGTTGTAAAGAAAAGAACCACTGTTACCTGCCACGCATGTCGTAAGAGACGACTAAGGAGATTTGGATGTAATCGGATGCACGTGTCCTAAACGTAAGAAGTCTATGCGTTTAGGGGCCTACCAAACCAATGTGCAACATATACACGTTCTTGGTAAAGATCAAGCATATCACAAAGAGTGATTAAAATTGGTCTAAAGAACGAACGCAAAGAAGAATTACTCCATATTTAGAGATAAAAGTTAATTGCATATCCTATACAGGACTTTGCGAATCAACCCCAGTTTTTTAACGCTGTTTGTGATTTTTCTAGACATTATTATATTCAGTAGTTTGCCATTGCTTTCTGAACGGGTGGCGCCATCGTCCTTTTGTAAAAATCCACGCGAAACAATTTGCAACCAAACTGTCCGCAGTGTGATTCGAACTCAGAACGTCGCGGTTAATAGACCGAGTCACTATCCCCTAGGCCAGAGATAGCTCTGTCTATATTGAATATATTTACTTCCTATTTTCCATGCAGAACCTACGCGCTTGGGAAATTTGTTCTATAGTTTCTGCGATTCCGTTCGGTCTTGTTACTATTTTAGAGCTGGACAACCGCCCGAGTGGTTACCGGGGCCCAAATTTGGGGTGTAAAGAATAGAACCGCTGTTACCTGCCATGCATGTCGTAAGACGCGACTAAGGAAGTTTGGCTGAAATCGGATGCACATGTTCTAAGCGTGTAGAAGTTTATGCGTTTAGGGGCCTACCAAACCAATGTGCAACGTATACATGTTCTTGGCAAAGATCAAACATATCACAAAGAGTGATTAAAATTGGTCGTAAAGAACGAACGCAAAGAAGAAGGAGAAGAAGAGCTGGACAACCACTGAACCGCAGACAAAAATACGAACAACGAAATGTTCACACGATAGCTATCAATTTTCAGCTAAAATATAATAACAAATAGGGTGGCCGCTCTCTCTCTCTCTTTCTCTCTATCTATCTGCCTTTTTTAAAACCCGGATTGGGACATAGTCCCTCAACCAACTCATGCCAAGTCTTCCTATCTCTATCTATCTCCTAAAACTCCCTCCAGCTCTTCTTTATATTGTTAATCTCTGCCTCCAAATTTCCATCTCCATGTATTTCTCGGCCTCCCCTTCTTTCACAGTCCCTGTGGGTTCCAAGAAAGGACCCTTCTTGCTATATTCCCCCTCAGGTTTTCGCAAAGTCTGTCCTATCCAGCCCCAGTGTGCCCGTTGCCTGGGCATAATTTACAATGTTATTTATGGACAGTTCAAGTTACGTCATGTAAAACGTACCATCACGAAACAACTGGGAGAGCGAACCTGAAAATAATGAATAACGAAAACGTATGTGCTGGTCTAAAGATGAAAATCGCATGTAACTTTGCTTTAACAAGAGAGCAACATGGAGGTTTAAATAGCTAAAATCATACACAGTTCACAAACAGTTGTTTGTATATTGTTTGTTAGTAAAGATGACAGAGACACACTCTGCAAGAATGTCCAACATACAGTGAACAGAGAAAACATGCATGGCTAATCCCCATGTCAGTCCAAGACACGCTATATGAAGATGGACTCCGGTGATCAGTAACTACTTAAGAAGTATACAAATCGATGTCTGAAAGCAGGGCCTTACTATGAAGCAAAGAGGCAGCCGCATCAGGCGGCACCGAAAGGGGGGCGGAGGGCGGTATAAACAGCGAAATTAAAATTACAATTGAAGGTTATTTTAAAGAAAAACATTTAAGGGCGGCATTTCGAAGACATGCATCATACTAAAAATATACCGCACTGTCTTGTCTGAAAGCGTTGGAAGAAGAAGAAGAAATTTGCTAGACGATGCTTAGGCGATGTAAGGAAACCTAACAATCTGAGATGGTCAGATCGTGTCAGATCAGATCTGGAGAAAACTGAGGGGTGGCTGCGGTGATGCTTAATAAATTGACGTTTTAGGACAAAGACACTATGTATGGTATCACATAAGCAAGCAAAATGAATAATCAAATCACCAGAGGCTTGCACACAGCGAAACCTAGTCATGAGAATAAGTAGGCAGCCAATGATTTTAGGACAAACAATGCGAAGAGGAGGCTTGGAACATTTGGTGTCATGGGTGGCTGAGCAACAGATAACCCATATGATTATCATATCAGACTCGATGAATATGCTTCAAATGATTGAATCTGGAAGTATGCGTGTGGAATGGGTGGACAGCATTCGGAGATCATATCTCAAGAAAATGACTTGGCTGTACACGCCTGGACATGCGGAAGTGCAGGGTAACGAGCGTGCTGACTTTCTTGCAAACAATGCCCCGACTCAAGCGGGCAGAAGTATGGACAGAGCCGATATCATCAATGCGGTACGCTCTAATTGTGTGACATGGGCAAGTCTCAGACAATGGAACGAGTGAGAATTAGGCGTTAAGTTTGGACATGCCAGACAGTCGTCTTCGTGGTAGAGAGAGAAGATATAGTAATCACATTCTCATGGGTACTGTGAGCAAATGAACTTTGGGATGGTTACTGCAACGGAGGACAGAGCACGAATGGGAATGCCCAATGTGCCATGACAATCGATCCATAACATAACATAACATTTGGTGACAACTGGTAGAAAACAGGGAAGGAGATATTGTGAAAGGCAGATTGAGATGATGTGAGATCGTGGTTCGACAAGGGAGTGGAGTGAGAACTGACAAAATTCACCAAGGGTGGGATGAGGGAAAGAAGGAAGCATTTGTTTCGGGTTAGCATTCCCTAGCGGACACGTGCATCCGATTTCAGCCAAACCTCCTTAGCTGCCTCTTACGACATGCGTGGCAGGTAACAGTGGTTCTATTCTTTACACCCCAAATTTGGACCCTGGTAACCACTCGGGCGAGGCGACGTTCTATTTCTGCCAAGAATGACTGAACCATAAATGGAAATCAAGCGCAATGAAGTCAATCCTCTACATTTTGATCCCCTTTTAGATGGACGAAGATGACGGAAGACGCAGAAGACAGATGCCACATACAAGGTACAACTATTAACAACATGTACTAACGTTAGCATTGATTCAGATCACATCTGAGAACGGCAATCATCATCAAGCAACTTGTTATCAGTTATCAGAGGACTATCATCATAGCACTCCGGACATGTTCATAGGTGCTCCGATCTCCGCCTCAACAAATCCAGCAGCGTCCAGCGTTTAACACACCAGGTCGACGTTGATTAATCAGTCTCTTTGCATATTTGGTATGACATTCTTTACCGGCTGCACCAATCTTGACACCCATCTCTCTCGATCTGGTCAGCGAGTAGGACTCGCAACCCTGAAACTCTTCTGTTCGAAGCGACTCACGTAGTGCGTTTTTTTTTTCTTTCCCGATCCAGAAGCACTTGAGCTGAAAGCTCTTCGGCACGGTGTCATGGACATCGTAACTCTTCGGCTCGGTGCCAAGAACACCGTAAATCTGGGGAACCTGTAGCTTTTCTGCCAGTCAACTGAGTTCAACCGGCACTTACAGAGGACTAGTCACCCGTAGTCCAACGCGCTACGAACACGCTGGGCACGCAGTGCGTTAAGAATATGATTTCGGTCCATTGCAACCCCCTCAGATACTGTGGCCATACCAGCCAATCTGTCAGCTCGTTCATTACCCCTGACTCCTGCGTGTCCAGGGACAAAAATGTAGGTTATTTCTTTGATCCCAGTCTGTACCAGTACCTCCACCCAGTTCCGTCTCACCATTCCTGTTTAAACTTTACGAATCATACTCAATTTGTCCATTCCGGAACTTGGCTCCCATGACAGCAATCCTGAAAAACTCTCTGTTCTATGCAAGTTGACCGGTGTAGGCAGCAGTCATTCTCAGATCGTCAGTGATATCTTGCACTCTTCGTCTTCTAGGTGTTCCTCTCATTCTTCTTCTAGGCATCATTCCCTCCAAAATTATCTTATATAGGCACTCATGTCGTTTGATGTGTCCGAAATATTTAAATTTCCTTGATTTTATGTTTTTTAACCCGTTCCATCCGTCATTTTTTTGTTACTCCCAGACGCATGCATATTGTAATGTATACTAAATTAGCCAATATATCGGCTTTGAAACATCATACCGCCCAAGTGGTTATCGGGGTCCTAATTTGGGGTGTAAAGAATATAACCACTGTTACCTGCCACGCATTTCGTAATAGGCGACTAAGGAAGTTTGACTGAAATCGGATGCACATGTCCGCTAGGGAATGCTAACCCGAAACAAATGCTTGCAGAAAACGGATGCACCAAGCCGCATAACATGGTGCAACGACCCCTCACAATGAGGAATGGGATATCGGATTTTACGGTCGTCAGTCTGCCTCGAGAACCCACGCAGTAAGAATGTCAGACCTACCATCACGAGGGTGACCAAAACTTACTGCGGAAAGAGGTCGGCACAAACGGGGAAGCATAAATCATAGGAATTATATCCTATAGAACTGCCCCCAATATGCAAACTTGAGAAGAAAGAGGTGGCCCACTTACACCAGCGTCCAAGAAAACTGTAAGGCGTGGTTGATAATCTGAGGCAGACGGCTGCCTTTATTAGAGAATCCGAAATCCCAATCTAGTGAGAACGCAGAAGAAGAAGAAACATAATACAAAATACTTCAAACCCGTATATCGGCTCTTAAAATTGAATGGGTTAATAGCCAACTCTCTTTAGTATCAAGCTGTTGCAGAACAGAAGCATGTGTTCTTTTCTCCTTCCATGATATTCTACAAGTACTTTTCTGTAGCATTTGCATTCAAAGGCATTAATAATCTTCTCCACCGCATTGTCAATGGTTCATGTCTCAGTCATATGTTGTCAAGGAAACAATGCCGGCTCTTAAACACTTGATTTTTGTTCTTATGTCAACATTATGGTCTTATGTCATTTTGTTATTATGTCAACATTATGTTATTATGTCAACATTATGTTCTTATGTCAACACTATGTTCTTATGTCAACATTATGTTCTTATGTCAACATTTTGTTATTATGTCAACGTTATGTTCTTATGTCAACATTATGGTCTTATGTCATTTTGTTATTATGTCAACATTATGTTCTTATGTCAACATTATGTTCTTATGTCAACATTATGTTCTCATGTCAACATTATGTTCTTATGTCAACATTATGTTCTCATGTCAACATTATGTTCTTATGTCAACATTATGTTCTCATGTCAACATTATGTTCTTATGTCAACATTATGTTCTTATGTCAACATTATGTTCTCATGTCAACATTATGTTCTTATGTCAACATTATGTACTTATATCAACATTATGTTCTTATATCAACATTATGTTCTATGTCAACATTATGTTCTTATGTCAACATTATGTTCTTATGTCAACATTATGTTCCCATGTCAACATTATGTTCTTATGTCAACATTATGTTCTTATGTCAACATTATGTTCTTATGCCAACATTTTGTTCTTATGTCAACATTTTGTTCTTATGTCAACATTTTGTTCTTATATCATTTTGTTCTTACTTCATTATGTTCTTATGTCAACATTATGTTCTTATGCCAACATTTTGTTCTGATGTCAACATTATGTTCTTATGTCAACATTATGTTATTATGTCAACATTATGTTCTTATGTCAACATTTTGTTCTTATGTCAACATTATGTTCTTATGCCAACATTATGTTCTTATGCCATTTTGTTCTTATGTCAACATTATGTTCTTATGTCAACATTATGTTCTTATATCAACATTATGTTCTTATATCATTTTCTTTCTTATGGACGGCAATACAACTAATAAATAAGTAGTGAATGTGGTATTACCTGACAAATTAGCTATTTTTATTTTATTTTGGAATACTTTTATTGATATTAAGTATAACTTTGGTGTTTTAGTGGTGTCTCAAATACGCAGGTCGTATTGTTTTGTTTGTTGATTGAGCTGCGCGTGGGCCGATGTCAAGGTCATGACACACAGTAAGAGTATTTTATTCAATTACTTTTAAGTATTTGTAACTATTCGATGAGTTATTCAGTGCTACATAGAACCAATAATGACATACGGATGCGAGTCATGGACAATGAACACACAGATCGAAAAATCTCTGAGGCCACAGAAATGTGGTTTTACAGAAGGATGATGAGACTGCTAAAATAATTAATGTTGAGGTGTTGAATGAGATCAAGATACAGGGACAGCTTATCATCAATATAAGAAAGAGGCAGTCATCATTTTTCGGGCATGTGATGAGGAGGAGGTTTAGAACACATTATGACAACCGGTAAAATCGAGGGTGACGAGACAGGGAAGACAGAGGGAAAAAAATGTTGGATAGCCTGACTTCATGGCACGGTAGAGCGTCAACATCTGAGTTGATAGCAAACACCAACAACAGAGATTTGTGGAGATTCATGGTCGCCTACGCCAGCTGGCACGGCACCTGATGATGAACTATTCGATTTTGTGCAACAGAAACACTTTACTCAGTATTCATTACTTAGCAATCGTTATTTGCCTGTGCTGCTCTGAGAGTCCTCTCGTCTTCCACTACTATTGTAGTCAAATTCTAGTTCCTGTCCTGGGTGAATAGATAACCCACAGCTACCCTACCTCTTCAATGTTATGTACACCTTATCCTTTGATCCTTCTCAGAGTATGCCCAACATATCCTCATCTTATCCATCTTTCAACAGTTGTTATTAGCGATTGTTCAGATATTTCTTTGATTTTATCACTTCTCCTGAATTCATCCCACTTTATGTTCAGAAATTTTTTACAGACATCTGTTTTAAAATGCATTCAGCTTCTTCTTCTTCGACCACTTGTTAACCACTCTGTCTGATTTGTATGTGATCTGAGCCTATGAGCGATTTTAACATTGTCCAGTTATGCCCTACAAGTAGGCCAGCATATCCAATTTCTGCGATTTTTTTTATTTACTAGGGTAGCTTTCCTAGTTCCTACATCAGTCGCCTCTTACGACATGCCTTGTAGGTCGCAGTGGTACTATTCTTTGCTTCCATTGCAATCCTCCACCATATGGGCGGCATTCAACTTTCTATATCTTTAGTCGTTTTCCAACTCTCGCTAGCATATGTTAGGATCAAGACATCATTGAAAATGAATATTCTTAATTTGTAAACTTACAGTAATTGTGGCATTTTTTGCAGCTAAAATTAGAATTAGATAAATCTAAAAATATAAGGTGTAACTAAAACTAAAGTAGTAAAAAGTACCGGGCTACATAACGAATGTTTGTACGATTATGTGAAAGTAATGTCAGTCGCTTTATACAGATATTCGAAAGTGTACAAAGTATTCTCGGTATACAGATGATTAATCGCTGTGTAACGGTAACTTTCTATTCATTGCTCTCGAGTCGAAACTACATTATATTACCTAGTACTCATAATAATAACATTTCCTCTCTTATCGTTATACGTTACATAGGTCCTGCAAGCAATTTATCCATACCGCTCTATTCTAGGCAACTCGCTCAATCTCTTTCCTGAAACTGAGACCAACATTTCTTGCTTCTAGTACTCATAAAGTAACGAATACTTCTTATCTGATTATTGTCGGTACTTTCGGATCCAAGTAGGAAAAGGTATTTGGGTAGCGAATTGTTACTACCAGTACGTCACTGACAGGTAGTGTTGACATAAATAACATGGCTTATCCTTGACATTGGATTGTGAGTCTGAGAGTAGAAATAAAGGCATTAAAGAAACAATGAATAATGAAGTAATCGGTATATATAGGTTGACTGAGTATTGATTTACTTTTCTGTACTCCAGGCAGACTGATAGGTGTTCTAAAAATTGGTTTTAAAGCCGAAGGATTGATTTCATTGCACCGGGGACGCCGAGTGATTACCGGGCCCAAATTTGGGGTGTAAAGAATAGAACCACTGTTACCTGCCACGCATGTCATGAGAGACGACTAAGGAGGTTTGGCTGAAATCGGATGCACATGTCCTAAACGTGTAGAAGTCTATGCCTACCAATGTGCAACGTATACACGTTCTTGGCAAAGATCAAACATATCACAGAGTGATATGTAAGTAAAAAGAAATTTGATGTGCTGACCTACTTGTAGACGCATAACTGGCACAACGTATAATCACTCTTAGACTCAGATCACATACAAATCGAAGAGTGGTCAACAAGTGATCGATATGGAGCGATCGAAGAAGAAGAATATACTATTAAAACTAAATTACCAATTCCAGTGATGTGCCAGGACCGTGTCGTGCTATGATACAGAGAGGCAGTCGCACCAGGCGGTACCGTAAGGGGGCGGCATAAGCAGTGAAATCAAAATACTTCTTCTTCTTCTTCAGCGATCTCTGGTCATGCGCTTAATTTACTGTGGACCACAAACTGGGCAGACAGCTTCAGGTCTGTCAGGTTTCCCCAAAGATTAGTTTTCAGGTCGACTGGGGGTGGCCACATGTTGCTTCTCAGCTCACACAGAAGAGGACAGTCTTGTAGGATATGCTTTGGTGTCTGTTCTGCCTGCTAACACTGGCAGAGAGCTGTTTGACTTATTCCTAGTCTGTATAAGTGTTTGTTGAGTCTTCAGTATCCGGTGCGTAGTCGAAATATAATGACCTGGTCTGTTCTGTTTAGGTCTTTGAGGGAGTCTTTTCCATAATCATATCCACTGTTTGTCTTCCAGTCTACTGCAGATTTTCTCTGTATGAGGGTTTTGACCTCTTGAAAAGACAAGGGTTGGTAAATTTGCTCTTGGCACTGCCCTCCTTAGCTAAGACATCAGCACTCTCATTGCCTGCAATGCCACAGTGAGATGGAATCCACTGCAAGTAATTTCTGCCTTTTCTGAAAGCTGAGCAAGTCTCTCTTGTAGTTTTTGTACTGTGCTGTCAGTGGATAAATATTTACACAACACTTTTCTATATTGATCTATGTTATTCCGATATTGATGTATACAATTTAGTATTCTCTCTCTCGCTCTAGCGATCACCGTCCAGATCGATGTACCAGATCTCCCATAAATTCTATTCAGCAGAAATCTGATTCATGCAGCCTTAGCATTGGGGTGTTTTACGTCACATCTTCAACACCATTTGGAGCTCTGGTGCTTAACCTTCGGCAATGTGTCCGGTTTCAGCCAGCGTTTACTCGGTTCGCTCTCCGTTTTGTAGCCATCTAGTGTTTTGTGCGGTGTGTGGTAGCTAGCCTCACGCCCAACCTCCTTAATCGTTTCTTACGACATGCGTGGCTGGTAACAGTGGTTCTATTCTTTACACCCCAATTTGAGCCCCAGTAACCACTCGGGTGGATTTAGTATTCGTATATTTTGTGCAGGCTTGAAGAAAAAACATTTAATGGGTTGCATTTCGAAGACTTGCATCATACTGAGAAAACGTACCGCACGGTCCTGGATGTTTCAATCCTAACATATGCCAGTGAAGTTGGAAAACGATGACCTGCACGGTCCTGGATGTTTCAATCCTAACATAATATACCAGTGAGAGTTGGAAAACGTACCGCACGGTCCTGGATGTTTCAATCCTAATATATGCCAGTGAGAGTTGGAAAACGTACCGCACGGTCCTGGATGTTTCAATCCTAACATATGCCAGTGAGAGTTGGAAAATGATTAAATTGATAGGACCATCATTATTGCACTTCGGTAAATAACGATACTGCTCCGGTCGCTTTTTTACACAGAAAGATCTCACAGTGCGGGTTCAATTCCGCGGGCTGGCAGAAAAGTCACAGGTTCCCAAGATTCACCGTGTTCGTGGTACCGAACCGAAGGGTTACGATGTCCATGGCACTGAGCCGAAGAGCTGAAAGCTCAAGTGCTTCTGGATCGGAAAAAAAAAAAAAAAAGGTACCCGAACCGGCAAGACTCACCGATGTAATTTGAAGATGGTGGAAATTTCGTAGGAATTTGGATATTAATTTTCTTTAATGTATTTTGCATGAGCATGGGCTTGTCAGCATACTTTTATCGATTTTCAGATAGCCAGGGTTCTTTTACGTAGCACCAGCGAGGGTGTCCAATATACTTTCCCTCTCTCTCTTTCTCTCCCTCCCTCTCGCGATCACCTAAAAGACCGATGTACCAGATTTCTCCATAAATTTATTCATGTGGAAATTGATTCATGCAGCCTTAGCATGGGTGGGTTTCGTCACATCTTCAGCGTCATATGGAGCTCTGGTGCTTATCCTTCGGCGATGTGTCAGGATTCAGCCAGCGTTTACTGGGTTCGCTCTCCGTTAGCCTTTGGCTGTCCCCAGCCGTCCTGCAAGGCAGCAGGCTGACTTCTACACATTTAGGACACGTGTATCCGATTTCAGCCAAACCTCCTTAGCCACCTCTTACGATATGCGTGGCAGGTAATAGTGGTTCTATCCTTTACACCCCAAATTTGGGCCACGTTAACCACTCGGGCGCGATATACTTTGAATATGGTAAAAGTGAAAGAAATTAATTATGATATTAATAAGTTTTGTCCGAACAACAACTTTCCATTCTATTCTTGTCGTTTTCAACTGTCAATGATTATTTGATGTGCTTCACCTGAAGAAGAGCATACTTATTATCTATTGTCTCCGATAGGACTAGAAACTCGATCTCACCTACAATGAGATCAGGAATCACAGGACAAAAATGTCTGAAGAAACTCAAACATTGTACTTTTGGAACGAAAGACCAGCTCCGTACTTCACCGCCACATAGATCCACAAGGTAAAGGAAATCAAGCGTCTAGTCTTAATTGCGACTGATGACAAGACGTTGGTCATGTATTGAATCTGATAAGGAAAGGGAATAAATGGTAGAACAAATGTCAAAAAGAAGGTTGTAAAGCCAATGCCTTTCTTTACTGCATAAAAGAAGAGAAGAGACAAACGCTGGAGATAGGAAGTAATGAAGAGACCATGTTGTAGGAATAACATAAAACAGAGAGAGAGATAAAATATAAAGAGAGAGAGAGAGAGAGAGAGAGAACCACAGTGATAAATACATAGATAGAAAGAGAAAGATAGTTGTGTTGGGTTGAAGTCTAAGAACAAATACAGAAATAATAATAAAATGGGGAAGAGACAGAGAGAAGTGCAGCAAGAGATAAACAGAGATAGAGAAAAACATAGAGATTACAAACACATAACATCTGTTGACAATGCCTTTGAACGTCATATACATAGGCGTCCCCAGACATTTTTCTAGGGAGGTACAAAAGGATTTTTTTAAATTTCAGTTAGTAGCTTAATAATAATAATAATAATTCCTCTCGTACCGTTATACGTTACATAGGGCCTACAAGTAATTTCTTCATACCAGCTCTATCATGGGCAACTCGCTCAATCTCCTCCATGGAACTGAGACCGATATTTCCTGCCTCTCTCATTTCAGGGTCTCCTTAGGTAGCTTACTACGCGGTAAATGAATACCAAATTCACACAAGACTGTTTAATGGAAAAGTCATTTTCCTAGGGTGGCGCCCGCACTTTCCACCCACCTTGCCTTAAAGTATGTACGCCCATGGTCATACATTAAAAAATCTATAGGCTTCTGTGCTAGGGAAATGACAACCTGTCTTATCCCCAGTCTATCATTATCTTGTCAGCGCCAACATTTTATACACGGTGGGATTCGATCCAATATGCTTACGGTTGTGTTGTACTTTAGTTCACATGAACTACAACAAAGCTGCGGATATATAATTTATATCTTAAGACTGTTTTTTTTCTGTGGATATCACTTATTTGACCTTGGGGGTGTCTGTGGCGTAGAGGTTACGTGCTCGTCTTTCGTGCCAAGGCACCAGGTTCGCGCCATCTGGATATTATCCCAGAGATCCCAGATCTCGGTGTAAGTGAGATCGAGTTTCTAGTTCTATCGGAGACGGACGATAAAACATAGGTCCCGTGTGTAATTTTAGTGCGCAAAAGAACCATTGGCAGTTCAAAATCGAGCAGAGCAGGCTGGAAATTCGCTGCCCGGGCAAGATTCATTTGAAAAAATTAAAAATGAAATTCCTGCAAAAATATCTTCATCATCATGAAAATGACATCAGGTATACTCGCTGGTGGTGCTACGGAGTCGTGCAACGCATCTGAAAACTTCCTGTTTAAGAAAGAAATCGAAGCACACATGGTTACTCTTCGAAGTGCAATGATTATGGTCCTATCAACCAATCTCCTCGTAGAGCATTGGGCCTCAAAAGATGTTTTTCACTTTTCCAGGTCTCTGGCTGCTTTCTTTATAACCCCCTTTTCCCCGGGATAGTCCAGCACCACTTAGTTCCTCAATAAGACTCCGTCCCCAGATCTGTTTAGGATGTCCACTTTTACCGTTTTACTTGCAGGTTCCACTCAAGTACTTGTCTAGTGACACTCGATTGTGTCTTCCGTCGGGCATGCCCGAAACATCGCCAATTTCTTTATAGAAATAGGAGTTGAAGGTCGTATAAGAAAATAGAAAGTATGTTTAAGAGGATTCAAGGAAAAGTTTCTTACAAGAGTACTTGAGTATAGCTAAGCAGATTAAGTCAAGTAGTATCATGTCCCTTGCGGAACGTCGTTTTCATCACAGCCCGCTTGAAAAACTCGCTGTCTCTTGTTTCAACGCGCCATATCGACCCCTTGTCAACCACTTTGTGTGATTTGTATGTAATCTGAGCCTAAGAGCGATTGTACATTGTACCAATTATGCGTCTACAAGTAGGCCAGCACATCCGATTTCTGCGCTGTATTTTATTTACTAGGGTAGCATCCTTAGAGCCTACATCAGTCGCCTCTTACGACATGCATTGTAGGTTGCAGTGGTACTATTCTTTGCTTTCTTACTCACCCCGGCACCACACGGTCGAATTGTCTCTTGCAGGTTCTCCCGCCTCTTACTACGTCATGTTGTTGGTTTCTTTGATGTCCTTATGCTACCTTTGTCTTGGTTGTCCCCTGCCTCGTATTCCAGGAAACATGCAGCCCATTACCTTTCTCGCTAAGCCATTGTGACTTTTAACGTGGCCAAAATATTTCATCTTCAGGAATATGATGTTATTTAGGAGGATATTATTACCATTATCAGACTTCCCATGCCCGTGTGTTGCCGGTGATCTCAAGGGGAGCAAAGAATAGTAACGCTGCAACAATGCATGTCGTAAGAGGCGATGCGGTAGGGGCCTAGGGAAACTACCTAGTAAATAAAAGCGTTGCAGAAGTGCTGGCCTACTTGTTGAAGCATAACTGGCACAACGTACAATCGCTCTTAAGCTCGGATCACATACAATCACAAAGAGTGGTTAACAAGTGATCGATATGGAGCGTTCGAAGAAGTAGAAGAAGAAGAAGAAGAAGAAGAAGAAGAAGAATAAGAAGAAGAAGTAGAAGAAGAAGAAGAAGAAGAAGAAGAAGGAGGAGAAGAAGAAGAAGAAGAAGAAGAAGAAGAAGAAGAAGAAGAAGTAGAAGAAGAAGAAAAGAGAAGAAAAGTAGAAGAAGAAGTAGAAGAAGAAGAAGAGGAAGAAACCCATAGTAAAACGACAACAAATCAAATGCGCTAACAGCCCGTAAATTTCTAAAATGTAGAAACTATCATGTAGAGGCCTAACGAGTTAGTCACTTCAAAATACTAGGCCTTAGTATTTAATAATGGTTATTCAGATCCGGATTCAGTGAGTCATAACATTAACATCGCAAATGCGATAGTAATGACAAATAATAAAAATCAGAAAACTCAGTTATGTTTCAAAATATAATCATAGAACGCAGGGCCGTGCCGTGCAATGATACAGATAGGTGGTCGTATCAGGCGGTGCTGCAAGGGGGCGGGATAAGCAGTTAAATTAAAATACAATTTGAAGCATTCAATAATTACAAATATATACGCAACGCTTTTCTATATTGGTCTGCGTTATTCCGATATTGATGTATACAATTAATTATACAATAATTTAATAATGAATCTACATTAGCTGTCGCTGTAGACAAAAGTTAATTGCATATCCTTTACAGGACTTTGCGAATCAACCCCAGCTTTTAACGCTGTTTGTGATTTTCTAGGCATTATTACGTTCAGTAGTTTGCCATTGCTTTCTGAACGGGTGGTGCCATCATCCTTTTGTAAAAATCCACGCGAAATAATTTCAACCAAACTGTCTGCAGCGTGATTCGAACTCAGAACGTCGCGGTTAATAGACCGAATCACTAGTTTGCCGTTGGTGGCGTCTGTGGCCTAGGGTTAATGACTCGGTCTATTACCCCGACGTTCTGAGTTCGAATCACGCTGCGGACAGTTTGGTTGCAATTGTTTCGCGTGGATTTTAACAAAGGACGATGGCACCACTCGTTCAGAAAGCAATGGCAAACTACTGAACTAGAAAACTACTGTACTAATGCCTAGAAAAATCACAAACAGCGTTAAAAAGCAGGATATGCAATTTTTTTAGTTTGCCATTGCTTTCTGAACGGGCGGTGCCATCGTCCTTTTGTAAGAATCCACGCGAAACAGTTTGCAATCAAATTGTCCGCAGCGTGACTCGAACTCAGAACGTCGGGGTTAATAGACCAAGTCACTATCCAATAGGCCACAGACCTCTTTCTCTCTGACATATGCATTCGCACACGTATACACTTCATTAGCATCATTAAGTAGCTTATCCCTTCGGGAACTTGGCTCCCATGACAGCAGTCCTGAAAAATGCAATGTTCTGTGCAAGATGCCTGGCATCAGCGGCTGTCATTCTCATCTCTTCAATGACATTCGGCACCCATCGTCGTCTAGGTCTATCTCTCGCTCTTCTTCAATGCACCGTTCCTTCCATAATTATCTTGTCCAGGCACACATGTCGTTTGATGTGTCCTGAAATATTTAATTGTCCTTGATTTTATGTTCTTGAATAGCCAACTCTCTTTAATTCAAGCTGTTGCAGAACAGAATCATTTGTTCTTTTCTCTGTACATCATATTCTAAGTTTGTTTCAGTTCGGAAAATCTTCATTGCACTACGGACACGTCTATAGGTGTTCCGATCTCCTTCGCAATATCCCCAACAAAGTCCTGCGACTGACCGTACCAGTTTGATCTTGATTGATGAACCTACTCATATACCTGTTTTGTCGTTCTTTTCTGGCCACTCCAATCTTCAACCCCAGCTCTTGCACTTTAGTATTTGGCATGGATAAGTTTAAAGGGGTTTTTACCCACAGGTTCCCCAGATTCACGGTGTTCGTGGCACCGAACTGAAGAGCTGGTAACTCAAGTGCTTCTCGATCGGAACAAAAGCCGAAGGATTGGATTCATTGCTCCGGGTTTACACCCATATGGCTTGGTTCCTCTCCGTAGAAATGACACGCCACTTGCCGAGAGTATTGCACAAAGCACGAACACCGTAGCTCCGAAAACAGTCCTAGGAGTCTCTGGAAAAACTGCACTCGTGAACAGAACGGCGCGGTCCGGTTCTGTAACATTTGCTTTTAAAGACATTGATGATCTTCTCTGCCGCTTAGTCTCACTATGTCTGTGTCTCACATATACACTTAGACATACATATATATTGATACAAAACTAACAATACTAACATGTACATAATAGAACTAGCTAAATAGAAAGGTAAACATGTGTACAAGTTAAAATGTTACTATAAATCTGTTCTGTTGTGACTCATCAAAGGCAACAGCTGCCGGCTTCATCCCTGCATTCATAATTGAAAATCAACAAACTAAAACATAAAAACAAAAACTGTAAAATAAATTGCTGTCTTGAATAGAATATGCTCTGTTTACCGTACATATTTTAATGTTTATTTTTTATCCCGTTTTCTTGACTTGTTTCTCATCATCATCATCATTATCATCATTACCACAACCATTGAGTTTTCACTGCAATACATCACACATTACGACACAGAGAGAAAAACATTGCTACTTTGCCAATTCATGGTCTTTTGGCACAGTTCGTTCTTTGAGAATTATTCCTTGCTAGCATTGTTTCAATAAAATTGAGATATTTTGGACATATAAAAGACATGAAGGGCTGGAGAAGACCATCATAGAAGGAGGGATACCGGCAAAGAGAAGAAGAGGAAGACAACGGAGAAGATGGATTCAGGATGTAACTGATGGTTTGAATATGACGGCTGTAAAGGCTGGCTATCTGGCCTATTAGAGAGAGAAATTCCGGAGGACTGTTGGGGTGGCAAAGTTCTGCTCAGGATAACCTATTTGATGATGATGAGCAGTGGCGGCTCGTGACCATTTTTGCTGGTGATGCCAGACAAATATTTTTGGAAAAATCATGGATTCGGGTTGTTTTTATTTAACTTATAAAATAATAAATTACACGTTACACATTATTTTTGGTGGGGCCCGGCCCCACTGGCCTTTAATGACGAGCCGCCTCTGATGATGAGCATTGTTTCAATTAGTAGATTTTTGTTTGTTATTTCATATATAATCAAATCATTCATTGGCATCTTTGTCTCAGGAGACAGTAGGTTTTGCATCACCTAGTTTGTTTTGTGCTGAATCATACCATCTGTTGTGGTTGTAGTTTCTTATGCTATAGTGGCAATCCTTGCCACAGTTGCTGCAGGTGAAACTGGAGAATGTTCTATAGTGGCAATCCTTGCCATAGTTGCTGCAGGTGAAACTGGAGAATGTTCTATAGTGGCAATCCTTGCCACAGTTGCTGCAGGTGAAACTGGAGAATGGAGTGGAAACAGAGAATGGTATATCTGCCATATATGCCCTTTTTGGCCTCCATATGTGAGGTAGTTTTTCTGCTTTTCTTTTTGAGCCACTCACTGTCACTCATCATGCCTGTCTGTCTATTGCCAACCGCTCCCAATTTTCTTTGTCTATGCCGCATGAAGTTAGATCCCGCTTACTGGTGTCAGTGAAGCATAGAAACTGGAGCTCATGCTGTCTAGTACCAATTGTTGGTTGACCATACAGAATGTCCTTTGGGATTGTACCATCATTCGTGTTACCAGCCATCTCAGACGTCGCTGACTCAGCAAGGTGCACAAGCTTCGAATGCTAGCACGAATAGTAACGACTCACTAAAGCAATAACCGTTACTATATGGACATCTCTTTTGTAGAGTAGCTAATTTTCAAACAACTGTGATTTTTATGTGATTTTAGACATTTGAGAACAAGTACGTTGTACATCAAAGCAAATATGTGCCCTTCGTCCCAGCAAATCTGATTTCATCACGTGTTTTCTTTTTGGCTCTGCCCTCCCGTTTGTTTTATTAGTGTAGTTTTCGTAAACATTATATTTTAAATTAATATCTTTCACTTTGTCAGTGCAACGGTATGCTACTACTACTACTACTGCTACTACTAATACTACTACTACTGCTACAACTACTTCTGCTACTGCTACTACTACTACTGCTACTAATACTACTACTGCTACTACTACTACTACTACTGCTACTACTACTACTGCTACTAATACTACTACTGCTACTACTACTACTACTACTGCTACTACTACTACAACAACTACTACTACTACAACAACAACAACAACTACTACTACTACTACTACTACTATTACTACTACTATTAATTCTACTACTGCTACTACTACAACAGCAACTACTACTACTACTGCTACTACTACTACTACTGCTGCTACTACTACTATTACTACTATTACTAATACAACTACTACTACTACTATTACTAATACTATTAATTCTACTACACTACTACAACAACTACTACTACTACAACTACAACTACTACTACTACAACTACTGCTACTACTACAACTAATACTACTACTGCTACACTACTACTACTGCTACTACTCATACTACTACACTACTACTACTACTGCTACTACTACTACTACTACTACTACTACTACTACTACTGACCACTACTTACTACTACTACTACTACTACGATTACTACTACTATTAATTCTACTACAACTACTACTATTATTATAAAACCTATTTGTTTCACATAGAGCTACAACTGCTGCACTCCTCCAAACCATTTCTATGCGTCGTCTTCAGCTCGTCTAAACAGAGTTCGGTTGCTTTGATCTCCCCTTTCAGTTCTTTTCCAGGTACTTTATTGCTTCCCCATTACATCTTTTCCTGGGTGTTCCAGTCAAGTGCACATCTTGTTAATGTTGCTTTACTGTTTCTGAGGACGTGTCTAACCATTGGCCCCTTCTCTCCTAA
This sequence comes from Arion vulgaris, assembly GCA_020796225.1. Classification (NCBI taxonomy): domain Eukaryota; kingdom Metazoa; phylum Mollusca; class Gastropoda; order Stylommatophora; family Arionidae; genus Arion; species Arion vulgaris. The sequence continues at coordinate 59,424,095 of CM036758.1, read as the reverse complement.
ATCTCCATTTTTATTTATTTTATTCTGTTTTTCTATACAACTATGTATGTATTATCACATCTGGCCATCTGACACGGAGTTCATCTGATACGGAGCCCATCTGACACGGGGCTCAACTGACACGGAGCTCATCTGACACGGAGTTCATCTGACACGAGGCTGAGACATCTGACACGGAGCTCATCTGATACGGAGCCCATCTGACACGGGGCTCAACTCACACGGAGCTCATCTGACACGGAGCTCATCTGACACGGATCTTGTGGTGGAGCTCATCTGCTCAAGCCTATCTATTGCTTGGATGTAATAGTCTTCGTCATGTGGAACAACTCAATGTCAAGAGAGTTTTGTGTTTGCGATGTGTTTGAATGAAAGTTTTTTTTAGCCCTCTGTGAGTGCGGGTTCAATTGCACGGGTTGGCAGAAAAGCCACAGGTTCACCAGATTCACGGTGTTCGTGGCACGGAACCGAAGGGTTACAATGCCCATGGCACCGAGCCGAAGAGCTGAAAGCTCAAGTGCTTCTGGATCGGTTTAAAAAAAAAAAAAAATTAAAGCTTTAGCTATATTGTCATCATCATTATCAAGTAGCTTGTCCCTTCCGGAACTTGGCTCTCATAACAGTTGTCCTGAATAGCTCTTTTTTCTGTGCAAGTTGACCGGCATCAGCAGCAGTCATTCTCAGATCGTCAATCACATATAGGTTTTCCGCTCATTCTTCTTCCAGGCATCATTCCCTCCAAGATTATCTTCTCTAGACACTCATGTCGTTTGATGTGTCCGAAATATTTAATTTCCCTTAATTTTATGTTCTTTAAAAGCCAACTCTCTTTAATATCAAGCTGTTGCAGAACAGAAGCGTTTGTTCTTTTCTCCTTCCATGATATTCTAAGTACTCTTCTGTAGAATTTGCATTCACAGACATTAATGATCTTCTCTGCCTCTTTGTCAATGGTCCATGTCTCACAACCATATGTCGCCAAGGAAAAAATACAAGCTCTTAAACACTTGATTTTAGTTATTCTGTCAGCTACTCCATTCCAACAGCTCGTTAGTTCTTTAATCAACATTTCACACTGCACAAAATACTCCGTAAAATGTTATTTTGACGTTCAGATTGCTCTACTTTGTGGAGGCTTGGAAAAAGTCTCCCGTTGTGCGCTGGTCTTCTTGCATTTCTGATCAACAATTTGTCTAAATGTCAACAGAATTAAGTGCGCATTAAGTATGGTTGTTTGTAACGTTCTCTGTAACAAACATTTGTTAACCACTCGTTGTGATCCATGTGTGATCTGAGTCAGAGAACGTGGGTACACTACGCATTCGTTATGCAGCTACAGTTTTTTGGTTGATTGATTGATAGAACCATCATCATTGCACTTCGACGAGTAACCATGTGTGATCCTATGGCTTTCTTACACAGGACGATTTATTTCAGCGACAGTGCAAAGATCCATAGTTTCGTAGAGGGTTCCCGATGTTATTTAAAGATGGTAAAAATATTTTGAAGCAATTACAATTTTTAAATTTTTCTAATACATTTTTTTCCTGGGCAGAGGCTTTCCAGTCTGCTCTTCTCGATTTTGGACTGCCAAGGGCTCGTTTACGTGCTCCAGGAATCTCTGGAAAAATATCCAGATGGCTCCACGAGGAAGCGAACCTGGTACCTTTGTGCACAAGAAGGGGGTCTTCTTCATTTCTGCGTAGTAAATTTACCAATTAACATTTTTAACATTTCAAAATTCATTCCCCCTCCCACTGTTTTTTTCTGTTACGGACATAAATGAACAATCCTAACCTGTACAGCATCTCGGCGACTGCACTAGACAAGCGGCCATTAAATTCCTTAGGCTCACGTCCTAGATGTCCTATACCGCCCTAAAAAAGCGGTACTACAAGTAGTAACGACAGTGTCAAGTGACCGAGCGTGCACCATCTCGGAGACCAACATTCAATTACGACGGCTAACGACAAAAGCAGAGAAGAACAAAAAAAAAAAAAAAGAAAGAAAAAGAAGATAAATGGTAATGTGATAACATCAAATTACTGAGTATTTTACAAATCAATAATTTATAATATAATCTTTTATCATAATTTTTGTATTTTGTAACATATTCGTCGTAGTTTATGTGTGCCCTTAAATGTCCGAGCCTTGAATAGAGGGATGAAAAGATACGAGTGCCTTCCCCGTGGTAAATTTGAAGTGATAAAAGTGTAGTTAATCAACTCTCGCGCCATTTCTTCCAGCCCAGCCAATAGTATTTGTGATCAGTTCATAAATTATAATTGATTTTCAGAAAAGACAGGGGAGGGGTGAGGGTCGTAACCTCAAAGGGCATTTTTGTACGCATGCGTAAATCTCGTGTACTTGTCAGGTCACGTGGTTTTGGCGCCGTCTGAACTTGCTTTAGAGGTCGTGCTGAAAGTCAAGGTCGGTTGAGTCCATCGAGGTTGCATCACGTTCTTTTCTCATTATTTTGATAATATTTCTCTTTCCCAAATTGTAAATATATTGACTATTGCGAACACGATAAATTAGTTCGCATGGAATTATTGACAAGAACATTATTTTCGTGTTTAACAATGCTACAAGTAAGCGATATACTAACATTCTATATTTCCATTCATGATTTGCTTAGTAGAAACAGCATGGGACTAATCTTTGTTCTGTCGGTTCGGATTCCTTCCTGTCTTGTTTTATGAATGTTTACTGTCCCTCGCTCCGCAGTCAGTGCATGTTATGTTCCAGTTTTTATTGTACTTAAAATAAAAGAAAGAAAATTTACTTTTCATGTATGCGAACTTTCTGCACGAATTGATGGTTTGAGTAGCAACAAAGAACTAATCGCACCACGTGGTTTGTTGAATAGGTGTTGAACTAATTCAACCACGTGGTTTGTTGAAGAATATTGCCTGTGTGTTGCCTGTGCTTGCAAGAGGAGCAAAGAATAGTAACACTGCGACCTACAATGCATGTCGTAAGAGGCGACTGAGGTAGGGGCTTAGGGAAGTTACCCTAGTAATATTATTTAATTACTTAGAACTACTTGATGGTCATCATAAAACGGGTTAACATGAGCACAACTTTACCACCCTCACAGTCCTTGGGAATTTCTCTCTCTCAAAGGCCTCTGCTGCCGTCATGATCAAATAATCAGTAACATCCTGAATCCATCTTCTCCGTGGTCTTCTTCTCTTTGCCAGGATGTCTCCTTCCAAATGGTCTCCAACCTTTCGTGTCTCTTTATATGTCCAAAATACTTCAATTTTCTCTTTCTTATTTGTAGCATCAGCCAGTTTTCTTTGATTTTGAGTTCTTTCTGGATAGATCTATTTGTTCTCTTCTCTGTCCAAGATATACGAAAGACTCTTCTGTAACACTTATATTCAAAAGTACATATATGTTTCACCACTTCCTTATTAAATGTCCATGCTTCACACCCATACGCTGCCACTGGGAATATGCATGCTCTTAGTATTCTGATCTGTGTTTTTCTTATCAGTTCTATTCCAAACTATTGTTAGTTGTTCGCAAGGTAATGTTTGTTCTTTTAATTTCCTTGGTGGTGTCAGTGATAATTCTATTAATTAAAACTATAGGTTTTTCCATTTCTGTACTAATTAATAGGACTATCATTATTGCACTTCGGAGGGTAACCATGTGTGCTCCGATCTCTTTCTTATACAGACAAATCTTAGTTGCAGTGCACGAACTCAGTAGCACTGAGGTTCTCGTGTCATTTTGAAGATATTTAGTAGGAATTTTTATTTTAAATCTTCTTATAATTAATTTTGCTCGGACAGCTGCTTTCCAGCTTGTTCTTCTCGATTTTAAACTGTAAAGAGTTATTTTACGTTCTCAAATTGAACACGGGACCTATTGTCCGTCTCCGATAAGACTTGGAACTCGATTCCCTAAACTGAGATCAGAGATCTCTGGAAACATATCATAATGGCTCCACGAGGGAGCGAACCGGTTACATTTGGCGTTAATAATTGTTTATCCCCATGTCGTTTACATGTTACGAGCCAACAATCACTAGTAACGATTATGTAATGAGTACTGCAAAGTAGCGATTGTGTTAAATGGTCTGACATTGTGGTTTGGCAAGAGATTGACCTCAGTTCGTATTAACTGCAACATGGTAAGACATTTGTGGAGAGACATGATCGTCTATGTCGACAGACATAAAACTTGATTGATTAAGTAACGAGTATTTATTTTAAAAGTAACGAAGAGCTAGTAATATACATAAGTAACTGAAACGCATTTCTCTAGTAAATATGAATGGTTCTGGAACGCAGCACAACGAACACACCCTAGACTGACGGATGAACGTCTGGCTTTTGCTTGGGAGAAAATTGCCTCTTACAAGAATAGAGACGAAAAGTACAACTCTTCCGACATAGATTCTTCAGAGTGTAAAACTATTAAATCTTTTTTAAGAAACTGTCATGTCAAATGTTAACCCTTTAATTTCCTGCAGATCTAGTGCTCCTTAATTCAATAAAAATTATGAATTGAGATTTATCTGTCTGTTATAGCTTCGCGTTACATATATTTAGTCTGCCATTTTCTCCTCCCTCCGTTGGATTCCAAATGCGGACCCGTTTTCAAAAGTGAGCACGTTTTATTCATGTTGGGAAAATTGAAGTTTGTAAAAACTTGAATTGAATTTTACGGATCAGTGCTCCGCGCTTATTTCTTGTCAGTGTGTAGGGTACAGTCAAGTGGGTAGGGTACAATCACACACTGGGAGAGGGTTGGGTATTGTAGAGATATTAATAGGACAAATGCGATATTGCTTTTTAGTGTGTATATTGTGGTTAGGTATGTCCCCGGAAGAAGGTTATGCAGTTTGTATGTGTGGGGTGCAGCAACACACGTCTGAGACTGTTGTCATCATCGCTTGCAATGGGCGCTATTTTTATGTTTTGGGTGCTCTAATCACCAGCAAGGTTCCCCGATGTAATTTAGAAGATGGTGGAAATAATTTGTTGGAATTTTATTTAACAATTTTTTTTTTTTATTTTGCACTGGCAGCGCCTTTTCAGCCTGCTTTTCTCGATTTTGAATTGATAAGGGTACGTTTACGTGCTCAGCTTGCACACGGGACCTACGTGTTATCGTTCGTCTCCAATACGACTAGGAACTCGATCTCACCTACACTGAGATCAGGGATCTCTGGAAAATATTCCATAGCGCCAAGAGGAGCGAACTGAGTACCCCCGTAACGAGAGGCGAACACCTACCCTCTACGCCACAGAGACCTCCATATATCCAGGTCGAGAAGCTGGATATTGGTTAAGACTATACGTGAAGCCTTTTTCTTCTTCTCTTTTCAACTCCCAATGGAGCACATGCCTTCAACAAACTGCTTCCAGCCAGTCCTCTCTCTCTTGACATACCTTCCAATTGTTTCCACGTCTTATCTATTCTTTCAATATCAGTCTCCAACTCTCTTCTCCAGGTATTTCTAGGGCTTCCCCTACTTCTCTTTCCCTGCGGGTTCCACGTGAAATCTTGAGTCGTACTTCTTCGATCAACTTCTGCTATGCGATTACTCCAGTAAGTGTCATAAACGGGGCGGTGCCCTTGAGATCTTCACCGGTTCCCCCCATACTTTGTTTTGCAGGTTTATTTCTGTTATTCAGATTTCAATTCTCACACTGCTCAGGCTGGGGCAGTCTTGCAGCATGTGCTATGAGGACTGCTTTGGTGCTCCACAGGTGCAGGCAGCAGTCTCTGAGTCGCACATTTCGCGTACTAAACTCGACCTGGTAAAAGTAAAGTAAAGTAAAGGAACCCTTTCATACCTCGTGGTATATGGGTCAATACAGTGTTAGGCCTGTATTTTCATTGACTGTCGGCACACGATGGGTGATGTGGTCAGCATCACGCCGGCCGCCTTTACTTCCCAGAGCATGTCTGGTACCCAGTTGAGGCTGGGTCGACCTGAAAGCCGTCGTGGTCGGGAAAAATTCCACGCACATTGCAGGAGCTGAACCCAGACCACCAGCCTTGCGAAGCGAGTTCACTAACAACTACGCTACAGCGGCTCTCAACTCGACCTGGTATTAAGACATAATCCAAACGAAAAAACAACTATATATATATAGTAGATATATATGGCATTTTTCGTCTTTACAGACGGTCAATTGGTAAGCGTTTTACTGTGACAACCTTTGAGTTTTCGCTTTTCTCTCTTGTTGTTCAGCTCATACATAAGTCATTCTCAAAAGACTATACGCCCTTGCACAACATCGCTTTCCACACAACTCTGTCATTAGCTAGTTTTTTCCATGTGCTGGAACCTATAGAAAAGTTTTTCATTGAGGCCTTGCAGATATCTTTATATCTGAGCAGTGGTCTGCCCTGATGCCTTTTCCCTCCAAAAGTTCACAGAACAACATTTGTTTTGGTATGCGACAAGTTACCATTCCTCTCACATGCCCTAACCATCTTAGTGGTCTACTGTTGTGTTTGTGAGTAATCAACTATAGTACTATTACAAATCGTCCTAATCTAGATGTACTTGCAATCTGTTTTTGTCAGAATAATAAAACAATCATGATGTCTACCAGTGGCGGCTCGTGACCAGTTTTGTTGGTGGGGCCAGTCATTTTTTCCGGATAAATCATGGTTTTTGGTTGTTTTATTTAATTTATAAAATAATAAATACACGTTATACGTCCTTTTTGGTGGGGCCCGACCCCACTGGCCCTTAATGACGAGCCGCCACTGATGTCTACCAATAAATGAATATAAATGATTCAAATAAAATAAACTAGTTTCAACTTGTAATGAACAAAAACAAATTCATCTTGTATCATGGATCTAATTGTTTGTTGTTTAGTGCTTTGTTTGCGCAGATGATTTTGTGACATTAATGAACAATGCAGTTTGTGTGTGTGGGGTACATGCGCACTCTAACGTTAGTGAATATAGGAAGAAAACATAATAAACTAAATATCCATGTCAATGGCAATACAATAAACCAAGTGCAAGAATTCAAATGAGCAGCGGTAGCGTAGTTGTTAGTGAACTCGCTTCTCAAGGCTGGTGGTCCGGGCTCAACTCCCGCAGTGTGCGTGGAATTCTTCCCGACCGCGACGGCTCTCAAGTCGAACCAGCCTCAACTGGGTACCAGACATGATCTAGGAAAGTAAAGGCGGCCGGCGTGATGGTAATCACATCACCCATCGTGTGCCGACGGTCAGTGAATAATACAGGCCTAACACTGTATTGCCCTATATATCACGAGGTATGAAAGGGTTCCTTTACTTTTTTTTTTACCTTTTAAGAATTCAAATACTTAGGGAGCATATTCACAGAAGACGGAAGACGAAATAGAGGATAGAGTGCAGAAAATAAATGTTGTTTCCTACCAGCTAGCTCTCATTGTTAAGACACCCACACATCTCACTGACAGCTAAGCAACAGATGACCAACAGGATTTTCACACCTACTTTGTGTTATCAGAACCAAACATGGACAATGAGTAAGTAACAGTCGAAAAGAATAACTATATGGAAAGAATAACTATATGTGAAAAGAATAACTATATGTGAAAAGAATAACTATATGTGAAAGAATAACTATATGAAAAGAATAACTATATGTGAAAGCTTTGCTAGAAAGTCCCAACATTACTAGAAAAGACAGTCTGTAACGTCAACATAAGAAAGAAAGTTGGCACAGAAACTTGCTTGAAGTATATTGAGAAACAAAGAATGAGGTGGTTCCACCACTTGATAAGAATACGCCCAAACTCCACTGTGTACTGATACTTCTGTAACAGAACATCAGAGGTGAAGGCGAGAGGAAGACCACGAAAAAATGGTTAGATGGCAACGGAGAATCCTGCAAAAAAAACCCAAACTTATCACCCAATATAACGGCATCACGGTATAGCAATCCAATAATGTCGAGATCGTTCCAATATACAAACATACTCTTCTTCTTCTTCTTCTTCTCCAGGATCTCTGGTCATGCACTTAGTTTACTGTTGACAACAAACTGGGCAGTCAGTTTAAGGTCTGTCAAGTTTTCCAAAAGTTTAGCTTTTAGGTCGACTTGGTGAGACCGCATGTTTCTTCTCAGCTCACCCAGGAGAGAACAGTCTTCCAGGACATGATCCGGTGTCTGTTCCGCCTGCTAACACTGACAGAGAGCTGTTTGACTTATTCCTAATCTATATAAACATACGAAAGTTCAGTCGTCTGCAACATATAACCCCCTGACTCGCTGAGTTTGAGCAGTAAAGAATGTATATAAACACAGAACAGACCATCACACCTCCCATGTTCAAAGTCCAAGTACTGTGAGGTCTAACACTGTACATTCCTAAAACACTATTTGCTATAAGATAACACTTATCTTCTAGTATAGCAAAATGAAGATAAAAACAGAGATAATTGTTTTAAAAAGTTCAGAAAAGTTTTTGTATAAATATTATGACTCAAAATAACACAGGAAGTCAAATTGAGAATATATTACCAGTGATGTGATATATTAGCCCTGACCTTTGATACACACACGCACACACTGCAGCAGTCACGACAGAGTTGAGTGTACAACGTGTCGTCTGTTGATGGGGTAACGTCGCGAGCACCTGTGATCTGTTGTTACCAGAAATAGACAATGACTATTGTGTAGTACATTAATCACAAACAGAAAGTACTATCAATATGGTCCACTTGTACGACCTCTGACCTTTCACCTATTCGACATTAGATAACGGTTGTTTGGTTCATACAGAAACTTCGATGTGGACATCACATGCTTTCATGTGATCATCTTCTTCTGCATTCTCACTAGATTGAGATTTCGTATTCTCTAATAAAGACCGCCATCTGCCTCAGATTGTCAGCCACGTCATACAGTTTGTCTTGGACGCTAGTGTAAGTGGGTCACCTCTTTCTTCCCAGGTCTGCATACTGGGGGTAGTTCTGTAGGATATGCTCTGTTGTCACACTCACCAAACCACAAGAGCACATGTCATTGATGCCTACCTTGAATTTAGTGTACAGGTGGTGTCTCATTCTGTTGTGACCCGTTCGGAGGCGAAGCAGTGTGGTCCCTTCTGGACAGTTGGTAATATCCATCATCCATGTTGTGTTTTGGGTGTTCTTTCTCCCACTTTGCTTTGTAATGCCTTCTGGCGATGGTTTTTGCTGTCAACATTACAGACTTGTATGTGAACCATGCAGCTTGTGAACATAGACGTGTTTGTGAACAGAACATAATTTTATGTGAACAGGGAAGATGTGTACATGAGTAGTTCCTGTGCGACTACATGTCAGTCCTGCACAAAAGCAACCACAAGATAACATGGAAAGAGAGCTAACACTACAGCTAAATAAGCTCTCAGAACACAATCAAATTATTCTCCAGTGGATACCAGCCCATTGTGTCGTACCAGGAAATGAGAGAGCAGACTTCAGCAGACAGGCTGGCTAAGGAGGGAACAAAACTTATACAACACAAACACCCAATGTCACTACCAGAAATCAAGAAACATATCAAGCGAAAATACAGAGGTGTAGAGGCAACAAACCCACAGCAAACACCCACAAGATCCCATCAGTAAACTAACCAGAAAACAGCACACGACAATCTTTCGCATAAGAACAGGTCACTGCAGGGTCAACTACCACATGCACAGAATAAAGCCAGCTCGGACTGCACAGTGTACATGTCAGACAGAAACACAGCCGCCAGAGAACATCCAGTAGTCATGTACATCATACAACCAGGGGGTTGTATTTTCAATCCCACACTCTACGTTCCATCCAAGAGGAAAGGCATTGACCCTCCTACTTCCTGCACACTAGGGTAGGGATTAGAAATGTGAAGTGAAGAGACTTCATACCCTATGGTCTGAAAAAGCTACGTAAAATTGTTTAAATACTTAAACTATTTTTTAATTACTAACATTTTTAAAGTTCCTTTTGCCACACACTGAAAACATGTATGTGGGTGCCCATATAGGCAACCCATCTCATAATTTAGATAGAGAAAAGAATAGTTAAACTGTGACCTACAAGGCATGTCGTAGGAGGGACTAATGTAGGCGCCTACTGAAGTTACCTAGTAAATAAAGAGTCACAGAAATCGGATGTGCTGACCTACTTGTAGGCGCATAACTGGCACAACATACAATCGCTGTTAGGCTCGGATCACATACAAATCACAAAGAGTGATTTAACAAGTTTTCGACATGAAACGTTCGAAGAAAAGAAGAAGTTTGAGCATAAAAAGTCGATCTCACAGAAGAAGAAGGTAAAAGAATGAAAATAATAGAGTTAAATGTGAAAAGAAGATTGGGTTTAAGAAATAAAAAAAATAAGAAGGCAGAAGAAAAAGTAGAAAGCAGAAGAATAAGGCAGAAGAAGAAGGCAGAAGAAGAAGGCAGAAGAATAAGGCAGAAGAAGAAGGCAGAAGAAGAAGGCAGAAGAATAAGGCAGAAGAAGAAGGCAGAAGAAGAAGGCAGAAGAAGAAGGCAGAAGAAGAAGGCAGAAGAATAAGGCAGAAGAAGAAGGCAGAAGAAGAAGGCAGAAGAATAAGGCAGAAGAAGAAGGCAGAAGAATAAGGCAGAAGAATAAGGCAGAAGAAGAAGGCAGAAGAAGAAGGCAGAAGAATAAGGCAGAAGAATAAGGCAGAAGAATAAGGCAGAAGAAGAAGTCAGAAGAATAAGGCAGAAGAAGAAGGCAGAAGAATAAGGCAGAAGAAGAAGGCAGAAGAATAAGGCAGAAGAATAAGGCAGAAGAAGAAGGCAGAAGAAGAAGGCAGAAGAATAAGGCAGAAGAAGAGGCAGAAGAAGAAGGCAGAAGAAGAAGGCAGAAGAGAAGTAAGGCAGAAGAGAGAAGGCAGAAGAATAAGGCAGAAGAAGAAGGCAGAAGAATAAGGCAGAAGAATAAGGCAAGAGGCAGAAGAAGGCGAGAAGAGATAAGGCAGAAGAATGAAGAGAAGAAAAGGCAGAAGAAAGAGAGGAGAAGAAGAAGGCAGAAGAATAAGAGAAGAAAGGAGAAGAATAAGAAGAAGAATAAGGCAGAAGAATAAGGCAGAAGAATAAGGCAGAAGAAGAAGGCAGAAGAATAAGAAGAAGAAGAAGGCAGAAGAATAAGGCAGAAGAAGAAGGCAGAAGAATAAGGCAGAAGAAAAGAAGAGAAGAAGAAGGCAGAAGAATAAGAGAGAAGAAGAAGGCAGAAGAAGAAAAGGCAGAAGAAAAGGCAGAAGAATAAGGCAGAAGAATGAAGAAGAAGAATAAGGCAGAAGAAGAAGGCAGAAGAATAAGGCAGAAGAATAAGAAGAAGAAGAAGGCAGAAGAATAAGGCAGAAGAAGAAGGCAGAAGAATAAGGCAGAAGAATAAGAAGAAGAATAAGAATAAGAAGAAGAATAAGGCAGAAGAATAAGGCAGAAGAATAAGGCAGAAGAATAAGGCAGAAGAATAAGGCAGAAGAATAAGGAGAAGAAGAAGGCAGAAGAAGAAGGCAGAAGAATAAGAAGAAGAAGAATGCAGAAGAAGAAGGCAGAAGAATAAGGCAGAAGAATAAGGCAGAAGAAGAAGGCAGAAGAAGAAAAACGTAGAAGAAGAAGAATAAGGCAGTAGAAGAAGAATAAGAAGCAGAAGAAGAAGAAGATAGAATAAAGCAGAAGAAGAAGGCAGCAGAAGAAGAAGAAAGCAGAAGAAGCAGAAGAAGAAGAAGCAGAAGAAAAAGAAGGCGGCAGAAGAATAAGGCAGAATAAGAAGGCAGAAGAAGACGGCGTTAGAAGAATGAAAAATAATACAGACTTAAATGTGAAAGGAACATAATTTTGCAAACAATTTAATACACAATTTAATACACAATTTAATACACAATTTAATACACAATTTAATACACGATTTAATACACGATTTAATACACAATTTAATACACAATTTAATACACAATTTAATACATGATTTAATGGTGATGATATTTTGATGGGAACAGTGTAGACAGATGTACGCATAAATACTGACGGTGTGTTGTACATTTGTTATAACATGTATTTCACGTAACACAAAAGTACTTTGAAAGTGCTCTGGAGTTTAGCTAGACTGCAGGAATGGTTCGCTGAGCATGAATTGAGCGAATCTTCTGCATCACAGAAACCGAGTTATTTTCTATTTTCCACAGTTTTGTTTATGGTGATTGTGTGTGTGTTGTTTATGTTGCTTGTGTGTGTGATGTTTATGTCGATCGTGTGTGTATGTTGATTGATTGTGTTTTGTTTGCGTTGATTGTGTGTGTTGTGTGTGTTGATCATGTGTGTGTTGTGTATGTTGATTGTGTTGTGTGTGCTGATCATGTGTGTGTTGTGTGTATTGATCGTGTGTGTGTTGTTTGTGTTGATTGTGTGTGTTTTTTTTTTTTTTGGTGTTCGTTATTGCTTTCGTTCATTCTTATCTACCAAGTGAACCACTTTGTGTGATCTGTGAGGATTTCACCGAGAACGTGAGTACGATGCGCCCCGTTAGAGTCCTACAGCATGTCCAACAGGTATGGGCGTCAAAAAGAAATGTTATAGGGCAGTGAGGGAGGGGAGGTAACCCAAGAGAATATTTTTTTAAATGTCGTTGCGGTGTGCTACGCGCAAATGGAGAAAACCAGATGCGTAATGAAAGTGTTTTACGGGGTCAAAAGGCTCATGAGGTCATGGTGGTAACATGAGCCAGGGTTAGCGAGGGGGGGGGCGCTAACCAAGACCCTGCCCCAACCTCCACGCGGTGACCCTGGAAACAGACTCTGGTTCCGGTCTGGCTAAGAGGGCAGGGATCGGGGAGAGAAAACTACTGGTAGTGGTAGCAGTGCAATTACGGAAATACAATAAAGATACATACAGGCAAAACGCACAAATCTCCTGACCGATGTCCAACAAGATATTGCCAAAGTCCCTGAACGCAAAGAAACAGCAACGAAACGTCTCAGACATGGATGAGAGGTGCATCCAGTGACCAAACGTATGCCCACGTAGCTCGAAGCCCTGAGGAGAGGGCAAACATTGCCAGCCCGTCGGCAAGAATAAATAAGACAGGACCGTAACAAATAAAAGTCTACCCTCGTGTTGGTGCGAGAGAAGATTGCAGCTGACCCCGCATCGGTAGCCTGTTGCAGATACATGTACTGGGCAAGGTTTGCCGAGCGCAAAAAAAACAAGTTGCGTTTAGTGCATAACGAAACTACCCGCCCTGGGAAAACCGTGCAAGGTACTGTGCGATTAAAAATTAACATCCCCGGAAGAACTGAGGTTGGTGATGCCAAATGGAACTGCCAGCCTTGGGGCAACCGGGCAAGGTTCGATTGCAGTCGTAACTAACATCCCCGGAATAACTGGGGCGGGTGATGGCGGCGAGCGCAAAATCCACAGTTACGCTGATAGCGCCGGCTGAAACGACCCTCTACATCGTTTGTACTCGGCCCCATGCCAGTGCTTTCGAGGTTAATTGCAAATTGCCACGTACCAATGCGCGTCTAGAAAAGGCCGAGAATGTTCCTTCTCCGGATCAAACTCAAAATGTACGGTAAAGCAAGGCCGACAATGTACGGATCAGACAGGAAGTTCGGGTCTGAACATTGGCGAAGGCCGATACTTTACACGGTGTTTTATACAAGTAAGACGCCGTCTGAGGATAAGCTTACAAGCCCCGAGAAATATTTCTCAGTCAGAACGGGCATAAATAGCGTAACTCACTGTCCCGACGTAGATCACAAAGCCCAAAAATACGGCAAAGCTGATCGAACCCTAGGGAAAGCTCACCCTAGTAAATCAAAAGCTGGCTGAAAACGAACACCCCACCGAAGGATAAGCAACTGAGCTCAAATAGGTGCTGAAGGCTGGTGCACGTACATTACGTTCTGATGTTTGGCTGTTTATATATCACAATGAGAATGATTAAAACAGGCCTAGAACGATCGAAGAAGAAGAAAGTGTTTTACTAAAAAAAAAGCCATTTCCCAAGGGGTGTTGGCCTCTTGCCGTCGCTTGCATTAACTTATGGACAGACTCACATTAGTACAGGTTTAATCGAATGTCAATCAAGGTGTACGTATATCATCCAACATGACACACATTTATACAGATGTGGTACCGCCCGAGTGGTTACCGGGGCCCAAGTTTGAGGTGTAAAGAATAGAACAACTGTTACCTGCCACACATGTCGTAAGAGGCGACTAAGGAGGTTTTGCTGAAATCGGATACAAGTGTCCTAAATGTTTAGAAGTCTATGGGCTTAGGGGTCTACCAAACCAATGTGCAACGTATACATGTTCTTGGCAAAGATCAAACATATTACAAAGAGTGATTAAAATTGGTTGTAAAGAACGAACGCAAAGAAGAAGAAGAAGAAGATACAGATTGATAACTGTGAGATTTTACAATTTACAACTGTAAGCCTACTTTAACATACCACATCTGGAGTTATACTGTAGCATGGTATCAGATCTGATTGGTTATAGGTGAGAACGTCAGAGCTGGCTCATGCCAGGTCATGGTTGTGTTGCTCTTGTTGGTTTTGGTTGCGTTTGTATCTTCCAGAATCAATTCTTATTCTTATCTTAACCACATTTGCCGTGAAGCGTCGTGGGAGAGTTAGTTTTCTATCTTGTGCCAGGTGTGTTGCGCTTGACGTTGTCAGTCCATGCTTTCGCAGGGACTCTGAGATGTTATCTATCCATCGTGTTCTTGGCCTGCCTCCTGCTCTGCGCCCTGCGGGTCGATTATTGTAGACACGTGATGGTAGTAAATGTGGTTCCATTCTCATTAGATGGCCGAACCACTAGATTCTTTGCTTCTCGATGTACTGTATGCATGGTATAGTACCAACGATGCTTCTGATATTCTCGTTTCTCACTCTATCTCTCCTTGTAACGTTGACAGCTTTTCGTAGACATCTCATTTCACATATTGTAATCTTTCCAGAATCAATGCCTTTCCTTATTGTTCTCTCGAAATTCTAAATCAATGGGACCAAAATATATCAGAACTATGTTTCAATTCATCCTATTTCGTATACTTTTTTGTTTTCGTCATTCGTGATTCTCATCCATCTTTATCCTTGTGACATATTCAATGAATGCAATCATGCTCTTCTCTCTACTCTCTCTCTCTCTCTCTCTCTTTATATATATATATACATAACATCATTCCTGAAAATGCGAAGCATTATCTGCAACAAGTCCTTGTCAATCCCGATCATAATGCGAGTTATTCAGTGTTACATAGAACCAATACTGACATACAGATGCGAGTCATGGACAATGAACACACAGATCGAAAAATCTCTGAGAGCTACAGAAATGTGGTTTTACAGAAGAATGATGAGAATCCCATGTACTGCTAAAATGACTAATGTTGAGGTGTTGAATGAGATCAAGACACAGAGAAAGTTATCATCAATATAAGAAAGAGGCAGTCATCATTTTTGGGCATGTGATGAGGAAGGGAGGCTTAGAACACATTGTGACAACTGGTAAAATCGAGGTAGACGAGACAGAGGAAGACAGAGAGAGAAAGTTTTGGATAGCCTGACTTCATGGCACTGTAGAGCGTCAACATCTGAATTGATAGCAAACACCAACGACAGAGATTTGTGGAGATCCATGATCGCCTACGCCAGCCGGCACGCTGCCTGATGATGATGATCTCTTTCGATTTCTAGCTTGTGACCCCCCTGTTACTTAGGACAGCAACAAATTCATGTCTTTCTTTTCTGCTCTTGAACACCTCTGTATTGTGCTCCTGTTGTAAATCATTTCTTTCAATTCCCTTTCTACTGTTCTCCTCCAGGTCGTTTTGGGTCTTCACCGTTTTCGTTTACCCTCTGGTATCCATCTCAGTGCAGTTTTCGTGATACAGTTAGCCTTAATCTGTAACAATAGCTCTGATCCATCTTCAGCAACTCTTATTGGATGATGGTGTTCACGTTCTCTTGCTAACACTGTGTAAGCAATATAGATATAGACTGACATTGATGACATCAAACGATAGAAGAAAACTAATCACGACAGAGATGAAGTGTGTACGCAGATTGCTGGGAGTAACAAGAAGAGACCAGTTTAGAAATGAAGCCATCAGGGAAAAAGTGGATGCGACATCAATACTAAACTTCATCAAGAAACAACAAATTAAATTGTTCTGCCACATAAGCATTGTTACGAGTTTGTTTGTTCATCGTAGTCGTTACTCGTAGTTTGTTTGGTAGGGGATCAACGCCTTTTTTGAACCGAGGCACACTTCTTTCAACCTAATGCGAAACTTGTATTGGTTATATCAAAGCGTGTATGCCAACAAACATGAAAAATAAGAATGAACTCGGTTCGGAGAATTAAAGTAAAAAATAATTAACCACATAAGCAGATTACCAACAAATAGTGCCTCTCAAAGAACAATGTTACTCCGATACAGTAGATACAAAGCGAAAGACCGTCCACGCAAAATGTGTACCTCAGAGATAACAGAGATTACGAAAGACACTATTTATGAAGCGCACACAAAAGCCCGTTCCAGAAATCTCTTCTTATTCTGACAGGAGAGTGCGGTATATTTTCTCAGTATGATGCAAGTCTTCGAAATGCCGCCCTTAAATGTTTTTTCCTTAAAATAACCTTCAATTGTAATTTTTATTGTACTGCTTATACCGCCCCCTTTACGCGCCACCTGATGCGGCAAAACTGGATTGAGAAAAAAAAGAAAAAACAGAATTTATTGCAAATAGTACTGTGTTGGTCTGGGAACTGATTTTTTTTTCCGATCCAGAAGCACTTGAGCTGAAAGCTCTTCGGCTCGGTGTCATGGACATCGTAACCCTTCGGCTCGGTGCCACGAACACCGTAAATCTGGGGAACCTGTAGCTTTTCTGCCAGTCCGCGGAGTTGAACCCGCACTTACAGAGGACTAGTCACCCGTAGTCCAACGCGCTACGAACACGCTGGGTACGCGGTCGTCCGGGAATTGATAACTGTGTGCTGGGAGTTAGTTACACGCGTGTATTTTGTTATGCACCATGATATCAGTCATGCTAGATAGAGCCATTATCTTGATGCTACAACACTTAACACAGCAATCTATGTTCTTAAATAGGCCTGTGTTTAAATGTGTAACTTCATAATAAAAAAAAAAGGCAACCAGATAACGGTTAGGAGGTTGTATGTGATATATGTTCCGTGTCACGAGTGAGATAATGGCAGTGTTAGCTATCACACACTCTGTGTATATGTATGTTAAGAATTGTGTTAACGTCCCGTGTAGGTTGTGCTAAGCACAATGAACCCAGTTATGCGACTGATAAAACATATACTTAAAAAATATTTGAGTGAGGGGAAATGAGTTATGAAGATTATTATCTAAGTTTCTTTCTTTGTTCATCCATGTTTGCCAAGAGTTTTTTAGTGGTTCAGCAAATGTAGATCTTGTAATTGTAACCAATGTAGATCTTGTAGTTGAAGCAATGAAGATCTGTAATTGTAAGCAATGTAGATCTGTAATTGAAGCAATGAAGATCTTGTAATTGTAACCAATGAAGATCTTGTAGTTGTAAGCAATGTAGATCTGGTAGTTGTAAGCAATGAAGATCTTGTAGTTGTAAGCAATGTAGATCTTGTAGTTGTAAGCAATGTAGATCTGGTAATTGTAACTAATGTAGATCTTGTAGTTGTAAGCAATGAAGATCTTGTAATTGTAACCAATGAAGATCTTGTAGTTGTAAGCAATGAAGATCTTGTAATTGTAAGCAATGTAGATCTGGTAGTTGTAAGCAATGTAGATCTGGTAGTTGAAAGCAATGTAGATCTGGTAGAATGAAGCAACTAAGTTAAGATTCGATATTTAGTTTACTTCTTTCATTCAGTAATTTACTATACATCTGGACAGATTTACTTTGCAGTGTATACTAAAATAGCAGTTTACCCGTACTATCCCACGGGGAATTTAGTTTAAATCTATTTGTAAAGTCCCATAAAGAAACATGCCATGTTTGTTTCTTCAAAATCGGTTTCTTCCCCATTAAAAACATTACGTTTTCTCTCCATGCATCGGTCAGTAAAACTTGATACAACAGAATTTCCGTTCACTTGAAAGTTGACAAATAACAATTTAAAATGTCCCTCATTTCGATTGCCAGTAAAACCTGATGCAACAGAATTCTGGTGAAAGTTGAATTTAATTTTAATATAGTTGTAATATTTCACCACTTTTAAAGTTACATTTGTTATCCTTTTACGCTGATATTTCGAGCCCACATAAACTGTCCCTCATTTCGATTGCCAGTAAAACCTATGGAAGTAATTGAATTCCCGTGGAAGTTGAAACATAATAATTGGCAAATTAAATTTATTCAGATTATTAACTTATTGTCTTTAAAAACTTATTGACTTATTGTGTTTAAATAAAAAAGTTGACCCGAACGTGAATTGAGCTCATGTAGCGCACGTCTACTGCACGCTATCAACTGCCCAACAAAGACTTATAAATAAATATGTTTAAAATACGTTATAATAACAGTGACGTTATCATAACATTAAGGACTTGAGCGGAAAATAATAATCTTTATCAAAGTCTGTATGTAGTGGGCTGTGACATTCGTCACTTCGTTGCATTCATCATCATCACCTTTCAACTCCCATCGGAGCACAGGTCTTCAACAAACTTCTTCCATCTCTTCCTCTCTCTTGCCATCCCTTCCAATTCTTTCCATGTTTTGCCTATCCTCTTTATATCCACCTCCAGCTCTCTTCTCCAGGTCTGCCTAGGCCTTCCCCTACTCCTCTTTCCTGCGGGTTCCAAAACAATGCCTGTCTTGCGATGCTTCCGGTCGGTCTTCTCAATGTATGTCCTATCCATCACCAGCGTCTCTTCCTGATCTCTCTCTCCACTGGTATCTGCTTTGTTCTCTCCTGAGTTCCTCGTTTGTAATCTTATCATACCATCTCAATCCCTCTATCCTACGTAAACATCCATTTACGAAGGTCTGCAGTTTTCTGATAGTTACTTCGTTGCATTATTTGCTTGATAAAGGCCTTGTTGGTCGAAACGTTGCTTTGTTTTGTCATTGTTTGTGTATTTTGTAAAACTACCGTACTTTGTGATTACGCGTTACGCCGAAAGTAATAACATGATCACATGACCAGGAACGTCGTGAAAACATGGATATACATTTCGGCGATTTATACGCACAATGACCATGTGCTTTAAGTTGGAATATGGTTATAGAAAGGAACAAATAGTTCAGTTTGATAATTTGTTCCTCTTCGTATCCATGAAAGCTACCTTCTTGCCAACTTTCAAGTCCGTAGAATGTCCAGATATCTCCAAACAATTGATACAGACAAACAATTTCATTCATCTTTATCTTATATATATAGATAGATAGATAGATTAACTACTATACTGACTTTGCGTCATTTTAAAATATACTCTGGGCAAGTGTATCGGCTCAGAAGGGCCAAAGGGTTAATAGTCGGAAAATCATCACTGCACAAAGAACCATTAGTTCGTAAGTGTTCCGTAATCCTTCTCCATAATATTAAACAACTAACAACAGAATGGAATGAAACTGATAGGAAAACAAAGAAAAGAATACTAAGATCATGCAGCCCGCATGGTGCTGGGGCTCGAAGGAAGCAAAGAATAGTACCACTGCTACCTACAAGGCGTAAGAGGCGACTGATGAAGGACATAGGTAATCTACCCTAGTAAATAAAAACATCGCAGAAATCGGATGTGCTGGCCTACTTGTAGATGCATAACTGGCACAATGTACAATCGCTCTTAGGCTCGGATCACATACAAATCACACTGAGTGGGTAACAAGTGGTCGATATGAAAAGTTCGAAGAAGATAATCATGTATATTCCTAGTGGCAGCATATTGATGTGAAGCAGGGACATTTATCAAGGTTATTGATTATTGGTTACTAAACTGACGTCATTGCACTCCAGGCAGACCCATAGGTGCTCAGTCTTCCCAACAGATATCGAAGAGTATGCATACTGATGGTTCCCGTGGCTCGCTGATTAAACACACCTCTCACTCTGTCCCTCAGGCATCCAGTTCTACTTGTACAACGGTAACTCCAAACTGCCTAAATCGCTGGAATTTAACAAGGCAGTAAAAAAACATATATGTTCTTTTGAATATAAATTTCATGGAACCAACAGGAAAACGAAAGAGAGGAGGCCTATACATAAACGGAAAGAGATTAGGAGGCAGAGATTAACAATTTACAGAAGAGCTGTGGTGGGTGGGGGCGGTGGGGGGCTGAAGATAGCTAAAGATAGGAAGACTTGGCATGAGTTGGTTGATGGCCTATGCCACAAATGGGGGTTAACAAAGCATAAGAAAAGAGAGAGAGAGAGAGAGAGAGAGAGAGAAAGAGAGAGATAGAGAGAGATAGAGAGATAGGAATACATAATCAAATAACAAACAATGCTTGTCTAATTATTATTTGACAAAAACATGTTGGAAAAACTTAAGAACAAATTGTTCATTTTGACACACAATATGAAATAAATTAGTTTATAATATTTCCATAATATTATTGTTTGTTTTGTTTTGTTTTCAAACCCCCAGGAATTATGGGTATTTACACCCTTTTCCTTATACTTGAGTGGGAAAGAGTATATGGCTTTTTAGCAGACCCAGAAGGCTCCAACAGACTCTAGGCGTGTGTTACAATGCTTAGTGTTGCTATGCTAGTATTGCTATGCTAGTATTGCTATGCTAGTATTGCTATGCTAGTATTGCTATGATTAGAAGCTACCTAGTAAATACAAGCATCGTAGAAATCGGATGTGCTGGCCTACTTGTAGACGCATAACTGGTACAACGCACAATCGCTCTTAGGCTCAGATCACATACAAATCACACCAAGTGGTTAACAAGTGGTCGATATGGAGCGTTCGAAAAAGAAGAAGAATATATTGATTGATTGATTGATTGATTGATTGATTGATAGTGAGTAACCATGTGTGCTCTGATATCTTTCTTACACATAACGATCTCAGCTACATTGCACGAAAACCGTAGCACCGGCAAGGTTCCCGGTGTAATTTTGAAGTTTGTGAAGATATTTATTTTTTCTAATGAATTTTCCCTGGCAGCGGCTTTCCAGCCTGCTCTTCTCGATTTTGAACTGCCAAGGGTTCTTTTACGTGTTCAAATTAAACACGGTTCCAACCTTTTATCGTCCGTCTCCAATAGGACTAGGAACTCGATCTCACATACACTGATCAAGGATCTCTGGAAAAATATCCAAATGGCTCCACGAGGGAGTGAAGCTGGTATCTTTGACACGAGAGACGATGCCTCAGAGATCGTAAACTCTTATATATATGAAAGTATTTTGTCATTTTTTCCTTGGAAGAAAACCAACACTATCATTGAGACATCCCAGTCTGGGAACTAATCAGTGGCGGCTCGTCACTAAGGGCTACTAGGGCCTGGCCCCGCCAAAAATAATGTGTAACGTGTATTTATTATTTTATAAATTAAAACATAACAAGCCCAAATCATAATTTGTTTCTAAAATTTCTGTCTAGCCCTCACCAACAAAAATGATCACGAGCCGCCACTGGAACCAATTAACGAATTTTAAATATGCCAATAGTCTTCTTTCTTTCTTTTTTTTTTTCATCCGCTTTCAACTCAGACGAAGTTACATCTCTGAAACTGATTTTTGCGTGAAAATCTGTTTTTCCAATTTCTTACAATGGCAGCAGCGTGCACATTGTAAATTACTTTAGACTGGCAGCCGTGTGCTCAATGTACTCGTAATTAGTATTCCTCGCCATACAGGCAGATTTTCTCCGACTTCAGAGGTACGCACGTTATCGTCCTGAGTAAGACCAGGGGACTCGAACAAATGCCGGACAGTAGGTTCGAACCCGAGCTATGATGCGTCTCACAGCTAGCAGGCCGAGCTACTATCAACTACTCTAGGCAGTCCCCCATGCCAATAGTAATATGATTACTTTTAAATTTGAGAACATAAGCATTCTGGTAATTTTTAAAAATGTGTTTTCCTCTCCCATGAAGCATGACACACAAATGTTAGAACGGAAATGACCTTATTCAAGGACAAACTTATTTACAAAAATTATTTTAAATATTATATTTTCTTATGTGTGCTTAATTACAAGTGTATGACCATCATGGAGTAAATGACAGTAAGAGACATCTCTGATCTAGGGATTCTCAAGCTTCTTGAGAATTGGAAAAAAAAAAAATATTCTGAACAGACGATATGGCACTTAGACCAGTGGTTCTCAAAATGTTTGATGTCGTAGCATACTTGGAGTCCTACAAAACATCATATACTCACTATACACACAAAATTAATAAATAATATGTAAAAAAAGCAAAGAAATACAGAAGTAATTAGAAAGTGCTACGTACTTTTATTCATCATTTAATTTCTGCTTATGAGAAGCTTGGGCATGATGTGTCTTGACGAATTTTTACCCTGGTTCCTGCTGACCTAGGATTGACCCGCTGAACCCCTGATCTAGGATTTCCTAGGACGCAACTAAGAATGTCACCGGGAACACTTGTGCGCATGGGCACATCCTTTGAGAACCACTACTCTAAACAGACTCAAAAGTTTTGAGTTTTCATTAGCAGATATAAGAGAATTTGTATGCTGATGGTTCTCGTGACTCTCTGGTTAAGCAGACTTCTCATTACGCCTTCCTTGCTTTCAGTTCTGCTGCTTGTACAACTTATGATTCTAAATTCATTAAATTGTTGGATATATTGTAATGACATTATTGGATATATTGTAATGCTATTGTTGGATATATTGTAATAATATTGTTGGATATATTGTAATTATATTGTTGGATATATTGTAATAATATTGTTGGATATATTGTAATTATATTGTTGGATATATTGTAATAATATTATTGGATATATTCAATTACATTTTTTGGATATATTGTAATGACATTATGTGGATATATTATAAATTGATATTATTAGGATATATTGTAATGACATTATTGGATATATTGTAATGACATTATTGGATATATTGTAATGATATACATGAACCTCATAGAAGGAGGCTACAAGGCAAAGAGAAAAGAGGAAGACCACGGAGTAGATGGATTCAGGATGTAACTGATGGTTTGAACATGACGGCTGCAGATGCCTATGAGAGAGAGAAATTCCAGAGGACTGTTGGGGTGGCACAGTTTTGCTCAGGAAATATATTTGATGATAATGATACACATGACTGGCAACGTCAAGCGCAACACAACTGGTACAAGATAGAAAACTAAATCTTCCCACGTCGCTTCACTGCAAATGTGGTTAACATAAGATAAAATATATATAAACAGATGGATAAATATTTTGTATTTTCAAAATTACTGCCACGATTAACATCATTTTATCCCCCTTACATCTCAATGTTACTGCAGTTGTCTTTCGACATTGACTTTTGTGTTGGGACATTTTACCTAATTTTCTTTTCAATTCTGCTTCTTCGTTATCCACACGCTATTAATGCAGACGTAGTCAGGACGCATAGTATGGTGTTTCTGGCTGATTCTTGCGTGAAGATATGCTTTCTTTATTATCAGTCCCCCACAATACCCGATTAATGGTCTCAACATGTTTAAAATAAAATACAAAAGTACGTGTCTACCAACATTTTGTTACCAGTGCCAAACTTGGTCTCTGACAGCAACACACCACGGAAAGCTCACCACGTGTGAAATGAAATGCTTGAGGAAGGAGGTGGGGGTCAACATGAGAGATAGACTACGAAATGAAGACATCAGAAGCAGAGTGGACTTAGCTTCATACACCGAATACATTGAAAGACAACAAATGCAGTGGTTTGGACATTTAATGAGAATGGAATACAACCAACCACAAATAACAGCATTCAATAAAAATAGATCAGGTACTAGAGCTAAGGGAAAACCAAGATAGATGTAAAGACAATATCAAGACCATACCAAATAAACACAGATATAACACAACAAGGGCGACTCATCTGGCCGTGGAACACACATTAAAGCTCATATCCCTACGATGAACGGCACGAGTGGACAATCAATTTCCGCATCCACCTGGGAAAATACAGTAGATAACTGGATACCTTCCTCTTCTTCTTCTTCTTCTCGGTCGTTATTTTCGGCCATTTTGATCATTTTTATTGTGATATATAAATAGCCTACACCAAGAACGGATGTGATACGTTCACATCTTCAGTACCATTTGGAGCTCTAGTGCTTGTTCTTCTACGACGTGTCCGATTTCAACCAGCGTTTACTGGGTTCGCTCTCCGTTAGCCTTGGTGTCTGTCCCCAGTCGACCTGCAAGGCAGCAGGTTACAATAGGATATGAAGTCACTTCACATTTCTAGGTTCTAGTGTGTATGAGGTAGAAGGACCAATTCCTTCCCTCACGTGTGAAAGTTGTGTGGAATTGAACCCAGAATATCTTGTGTCCAAATCGATAGTCGAAAGTTTATGCATTACGCTCATCGACCCCACTCTCAGTTTATACTGCTTCAAAATATTGACTTAAGGTTTTGCAAATTTATGTACACTTAACAAAGGTCAACACTTCTCTACTTCCTCACTGTTGGTTTATCATAACGTGTCGTCGACCTGGGAGGTCTGGTGTATAACCTTACAAGGACGCACTTGTAGGACACGAATGTTGCCCTTCAAGTGACATTACCATGCTGTAGCTGACACTCGGCAACAGGGTTTAATAGACTCGAAGGAAAGCTCGTTCAAAGTAATCTTACTTCTTAAACGAACCGTTCTTCATACATTGAGATTCGTCTTCTTCTTCTTCTTCCGTTTGCCCACTATGACTTCAGGCGTTGTCAGTGCGTACTACTTCTGACTAATTTTTGCGTGAAGAATCAAATCTACAGGATTAAATTCTCGACTTTCCATACACCGTCTTATTATTTAATTGATTGATTGATAAGACCATCATGATTGCACTTCGTCTAGTAGTCAGGTGTCTTCCAATCTATTTCTTACGCAGGAAAGTCTCAGCGGTAGTGCGCGAACACTGTAGCACCGTCTATAATCCCCATGCAAATTTAAGGATAGCAAACAAATGTGCAGGAATTATTTTTTAAATGTTGTTTAGCAAAATCCTGTGAAAGAGCAAAGATAACAATCAACCAAGCCACCTGAGCAGCGCAAGACAAAAACAGAAAACCACGACACTGGGCAACAACCCGGTAGCAGTGTGACGACAAAAGAAGAACGGTTGTCACACAAGCCACTAGAACAGCGCAATACATAAACAGAAAACCACAACTCTTAGCAACAACACGGAAACAGTGTGACAACAAAAGAAGTAGAAAACGTTGCCCGTTTTTGTCCGGACATCAACTTTCCATCATGCTTTTATAGATTTTACACTACTAAGGGATTTTTTAGTTGCTCAACATCGACACTGCACCAATATTATTTCGTCCTTCTCCGATAGAAATATGAACTCGATATCACCTACATCAAGATCAGGGAGTCAGTGGAAAAATCGTACCATTCGGGAAATGGACCGATAACTTTTGAAGTGAGTTGCGAGCAAAGTACCCCTGCGCCACAAAGACCTCCAACTTTACTCAACTTATGTCAATCATACGCCCGTCTGCCCAGCGTGTTCGTAGCGCGTTGGACTACGGGTGACTATCCCTCTGTGTGTGCGTGTTCAATTCCGCGGGATGGCAGAAAAAGCCACAGATTCCCAGATTTACGGTGTTCGTGGCACCGAACCGAAGGGTTACGATGTCCATGGCACCGAGCCGAAGAGCTGATAGGCTCAACCTCAAGTGCTTCTGGATCGGAAAAAATCCACCAAAAAATGTCAACCATGCTTTCTGATTTAACTGACAATTCAGAACCTCGCATTAGCCACGATACAAGTGTTCTAATGTTATCAGTTATATGAGGACTATCATCATAGCACTTCGGACATGTCCATAGGCGCCCCGATCTCCACTTCAATAAATCCATCAGCGTCTCGCGGCCCAACACGACAGTTCGATGTTGAATAATCAATCTTTTTTGTATATTTGATATGTCGTTCTTTTCATGCTGTACAAATATCGACATCCATCTCTCTCCTCAAGGTATTTCTTCCAATGTGCTGAAATGGATTGCGTTTCTTTCCTAACACATTCTATGTACAATCTACTTCTTCTTCACACACTCCATATCGACCACTTATTTAACCACTCTTTGTGATCTGTATGTGATCCGAGCCTAAGAGCGATTGCACGTTGTCCCAGTTATGCACCGACAAGTAGGCAAGCACATCCGATTTCTGCGACGCTTTTTGTTAACGAGGGTAGCTTGCCTAGGCCTCTACCTCAGTTGCCTTGAAGATCACAGTGCTATTATTCTGTGCTCCCCTTGCGAGCACCAGCAATACACGAGCAATTCTCTGTACATTGACGTCTAAGCTATCTAGTATTACGTTTCATTATTCAAACAGCTACTTGTTCCGTTGTACTCTTCACATAATTATAAACACATTTTTTGTTTAGTTATGTTTTCAAAAACATCCTAGTCGCCATTTTGTTTGTTAAAAGCTTGGAGACCTCTGTGCCTGGAACAGGGCATCACTGACGCACAAGGACGATTTATGATAGCACTTTGTGAAGCGGATCCGAATCTCAAGCAATCCACTTTAGAATATTTACACCAACTTAATAGTCAGCTAGATTTTTTTACCCTTTCTTTTCGTTTTTTTTCTCTCTTCGTTCGCTGGTTATTAATTCTTCTTCTTCTACGCTCCATATCAACCACTTTTAACCACTCTGTGATATTGTGATATGTAAATATCTACCAACTAAAGCTAACTGTCTGGTTCATCAGCTGCCACCTGGGAGGAGGAAACTGGCTACTACATAAGCAGTCTTCCCCCTTCCTAAGTGGCAGTTTTGTTTTTGTTCTCTTTTTTTTTTTTTTTTCGTCCGCTTTCAACTCAGACGAAGTTTCATCTCTGAAACTGATTTTTGCGTGAAAATCCGTTTTTTCCCATTTCTTACAATGGCAGCAGCGTGCACATTGTAAATTACTTTACATTGGCAGCCATGTGCTCAATGTACTCGTAATTAGTATTCCCTCGCCATACAGGCAGATTTTCTCCGACTTCAGAGGTACTCACATTATCGTCCTGAGTAAGACCAGGGGACTCGAACAAATGCAGGACAGTAGGTTCGAACCCGAGCTATGAGACGTCAGCTAGCAGGCCGAGCTACTATCAACTACTCTAGGCAGTCCTCCGGTGGCAGCTGATGAACCAGACAGTTAGCTTTAGTGTGTAGTTGGTAGATATTTACTCTCTTATTAGCAGACTGTAGTGTTTGCAAGCCAAAGATACTCTCTAAGCAGATGGCAACACTAAAACGAGACATCGACGTAGAGAAACCAATTGACGTAGTTGTGTAGTAACGGTCAGTTAGAAACATTTTAGTAAACAAAGAAGGGACGACATAAACATTGGGCACGACCAGACGTGTTGTGTGTGTCTAGATGTGATACCATAAATAAATATGCATCTAAGTCAATCATAACAGTGTTTGAGTTATGTGAATACTACACAATGTAACACCATCATCCATCATGGTATATATAGTCGTCATCAGGAGTAGCTACCATCACTCTGTCGATACTGAACATCGCTTCCACACAACTAATATGCTCCTATACCAACTACTGCTCCTATAAACAATATGTATGTGGTCTGAGCCTAAGAGCGATTGTACGTTGTGCAAGTTATGCGCCTGACAAGTAGCCAGCACATCCGATTTCTGCGATGTTTTTGTTTACTAGAGTAATTCCTTAGGTCCTACATCAGTCGCCTCTTACGACATGCCTCGTAGGTCTCAGTGGTACTATTCTTTGCTTCCCTTGCAGGCTCCAGCACTAAAAAGTCGACTATTAATTCAAATACCCGGACCGCGCCGTTCTTTTCACGACTGCATTTTGTTCCAGAGACCCCTAAGATTCTTGTCGGAGCTACGGAGTTCGTGCTTTGTGCAATACTCTCGACAGGTGGGGTGCCATTTCTGCCGAGAGGACCCAGCCAAAGGGGCATCCAGTGCAATGAAGTCACTCCTTCGACTTAAATAAACCCTTTTAATTAACAAACAGGAATACTGCTGAAAGAGGGACTGCCTAGAGTAGTTGATAGTAGCTTGGCCTGTTGGGCTGTGAGACGCCTCATAGCTCGGGTTCGAACCTACTGTCCGGCATTTGTTCGAGTTTCCTGGTCTTACTCAGGACGATAACGTGAGTACCTCTGAAGTCGGAAAAATCTGCCTGTATGGCGAGGGAATACTAATTACGAGTACATTGAGCACGGCTGCCAGTGTAAAGTAATTTACAATGTGCACGCTGCTGCCATTGTAAGAAATTGGAAAAACGGATTTTCACGCAAAAATCAGTTTCAGAGATGAAACTTCGTCTGAGTTGAAAGTGGACGAACGATAAAAGAAAAAAAAAAAAAAAGGAAAATAAAAAACCTGCTGAAAAGCGATGCCTGTACTCTATCAATACTTATGTAAATAATCGCCCGTTTGGTGCCAGGGCCGCAAGGAAGCAAAGAATAGTATCACTGCAACCTACAATGCATGTCGTAAGAGACGACTGATGTAGGCACTAGGGATGATACACTAGTAAATAGAAAGCATCGCGGAAATCGGATGTGCGATGTGCGATCATATTACATAACAGACTGACATGTACTTGTAGGCGCATAACTGGCACAACCTACAATCGCTCTTAGGCTCAGATCACATATAAATCACACAGAGTGGTTAACAAGTGGTTGATATGGAGCGTTCGTCGAAGAAGAAGAAGAAGGATGTAAATAATAATATTATTGATCAAAGTAAACATTGATATCATTTGTGAACAACATAACAAGTTTGTATTGCTCAAAACCACCCGTGTGTTACCAGGGCTCATGAAGGGAGCAAAGAATAGCACCACTGCAACTTGCAAAGCATGTCGTAAGAGGCGACTGAGGTAGAGGCCGCCTGAGTGGTTACCGGGCCCAAATTGGGGTGTAAAGAATATAACCACTGTTACCTACCACACATGTCGTAATAGGCGACTAAGGAGGTTTGGCTGAAATCGGATACATGTGTCCTAAACGTGTAGAAGTCTATGCGTTTAGGGGCCTACCAAACTAGTGTGCAACGTATACACGTTCTTGGCAAAGATCAAACATATCACAAGAGTGATTAAAATTGGTCGTAAAGAACGAACGTAAAGAAGAAGGAGAAGAAGAAGAAGTAGAAGAGGTAGATGCCTATTGAAGTTACCTAGTAAATAAAAAGCGTTGCAGAAATCGGATGCTCCCATAGCCGCATAGCGTAAATCGCTCTTAGACTCAGATTCCATTTAAATCACAAAGAGTGGTTTAACAAGTGGTAGGTATGGAGCTTTCGAAGATGAAGAAAAATTGCACAGAAACGGAAAGAAACAAAACGACAGCTCAAGTGTAACACTATAGTCCGTTCAACTTGTCATACCCACAGATAAAAATTTGTATCTTTGTAACCATTTTATGAAATAACTTGAAAACTTGCATGTGAACTACACATGTTCCGGACGCTACCAAATATTTTTGCCATTCAAACAATCATACCATCTAGAAGTTTCCTTCTTTGTGCTATATATTTAACGCATCCATTGGCATGGTTAGAAAACTCATTTTACAGCCATTTACTTCATTGATGACAAAAATAGTAACATTCAGGACGAATTCCGTGTATTTTTGAACGATTCTTGCATTTCCATGAAGAAATGACCAAAGACTCGGCTTGAACATAGTAAAAAATTGACGTCATTAGTGCGAACGGACATTTAGTTAAAGGCGTATATCGAAATTAGTGTGATGCTATTGGGTCATAACTTCTCAAAACAGACATTGATATAACATTTCTAATGAGTTTGAAGTTACAATGCAAAAGTATCATTATTGCTATACGCATTTCCGCAAAGAGACACATATGGGTCATCTGTACTACAGTATACAAGAACCAGAGAAAGAGCTATTATATTACACTGATTCCTCCATAAGTTAGTACGCACACTGTAACGAAGAAGTAGCAATCTGAAAAAAATTTCTCCAGCAGCTCCGCCATAACAAAGTGCTATAGAAAAGTTCTTAGAACATCATGGACAGAGAAGAGAAGAAACAAAGACATCCTACAAGACCTGAATATCAAGGAGCATTGGCTCACAAATAACATCATGTCCCGGAAGATGAAATATTTTGGCCACATTAAACGTCACAGTGGTCTGCAGAAGAGTAATGGAAGGCATGGTTCCTGGAAAACTAGGCAGGGAACGACCAAGACGAAGATGGCAGCAGGACATCAAAGAAACCCTGAACATGACGCTGTAAGAGGCAGGAGAAATTGCAAGCGATATAGAGATTTTCAGGCGGGCTGTGAGGAATGTGAGGTTCCCAAGGACATCTATTCTGATCTCCGCTCATTGCCAGGTCCCAAGCCTGGACGTGAAATGGGAGTGGCATTATGACATGACAGCTAACGTTAACTGTAATGTAAGTTATTTAAAAGCAATAATACAACTAAGTCTGCATTTCTTGTTTATTTCATGACTGTATTGCAATTATCAACATTGGCCCCCATGTATAAGCTGAGATGATACGCCTTTGCATGAGACTTGTCATCAAATGTCATATATGTGCGTTTACTGTAAAAACTAAAATGCTGTATCAGACTAGCCAAATATGCTGCCAACATCAAAGGAAACCGTTATATTACAAAATCCAGGTTTCCTATAGGAATTTCTTCCATCAGACATTTGCGTCGGTATAATTCTAAGGTTTGGTGCAAAGTTTCGCTACTGTGGAACTGATGGTTTTGCTACAATTCGCATTGGACTGTGGGCATGAGTTGTTGAACGGACTATAGGACTGTAGTTTCGTATTGTAATAGCCGTCCATCGCAAGCGAAGATGACAACAGCCTCAGATGTGTGCTGCTGCACCTCTCTGGTGTGTACGGAGGTGACTGTAGAGTCCAATCCTAGAACACAATTCTCTACCACAGGTGGGGCATACATGATCAAGGTTAGACATGTGGCTGTTGTGTGTTCTGTCTTTTCACGGAGCTCGTTTTCTCTGTGCATCAACGGCACGACGATTCTCAGCTATGGGAGAACCTTTGAAGACAGAAGGCAGTCCTGATAGCGGAAGTGGGAGGAAGGAAGGGGGGTTGCACTGATAAAAGGAAAGCAGGCTTTCACGCAAAAATAAGTCAGGAGCGCTATACCAGAGACCATAACTCTGCCTGAATGTATAGCTGACGAACGCAAGAAGAAGAAGAAGAAGAAGAAGCTATGCGGGTTCCTCTTGTGTCGTTACATCGCCATTTTTGGCAACCTTGCGCCTGGGATTCCCAGCGTATGGTTTCAATATTGCAGCATTTCAAATTGTACCTAATATAGGACTAACCCTTTCTGCACTAGTAGCTAGATAATAAACATTGGCCAGACTGTCAATCACTCTGGTTCAGAGCAGTTTAGACACGTCGATTTAATGGCTAACTATCTTGTATATTAAACAATTAATAAATTAATGATTGTCTAGTCCGCCATGGTCACGTGGTTGTTTTACGAACGTGTCCTAATTTTACAACTATATTATTATAATTATATTCAATTTTACTCTTTTGTATGTCTGTGTTTAATTTATGTTGACATTTTCATTTCAAACTTTTAATAACTTTGTTTATTTTTTTAATGTTTTTTTCTACTCTTTCTTGTTTTTGATTCACGTTTGACATACTATAGTTGTTTAATAGTATTACACGTGCTTGGAGGCAATTTACTTATGTTAGTATGAGTCACAGCTGTCCAACTGGCGCCCGTGTCATACAGACAAGCCAACCTATGTTACTCTGAAGGCTTAGTATTAATCAAAATTCATATTCTTTGTTTCGGTTTCGTATGCTCGTCTAAACCATGAGATGGGTTGCCTCCAGTGGCGGCTCGTCATTAAAGGTCAGTAGGGCCGGGCCCAACCAAAAATAATGTATAACGTGTATATATTATTTTATATATTAAAATATAGCAACCAAAAATATGATTTATCCGGGAAAAATGTCTGGCCCCACCAACAAAAACGATCACGAGCCGCCACTGGTTTCCTGCATGAAGCTGCATGTAAGTTGGAGTTCTTCGAGAGTTCCCCATAGCTTGCTCAGTATGCTTCATTCATGAGGCCATATTTCGTTTCCTTGGTGTATGTATGATGGACATGACTGCAGGATGTGCTCTGGAGTCGGTGTTTCTGTCTTGCATGCATATTGTGCAGTCTGGGCAGGCTTTATTCTGTGCATGTGCAGGTGGTTGAGCCTGGTGGTTGACATTATCTACATAACAGACTGACATGTACAAAAAAGAACCCCTGGTAGCTGAACTCGATTCAAGTAAACATCAAATCAGCTGCTCTGGCCAAATTTATTTAAAAGATGGAAATAAAATTCCTACAAATATTCATCTTCTTCAACAGTATATCCCAGACATTTGCCGGAGCTACGGCGTTATTCATGGGACTTGTCTGTGAGGAAAAAGATACAGGAGAACATATGGTTATCTACGGAAGTGCAATGCTGATGGTGCGATCAATAAATCACTAATTCACTATATCAATCACCCAATCAATCAATGAATCAATCAATACTTAAATCAATCAATCAACCAGTCATCTATATGACTGATTAATTTGTCAGCTATTAAATCAAAAATCGAAATCAAATAGAAAAAGAAAATAGAAATAGCTTCAGAAAAGTAGTGTCACTTATTTGTGCATCGTCCCCGTTTATACTAAAAGCCTTCATTGTAACACTTCTATATAATAACTACTTTTTGTGTGTGTTCTCTTCTTCTGCTTCTTCTGCTTCTTCTTTACGTTCGTTCTTTACGACCAATTTTAAGCACTCTCTGTGATATGTTTGATCTTTGTCAAGACGTGTATACCTTGCATATTGGTTTGGTAGGCCCCTAAACGCATAGACTTCTACACATTTAGGACACATGCATCTGATTAACCCAAACCTCCTTAGCGCCTCTTACAGGTCAAGCGTGGCAGATAACAGTGGTTCTATTCTTTACACCCCAAATTTGGGTCCGGTAACCACTCGGGCGGTGTATGTTCTAATAATAGTAATCATGTGATCTAACCAGTCATGTGATATTTACAGCTCACTATATATATTATATCATTTCGGATTAAATTATGAATTTCTCAATTGTTACAATTATAACCAGTTTATGTTTTTCTTGATGTATTCTGTAGAAGATGCGATACTGACAGAGGTGAAAACTTAACTTCTAATTTCTGTTGTAAACAATGGAAGAAAACTGTTATAAAGCTTTTTTTTTTCTTCCTGATCCAGAAGCACTTGAGCTTTTCAGCTCTTCGGCTCAGTGCCATGGACATCGTAACCCTTCGGCTCAGTGCCACGAACACCGTAAATCTGGGAATCTGTGGCTTTTTCTGCCATCCCGCCGAATTGAACCTGCACACACAGAGGGATAGTCACCCGTAGTCCAACGCGCTACAAACACGCTGGGCAGACGGGCAGTTATAAAGCTTTAAATAACGATAGCGAGGTTTCCAAGGACATCTGTGAACGAAAGTTCATTCAACTTGTAGCGTCGGCTGAGGGAAGATTGAGGTTAAATATCCTGGGAAGGCTTGCCAGGGGTCACTGGAAACCCTGATCATGTTCATAAATATTAGTAGTTGTACTCGTGCTTCGCATGGAAATTCATAATTTGATTCTGTAGTTACGTGCGTGACTTTTCTCAAAGGGGACTTGGTTCAGGAAAATGCAGTTTAGCAATGATACTTTCGTGGTCAGAGTTTACACAGTTGTCGCATGTCTATCATCCACGCCTTGCTGTGAGGGACTAGTTTTAAACCGAGTCCTGCCCGCCTGCCCAGCGTGTTCGTATCGCGTTGGACTGCGGGTGACTAGCCCTCTATGGGTGCGGTTTCAATTCCGCGGGCTAGCATAAAAGCCACAGGTTCCCCAGATTCACGGTGTTCGTGGCACCGAACCGAAGGGTTACGATGTCCATAGCACCGAGCCGAAGAGCTGAAAAGCTCAAGTGCTTCTGGATCGAAAAAACCAAAAACAAACCCAAGTCCTTCCAAATTTCATACTTTCAAACGCTAGGAAATCAAAAATACCATACAATGATTTCTGTCAGCAGACAAAGCAGAAGACAAAGCACAGCACTATCCCTTCTCAGAAGATTTCATTGCATCCTCAGCCATCACATGCACAGAATAAATCCTGCACAGATTGCACAGTGTACATATAAGACTAAAACAAAGACTCCAGAGCACATCCTGCAGTCATGTCCATCATACATACACCACCGAAACGAAACATGGCCTCATGAATGAAGCATACAGATCAAGCTATGGGAACTCTCGAAGAACTCCAACTGACATGCAGCTTCATAGAGGCAATCCATCTCATGGCTTAGACAAACATACGAAACCGATCGCAGAGAAGACGAGTCTAGCCTGTTTTTGCAAGATAATCCTAGATTAGTTCTAGTTTAATATATTTTCTGTAAATAAATATAAATTATAATGTTGCAGACTTTATTGCGTTAAGTAAGAAATAACTCGTGGAGATGATTATACGTCGTTTATAATGAGAAGTTGATATGTTCGTAAACACGTAAAACAAAGTACTACAGTTTTACAAAATACATAAACAGTGACGATAAACAGCAACGTTTCGACCAAAAGGCCTTTATCAAACAAACAATACAACAAGAATGACGAATTTCGAGGAACACTACAAATGGACGAACATGTGGAAACATTCAAACCTATCTGATGAAAATCTGGGAATAAAAAAGAACAACGAAATGAGTGCAACACAAAAACCGAAAGTGGAAAAGGAGAGAAACAATAAACAATATAGTGGATAAATGACACATATATGGAGCAAACACACATATAGATAACAAGGCACGAGATAAGACAGTACTAAGAAGCATAGGAATGTAATGCGTTGAGTCCAAGAGGTCGCAAAGTGCCATAGAATGAAATAAACGGTTCTCCAGGGCGAATCGACTGCGATCATCGGAGGAACATGATCGGATGGCTGTGACCTTGACATCGTCAACTCCTGAATGGCCAGTATCATTGAAATGAGTGGCCACAGGAGTCAAAGAGCATTGGCGAATATCGCGTAAGTGTTGGGCGAATCGGTCACTGAGCCTCTTACCGGTTTCACCAATATAGGCCTTATGGCATCGTTTGCAGGTGATAGCATGATGATATTGCGGACTCACACGTGAAACTGTCTTGAATGGTATAGGTAGCTTTTGAAAAGAGACAGTACGGGTCTGTATTACATATGCACATGTATTACAGCGCCGACGGCCTAACTTAAGTTAGAAACCAAATGTGCACTACAACGCATGCGTTGTATCGCTGCCAACCACTCACACCTTCTATCTGACTTGGATTCCTCCCAGTCCCTACTTCTACAACGTCTACGTAGTCTCACTTCTACGAATATGCTCCTTTACTCCCTTATTCGTTTCACCATCCACGTTCTCAACAGACAACTGCATGAATTTATTTGCATGCATCATCAACAAAACTTGACCTTCTTCTGCCCTTACCTTCTACCACTCCTCTCAATTGTCCACAACTATCTTCTCCTCCCACCCAGGTTGTCTGCATCCCTCCAGACCTTCTCTTATCTGACAGCGAGAGATGTGTTTTAAGTAAGGAGTGCTCTATCACACCTCCGTCGACGTGATGACATTGTTATCAAACCCGCTGATAAAGGTGGTGCCATAGTCGTATGGAGTAAAGAACTATATCTTCAGGAAGGCCACAACCAACTACTCAACACCCTATTCTACAAAAATATTCCTTCTGATGCCACACTATCCAACAATAGTAAGGTCCGTACAGTCATCAAGAACCTCATTGCCTCCAAAGACCTTCCTACCGGCGCATCATCACTATGTGTCATCGACAGTTGTTTGGGCAAACCCGCATTCTATATGCTCCCAAAATT
This sequence comes from Arion vulgaris, assembly GCA_020796225.1. NCBI lineage: Eukaryota > Metazoa > Mollusca > Gastropoda > Stylommatophora > Arionidae > Arion > Arion vulgaris. The sequence continues at coordinate 59,387,983 of CM036758.1, read as the reverse complement.
CATAAACTTCACAATCCTGGTAGGCCTATTGTTTCTGCTTGCTCTTGTCCTACGGAACATATCTCCGCATTCATTGACAGTATCTTCAACCTTATAGTCACCACACTACCTTCATTCTTGAAAGATACTAACAACACTTTGTCTGTTTTTTCTTCTATTAAGTTGTTGCCTGGCAGGACTTATTGCCTCTTCCTCCTTGATGTCTGCTCACTGTATACCTCTATACCTCATTCTGACGGACTTCAAGCTCTCCAGTTTTTTCTCGACAGGAGAACTAAACCTCTTGTCTCCACCTCGACTCTCCTTCGTCTTGCAGAACTAGTTCTCACTCTCAACTCCTTTCAGTTCAATGACCAGTTCTTCGAACAGATTAGTGGGGTCGCCATGGGTACTAAAATGGGACCCAGCTATGCTTGTCTATTCATGGGTCATCTTGAACACTTAGTATGGAACACCTATGATGGCCTTCTTCCGTCCGTGTATCATAGATACATCGATGATTGTATTTGAGTTACCGATATGTCTGAAGCCGATTTGTCACGCTTCATTACCTTCATCAATGCCTTCAATCCTGCTATTCGGTGCACCTCTCACATCTCTACCTCCTGTGTCAATTTTCTTGACATCACTATCACCATCAGCCTATCCACTATCACTACATCAGTATACTACAAGCCTACTGATACACATAGCTTTCTTCTGTATACCTCTTCCCATCCCCAGGCTTGTCTGACTCTTTACCTTTCTCTCAACTTCTACGCCTTCGTCGCCTCTGCAGCGAGGACGACGATTTTCTTGATAGAGCTCATGAGATGCTTGATTTCTTCCGCCAGCGCCTATACCCGGAGAATGTGCTTACATCTGCCATGCATCGGGTTCAGCTAATTGCTCGCCAGGAGGCCCTCTCTCACATACTTAGAAACCCCAAGTCTGACAGGGTTAAACTTATCTTAACTTTCCACCCTCATAGTTCCCTGGTGAAAAGGTCTTATTCCATCATCTCCTATTCTTCAGTCTGATCCTGAGACACGTTCAGTCTTCCAACACTATCCTTTGGTGGCGTACAGACGGGACAGAAGCCTCAAGGATTTGTTGGTACACAGTCGCCTCAAGCCTAACATCCAGAGTCACTTTGGCACCATCCAATGTGGCCGTCGGCGCTGTAATACATGTGCATATGTAATACAGACCCGTACTGTCTCTTTTCCAAAAGCTACCTATACCATTCAAGACAGTTTCACGTGTGAGTCCCGCAATATCATCTATGCTATCACCTGCAAACGATGCCATAAGGCCTATATTGGTGAAACCGGTAAGAGGCTCAGTGACCGATTCGCCCAACACTTACGCGATATTCGCCAATGCTTGGACTCCTGTGGCACTCATTTCAATGATACTGGCCATTCAGGAGTTGACGATGTCCAGGTCACAGCCATCCGATCATGTTCCTCCGATGATCGCAGTCGATTCGCCCTGGAGAACCGTTTTATTTCATTCTATGGCACTTTGCGACCTCTTGGACTCAACGCATTACATTCCTATGCTTCTTAGTACTGTCTTATCTCGTGCCTTGTTATCTATATGTGTGTTTGCTCCATATATGTGTCATTTATCCACTATATTGTTTATTGTTCCTCTCCTTTTCCACTTTCGGTTTTTGTGTTGCACTCATTTCGTTGTTCGTTTTTATTCCCAGATTTTCATCAGATAGGTTTGAATGTTTCCACATGTTCGTCCATTTGTAGTGTTCCTCGAAATTCGTCATTCTTGTTGTATTGTTTGCTTGATAAAGGCCTTTTGGTCGAAACGTTGCTGTTTATCGTCACTGTTTATGTATTTTGTAAAACTGTAGTACTTTGTTTTTACGTGTTTACCTATTTTTCCAAGTTTTACTGCAGTCTCCACCCTTTTTCGATATATGTTCGTATAGGCCCTCTTGACTACTGCCGTTGTTTGTAATGCATGGGGAATTTTTGTCTTCTCGGCAGTCCTGGTTTGCCTTCTACCTACTGCTACCCTAGGAGAAAAACACACACACACACTCATTAAGAGAGAGATAGAGAGATAAAGAAGCACCAAAACACACACATTAAGAGAAAAAAAACACACACACACATTAAAGAGTCGAAAAGCACACATACACACACGCACAAACACACTGAAACACATATTAGGAAAGAAAAACGTAGCACACCCACACACACACAGAGCTATATTTAAATAATGTTGGTTGATAACACACACTAATCGTCAATATCAAGCCCTACAAAAAACTCACACTGCGCTGTATACATTACAGCTATTGACATACTCGGCTTCTGTGAGCAACAGATGGTGTTACACAAACGTAGATCAATGCATACTTAACCTCAATCAGCATACAAACAATCAATCATTCAGTCAATCACGCAGGCGGTGATATAATGAGGAGATTATAAAGTTATTTCTAAGTCGAAGTGGGTGAAATCAATTAGGAGACCATCATCATCATTATCAGGTGCCGTGTCTGCTAGCGTAGGTGATCATGGATCTCCACATAGTAAAAAAGCTGCAGAACAAATGATATTTTCGCAGATCCAAGCCCAGCGAAACGGATCGTAAAAGAGAACATGTACACACGAAGGGAATGGAAGTGTGGGGGACTGACTGTCAGCGAGACAGACTCAAAACACTTGCCGTAGAAGAAAAACCTGACCTACACGAGTAAGGTAGCATACACAAAGTAGGGGCCTAATTTCAACAGGGGCTCAACGTCAGTCGTTCTTGTCAAAGATTAATTATATATCACAATAAGAATAATACAATTTTCGCAAGAACGAACGCATAGAAAAAGAAGAAGAAGAAGAAAAGGGATCGCCACAAATCTCTGTCCCTGGTGTTTGCTATGATCTCTGATGTTGACGCTCTTCCATGCCATGAAGTCAGACTTTCCAAATTTTATGTCTCGTTCTTCCTTTCTAGTCTCATCGATTTTACCGGTTGTCACATTGTGTTCTAAACCTCCCTTTCTCATTACATTTCCGACAAAATGAGGAATGCCTCTTTCTTATATTGATGATAAGCTTTCTCTGTGTCTTGGCCTCATTTAACACCTCCACATTAGTCATTTTAGTAGTCCATGAGATTCTCATCATTCTTCTGTAAAACCACATCTCTGAGGCCCTCAGAGATTTTTCAATCTGTTTGTTTATTGTCCATGACTCGCATCCGTATGTTAGTATTGGTTCTATGTAGCACTGTATAACTCTAATTCTGCCTTTTGATCGAAACATCCATCGTGTGGTGCACGGGCCCGCAATTGAAGCAAAGAATAGTACCACTGCGACCAACATGGCATGTCGTAAGAGGCGACTGATGTAGGAGCCTGAGGAAGCTACCATAGTAAATAAAAAAGCGTCGCAGAAATCGGATGTGTTGGCCTACTTGTAGGCGCATAACTGGCACAGCGTACAATCGTTCTTAGGCTCAGATCACATACAGATCCCAAGGAGTGGTTTACAAGTGATCGATATGAAGCTTTGAAAGAAGAAGAAGGTGAAAAAGTCGTTGAATATTGTTTTTTTTTGTTTACTTTGTAAAACTACAGTAATTTATTTTTACGTGTTTTGAATAATCTCTTTTATGGAATTGTCTCCGATATATCTCGCATTTCTCAGTAAAGCCGTTTCAGGATTTCCAAAAGCCGTCTTTACTGTCTTGAACCCTTTGCCTCCCGCTTCAAATCGTTTCTTTTCATAGAGTGTCCAACATATCAAATGCTATATATATCCTATATTAATGTATGGCTCGAAACATGGCAATGAACAAGCAGTTAGAAGACAGAATTGATGTATTTGAGATGTGGATATATAGAAGAATAGGCAGAGTTTCATGACAGAAAAACAGACAAATAAACAAGTTTTAGAAAACTAGGCATGAAGAAACAATTATTAAGAGAAATAAAATTCAGACAAGTAAGATTTTGGGCAAAAAAGACATGACACGATGATAAAATCTTTACTAGAGGGGAAAGTTGAGGGAGGAAGAGCAAGAGGAAGACCGAGAGATTAGTGAGTACTTTCTTATTGGGCCTGTGGGCGGCACATAGGCAGAAGGTCATAGTTCTCCATGTCTCGCGGTTCGTTGCTATCTGTTTTAGGTCTTTAATGTTTACTAGGCCCATCGTTGAGCCTTCTCTGGTGATGGTTCTACGCAGAGTCTCTCTTGGTCTTCCTCGTTTTCTTTTCCTCTGGTGTCCATATGAGGGATTGTAGTGGAGTCTTCTCTCATCCATTCTAAGTGTGTGGCCGATGTAGTTCCAGCGGCGCTTTCTTATAAAATTTGATACATTTTCTTGCTTGGTCTCTTGTCTTATTTGTGTATTGGGTCTGAAATCTGACCATTTGACGTTCAATATTTCTGAAATCTGACCATTTGAGGTTCAATATTAGAGATAAGTGGCAGGAAAACTTTAAGAAATGGACAGGTTACAGTCTGGCAGAGTGCAACACCAAAGCGAAAGACAGAGGATGCTGGAGATTCATTGCAGCCAACCTTCGACGTGGAGACGGCACTTGATGATGATGATGATGATGATGACTATGTTGTTGACCAGACATTTCTCTGATTTCATCACTTCTACTAAATTCTCTATAACTTTTGTATACACGTAGGCAAAGATGCCACTGAAACATATAGTTACAAAGTTCTGCATGTTTAACCCTTTCGTCATTCCGAGCCAATATACTGGCACTCATTATTTTGTAAGATGACGCAAAACCTGTGTACCGGCTATTTCACTATACGTTGCAATATAAATAGGTAAATAAAATTACGGAATGAAAGGGTAAAACACACAGAAAAATCACATACAGATCAGATAGTGTGCTGATACATGCTATGAGAATTTTGGTAACCATATGTTGCCAGAAGATTTCGCATAATACGAGCCTAGATCGAGCTCTGATTTGTCTGCTAAGCAGGAGATTTCAACACCTCTAGGCCTGCTGTGCCTGTTGTATTGAACGCAAGCAGCGCAAGATGTTGCCATCGCCAGGCATGTTGTTGGGACAATGTAATAAGCCGTAATAATAACAACATTGCATACAGCTTTCTGAATCTTACCCTCGATATTTTATTCTCTTCTCCAAAATCATGTTAAATGTGTTTCTGTTAGACGAGTTTGTTAGACTGGTTATTGGTTACTAAACGGACGTTATTGAACTCCGGGCAGACCAATAGGTGCTCAGTCTCCCCCAACAGATATCGAAGAATATACATACTGATGGTTCCCATAGCTCGCTGATTAAACACACACGTCACTCTGCCCCTCAGGCATCAAGTTCTACTTGTAAAATGGGTTACTCCAAATTGCTTAAATCGCTGGGTCAATAGGATCTATTCCCGTTTTGAGGGTATTCTTCGACAGGTCTCGGTGAAGCTTTAAAGCGTTGATTCATTTTTGACGAGAGTTCTGGTCAGAGGCGAATCTTCTCAAATACGTTATTGAATGAACCACCCCTCCCCCCGATTTTACTGTATATTGTCCTTTAATACAGTTGTAAGATTCAAAGAACACTCATTAAATAGTCGCCTGTTGCTATATTCCCTGTTTGGAACAGTTAGTATACATATTATTTACTTCTAAATATGACTGGTGCCATGAACTGGTTGTTGCGAAATTATGTATGAGGTATTTGGAAACACAGTAATCCACATATTATACACAGTAAACACAATTTGTCTGTTTTTCTGTTTGGAGGATTCAAGCATCTTTCAGCCGAGGCACGCTTCTTCAACCTAAGAATGATTCTTTTTTGGTTATATCAGAGCTTGTAGGCCAAGAAACATAAAGAAATAAAATTAATTCTATGCATAGAATCATAGCTTCAGTGTAAATACAAAAGGTTTTCTAAAATTGCTCAAAGACTGTCTGTTGATGGATGGTAAATCAGTTGATAAAGAACAGGTACTGAGACTGCAGAAGTTTCTTATCAAACAATGAATCATAGGAAGCGGTGGCTGGTTTCGTTAATGAGTATCACAACTATTTATCGAGGAACGTCAGCATGCATCGATTTCATCATCTACTGAAGAATCAACTCTTATTTGTCTGCACTGTTTGCAGTGATTTTGTTTAAATTCACAAATAATTAGTAATGGGATTAGCGTATTAACATGCTTCTACTTCTTCTTCTTCTTCTTCTTCTTCTTCTTCTTCTCTTCTTCTTCTTCTTCTACTTAGTCTTCTTTCTCTTCTTCTTCTTCTATTCTTCTCTTCTTCTTCTTCTTCTTCTTCTTCTTCTTCTTCTTCTTCTTCTTCTTCTTCTTTTCTTCTTCTTCTTCTTCTTCTACTTAGTCTTCTTCTTCTTCTTCTTCTTCTTCTTCTTTCTTCTTCTTCTTCTTCTCTTCCTTCTTCTCTTTTCTTTCTTCTTCTTCTTCTTCTTCTTCTTCTTCTTCTTCTTCTTCTCTTCTTCTTCTTCGTCTTCTTCTACTTTCTATTTCCTTCTTCTTCTTCTTCTTCTTCTTCTTCTTCTTCTTCTTCTTCTTCTTCTTCTTCTTCTTCTTCTTCTTCTTCTTCTTCGTCTTCTTCTTCTTCGTCTTCTTCTACTTCTTCTTTCTTCTTCTTCTTCTTCTTCTTCTTCTTCTCTTCTTCTCTTCTTCTTCTCTTCTTCTTCTTCTTCTTCTTTCTTTCTTCTTAAACAGTACTGAGTACTCAGAACGTTTCTTATCAAACAATGAATCATGAACGTTGCTTTTCTTAATGAGTATCACAACTTATTTATCAGAGGACTTCAGCATGCATCGATTTCATCATCTACTGAAGAATCAACTCTTATTTTTCTGCACTGTTTGCAGTGATTTTGTTTAAATTCACAATATTAGTAATGGATTACGTATTAACTGCTTCTACTTCTTCTTCTTCTTCTTCTTCTTCGTCTTCTTCTTCTTCTACTTCGTCTTCTTCTTCTTCTTCTTCTTCTTCTTCTTCTTAATCCTTCACCCCTAGAGAGGCCTAGGTCCACAACCGAGGTCTTTCAAGTCCTCCTATTAAACAACTTTAAGGCCTAGCAGAGGCGAAACTAGTGCGCGTTTCCGTTCGCAGGGAACTACTGCTGCCTTGTAGTTTGATTAGGGACAATCAAAGTCTAGCGGCGCAAACCGTACACAAAACTGGACGGGCGGCAAACCAAGGTGTCCACAAAACGACAGGTTTCGCTGGAAAGATGACACTCATAAGCCCGGGAGGGCAGGCCGTCTAAGGGTTGCTGCCCTAAAAGAAAATAGCAGCCTGCTGTCTTGTGGATTTTGGCTGGGGACAGCAAAAGGCTAATGGAGAGCAAATCCAGTAAACGCTGGTTGAAACCGAACACACCACCGAAGGATAAGCACTTGAGCTCCAATTGGTACTGAAGGTTGTGCACGTACATCCGTTCTTGATGTTTGGCTGTTTATATATCATAATAGAATGATAAAAGCGGCCTAAGAACGAACGCGAGAGAGAGAGAGAGAAAGAGAGACAGAAAGAAGCCCTCCTATTCAAGTCCATATTTTCCAGATCTCTCCACTTCCTCTCCATTTTCTTGCATTCCATCTCCAACTCTCGCCTCCATTTTCCCTGGTGATTCCCTTACTTCCATTAACCTGTGGGTTCCATCGGAGGACATGTCTCGAGATGCTGTCAGGGGGTTTCCTCAGTGTGTGTCATATCCATCACCACCTTCTGCCCTTATATCTTGTTCCACCTGTCGTTGTCCATAAACACGCTTGACTGAAACACAGATGACTTGCCAACAGGAACATAAAATACTATCTACGTTTCATTGTAGAAATATCTACACAGGAGTCGAAATTGATATAAACTGTTTTCATCTCTATTGTCTGAACCTTGAACTTTGAGACCTGTAATTATCAGTTTGTGAATAACAAGATAATTATGCATATTTGGAAGCTTAACCTCTGTACATAATATCTAGTTCATTGATTCTCAAACTAGTGTCTACATGGGGTCCATCATTTTCGCATATTGACTGAGCTGGTCAACATTTAATGCTGGCATATATAATAATCGTTTATTGAGACAGGTTAGAAATAAAAAAAAATGACATTTCAACATTGGATTCTCCGAAAGTTAATTCTTAATTATCATGTTTGTTGGCCTACACGCCCTGATATAACAAAAACAAGGTTCGACTTAGGATGAAAGGGCCGTGCCTTGACTTAACCCTTTCGCTGCTACATACTTTTCGAAGGCTGAGCTAAAAATAGCTACTCTTTGTTTCTATGCCACAAACGTGAATGTACGCCTATAACAGTGACAGTAGAATGTTGAACGTTATAATCGTCTTTAGGTACAGAGAGAAATAATAACTGACGTTAATGCGTCTTTTGAAGTAATGGGCAAAACGTATATATATACGTCCTTAGCAGCTAAAGGGTTAAAGATGCTTTAATCCCCTACTTAACAAACAAACACAGAGGCTAGAAATTTCGGACTTAATTACATAGAGGTGGTTGAACGAGTTGCACAGGATAGAGCGGTATGGAGAAATTGCGTGCAAGGCACTATGTAACGCATAACGATATGATAAAATTATAATAATATCAACATCATGTGCAGAATTTCTCCACCGTAACAATCGTTCTTCTTCTTCTAGTGTTGATCAGCTATGAATTCATGCGTAGTCAGGGCGCTTGGTATGACGATTTTGACTGATTTTTGCGTGAACACCTCCTTTCTTTTTTATCCCTGTCCTCCCGATATACAGACGTCCCTTCTCTTACAGTAAACAGTCTTTCAGAATTTAGTGTTATCATATATCTTATGTCTCCGTTGTTGTTATATTCATTTCCTCTTTCATTTCGTATATTCGTTCTCACTTTCTGTTCTTCATTTTTCATGAATAAATCCCTCCAATCAATCCATCAATCCATCAATCCATCAATCATCTCCCATCAATCCTAACATATGCCAGCGACAGTTGGAAAATGATTAAAGATATAGAAAGCAAGTTGAATGCATTCGAAAATAGATGTCTGCGAAAAATAATGAATATAAAATGGAACGAATTCAGGAGAAGTGATGAAATCAGAGACATGTCTGGTCAACCACTAGTGACATGTCTGGTCAACCACTAGTGACAACTGTTATAAGAAAGAGAAGATGGAGATATGTTGGACACACCTTGAGGAGAAATGATCAACGAATATCAAAGCAGGCATTGAAGTGGGATGCAAAGGGTTCAAGAAAGAAAGGTCGACCTAAAGAGACCCTGAAACGAACTTTGCTGAGAGAGGCAGGAAATATCGGTCTCAGTTCCATGGAGGAGATTGAGCGAGTTGCCCAGGATAGAGTGGTATGGAGAAATTACTTGCAGGCCCTATGTAACGTATAATGGTACGAGAGTAATTATTATTATAAATCCCTCCATAATGATATTTTTAAAATCCTTTATCTCTCTTTCTTCTTCTTCTTCTTCTTCTTCTTCGTCTTTCACTCCTAGGGAGGCATAGTACGCGCAACCAAGGCATTCCAAGCCCTCCTATCTTAGGCCATCTTTTCTTCATCTCTCTACCTACTCTCCATTTTATCAGGTCGCTTTATGAGTCCTTCCTTCTTCTTCTTTATCGAGTGGCGAGATATACATTTTCATAGTTGTTGTTTCTGTAGCTATCTAGTGTTTTTTTTCCGAGGTGGGGTAGATAACCCCAATCTCAATCTCCTTAATCGCCACTTACGACATGCGGGACACTTAACAGTGGTTCTTCTTCTTCTTTGCGTTCATTCTTTACGACCAATTTTAATCACTCTTTGTGATATGTTTGATCTTTGCCAAGAACGTGTATACGTTGCACATTGGTTTGACAGGCCTCTAAACGCATAGACTTCTAAACGTTTAGGACATGTGCATCCGATTTCATACAAATCTCCTTAGTCGCCTCTTACGACATGCGTGGCAGGTAACAGTGGTTCTATTCTTTACACCCCAAATTTGGGCTCCGGTAACCAATCGGGCGACAGTGGTTCTATTATTTACTCCCCTAATTTGGTCCACGGTAGCCACTTTGGCGCCATGTCTCTTTATGATTTCTAAAATACTTCCCTTTCCTCAATTTTAGCTCAGATATAATTTATTGTTAATTCTTCTTCTTCTTCTTCTTCTTCTTCTTCTTCTTCGAACGCTCTATATCGACCCCTTGTTAACCACTCTTTGTGATTTGTGTATGATCTGAGCCTAAAAGCGATTTACGTTGTGCCAGTTATGCGCCTACAAGTAGGCCAGCACATCCGATTTATGGGACGCTTTTTATTTACAAGGGTAGCATCCCTAGCCCCCTACATCAGCCGCCTCTTACGATATGCCTTGTAGGTCACAGTGTTACCATTCTTTGCTACCCTTGCGAGCCCATGCAACACACGAGTGATTTTCAATTCTAAGTTCTTCTTGTGCAGCTATGCTTAATTCTTGTCCTTGTCCATACAGTTTTGAGAACCCTTCATTAACGACTGTATTCATAAATACGTACGTGTTGTTGACATTATCATGATCAAGTACGAGACTGTTTCCTGATTATCTTACTCATATTGTTCATGTTTCTAACTGTTATTTGATGTACACATCATTTGAAAACAGGATTTGCGTCAGTCTGCCCAGCGTGTTCGTAGCACGTTGGACTACGGGTGACTATCCCTCTGTGTGTGCGGGTTCAATTCCGCGGGATGGCAGAAAAGCCACAGATTCCCCAGCTTTACGGTGTTCGTGGCACCGAACCGAAGGGTTACGATATCCATGGCACAGAGCCGAAGAGCTGAAAAGCTCAAGTGCTTCTGGATCGGAAAAAACAACCAAAAAAACAGTATTTGCCAGGACGTTCACTAGCTGTGGCTTAGGGGATAGTGACTCGGTCTATTAACTCCAACGTTCTGAGTTCGAATCACGCTGCGGACAATTTGGTTGCAAATTGTTTCGCGTGAACTTTTACAGAAGGACGGTGTCACCACCCGTTCAGAAAGCAATGACAAACTACTGAAAGTAATAATGCCTAGAAAAATCACAAACAGCTTTAAAAAAGCTGGGGTTGATTCGCAAAGTCCTGTAAAGGATATGCAATTAACTAACTCATTAGTTAAACAGCTTAAAACAGTGATGTACAGCCTTTTTATATAGTGGGTCGCCCCAGATAGATGGTTGTTGAGACGCGGGCGCCATGTGTAGATTGCAGTACTACACTAATTAATAATAACAATAGTCGCATGAGTGGTTACCGGGGCCCAAATTTGGGGTGTAAAGAATTGGGGTGTTACCTGTCACGCATGTCGTAAGAGGCGACTAAGGAGGTTTGGCTGAAATTAGATGCACATATCCTAAACGTGTAGAAGTCTATGTGTTTAGGGGCCTACCAAACCAATGTGCAACGTATACACGTTCTTGGCAAAGATCAAACATATCACAAAGAGTGATTAAAATTGGTCGTAAAGAATGAACGCAAAGAAGAAGAAGAAGATAATAATAGTTATATTAGTAGTAATATTGGTAAGTCCACGCTTTCTCCAGTGAAAAAGCAAAAAAAGGGAGGCTAGGGGACAGCTCTGTGGCGTAGAGGTTAGGTGCTAGCCTCTCGCTCAAAAGGTACTCGGCCTGCTCCTCGTGGAGCAATCGGAGATTTTTCAGAGATCCCGAAATCAGTGTAGGTGAGATTTAGTTCCCAGTCCTATCGGAGATGGACGATAAAACGTAGGTCCCGTGTTCAAGTCGAGCACGTAAAAGAACCATTCACAGTTCACAAATAGAGAAGAGGATGCTGGAAAGCCGCTGCCCAGGAAACATTCATTAGAAAAATAAACAAATTCCTAAAAAATATTGTTACCATCTTTTATGTGATTTGTCTGTGATCTGAGCCTAAGAGCGATTGTGCGTTATGCAAGTTATTCTACAAGTTGGCCAGCACATCCAATATCTTCGATCCTTTTATTTACTAGGTAGCTTCCTAGGCTCCTACCTTACTCGCCTCTTACTACATGCCTTGTAGATAGCAGTGTTACTATACTTTGCTAAACCTTGCGGACACAGACGGCACATTAAAGGCTTTTTAAGCCGAAGGATGACTTCATTGCACCGGGTTTTATCCCATACGGCTCGGTCCCTCTCCGCTGAAATGGCCTGCCACCTGCCGAGAGTATTGCACACAGCCCGAACTCCGTAGCTCCAGAAACAATCCTAGGGGCCTCTGGAAAAACTGCACTCGTGAACAGAATGGCGCTGTCCGGACTCGAACCCACGAATTTCGACTCACAAGGCAAAGGGCTTAACCGCTTAGCCACAGAGATCCCCTAACGGCACATCTACTCAATCAAAGCAAGACAAGCTGCGCATATACTCAACAAAAAGATGAACTTACAGAGGGACATATGTCATGCAACGATAAAGAAAATTCCAGAAAGAAAAGGAAAACAACAGGTGTGATCTAATACAGATGACGGGAAGGCAGCCCATTCTTCTCTTATCACAGACAAATTCGAAAGCACGCCCCCAGAACTTCGACCTGTCATATCATGTTTGGGATTGGACACACATAAACACGTTATCTTGTAAGGAGAGTTCGTTTTTATTCATAGTTCAAAGTTCGATCAAATAAATAAATTACATATCAATGTAAAAGTAGCAACGGCAGCAAAAAAAAAAAGAAAAAAGAAAGGCAAAGATTTCAGCTTCAACAACTAGACTTTTTTTTTGTTGCATTGTTGTTGTGTGTTTGTTGTTTGTTGGATTAAATATCGCCCATGTGTTTCCGGGGCTCACAAGGGGAGCAAAGAATAGTCACATTGCGACCTACAAGGCATGTCGTAAGGGGGTGACTGAGGTAGGTGATTAGGGAAGCTACCCTAGTGAATAAAAAACGTCGCATAAATCGGATGCGCTGGCCTACTTGTAGGCGCAAAACTGGCACAACATACAATCGCCCTTAAGCTCGGATCACATACAAATCACACAGTGGTTAACACCTCTGAAGTCAGAGAAGCCCCGTCTGTATGGCAAGGAAAGCAATAAAACGGTAAGCATACTTTCACGCAAAAATCAGTCAGATGCGCCACATCAGACGCCATGGATGTGCCTGAATTCATAGCGGGCGAAGCAGAAGAAGAAGAATGGGCTAAGAAGTGGTCGATATGAAGCATCCAAAGAAGAAGTCTTCTTCTTCTGGGATCAACTTTTGCTATGCGACTACTCCGGTATGTGTCATAAACAGGGCGGTGCGCTTGAGGTCTTCACCGGTTCCCCATAGTTTGTTTTGTAGTGTTGTTTCTGTTGGCCAGATCTCCAATCTCTCACTACTCAGACTAGGGCAGTCTTGCAGGATGTGCTCTGGGGACTGCTTTGGTGCTCCACAGGTGCAGGCTGCCGAGTCCCTGAGACCCATTCTATGGAGGTGAAGAAGAAATATGTTTATTGGATTAAGTACCATCTTAAAAGAAGAATAAACACATCCCCAGTCTTTATCCATTGTTTCATTTTTAGTTGGGAATATCTTCATTGAACTCCGGACATCTCCATTTATGCTTCGATTTCATTTGCAATATCCCCAACAGCGTCCAGCGACTGACCGTACCAGTTCGATTTTGATTGATACGCCAATTCATATACCTGATATGCTGTTCTTTTCTGGCCACTCCAATCTTTAGTCCAAGCTCCTGCAATCTAGTAGTTGGCGTGGATTAGTTTAAATGAAAATCATCTTTGGGGCCACACTATATGAGGGCGTTCAGAATGTACAGCTATATCCATTGGCTGGCCCCCTAATATGATACTGAGCCAACCAGCTTCCCTGCTCCCTGTTCATTATTATTCTATTACTGTCAATCAGGGGATCGCTGTAGCGAAATAGTTAAGACATTTGCCTGACATTATGAAGGTTGGAAGTTCGAATGCGGACGGAGTCATACGTAATTTTTTTCCAGAGATCATTCCACGGGGTCATTTTTAGACATCAAGTCATTGAGGTGGAGGCACGTTTAAAGAATATGTTCTGGAATCTTAGCGTCATTTGGGTCTGTTCTTTGGTCAGTTTAGAGAGCCGCGGTAGCGTAGTTATTAGTGAACTCGCTTCTCAAGGCTGGTGGTCTGGGTTCAACTCCCGCAGTGCGCGTTTAATTTTTCCCTGACCGCGACGGTTCTCAGGTCGACCCAGCCTCAACTGGGTACCAGACATGCTCTGGGAAAGTAAAGGTGGCCGGCGTGATGCTGACCACATCACCCATCGTGTGCCGACGGTAAATGAAAATACAGGCCTAACACTGTATTGCCCTATATACCACGAGGTATCAAAGGGTTCCTTTACTTTTTTTTTGTGGTCAGTTTGAGCAGCTCTCAGCATGTAAGGGTGCTCGTAATCTACAGTGCTATGTAAACATTGTAATTTGCTGGTTTCTGTCTCGCTTTAGTATGGGGGTTTTATAGAGAATTGTTGTCTGTCCGAAGACTCTAAACAAGATTCTAATCCCTTTTCTGGAAAATAAAGCGCGAAACAAAAGTTTATGTAAGTTCTGGCTCTAAAATCGAAGGATAGATCGAAAGATCTCCGGAGCACAACTTTACTTAACCCAACTGTAATAAGGTAGTTAAACTGAGTTAACTGAGGAAAGTTAGCGTTGTAATGAGAGAGAGAAGTCTAGAAATACACTGAGAAGAGATTTGGAGGCAGAGATTAACGATATACGGAAGAGTTAGATAGGGGATGACAAAGATATTTAAAGATAGGAAAACTTGTCATGAGGTGGTTGAGAGCATATTCCACAATTGGGTATAAAATGTGACAAAATATAAAGAGATCAATAAATATATCGTAAACAAGTATTGGGGGCTTTAGACAAAAAACAAATGACCAAACACAGGGTTCGTACCATAAATATTTCTTTCTTACGGGACTTATTTTCTAGCTCTACAGACGAGCAGACAAAAGTTCTTAACAACACAATCGCCCGTCTGCCCAGCGTGTTTGTAGCGCGTTGGACTGCAGGTGACAAGCCCTCTGTGAGTGCGGGTTCAATTCCGCAGGATGGCAGAAAAGCCACAGGTTCTCCAGATTTACGGTGTTCGTGGCACCGAACTGAAGGGTTACGATGTACATGGCACCGAGCCGAAGAGCTGAAAAGCTCAAGTGCTTCTGGATCGAAAAAAACAAAAAAAAACCCAAAACAACACAATCAGCCTGCTTTCCTTATACTATTGTCAAAATAGAAGAGAGAGAGAGAGGAAGAGAGAGAGAAAGAGAGAGAGAGAGAAAGAGAGAGCGAGACAGAGAACCCAGAGTAAGTACTTTACCTCCACGCACTAACGTTACTGTGAAGTCTGCAATACTATAAGCCAACCCACCCCTACACCATTAATCGCCTGTGGGATCACCTTATATCTGATTATAACTGAGAAAGTTTAAAGATGAACATAAATAAAACATAAATAATAATAAATGCAGTTACTGCTATCCTCCATGTACAACTTAATTCACATAACCCCCTCATAGTTACATATTACTTAAACTACTACGCACCAACTATTATGTTCCCCCATTCAGGTATATTAACAACTTGGCATGTGATGCGGTAAATAGATCTACTGTCGGGAGGGAGGGTAGGATAATGAATTCTTCCAAACAACAGCGACCTTTGATTCGAATAATGGTAACAGGAGGGGGAGTCTAGCTTGTTGTACTCACCTGACTAAACATGTTGAAATATTATTTTGTGTATGGGTTATATTACCAGTTTAAAGGCAAGAGGTTTACGTATTATGTTTTTTTTTTTGTCTTGTTTTGTGTGTTATATATATATATATATATATATATATATATATATATATATATATATATATATATTGTTTCTTGCTTTTGGAGAGTCTATATTTCTTATTTGTTGCTTTTGTTGTTGCCTGGTCTGTATTTATTGCTTTGTGTCTTGCAGGAAAGAGCAGACCACAAAGTTAAGACTTAAACGATTCACGGCGGTCTCAGTGCACACCTCCATTGAATGGATATCATGAACTCAACCGAATGCATCTATAGAACACAAAATAAGACATTAGAGTACCAAACAAGACATTAGAGTATCAAACAAGACATTAGAGTGTCAAAGCAGACATTAGAGTACCAAAGCAGACATTAGAGCACCAAAACAGTCATTAGAGCGCAGACATTAGAGCACCAAAGCAGCCATTACAGCATCAAAGCAGACATTAGAGTAAAAAGCAGATATTAGAGTACAGTGTGTAAGACTGTTTAAGTTTGACAGCGTGAGATCGAAAATCTAGCCAACGTGAACAACTCTTCTGAGCAATTCGTGAGGAACCAGTGTCAACTTAAAGCGCACCTCATTGTTTATGGCGCATACCGGAATAAACGCATAGCAGTAATTTGATAGCAGAAGAAGAAGAATGCCATTCTTTCTATGTGCTTCCCTTGCAAGTTTTGTGTCCAAGCCTTTAGGTTTAGCATCTAACACATCTATTGAAGAGCTTACTATGTCGGAAGTTTCTGTAGAGTCAATCACAGCCAACTCTAGATAACTAGGCCAGACAACTGACCGAGAAATCCCTGGCCTAGATCATAGAAGAGGGCTGGAAAATATAGATGTTTGATAGAACACTGCAAGCTTTTTGCAATTTTACTCAATTCTGTGAGTTTATGGTTATTTATTGTTGAAAAAATATTCATAATATTGATATTTCTTATTGTTAAATTTAACTTGTTGGATAATATATCTTTGATTTAGCATTTTGTGTTGATTTTAATATTAATTATATAGACACCAATACTGGAACGCGAGGTCACGCGGTGTAGTTGTGGTCTGATTTCCCATAATTCTTACCTGAGTCCGAAGGCCCATAAGTTTATAGTTGGTTCTGAGTCAACTCACTGATAGTAATGAATTTAGCTACAGAAACCACTAACTATATATTTGTTTTTTGCACTAGACTCTCATCATTCGTCAGAGTCATGTTAGTAAAACTAGTGAGCAAATGATTCAATAACTGAGCCGCTAGATAACTTGTTGAGTTTCTTACAGGCATCTGTCATTTATTAGATGGAAAAACCACGAGAGAAACCCCAGTAGATACATCAAACAACAAAGAACTGGAGTTGTTAGTCTAAACACACTGAAATACATGCTTGGGAGGAGATCAGATTAGTTATGGACATGTTCTATATGAGATGAAGATGATCCTCAAATGAATAATAAGATGAGATCTATTGCGACCATTATTCACAATTTATCTTACACACATCACCATACTTTATTTTTAGCTTTAGGACTTTCAGCTAATACGTGTCTAAAGAACCAAGAAAAGATTTGAATTTTTATTTACTGTTTTTTTTATAGCAACTTTTAACTGGTCTATGCTTTTATTCAGTGGCGGATCGTTATCATTTTTGTTGGTGGGGCCAGGCAGAAATTTTCGGAAAAATGATGGTTTCAATTAGATTATATTTTAATGTATCAAATAATAAATACACGTTACACCTTATTTTTGGTGGGACCCGGCCCCACTGGCCCTTAATGACGAGCCGCCACTGCCTTTATTACTGTCTACTTTCCACTGTCTTGACGTTGTTAGTCTAATTTTGTTATGTTTGTCCTGCCCTTTTACTTGTTTTGTATAGTTTTATCAAAATTTCACGACACCTGTTCGTTGATAGCTCGTTTGATATGTTGCCAATATTTACATTTGCGTCACGATGTTATCACACTGGATGAGAAACAATGGCGGGTGCAACACGGCGTAAGAACAAAAACTATCTGTGTGTACAAAAAATAGTGAAGAATACTTGATGTATCAGTTACACTAGCAGTGTAACATACTATAGTGATGAGACGTAATTAAATATAACATCTATAGAGTAGTTGAAAGTGTGTCTGTGTGGCTAGTGGTTAAGTCGTTTGTGGCTGGTGGTTAAGTCTGTCTGTGGCTAGTGGTTAAGTCTGTCTATGGCTAGTGGTTAAGTCTAGTCTGTCTATGGCTAGTGGTTAAGTCTAGTCTGTCTGTGGCTAGTGGTTAAGTCTGTGCCTTGCTTTCTGAAGGTCGTGAGCTCGAATCCGGAGAGCGCCGTTCTGTTCACGAAAGCATTTTTTTCCCAGAGACGCCTAGGATTGTTGACGGAGCTATGAAGTTCGTGCTTCGAGCAATACTCTCGGCAGCTGGCCTTCCATTTCTGCGGAGAAGGACCGAACCATATGGGATAAAACCCGGTGCAGCGGAGTCAATCTTTCGGCTTTAGACTCTCTAGAGTGGTTGTACTCAGATATAGACCACTATGTCTATGCTTAACAAACGATTGAAGAATAGAGGTTCAATTACAATAATTTTTAAGTACTGCTTCGCCTGTGTGGTGCCAGGGCCCACATAGATGACTTGTTGCCTGATAGCTTGTTTCTTGCAGTTCCAGAAAGACCTACATTTTTTTGCAAGTCTCACCAAAATTTGTTGTTGGTTTATAACAGAAATGCTAATGTTGGTTTGTATTAAAGAAAGATTTATGATGGTTTATATAAAAGAAAGATTAATATTGGTTTACATAAAATAAAGATTAATATTGGTTTACATAAAATAAAGATTAATGTTGGTTTATAGAAGAAAGATTAATGTTGGTTTATAGAAGAAAGATTAATGTTGGTTTATAGAAGAAAGATTTATGTTGGTTTATAGAAGAAAGATTTATGTTGGTTTATAGAAGAAAGATTAATGTTGGTTTATAGAAGAAAGATTTATGTTGGTTTATAGAAGAAAGATTAATGTTGGTTTATAGAAGAAAGATTAATGTTGGTTTATAGAAGAAAGATTAATGTTGGTTTATAGAAGAAAGATTAATGTTGGTTTATAGAAGAAAGATTAATGTTGGTTTATAGAAGAAAGATTAATGTTGGTTTATAGAAGAAAGATTAATGTTGGTTTATAGAAGAAAGATTAATGTTGGTTTATAGAAGAAAGATTAATGTTGGTTTATAGAAGAAAGATTTATGTTGGTTTATAGAAGAAAGATTTATGTTGGTTTATAGTGAAAGATTAATGTTGGTTTATAGAAGAAAGATTTATGTTGGCTTGGTAATGGTAGTGAATGAGATCACAGAGAAGACTTATCATCAATATAAGAAAGAGGCATTCATCATTTTTCGAGCATGTGATGAGGAGGGAGGTTTAGAACACATTGTGACAACAGGTAAAATCGAGGGTAGATGAGACAGAGGAAGACATAGAGAGAAAATTTTAGATTGCCTAACGTCATGCCACGACAGAGCGTCAACATCTGAGTTGATAGTAAAGACCAGCGACAGAGATTTGTGGAGATCCATGATCGCACGGTACTTGATGATGATGATGAGTGGAAGTTTAGTAAGAAGATTAAAAAATATTTAAAAACGGGAGACATAAAAGGTTGAAGTAGTAATAAACTTCAGGGCAACTTTTTATTGAAGATAGAGATTACAAAGGACATAGAAAGACAATCTCATGAGATTCAGTTTCTTATGCTAGAAAGTTGTCAATGTTAACACGACTGTAACACAAGTAAGGTTATCTGTACTTTGAAGGTTAACATTTTAAGTCTGGCATAAGTGTTGTAAAGTCAGCGTTAATATTATATAAATTCCCTAGAGCCGATTTACTGGCTTGCTGTGTGATTTGGGGATGACGCAAATCCATTGTACTGAATAACTCAATATACATAATCGTCCATGTATTCCCGGGTCCACAGGTGGAGCAAAGAATAGAAACACTGCAACCTGCAAGGCATGTCGTAAGAGGCGACTCTGTGTTTTTTTTCCCGGTGATCCCTGATCTCAGTGTAGGTGAGATCAAGCTCCTAGCTATCGGATAAGGATGATACAAACGTAGGTCCCGTGTTCGATTTAAGCACGTAAAAGAATCATTGGCAGTTCAAAATGGAGGGGAGCAGGCTGGAAAGCAGCTGTCTGGGTAAAATTCATTAGGAAAGATTAAAAATAAAAATTCGTAGAAAAATATCTTCACCATCTTCAAAATTATATCGGGAACCTACACAGGGTTACTCACCGAAGTGCAATGATGATGATCGCATCAATCATTCAATCAATCAATCATTCAATACTGACAGTAAGAGAGACACATCTAAGCATGAACAAACATAGATATTTATGGCCGTGGTCACCGTGTTAAAGCAGAGAAAATGTTGACGGATCAGTGTAGGCAATAAGCTTTATCCTTTGTAAAATACACATTCTTCTTCCGCACCTTTCAACTCCCAACGGAGCACAGGTCTTCAACAAAATTTTTCCAGATCTCCTGCCATCCCTTTCAATTCTTTCCATGTTTTACCTATCATGTTAATATCAATCTCCAGCTCACTTCTCCAGGTCTGTCTAGGCCTTCCCTTACTCCTCTTTCCCTGTGGCTATCCAAAACAGTGTCTATCTTACTATGCTTCCACTCTGTCTTCTCAAAGTGTAAAATACATTTTTTTTGTATTTGATTAGCAAACTCGTAATCCTATAATCGAATTCTACGGTGTGAGTGTGGTTATACATAGCTATCATCATCTTCAGGGGCCGTGTCAGCTGCCATAGGCTATCATTGATCTTCACAAATATCTGTCTCTGGTGTTTGCTATCATCTCAGGTATTGACGCTTTTCAGTGCCATGAAGTCAGGCTATCTAGAACTCTCTCTATCTTCCTCTGTCTTGCCTATCCTCGATTTTACCAGTTGTCACCGTGTGTTCCAAATTTCCCCTTCTCATTACATGTCCGTCAAATGATGACTGCATCTTTCTTATATTGATGATAGGCTTTCTCTGTGTCTTGATCTCATTCAACACCTCCACATTAGTCATTTTAGCAGTCCATGGGATTGTCAACATTCTTCTGTAAAACCACATCTCTGTGGCCCTCAGAGATTTTTAGATCTGTTTGTTTATTGTCCGTGTAATGCTTCTCATTTTCTGGAACGATGCTTTCACCTTCCCTATTCTGCCCTTTATTTCTGATCTGCATCTACCATCTGATGTTACCAGGACTCCGAGGTATTTAAATTGTTGCACTTGTCTTAGCTCAGTCCCATTTACTGTGATGGTGCATTTTGTCAAAATCTGCTTTTTTGATATGATCATAACTTCGGTCTTCTTAATATTCAAACTGAGTCCTTTGTTGTTATAGAACTATATAACTATACTAAATCAAATAGTGAGATCTAAAGTCATAAGATTGATTCATTTGCAACAGGTTTTTCTATATGGCTCGTTCCCTCTCTGCAGAATAGCAAATCATATGCTGAGAGTATTGCACAAAGCATGGCCCAGTAGTTCCGGCAACAATCCTAGGGGTATCAGGAAAAACCGGACTCCTGAGCCGAATGTCGCTGACCGAATTTTAGGACAAACTCTTCGGAACACAAGATCCTGTGCTTGAATAACTTTAATATAAACTTACACAATAACTAAACAAGAAGAAGAGAAATTGAAGTTCCACAAATTTGTATTTTTCAAAGAACTTTTATAAAAGAAAAATGCTTGATTTATCTTCACAAGAGTTCGAAATAATAAGTTGATGCTCCAGCTAACTGCAAAAGGAAAGAGTAAAAACATCATATATATTGTATACAAATAAATATTAGTTATGGGACATAATCGTACAATGACTGAGAACAGCAAAAATATTTCATGAGTAGTCTTTTATTAAGGGACGTAACTGTAGAAATTACAGTTACCAGTTAGTATCGCTTGTTATGTCCCATAAATAAAAACAAATGTGCGCATGAAAGGCCTTTCTAAGATCAGAACAAGGAGTTGTTTGTAAGAACCCCACAGGAAGCAGTGGAAGCAATGAGTATGATCAATAGATAGAAAGTGTAGAGGTATTAGGAGCTTCCGCAAAAACAAATTACCAAACACAGGATTCAAATCACTTACCCTCATTTCTTACGACACCCATTGCCTAGCATGACATTACGAGCGTTCTTACGAGCGTTTCTAGAAATCTCTTCTTATCCTGACGAAGCTGTAAAGTAACACAGGAATGGAGAAAAGAAAATGAAAGAAGTAATACATATATATTTCATATCAATTAAAATATTCTACATTTTCTAACTAAAAGAGCGGGTACGTAGAACACGTAATGGGTAATTTCGAGAATTGGACTCTACAGTCATCTCCACACACCAGAGAGGTGCAGCAGCATACGCCTGAGACTGTTGTCATCAATGCTTGCTACGGATGGTTTTTAAATTATTATTATTAATTTCTAGAATCCATTGTTTTTCTTTTTCTTATTGATTAACGCATGTTGTGGAGATTCGGGAAAAGTTATTTTTAAATTCAAACATGTATAGCAGCGTTTCCTATAGCCCCAGTGGGCGCTGAAGCATTGCGGGGAGGGGAGCGATAGTGGGTTCAGAAGAATTTGGGAATCTATGATGTATAGTCTCTGTTCAATTTTCAAATATTGTGGCCTTTTTTTGGTAGAAATTGTTTCCTATGAAGTTACGGGACGACTCAAGTTCTTTTCAGTTTGGCACTTGCATACCCTCCCGAAGACACAGTCGATTGTAACTCTACAAGTAACTGCGTGGAACCCGAAAAAAAACGGAGAAAAGGATCGTATCTAGATTCTATAGCAGAAAGTTTATATATATATTGAGTTTGCACTTGAGAAAATTCGAATGTTATATTACTTAATCATATCTAGATTCTATAGCAGAAAGTTTTTATATTATTAAGAAATTATAATTATAAAGAAATAAGTCGTCACAACATTGTGGACTATCTGTCTACCTATCTATTCTCTAATCCTGTTAGGCTTTCAGTGTCTACTCGAAAAGGAGACAACTGGAGCCAGTTTTCTATGCAACTTGTCATTCTTTCTCTTATCCAATCCTGATTTTCCTCACAGCTTCAGGGCAAGAAGAGAATTATATCACGGGCTATTGTGTGTCTTATTTTAGTTGCTGTTTTGTCACGAGGTCTTGTTTGTTTATCTTCGATCCTAGTTCTCGCTTTTCCTATTTTTTGAGCATACTTTCTTCCCTCCTGTCGGCTTGCTAGGCCAGTCACAGCATCGGAACTGTAGATCCATATTACTGACAGAAGAAAGGAGGTAGGGGTTATCTTTTCACATGGAAGATAACAACTTTTCAATTAATTGTAATAAAAGTGGAACAGGTCTGACGTCTACGTCTATTGAAGAAGTGTGCACATTTTTTTCAACTATCATTTGAGAGATATTGTAAATTCGGCATCAATTAAAGACAAACGTCAACTTTGACAAAACACACACAAAACAGTGCAATTATTGACAAAAATATTTTTACTATAAAAAACCACAGTGACATATATTCCGCCAATTTCAAGATTTTGTATTTCTAATTAGCAAATTAACTGCATAAATGTCACCATGAGAACAAAAAGAGCAACGTTCAGCACAATCTTTCTCCCCACATTTTGTTACTAGTGACACACCTGTACGCTGACATCAAATAATAGAAGAAAACTAGTCACGACACAGATGAAGTGTCTACTCAGAATACTGGTGGTAATAAGAAGAGACCGATTGAGAAATGAAGACATCAGGCAAAAAGTGCATACTAAACATCATCAAGAAACAACAAATTAAATGGTTCGGTCACAAAAGTAGATTACCAACAGACAGTGCACCTCAAAGAGCGATGTTGCTCCAATACAATGGATACAAAGCGAAACGCCGGCAACGCAAACGATGAACATCAGAGACAATAGAGGCGGCGAAAAACACTATTTATGAAGCGCAGAAAAGAGCCTGTTCTAGAAATCTCTTCTTATCCTGACCATGTGAGGCAAAACAAGATTGGAGAAAAAAACAGAAAGAAAAGACTGCATAGCCTAATTAAAACTAGTTTATTAATATACACAAAATAATTATCATTTTTAACTCTAAAAATGTTTGTGTTCAAAATTGAATGTATGATTTTAATATTAAATAACCAGATAGTTCGATTTATGAAGGAAAATGAGTCTTACAGTAATCTGCGCCTTCATGAAATATATATATATATGGGCGATAATTATTGAAACTAAACTGTTATTGCAATTTACACGGTTACGTCCCATAATGAATGATCTTATTCCGCTACGCTCCTGGTTGAGCATTGGGCAGTTTCCCGCCACTCTTCTAGGTCTCTGGCTGTTCTCTTTATGGTCTTTCAGGACAGTTCAGCACTCTTCAGTTCCTCAAGAAGACTTCGTCTCCAGGTCTGTTTAGGGCGTCCTCTTTTTCGTTTTCATTGCGGGTTCCACTCAAGTGCTTGTCCAGTGACACTCGACTGTGTCTTCCGTAGCGTACGCCGACCCATCGTCATTTTCTCCTCTTGACCTGAATCATGATGGGTTCCTAACCGGTTTTAATCTACAGGTCTGTGTCTGTAGCTCTGTCATACCATCTCAGTCTGTAGCTCTGCCATACCATCTCAGTCTGTAGCTCTGTCATACCATCTCAGTCTGTAGCTCTGTCATACCATCTCAGTCTGTAGCTCTGCCATACCATCTCAGTCTGTAGCTCTGCCATACCATCTCAGTCTGTAGCTCTGCCATACCATCTCAGTCTGTAGCTCTGCCATACCATCTCAGTCTGTAGCTCTGCCATACCATCTCAGTCTGTAGCTCTGCCATACCATCTCAGTCTGTAGCTCTGCCATACCATCTCAGTCTGTAGCTCTGCCATACCATCTCAGTCTGTAGCTCTGCCATACCATCTCAGTCTGTAGCTCTGTCATACCATCTCAGTCTGTAGCTCTGTCATACCATCTCAGTCTGTAGCTCTGCCATACCATCTCAGTCTGTAGCTCTGCCATACCATCTCAGTCTGTAGCTCTGCCATACCATCTCAGTCTGTAGCTCTGCCATACCATCTCAGTCTGTAGCTCTGCCATACCATCTCAGTCTGTAGCTCTGCCATACCATCTCAGTCTGTAGCTCTGCCATACCATCTCAGTCTGTAGCTCTGCCATACCATCTCAGTCTGTAGCTCTGTCATACCATCTCAGTCTGTAGCTCTGCCATACCATCTCAGTCTGTAGCTCTGCCATACCATCTCAGTCTGTAGCTCTGTCATACCATCTCAGTCTGTAGCTCTGTCATACCATCTCAGTCTGTAGCTCTGCCATACCATCTCAGTCTGTAGCTCTGCCATACCATCTCAGTCTGTAGCTCTGCCATACCATCTCAGTCTGTAGCTCTGCCATACCATCTCAGTCTGTAGCTCTGCCATACCATCTCAGTCTGTAGCTCTGCCATACCATCTCAGTCTGTAGCTCTGCCATACCATCTCAGTCTGTAGCTCTGCCATACCATCTCAGTCTGTAGCTCTGCCATACCATCTCAGTCTGTAGCTCTGCCATACCATCTCAGTCTGTAGCTCTGCCATACCATCTCAGTCTGTAGCTCTGCCATACCATCTCAGTCTGTAGCTCTGCCATACCATCTCAGTCTGTAGCTCTGCCATACCATCTCAGTCTGTAGCTCTGCCATACCATCTCAGTCTGTAGCTCTGCCATACCATCTCAGTCTGAGAATCCGCCGAAGACAAAGGTCTGAATCTTATTTGTATTTAACATAGTGACTAGCCACGTTCCTAAACCATACAGCAACACAGATTTCACATTTGAGCTGAATATCTTGAGTTTTTATAATGAATGATAGTTCGATTAAATATGTGATTGCTGTTAGTCATCCATTAATTACGTCCCATAACTGCTAATGTTACCAGTGTCAAACATGGCCAATAACAGCAGCTAATGAGCGGAAAATCATAACAACGGAGATGAGGTGTCTTAGAAGAGCTGCAGGTGTGACTAGAGACAAACTTATAGACATGAAGAAATTAGAAGAAGACTGGATGTGAAACCAGTCATGAAATTCATAAAATAACAGCAGATTAAATGGTTGTTTAAACCTGACAAGAATGCCCTGGTATCACCTACCACAGAAAGCCACACAGAAAACATACAACGAGTATAGAGCAAGAGGAAGACCACGCAAAATATGGAGCGACGGCATCAAGAATAGCCTTACGAAAATAAATATCAGCTTACAAAGTGCTTTAAAGCAAACACACACAAGTTCACTACGTCCCCCGCCCCCTCCCTCCACACACACTCCACAGTTCTATAAAGAAGTTAATGGTGGAAGAGAAGAGGAAGAACTACTCAATGTTTGCAAAATTATTAAAACTGAGTAGAACTGCATCAGACACCAGACCACCCGAGTGGTTACCGGGGCCCAAATTGGGGTATAAAGAATAGAACCACTGTTACCTGCCACGCATGTCGTAAGCGGTGACTAAGGAGGTTGGGAGTGGGACTAGCTACCCTACACCGTAAAAAAACACTAGATGGCTACAGAACGGAGAGCGAACCGAGTAAACGCTGGCTGAAACCGGACACAACGCCAAAGGATAAGCACCAGAGCTCCAAATGGTGCTGAAGGTGTGACGTAAAACACACCAATGCTATGGCTGCTTGAATTAGATTTCCGCATGAATATAATTTATGAAGAAGTCTGGTACATCGGCCTGGACGGTGATCGCGAGAGAGAGAGAGAGAAAGAGAAAGAAAGAGAGAGAGAGACACTAGACAATTAACACAGGACAGTAATGTACTTAGAGTTGCTGTAATGGGAGACAAGGTCCTACAGGGGTTTCATCAATGTCTTAAAATACAAATGGTATAGACAAATCCGTACAATACAGTTAGTTAGTTAGTTTGTTCCTTTCGTGCCAAAGGCGGCACATAGGGCAGAGGTTTTAGATCTCCATGTGATACGGTTCGTTGCTAGCAGTTGGAGATCTTGTATGGTTTTACATCCCAATAGTTTACTTTCTTGTTGGAAGGTTCTTCGAAGAGTAGTCTTTGATCTTCCACGTTTTCTTTTCCCAACTGGTGACCACATAAGGATTTGTCGATTTAGTCTCTGTTCGTCTGATCTAAGAACATGACCTAAATATTTCCACCTTCGTTTCCTTATAATATTTGATATGGGTTGTTGGTGTGTTCTATCTCTCACTGTGTTGTTAGAAACGAAATCACTCCATTTTACTTTTAATAATTTTCGGAGAAATTAAGATACAGTAGGATCCAAGAATTTCTTTGACATCCGAGATTATTTATATCAAAGAATTATGTACTTGGAGTCTCCGAAAGAAGTTAACTCTTATTTGTTATGTTCGTTGGCATACACGCTCTGATATAACCAATAAAAGTATCGTCCTTTGGTTGAAATGTGTCGTGTCTCGGTTTTTTTTTTTTTAACTCCGATCCAGAAGCACTTGAGCTTTTCAGCTCTTCGGCTCGGTGCCATGGACATCGTAACCCTTCGGTTCGGTGCCACGAACACCGTAAATCTGAGGAATCTGTAGCTTTTCTGCCAGTCCGCGGAATTGAACCGCACTCACAGAGGACTAGTCACCCGTAGTCCAACGCGCTACGAACACGCTGGGCAGACGGGCCGTGTCTCGGCTTAAAGAAGTTTGAATTCTCTACATTAACAGACAAACAAAACAAGACTTTCTGATCCGAAATGTGAAATACATGAAATATTTGCAAACAATATGTCAACTAGGTGGACCACAGAAATAACAGAGGCAGTGATCATCTATCTAGTGATCAGCGCACAGAAAAGCTCGGTCTAGAAATCTCTTCTTATTCTGACGCTGTGAGGAAAAACAGGAGAAGAGGAAAAAACATAAAAAAACAAACAAACTCAGGAAGAAATAAATCAACTATTCAGGACAAACGCAAGGTTTGTATGAGTCTCATTGATTGTTGTTTTCAATTTGTTTATGTTTTAGCAATTTTGAAAAGGATTTTGTTTCTTTAGTTATTTATTTTAATGTTATGTGTTTCATTTTCATTGTATATTTTGTTGATATGGTTATCTCTGTTTTAATAATTTATTTGTTATATTTTATGCATGACTTTTTTGTTCCTTTTCTGTACATCTTGCTTTTTTCTGCTTCATTTAAATAAAAACATTTTTATATAGAGCAATAAAGTGTTAGGCCAGTATTTTTTATTAACCGTCGGCACACGATGGGTGGTGTGGTCAACATCACGCCGGTCGGCTATACTTCCCAGTTCTTTTCCTGGTACCCAACTGAGGCTGGGTCGACATGAAAGCCGCTACGGTCTCAAATATATTCCACGCCCACTGTGTGTAGTATATATGGCTACTTTTCCCATCATTAGAACTCTCAGGTTGACCCAGCCTCCTTTGGGTGCCATAAAAACACTGGGAATTAAAGGAAACCATTGTAATATTTACCACATCGCCCATTGTGTGCCTACGATCAAGGAAAAATACGGCCCTAACACAAGATACCCCAAAATACTTCATGGTATGAAAAAGGGTTACTTGTACTATTTTACCATTTGTAGTATTGTAACATTTTGAAGTATTTTAAGATTTGTAGTATTTTAACATTTGTAGTATTTTAACATTTGTAGTATTGTAACATTTGTAGTATTTTAACATTTGTAGTATTTAGCATTTGTAGTATTTTAACATTTGAAGTATTTTAACATTTGTAGTATTTAGCATTTGTAGTATTTTAACATTTGTAGTATTGTAACATTTGTAGTATTTTAACATCTGTAGTATTGTAACATTTGTAGTATTTTAACATTTGTAGTATTTTAACATTTGTAGTATTTTAACATTTGTAGTATTTTAACATTTGTAGTATTGTAACATTTGTAGTATTGTAACATTTGTAGTATTGTAACATTTGTAGTATTGTAACATTTGTAGTATTTTAATATTTGTAGTATTTTAACATTTGTAGTATTTTAACATTTGTAGTATTGTAACATTTGTAGTATTGTAACATTTGTAGTATTGTAACATTTGTAGTATTGTAACATTTGTAGTATTTTAATATTTGTAGTATTTTAACATTTGTAGTATTTTAACATTTGTAGTATTTTAACATTTGTAGTATTGTAACATTTGTAGTATTGTAATATTTGTAGTATTTTAACATTTGAAGGGTCTAAAGACGATGAATTAGCTTCATTGCATCGGGTTTTACCCCAAGTGTCTCGGACCCTCTTAGCAGAAAGTAGTGCATAAAACACACACTCCGTAGCTCCGGCAACAACCAGTATCACGTTCACTATTATCTTCCAGTCTCATGTTATTTATTAACCAAGTCTTATGTACTGTACTTCTATTTTATTAACATTTATTATTGATAAATCTATTATTACTTGAATTCACAAGACGATAAATTGTAATTGCAATCACGGCTCAAAGCTTCATTAATATTGCATAGAAACAAGTCAAATCAATAGCATAGTGGATATAACCTTTCATTATAATTTCATCTTGCCCTGTCCACGTTCTTTATGCACAGATTACAACGGAATAAAACGAAATTACACTTGCAAAACAGATTACAAAATCAATACCGTCCATGCTTTATTGCTTGAATTGTTATGATGTTTTGTGTCAGCCAGTTTCCGTTCTGTTCATGGGCGTATTGGATGTAGAACTGACAAGGTTGTATTATATTGTAATAACAATGTTAAATCTTCACATTTTTCGGTGCATAACTATAGCGTTATTGTGAATGTTTTCAAAGAAAGTTGTTGTTAACATGAGGTTGTTAGCATCTAAATAGAAATAAGTGGTCAACCTGAGGTTGTGGCGATTCCAAAGAAAGCAGTGGTCAATATGAGGTTGTTAGCGCCTTTAGACAATGCTGTGGTCAACCTGAGTTTGTAGCGATTCCAAAGAAAGCAGTGGATAATTTGAGGTTGCGTCGGTTGAATTTGCCATTCCGAAACTGATAAGAATGTAGGAATAGATAAGAATGTAGGAGCAGATAAGAATGTAAGAACAGATAAGAATGTAAGAACAGATAAGAATGTAAGAACAGATAAGAATGTAAGAACAGATAAGAATGTAAGAACAGATAAGAATACCGAAGCATTTCATCATCAAGTAGCTTGTCTCTTCCGGAACCTGGTTCCCATGACAGTAGTCCTGACAAACTCTCTGTTCTGTGCGAGTTGACCGCCATCAACAGCAGCCTTCTCAGATCGACAATGATATCTTGCACATATCGTCTTCTAGGCCTTACTCTCATTCTTCTTTCAGGCAGCATTCATTCCAAGATTGTATCTTCTCTAGACACTCATGTCGTTTGATGTGTCCGAAATGAATAATTTTCCTTGTTTTTATTCTTTTTAATAACCAACTCTCTTTAATATCAAGCTGTTGCAGAACAGAAGCATTTGTTCTTTTCTCTGTTCATGATATTCTAAATACTCTTCTGTATCAATTGCATTCAAAATCATTAATGATCTTCTCCGCCGCTCTGTCAATGGTCCATGTCTCACAACCATATGTCGAAGAATGTCATAATTTCAAAATAGTAATGCAGAAGGTTATAGTGATAGTGGCTTAGGGGATAGTGACTCTGTCTATTAACCCCGACGTTCTGAGTTCGAATCTCTATTAACCCAGACGTTCTGAGTTCGAATCGCGCCTCGGACAGGTTGGTAACAAGTTGTTTCGCGTGGATTTTACAAAGGACAATGGCCCCACCCGTTCAGAAAGCAATGGCAAACTACTGAACGTAATAATGCCTAGAAAAATCACAAACAACGTTAAAAAGCTGGGGTTGATTCGCACAGTCCTGTAAAGGATATGCGATTAACTAATGCAGAAGGCAAGAGAAGTATTTAGTGACCCGATAAATACTTGTATACAAAAATAGCTGAAATCAATTACTAACCGTAGGGTTGTGGATAGTGTATGTGTCTCTCAGGCGAGTGGTTCCAGTTCAATTCCATAATAGGAGCGGAGTTCCCCACCCCACCGATAGTAACGTATATCAGGCCGATTTAGCTCAATTGGGTATCATACAAGAACTGGGTAGTAAAGACGGCCGGCGTGATGTTGACCACATTCATTAATTGACTACACTGGTTCGTCCGTTGGTTGCCGAGGCTCGCAATGGGAGCAAAGAATAGTACCACTGAAACCTACAAGTCATGTCATAAGAGACGACTGAGGTAGAGCAAAGGAAAGTACCACTAAACCTAAAAGGGTCGAGAGAACTGGTAGGTGTCCATGACCTACTTGTAGGCGACTGAGGTAGGGGCCTAGGGAAGCTACCCTAGTAAATAAAAATGGTTCGAAGAAATGGGATGTGCTGGCCTACTTTTATCGCACAACGTAAATCGCTCTTAGGCTCAGATCACATAACAATAACAAAGAGTGGTTTAACAAGTGGACGATATCAAACTTTCGAAGAAGAAGAAGAAGAAGACTACATTGGTCAAAAAAAAATACAGATTTAACATCCAAAATATAACATGGTGCGAGAAAGTGTTATTTACATTTTACATATTATTTTAACATTGATTTACTGGTTGATAATTTTACTGCAGTCTTCACCAGTATAAAAATAGAAAGATGGTTTATAATTTTACTGCAGTCTCGTAATAACTGAAGTATAAAAATAGATAATAAGATGGTTTATAGTTTTACTGCAGTCTTCACCAGTATAAAAATAGAGAGATGGTTTATAGTTTTACTGCAGTCTTCACCAGTATAAAAATAGAGAGATGGTTTATAATTTTACTGCAGTCTTCACCAGTATAAAAATAAACTGAATGGTTTATAGTTTTACTGCAGTCTTCACCAGTATAAAAATAAACTGAATGGTTTATAGTTTTACTGCAGTCTTCACCAGTATAAAAATAGAGAGATGGTTTATAATTTTACTGCAGTCTTCACCAGTATAAAAATAAAGATGGTTATATTTTACTGCAGTCTTCACCAGTATAAAAATAAAAGATGGTTTATAATTTACTGCAGTCTTCACCAGTATAAAAATAAAGAGATGGTTCATAGTTTTACTACAGTCTTCACCAGTATAAAAATAGAGAGATGGTTTATAATTTTACTGCAGTCTTCACCAGTATAAAAAAACTGAGATGGTTATAGTTTTACTGCAGTCTTCACCAGTATAAAAATAGAGAGATGGTTTATAGTTTTACTGCAGTCTTCACCAGTATAAAAATAGAGAGATGGTTTATAATTTTACTGCAGTCTTCACCAGTATAAAAATAGAGAGATGGTTTATAGTTTTACTGCAGTCTTCACCAGTATAAAAATAGAAAGATGGTTTATAATTTTACTGCAGTCTTCACCAGTATAAAAATAGAGAGATGGTTTATAATTTTACTGCAGTCTTCACCAGTATAAAAATAGAAAGATGGTTTATAATTTTACTGCAGTCTTCACCAGTATAAAAATAGAAAGATGGTTTATAATTTTACTGCAGTCTTCACCAGTATAAAAATAGAGAGATGGTTTATAGTTTTACTGCAGTCTTCACCAGTATAAAAATAGAGAGATGGTTTATAATTTTACTGCAGTCTTCACCAGTATAAAAATAGAAAGATGGTTTATAATTTTACTGCAGTCTTCACCAGTATAAAAATAAACTGAATGGTTTATAATTTTACTGCAGTCTTCACCAGTATAAAAATAGACTGAATGGTTTATAGTTTTACTGCAGTCTTCACCAGTATAAAAATAGATTGGTCTAGTGCATCAAGAAATAGATTATGAATTTGATTAATATGTGGTTTCAGTTTCAGTTTGGAATATCTTCTTTGCACTCCGGTCATGCCCATAGGTGCTCCGATCTCCTTTGCAATATCTTCAATAGTGACTAACTGTACCAGTTCGATGATGATTGATGGAACTACTTAAACGTCTGTCTGTTATGCTGATCTTTTGTGGCCACTTCAATCTTCAATCCAAGCTCTTGAAATTTAGCTGTTTAGGCTGTTTAGTTTAGAAGAAAGTCTTCTTTGTGGCCACACTCTTTGGGGGCATTTCTAATGTCAGTTGTATCCAGGACCGTGCCTGTGCTTTGATATAGAGTGGTGGCCTCATCAGGCGGGACCGTAATTGGGGGAGGGGGCGCAGCATAAGCAGAAAAGTCAAAATAACAATTGAAGTTTATGTTAAAGGAAAAAGATTTTAGGGGCCGCATTTCAAAGACATACATCATACTGAGAAAATATACCGCACTCTTCTGGTTGTATCCTTTGGCTGCAGATCCATTCATTGTATACATTTTGTACCCCATATGATGGCAGATTCAGACTGTCGGTTCGGTCTCTCATGATCATATACTCCCATGTGCCCAGGAACGAAGGTGATTGCCAGTTCTGTGAACTGTTAACACTTGTAATGATTCAGTCCATTGTCGCGTTTCGAATCACCCCGTGTGTAGTTAACAGTAACAATAAATTTAATTTATGTGAGAAACAGTACATAAAAACACAATTTGAACCCTTTCATTCCGTACTTTTTCTCTCTTCATGTACTTGCACTTTTTCTCTCTTCATGTACTTTTTCTCTCTTCATGTACTTTTTCTCTCTTCATCTGGAAGTATTTATATTGCAATGTATTCTGAATTAGCTATCAAGTGCCGACACGCGGCTCGAAAAGGCTGAGAATGTTTCTACTCCGGAATAAACTCAAATTGATCAAAAAAGTAAGGTCGACAATGTAAAGATTTGACAGGCTGTCAAAATCCAAACATTGGCGAAAGCCGACAATTTTCACGGTGTGTTATACGAATAAGACGCCGTCCCCGGATAAGCTTATGTGCCCCAAAAAGACTGGGAAATGTTCCTAATCCGGAACATAGTCAGAAAGGCTGCACAACTCTTTGGCGTAGATCATAAAGTCCAAATGTACGGCGGAAGATGATCGTAAAAAAGCAAATCCTAGGGCAAGCTACCATAGTAAAAATGCTGGTGAAGTCGGATGTGCTGGCCTAGTCCCATTGAGCGCATAATTGACACAACGTAAAAAAACTGTTCTTGGCAAAGGCTGTTTATATATCACAACAAGAATGATCAAAATGGAGGAAAAGAAAGATCAAAGAAAAAGAAGAATTAGCTATGTGTCATCTTCAAAATGTCTTCGTGCCAGTATATCGGTTTGATGGGACGAATGGGTTAAAACTCTCATCTTGTAAATGCTAGAGCTAGGCAATGGGTGCCTAATAAAAATAACTGTGAGGGTTCCAAATTCTGTGTAATTGGTATTTTGTTATATTCCGGGAAGTTCCCGTAATGAACTTATTCACTTTGTTTTATTTATTTTGATTCGATAATACATTTGAGTCATTTTATGCTTCAGCCCTGGGGTTCTTCAAATTTCTTATTATCTTCATAAAAAGAAAAACAAATTGAAAATCAGATTTAAAAAAAGCAAAATAAATCATCATTTTGTCATCTTCCAAAATTATCGGAATGTGAAATGAAAGAATTTGATTACATTTGTTCTGCGTTTCATATCTACTGGATATCTTGTCTAAACTAGTTTGTAGAATCAGATTATTTCATTATCTTTTCTGCACACAATAAATAAAATAATGATCTAATTTCAGCTAACTTATGTCATAAAATTTGATTACATTTCTTGTAATGTCATATTGTAAAGCTTTGTATATCCAAACTATTTCTTGCGTAGCTTGGTTCATTTTACATCAGTCTGGCTTTGTTCATTGTTTTCTTTGAGATCATTTTCATCTTCGTATATAAGCAGACACAAAAATTGTAAGAGTGTAGAATGTTATTTTAAAGTTCTCGTATGTCAGTTCAATATTTCATTTAAGTAATCGTATACGTTTGTTAAGGCAATCTAACAATTCTGGAAATTGTTTATAATAATAACAAATATACGAATCTTCTACTTCCTCGATTGCTCTATATCGACCACTTGTTAACCAATCTTTGTGATTTGTATGTGATCCGAGTCTAAGAGCGATTGTACCAGTTATGCGCCCACAAGTAGGACAGCACATCCGATTTCTGCATTTTATTTACTAGGGTAGCATACCTAGGGACTACATCAGTCGCCTCTTACGACATGCATTGTAGGTCGAAGTGGTACTATTCTTTGCTTCCCTTGCGGGCTCCCGGGCAACACACAGGCGATATCAGTTGATCAATGTTTGCAGTTTATGCGTCATTATTTGAGTCATTCTCCATGTTTTATGCCATACATCAGGCAGAACTTCTTTATCATTAGAGTTTTGGAACTGGTTTGACTTAAATAAATGAGTTAATTTATGAGAAAATATTTAATGAAAAAAATATCATTACTAACTGTAGTACCATTTTTTAGTGCGGTCTGGGACAGGTGGGGCGAGAGTCTGAGGAATTTAATGGCCACATGGCTAGTGCAGTCACCGTGATACTTCTTAGGTTAGTTTTTTTCTTTTATGTCCCCGCCGGAAAAAAAACTCGTTGGTCTTACCTTGAATTGAACACTGGTCATATTGCTGCCTTATAGTTTGATTGGGGACAATCAAAGGCTAGCGGAGCAAACCGTACATAAACCTGAACGGGCGGCAAACCAAGGTGTTCATTAAAACGACCGGTTTGCTGGGCAGATGGCGCTCATAAGCTCGGGAGGGCAGGCCGACTAAGGGTCGCTGCCTTAATAGAAAATGGCAACCCGCTGTCTTGTGGGTTTCGGCTGGAGACAGCCAAAGGCTAGCGGAGAGTGAACCGCACACAAACGCTGGCTGAAATCGAACACACCACCGAAGGATAAGCAACTGTGCTCCAATAGGTACTGAAGGCTTGTGCACGTACATCAGGTTCTGATGTTTGGCTGTTTATATATCACAATAGAATGATACAAATGGCTAAAGAACGATCGCGAGAGAGAGAGAGAGAGAGAGAGAGAGAACACGGATCTCCTACAGAGAGCCGCGCTCTAATCCATTTGTCCAAGCGCTCCTGACGAGAAGATATAATTTAGAGTAAGAAAGAATGAAGGAAGAAAATATAGACCATCCTCTCTAAGATGACAAATATTGATATCGTGACTACAGTAAAACTATGGAAAGTGGCGATACACATAATAACAAAGTACTGTAGTTTTACAAAATATAAAAACAATGATAATACACAGCAACGTTTCGACCAAAAAGGCTTTATCAAGCAAACGAGACAACATGAATGACGAATTTACCAGCACAGTACATATAGATTACAACAGAGATTTATTCCAACAGGCTAAATATGAAAATCTGTGACTAAAAACGAATAACGAAATAAATGCAGAAAACCTAGAAGTGGAAAAAGAAGAGAAACAATAAAAAATCAAGTAAATATATAACATATACATTTAACATATAGAATATAGAGTATGAGAAGAGAAATTACTAAGAAGCATAGAAATGTACAGCGTTGAGTCCATGGGTGGCTTCTGTGGCTTAGGGGATAGTGACTCGGCCTATTAACCCCGACGTTCTCAGTTCGAATCACGCTGCGGACAATTTGGTTGCAAATTGTTTCATGCCTTTCAGCTGCCTTTTGTATCGAGTATCAACCGTGATATTAAATATTCTTCACTAGAATTAGCTGCTCAGAATGAGCAAGTCGTCGTTGATAGACCGCATCAATAACTGGACCGATTCTTGTCGTACACTATTCAGATTTACTTGAAGACTCTCATATTATTATTGTATTGTGATTTCAGAGTTTACTAGTGAAGCAAACCTGCTTCGTAGCACAGGGAAATGATAAGTTTTGTAGGTTATAGAACTCGGCAATACCGCCCGAGTGGTTACCGGGGCCCAAATTTGGGGTGTAAAGAATAGAACCACTGTTACCTGCCACGCATGTCGTAAGAGGCGACTAAGAAGATTTGGATGAAATCGGATGCATGTGTCTGCTAGGGAATGCTAACCCGAAAAAAATGCTTGCTGAAAACGGATGCACCAGGCCGTAGGGCGCATAACATGGTGCAACGACCCCTCACAATAAGGAATGGGATAACGGATTCTAAGGCCGCCAATCTGCCTCAGAGACTTAGCCACGCAGTAAGAATATCAGACCTACCATCACGAGGGTGGCCAAAACTTACTGCGGAAGAGGTCGGCACAAACGGGAAGCAGAAATCATAGAATTATTTCCTGCAGAACTGCCCCAGTATGAAGACTTGAGAAGAAAGAGGTAGCCCACTTACACTAGCGTCCAAGACAAACAGTATGGTGTGGCAGATAATCTGAGGCAGATGGCTGCCTTTATTAGACAATCCGAAATCCCAATCTAGTGAGAACGCAGAAGAAGAAAGAAGAACTCGGCAGTACATACAGTTGCCATTGGAAGAGAGAAAAATGTTGCTAGTAATGAAAATGTACGATTTCAAGTAAAGTTATGGTGTAGGTTGACACAAATACGATGTTTATGAGTAGTAAACTCTGCGAAATTTGCAAGGTTACAAAAAAATGGCAGTGACTATCGGGAAAATAGTCTTTACTATAATCATAGAATATTCCAGATCTGTAAAATATGTTAAAGTTGCACGTAGAATTATCGGTTTTACTATATGAATGATACACATTTCACATGCAGCAATATTTTACAAGCCGTTTCATCGATTTGATCGAAAAAACACAATGGCTAACTTAAGTGAATTTTTTTTACCGGCATACACTGTGCTGAAAAAAGTTGTGCAAATTACTTAAATCGCGCTGTGGGTGAGCCGTGTTTAGTCATCAGCTTGTTACTTCCCTTTGTTATTGATCTATTTCGTCTATTGTCACATTCTTATGTGCTGTATACTGTTGTGACAAAAGACCATGGGTTGCCAAAGTGGGCGGTATCGCCCCCAGTGGGAGCTGAAGCCTTTCAAGGGGAGGGGGGACGATAGTAGTCCAGAAGCATTTGAGTTTTTTTTTTCTCGTGATTTTGCTATTAAATATCATAAAAATATGTGAATTCTGCATTTTAATTCATCTTGTGCCCATCTGACAGGATCCATTTTTTCATCAATTATTTTATTTCATGTATATAATCATTTGAAAATGGACCATGTATAACAGAAATATATATCAATTTTCTGTCAAAGTGAAAATAGAGCATGTATATATATATATATATATGGGGTTG
Organism: Arion vulgaris; assembly: GCA_020796225.1. Lineage (NCBI taxonomy): Eukaryota > Metazoa > Mollusca > Gastropoda > Stylommatophora > Arionidae > Arion > Arion vulgaris. The sequence continues at coordinate 59,350,016 of CM036758.1, read as the reverse complement.
GGGCGTTGGCAACCTGTTATAATGTGGGAAGTAGACGTTACAAAGCTTATGTCGTCCAAAGTGGGCGGCGAACCAAAAAAGTTTGGAAATCTATGCAAAAGACGAAGTAGATCATTAACAAAGGGAAGTAATCAGCTAATGGCTAAGGAAAAAAACCAGTTATCTTTGCTTCTTTATAAGTCAATATAACAGTAAGATATAATGCTAAACTCGCGCCATCTTTTATTCTTACATTTCACAATGTTGTTTCATTAAACTTTCATGTATTGCTGTCATTTCGATATCCATTTGCAGCTGTCTTGAGATTTCACTTTTTTATTCTTTCCCGTTTTAACATTGTTATTTTCTTTCTATTACTAGTTACGTTTTTTAATCAGTTTTTGGATTTTTTTCTCTCCATTTTTTCTGTTCTGAATAAAATTAACTTCCGGGTATCTTCATCATATGTAACTGAAAGGTGACTGTGACATTAATCATCACTATCAAATAGTTTTTAACATATCATGGCTTGACAGTCGTTGTGATCACGAAATTCGTTTCTCTGCGTTTTCTGGTTCATTTTTGACATCGTCACTACTGGAGGTCTCAATGGCGATGTGGTTAAGTCGTTTGCCTGTAGTACTGAAGGTTGTGGGTTTAAATCCAGACTGAGAAACATGTGAAATGTTTTTTTGATGAGATCCCTTGGATTGTTGCCGGAGTTACATAGCTCGTACTGTGTGTAATGCTTTTGGTAAATAACATGACAACTCTGCCGACAGGGACGGAGTCATATGGGAAAACCCGATATAATGAAGTCAATCCTTCACCTATGAACCCCTTAGGGATCTCTGTGGCTGAGTGGTTAAGCCATGTGCCTTGCGAGTAGTAGGTCGTGGGTTCGAATCCGGACCACGGCCTTCTGTTCACGAGTGCAGTTTTTCCAGAGACCCTAGGATTGTTGCCGGAGCTACGGAGTTCATGATTTGTGCAATACTATCGGCAGGTGGCGTGCCATTTCTGCGGAGAGGGACCGAGTCATATGGTAAACCCGGAGCAATGAAGTCAATCCTTCGGTTTTAAAACCCTTTAAACCCTTTGGACTGTCACTAATGCTGTAAGAAGCGGGCGAGCAATGGACATGGTTGATATTATAAATTTCCTAAGGAGGACTGGGCTCTTAGGCTCAGATCACATACAAATCAAAACAATTGGTTTAACAAGCTTTCGATATGGAGCGTTCAAAGAAGAAGATGATTATCCGACGACTAAACTAAACTAAACTAAACTAAACTAAACTAAACTAAACTAAAACACTTAACATGTCTTTTCAAAATCTTACATACGTACGTATATGCATGTGTGAGCTCTGCTTCAAAAGTTCGCTTGCATATGTTCCTAGACTTCCTTTGTTCCGCTGTTGCTGCGGTGCCCACTGTATTGCATGTATAGGCGGCCTTTCCTTTTCTCATCATGAGGACATGTCCTTTCCATCGATGATGTCTATTTTGAATTTCTTTTTTAATGTCTTCCAGATCGGTACGCCTTTTGAGAAATGATATTGTCAATCTCATTCTCCCAGACATACCCAAGTCTTCTTCTTTTGTCGTCACACTGCTACCGGGTTGTTGCCCAGTGTCGTCACACTGCTACCGGGTTGTTGCCCAGTGTCGTCACACTGCTACCGGATTGTTGCCCAGTGTTGTCACACTGCTACCGGGTTGTTGCCCAGTGTCGTGGTGTTCTGTTTTTGTCTTGCGCTGTTCTGGTGGCTTGGGTGATTGTTATTTTTGCTCTTTCACAGGATTCTGCTACGCCATCTAACCATCTTTTCCGTGGTCTTCCTCTTGCCTTCTTTCCCGATGTTCTGTTGTAGAAGACTCAGTCCAGTGGAGTTTGGATGCATTCTTATTAAGTTTTGAAACCACTTCATGCTTTGTTTCTCAATGTAATTCAAGCATGGTTCTGTGTCAACTTTCTTTCTTATGCTGATGTTGGTAACTCTTGTCTTTTCTGGTGTTGTTGGTAACTTTTCGCGGCAGCGCATTTCACATGTAGTTATTTTTGTGACTGCACTTTGCTCATTGTCCATGTTTGGCTCTGGTAACACAAAGTAGGTATAAAAATGCAGTTGATCATCTGCTGCTTAGCTGCCTGTCAAACATTTGGGTACCTTAACAATGGGGCTAGCTGGTAAGTTTACCTAAGTATTCTTCTAAAAAGTCTGTCCTCAAATTCTCTTAACATGCTTTCAATTGTATTATTTGTTATTCCCTAGTCTCAGATCCATAGAAGAGGACTGCCCGAACGACCTCTGAAGTGCCTGAGAAGGAGGGGTGGGGTGGGGGGTGGCTGGAATCTATATATGTTTGATAGCTACCACAAGCTATTTTTGAAATTTTACTCAATTCCGTGACTCTATGGTTATTTATTTGTGAAATATATTCCTAATATTGATATTCCTTATTGTTAAACTTAACTTGTTGCATAATATAACTTCGATTTAGCATTTTGTGTTGATTTGAAAATGAATTCGTCTATATACAACAATAGTGGAATGCTAGGTCACGTGCTGTAGTTGGAGTCTGATTTCCAATAATTGTTACCGGAGTGCAAAGGTCCATAAGTTTATAGTTGGCTCTGGTTAGGGTGGCAAAGTTCTGCTCAGGGCAGGGTATCTGATGATGATCATAAATGAGAGACGTATGGAGAGAACAAGACAGATTCCAGTGAACCAAGCGGTTAAAAAAAACGCTGGCGCTCGATAGGAAAGACTTTGAGAAAACCAGAGGGGAATATAACAAGTAGGGTCCTTTTCTGGAACCCACATGGACAGAGAAAGAAAGGGAGGTATAAAAATACATGAAACGAGATTTTCAGGCAGAGATCAACAATATAAAGAAGAGCTGGAGGGAGCTGCATGAGATAGCTAGAGACAGGAAGACTTTGCATGAGTTTGTTGATGGCTAATGCCCCAATCCGGGTTAAAAAGACACACAGAGAGAGAGAGAGAGAGAGAACTTACACATTTTGATAAGTACTATTCGATGATTTATAGTTTATCCAGGTTTGGTGATTTATAATTTTTTTGCAAATGACTAATCTCAGTGCAATTTTTCTCATCACAAAATCATTTATCGATAAGGTTACTTTCTGTGACATTATAATTGACTACTTCAGTCCAAATGTGGTTTTTGTAGCCAAAATATGACTATTTTACTTGTAACATGTCTATTATATCAAATACTTTTTCCATTAATGAAAATAATTCTAGAAGGAACGGTGCATGGAAGAAGAGCGAGACGAAAACCTAGATGACGATAGTTGCTAGATGTCATTGACGAGCTGAGAATGACTGCTGATGGCACCGGACATCCTACACAGAACAGAGAGTTTTTTCAGGTCTGCTGTCATGGGAGATAAGTTCCAGAAAAGACAAGCTACTTGATGATGATGAATGAAATCCACGCTGTTTGAAGCAACTTCCCTACAACTCAATTGATATCCCGCTCTGTTCCCATGGTAATCGTCTACATGTGCCCGAAAATGACAACTGAATTATTTCGTTCTTTCTTACAGTTTTCTCTTTTAAGAAATAAAACAAAAACCGCTCGGAATCCTTTATTCAATTCTGTTTATACAGGGTGTTCAACTTAAAAGCAGCCCCAGTGATAAATATAAATTTGCCAGGTACGCATTGCATCTCGTCTATTTACTATTTAAACCGGTTCTGACTAGCTTGTCCTACGTCACATTTGTTCATCGCCCCTTCCCGCACTACAATTACATACCATCACACAACCTTGACCTATACTACGTCATAACTGAACATTCTCATTTCCATACATATATGCCAGATTAGCTCCATTCACAGGCTGCTTTTAAGTTGAACACCCTGTATATCTAAACCATAATTTCCAAAACTGTAGTAAGAGTTTGATACCATTTTTGTCATCATATTTAGAGCGTCATTGCTTCAGGCATTCTTTATTTTAAATAAAACATGTTTTGTCTCCGCTACATAGTTTTATTGCAGTCTTCCATTGTATCGATAATTGTATCGATAATTGTAGCAATAATTGTATCGATAATTGTATCAATAATTGTATCGATAATTGTATCAATAATTGTATCGATAATTATATCGATAATTGTATCGATAATTGTATCGATAATTGTATTGATAATTGTATCAATAATTGTATCGATAATTGTATCGATAATTGTATTGATAATTGTATCGATAATTGTATCGATATAATGGAAGACTGCAATAAAACTGTGTAGCAATGGTGAAAGACATAAAATCAGAGTGCTGTAGTTTTACAAAGTACAAAAACAAAATAGAACAATAATGTAATCCAGCATAAAGAAACGATAAATCGATTATGATTTTCAAAATTCCTGAAGCTATTTACGTAATATGCCCACTAATGGTCTGTCCGTATTACATGACCATCTCTGTTCATCTAGCGAGACTAGATGACCAGTGACCAGTCTATTAGTACTGCCCCGATAGCAAAAGCTTGGCCGAGTTACATATTTCTCTACAAAATTATCGCTACCATTTTTCGCTAAGATACAATGCAAAGGAGGATACAAAGCAAAGGTGGCTACATAACAAAAGTGGAAACAACAAAAGTTGATAAAATGCAAAAGTGGATACAAAGCATAAGTGGATACAAAGCAAAAGTGGGTACAGCAAAAATGAATACGGAGAAAAAGTGGATATAAGCAAAAGTGGATATAAGCAAAAGTGGATACAGCAAAAATGGATACAGCAAAAGTGGATACAGCAAAAGTGGATACAGCAAAAGTGGATACAGCAAAAGTGGATACAGCAAAAGTGGATACAGCAAAAGTGGATACAGCAAAAATGAAAACAAAGCAAAAGAAGATACAATGTAAAAGTGGATACACAACAAAAAGCCGTCCACCTAAAAAGTGGACCTCAGAAATAACAGAGGCAGTGAAAAGCGCACACAAAAGCCCGTTCCAGAAATCTCATCTTATCCTGATGATGTGAGGTAAAGCATGATTAAAGAATAGAAAGAAGGCTTAGCACAGAGAGAATCATGTATCCAAGTGAAACATTTCTCATTGTTCTTTCTTCTATATAAATCAAATCAGTCATATTTTCACCGACATATATTCTTCATCAAAATCAGTTCCACCTAATACTACTTTTACCATATTACGCAACTTGTTTCAATGCACTAGATTTCTATTGAGGTTTACCAAAACTATTGTCATATAGCACATAATGTGCAAGCCAGACAGACAAGAGACATTACATTGCTCCAAGATCAAACGCTACGAGACTGAAGTAAAGCTCACAAAATGTGTACACTTAGCCAAGACACTGCTATACACGAGAATCTTAATACTGTTAGCTAATGAGTTAGTTAGTTAGTTTATTCCTTTCGAGCCAAAGGCGGCACATAGGGCAGAGTTTTAGATCTCCATGTGATACGGTTCTTTGCTAGCAGTTGGAGATCTTGTATGGTTTTACATCCCAATAGTTTACTTTCTTGTTGGATGGTTCTTCGAAGAGTGGTCTTTGGTCTTCCACGTTTTCATTTCCCAACTGGTGACCACATAAGGACTTGTCGATTTAGTCTCTTTTCGTCTGATCTAAGAACATGACCTAAATATTTCCACCTTCGTTTCCTTATAATATTTGATACGGGATGTTGCTGTGCTCTATCTCTCACTGTGTTGTTAGAAACGAAATCACTCCATTTTACTTTTAATAATTTTCGTAGACATTTATTCTCAAAGCTGTCCAGTTTCTTATCAATTTTCTTTGTTGATTTCCAACTTTCACAACCGTAGGTCAGTACAGGAATCACACATGACCTAAATAATTTAACTTTTGTGCATATACTAAGGTCTTGAGATTGCCAGATATTCGTTAATTTAGTGAAGGCACTAGCTGCTATAGCAATACGAGAGTTTATTTCTTTCATCGTGTCTCCGTTGTTTGACACTTTACTACCCAAATATCTAAAATGTTTAACTTTCTCCAGTATTTGACCATTTATTACGATGTTGTCTCACTTAGCTAATGAGTGCACAGGAATTTATATAGTCAATGCGTGCACACGAATTTATATTGTCAGTGAATGCAACCAACCACCAATAACTGCATACAATAAAACTAGCTCAGTTACTAAAGCCAACTCTCGTATTGCTATAGCAGCTAGTGCCTTCACTAAGTTAACAAATATCTGACAATCTAAAGACCTTAGTATATTTACAAAAGTTAAATTATTTAGGTCATGTGTGATTCCTGTACTAACTTCCGGTTGTGAAAGTTGGAAATCAACAAACACAATTGATAAGAAACTGGACAGCTTTGAGAATAAACGTCTCCAAAAATTACTAAAAGTAAAATGGAGTGATTTCGTTTCGAACAACACAGTGAGAGATAGAGCACAGCAACATCCCGTATCAAATATTATATGGAAACGAAGGTGGAAATATTTAGGTCATGTTTTTTGATGAGATAAAAAGAGACTAAATCGACAAGTCCTTATGTGGTCACCAGTTGGGAAAAGAAAACGTGGAAGACCTAAGACCACTCTTCGAAGAACAATCTTTCAAGAAAGAGATGTAAAACCATACGAGATCTTCAACTGCTAGCAAGGAACCGCATTAAATGGAGATCTAAAATTTCTGCCCTATGTGCCGTATTTGGCACGAAAGGAACAAACTAACTAGAGCCAAGATAACAAAAACATTGTAATCATTTTCACATATTTGCTTCCCAACTTGCCTGCCGTGGAGTTTGAACCACGTACGCTTGGGTTGTGATCGAACTCACTACCGCTCAAGCTACAGACGCTCACTATTCATTAGGAAATTTAAAAACAAAAAAATAAAAGTCTGAAATATATTTTCGTGATCTAAATTACATCAGGAACCCTCGCCGGTGCTACGGAGATCCTGCACTGCCGCTGAAATCTTCCTGTGTAAGAAAGAGATCGAAACGTACATGGTTACTCAACGAGGTGCATTGTCCTTGATTGTTCTATCAACCAATCAAATAGGGATCTACCCAAACTAACATTGACCGAATGCAGTAGATAGGGATTAAGAATATAACAGCAAAACATGTCAGAAACTTGGACTGCGACTGCAAGAATAGTTGAGTCAGTGTTTAAAAAGACGTTGTGAAGGTGGTCGACGAAAATAGCAAAAATAACGATGACAGATGTTAGTCATTCACTGACTGATGTTACATACTTTTAATGGTACAGCATTCTGCTTAGGTTGTAGCCTTCACGTTATCAGGTAAGAGATTTCATTGACTTGTATGTACTGTTTGTCTTTTCTTGTTAATGTCCAGATTAGTTTGTTGTGTTTGTCTTTTCTTGTTAATGTCCAGATTAGTTTGTTGTGTTTGTCTTCGACTTCTTCAATTTTCTTTTCGTTCGCCCGCTTTGAATTTTGTAGTACTCAGTTTAATATGGCACTGCTGCATTTTGCGTGAAAGCTTGCTTTTATTTTCATAAGTGTTCTTCCCAATTCAGGTGAAACTTCTCCGACTTCAGAGTCACTTGTAATTTAGAGTCCAAAGTAAAGGGATAGAGTATCTTGTAGTTCAATCTCATACCACGTGTCTATTGAGAATGTTTGGCCAAAGCTGAGTTCGAACCTAGGAATTTCCACGGCCCGTTGTCACCAGCGGAGAGACTTATAAACTTCACGATTGGCGAGCTTTTCTTCAATATTAAGTAGTTTTTAACTTTCGGTCCAATGCCATGTAGTGTACATATGATTGGAGAACTGTGATGGCTGTGTATCTTCTACCAGTTTCGGACAATAGTCAGTTTTGGGCTGCACTGCAAATTTGTGGGCCCTCTGTGCTGCTCAGTGAGATGATATGGTTCACTGAGCTTATTCCCAGCCGCTAGATTGCATGTTGTTTTGCAGAATTAAAATATACTCTAGGTATGCAAAATGTTCAAGGCAGGTAGATCTTCACGGAGATGGATTGTCATCTTAGTGGATCGTCACACAGATGGATCGTCACACAGATGGATCGTCACACAGATGGATCGTCACACAGATGGATCGTCAGGCAGGAGGATCGTCACACAGATGGATCGTCACACAGATGGATCCTCACACAGATGGATCGTCACGCAGGAGGATCGTCACACAGATGGATCGTCACACAGATGGATCGTCACACAGATGGATCGTCACGCAGGAGGATCGTCACACAGATGGATCGTCTCGCAGGAGGATCGTTACACAGAAGGATAGTCATGCATGCTAATCGTCAAGCAGGTGGATCGTGGCGCAGGTCGATCGTGGCGCGGGTGGATCATCTCGACCCCAATGCACATTAACAATTGGTTCCTATCATCAGTAAGCTTTACCGATTGGTTTTCTTTATCTCCAGATCTAGTCAGTATCTTTCTTTCTTACCTGCCTTCCTTTATTTGTTCTCTTGAAATATTATCTATATATTCAATGTCGTCTCTTGTATAGACTTCAGTATGTTGTAGCTCACACAGAGGTCAATGTAGTTTTCTATCGAGTGTTGTTTCGTTAGACCAGTGAGTTTGTCTCAGTATATCATATTTGGGGTAGTCTTGAAGTATGTGCTCTGCTGTCTGATGTGCCTGTACACATGTACACATGGTTAAATTGTTAGTCTTCAATTTTGTATACATGTGTCTGCGGAATCGATTCTACATATTCTGAGGCGCAGAGTGTCAACTTGTTCTAATTTACTTATATTATAGTAGCTGTTTCTGTTGGTATTGGTTACTCAGTATCATTCTGACTTATCTCTAACAACACAGAAGATGTATGTATATTGTCCAACAGAACATATATTTATGAACATGTGCTATTAGTTATGTTTACAAATGGAAAATTCGACTTTATAGTCCCACATCTACTGAATTACACTGTAGCATGCTGTCATTTCTGATAGTGGTTATATAGAAAGCCTCCAGAACTGACTCAGGACAAGATGTTGTAGACCGAATTGACAGTTTCTTTGCATGCTTACCATCTTGTTGACCGACTTTAGTGACTTCCCTTGTGCTCATGTTTGTATGATTATCCTCGTGTTGATCAACTCCAGTGCTTTCCCCTTGTGCTCATGTTTGTATGATTATCCCCGTGTTGACCGACTTCAGTGCTTTCCCCTTGTGCTCTTGTTTGTATGATTATCCCCGTGTTGACCGACTTCAGTGCTTTCCCCTTGTGCTCATGTTTGTATGATTATCCTCGTGTTGATCAACTCCAGTGCTTTCCCCTTGTGCTCATGTTTGTATGATTATCCCCGTGTTGACCGACTTCAGTGCTTTCCCTTGTGCGTTTGGAGCTTCTACAAAATATTCCGTATATTATTTTTGTAAGGTGTTGTATTTATTAGGACTATATGCCTGTGGCATTGATGCCACCATTTTTAAGAAATAAGTTGTATTACACCTTTCATTTGTTTTCCCGAAAAAAATATTTGCCTATTAAATAGTTTTCAGATTCGTAACACTTTAAATTTGTATCAGATTTTAATTTTGTAAAACTCTAATATGAATTCAAGTTTCTACCGTGTAAAACTCTAATATGAATTCAAGTTTCTACCGTGTAAAACTCTAATATGAATTCAAGTTTCTACCGTGTAAAACTCTAATATGAAATCAAGTTTCTACCGTGTAAAACTCTAATACGAAGTCATATTTCTACTTTGTGTCACTCTAATCAATCAATCAAGGGACATGCCTGCCAGCGTAGGCGATCATGTCTCTCCACAACTTTCTCTGTTTGGTGCATGTAATCAGTTTTGATGTCGATCTTGTATCGAACCATGATGTCAGGACATTCAACATCTTCTCCCTCTGTCTTCCGCGATCTCTCCTTCCCTGAATTTTACCTTTTGCTACCAGATGTCATAAGCCTTCTTTTCGCATTATATGCTCGAAGAACCTTTATTCTCTCTCTCTATCTCTCTCGCGATCATCGTCCAGACCGATGTACCAGATCTCTCCATAAATTCTATTCATGTGTAAATCTGATTCATGCAGCCTTAGCATTGATGTGTTTTACGTCACATCTTCAGCACCATTTGGAGCTCTAGTGCTTATCCTTCGGCGATGTGTCCGGTTTCAGCCAGTGTTTACTCGGTTCGCACTCCGTTCTGTAGCCATCTAGTGTTTTTTACGGTATGGGGCAGCTAGCCCCACGCCTTCCTCCTTAGTCGCCTCTTACGACATTCGTGGCAGATAACAGTGGTTCTATTCTTTATACCCCAATTTGGGCCCCGGTAACCACTCGGACAGAACCTTGATTCGAAGAACCTCGAAGCTCTTTAATATGAAATTATATTTTTACTTTGCAACACTCTAATATGAAATCACATTTCTAATATGAAATTATATTTTTACTTTGCAACACTCTAATATGAAATCACATTTCTAATATGAAATTATATTTTTACTTTGCAACACTCTAATATGAAATCACATTTCTAATTTATAACATTTTAACTTTAGATCAGATTTACACGTCTTTAACAACATTTAAAAAAGGTAAATCTTTCTCTTTAGCTCAACGACTGGTTAGAATCGCTATAGTGCAATTTGATACATTATTAAATTTCAATTTAACTCATTTTTTACCAATCTATTTTTTAATCATCTTTACAATCACATATTTTTCTGGTACATTTAATACAGCTGATATTTTATTATGTTTACTGAATCAAGGATGACAAGTTATTCAGTCATATCTGGGCTAGCTGTAAATGTATTATTACTGCTATTTGTAGTAGTAGGTGAGCTAGGTAGTATGACTCGGTCTTGCTCTCCGCATAAATCGTACGCCACCAGCGATGAGTATTGCACAAAGCATGAGCTCCGTAGATCCAGCAACATTCTTAAGAATCTCTGAAAAATGTCACTTGTTAAAAAAACGGCGAGGTCCTGATTCGAACCTACGACCTTCCGAACGCAACAGATAGGCTTAACCATTTAGCCACAGAGACCACTGTCAGATATAAACCTAACTAAGCTATATTTTAAAATAGTAATCATAATTTATACTTTTGTTATATTTTCTCCCGTGTGTTGCCGGCGCGCAAGGAGCAAAGAACAGTACCACTGCTAGACATGTCGTAAGAGGTTACTAAAGTAGTAGAATAGGAAGCTCCCCTAGTAAATAAAAAACGTCGCAGTAATCGGATGTGCTGGTATACTTGTAGGTGCATAACTGGCACAACGTACAATCGCCCGTAGGCTCAGATCACATACAAATCACAAAGAGTTGTTTAACAAGTGATCGATATGAAGCATTGGAAGAAGAAGAAGATCAAGATATTCAATATATAATTTCAATAATCTATGTATGATATTTGTTTAAAATATAGAAATTTTGCTCATCCATATATTTAATACAGGACCGTGCGGTATATTTTCTCAGTATGATGCAAGTCTTCGAAATGTCGGCCCTTAAATCTTTTTTTCTTTTAAATAACCTTCAATTGTAAGGTTGATTTTGCTGCTTATGCCGCCCCCATTACGGCGCCGCCGGATGCGGCCGTCTCTCTGTATCATAACACTGCCCGGCCCTGATTTAATATGTAATAATATACGAGGGGAAGTCAATAAGTAAGTCACAAATGGCTGTATTAAAATAACTAAATATGATAACAACTTGAAACCATTTTATTTTTATACATACATTGTCCCTTTATTTCTCAACATAATTTCCACCAACATTGATGCACTTATCCCATCGTTTTATCAGTCCTCTAAATCTGCTGCATAGAACTGCGTGCTCTGTTTTCTAAACCACGTTTTCACTTCACATTCAACTTCGGCGCCATTCACGACATGTCTCCCGCCAAGGTGGGTTTTCAGTGGACCAAAAGGGTGGAAATCGCTAGGGACTAAGTTGGGACTTTAAGGTGGATGTTCCAGAACTTCCCACCTTAGTTGGTTAATTTTCTCCTGAGTTAATCAAGCCGTGTGTGGTCTGGCATTGTCATGAAGAAGCAGCACTCCTCTAGTCAGCAGTTCTGGACGTTTTCGTCGATTGAAGCATCGATAGAACTTCACAGTACAATTCAGAATTCACATTGTCACCTTTCTTCTTTAAACTGGTTAAAAGCACTCCTTTAACAATCCCAGAACACCGTCAGCATAACCTTCACTGCTGATGGCGTAATACATCTTATGTTATGTTTTGATAAATATTTCATGCCCTGATCTATGTGTGTGTGAGAGCCGCTGTAGCGTAGTTGTTAGTGAACTCGTTTCACAAGGCTGGTGGTCTGGGTTCAGCTCCGCAATGCGCGTGGAATTTTTCCCGACCGCGATGTCTCTCAGGTCGACCCAGCCTAAACTGGGTACCAGACATGCTCTGGGAAAGTAAAGGCGGCCGGCGTGATGCTGACCACCGTGTGCCGACGGTCAATGAAAAATACAGGCCTAACACTGTATTGACCTATATACCACGAGGTATAAAAGGTTTCCTTTTATTTTCTTTTTCCTGATCAATTTGTAATTATCCACCTACTTATTTTCTTCCTCGTGTCACCCTGTGAATGTTGTTGACAAGTGTAGTTCTTGTTCTTCCCTCAGGTCACCCTGTGAATGTTGTTGACAAGTGTAGTTCTTGTTCTTCCCTCAGGTCACCCTGTGAATGTTGTTGACAAGTGTAGTTCTTGTTCTTCCCTCGTGTCACCCTGTGAATGTTGTTGACAAGTGTAGTTCTTGTTCTTCCCTCGTGTCACCCTGTGAATGTTGTTGACAAGTGTAGTTCTTGTTCTTCCCTCGTGTCACCCTGTGAATGTTGTTGACAAGTGTAGTTATTGTTCTTCCCTCGTGTCACCCTGTGAATGTTGTTGACAAGTGTAGTTCTTGTTCTTCCCTCGTGTCGCCCTGTGAATGTTGTTGACAAGTGTAGTTCTTGTTCTTCCCTCGTGTCACCCTGTGAATGTTGTTGACAAGTGTAGTTCTTGTTCTTCCCTCTAGTCACCCTGTGAATGTTGTTGACAAGTGTAGTTATTGTTCTTCCCTCGTGTCACTCTGTGAATGTTGTTGACAAGTGTAGTTCTTGTTCTTCCTCGTGTCACCTGTGAATGTTGTTGACAAGTGTAGTTATTGTTCTTCCCTCGTGTCGCCCTGTGAATGTTGTTGACAAGTGTAGTTATTGTAGGCGTAATTTCTTACAATATTTCTTTCTTCTGTTCTTATTTCAAATTCGTTTTATTATTGTACGAAGTTGTTTTGTTTGTTTGGAAATCCCGACATTTAGAGAATAACTACTGTCGTCATTACTTGTTATTCTCAAACCAGAAAGCCTAAAATGACCCAGAGTAGCTGTCATTGTCATCCAGAAGCAGACTGTATACTTGGATAAAATAGGGCATTTGGGGAATAATGTCACTAACTAATCGTTATATATTTTTAGACTGCTCGAGTTTCTTAATGAAGCCCCTTATTTAAATTGTCAAAATTTACTAGAGTAAGTTACATGACGCAGTAGACTAACATATAGACTATGCGAGAAATATACTTATTTAATTTTAACATTGTATTTCTTCGTTTTTCTTAGCTACTGTTGAGAACGAAAACGAATTTCATCAACTTCCTGTCAATTCAGATGTTTGTTAATGTATTTTATTTCTGGTCATGACTTTAGAGTACTCAGTTTAAAAAATAAAAGCCGTGTTTTTAGTTTTAAATTTTATTTATTTGATATTTAGTTTCACTATGTTTTAATAACGATAATAGTCCCGCATGCCCAGCGTGTTCGTAGCGAATTGGATGACTGGTGACAAGCTCCCTGTGAGTGCGGTTTAACTCCGCGGGCTGGAAGAAAAACCACAGATTCTCCATATTTACGGTATTCGTGGAACTGTACCGAAAGGTTAAGATGTTCACGGCGCCAAGACGAAAAGCTGTAAGCTCAAGTGCTTCTGGAGTGGAAAAAATATAAAAATAATAACGGTAATAGACAATAAATAAAAGGGTCTAAGGCCGGTTGATTGACTTCATTGCAACAAGATCTAACAACATAAGGCTCATTCTCTCTCCACAGAAGTGACATAACACCTCCAGATAATATTGTATAAAGTACAAACTCTGTAGCACCGAATACAATCCTAGGTGTCTTTGGAAGTGAAACACTTTTAAACAGAATGGAGCGGTTCGGATTCTCTTTCTCTCTCTCTTGCGATCACCGCCCAGACCGTTGTACCAGACTTCCCCATAAATTCTATCGTATGGAAATATGATTCATGCAGCCTAGCATTGGTGTGTTTTACGTCACATCTTCAGCACCATTTAGAGCTCTAGTGCTTATTCTTCGGCGATGTGTCCGGTTTCAGCCAGCGTTTACTCGGTTCGCTATCCGTTCTGTAGCAATCTAGTGTTTTTACGGTGTGGGGTAGGTGGCCCCATGCTCAACCTTCTCAGCCGCCTCTTACGACATGTGAGGCAGGTAACAGTGGTTCTATTCTCTACACCCCAATTTGGGCCCCGGGCACCACTCGAACGCGGTCCGGATTCAAACCACAACCTGTGAATACAAGGCAATGGTTTAACCACATAGCGACAGAGATCACCAAACAATAATCAATCAGTTAAGTGTCATGCCGGTTGGCGTAGGTTTAATTCCTTTATTGCCCGTCTGCCCAATGTGTTCGTAGCGCGTTGGACTACGGGTGACTATCCCTCTGTGTATGCGGGTTCAATTCCGCGGGATGGCAGAAAAAGCCACAGATTCCCCAGATTTACGGTGTTCGTGGCACCGAACCGAAGGGTTACTATGTCCATGGCACCGAGCCGAAGAGCTGAAAAGCTCAAGTGCTTCTGGATCGGAAAAAAAAAATGTCCTTTATTTGCAACTTGGTATAATATTATTGATTTGTCCTTTTTAATTGAAAGACTGCCCAGTTTTCAGAAAATGCAGTGATTCACTTACTATGGATTCCATCTCACTATGACATTGCATGCAATGAGAGTGCTGATGTCTTTGTTAAGGAAGACAGTACCACAGATCAAATTGGTAGACAAACAGTGTATATGATTATGGAGAAGACTAAGCATAACAAACTAAGCATAACAGACCAGGTCATTTACTTTATTTCGCATACGTACAGGACACTGAAGACTAAAGAACACTTATGTAGACTAGGATAAGTCCAACCGCTCACTGTCAGTGTCAGCAGGTGGAATAGACACTGAAGAATGTCCTGCAAGACTCTCCTCTCCTGTGTGAGATGAGAAGCAGCATGTGGACACAGCCATTCGACCTACAAACTAAACTTTGGGATACATGACAGACCTGAAGCTGACTGCTCAGTTTGTTGTCTAGAGTAAACTAAGCTCATGACCAGAGATGAGAAACCTGACAGACCTGAAGCTGACTTCCCAGTTTGTTGTCTTCAGTACACTAAGCGCTTGATCAAAGATAGCTGAAGAAGATTGAAAGTCTATTGTCTGTCTACTGTCGGTCTACTGTCTGTATATTATCTGTCGGTTGTCTGTCTATTGTTTGTCTATTGTCTGTCCCCAGGTGGATGATGGAATTGGTTGCCCACTCTGGTCGTTAAGCGTAGGTGTGGAAGATTTAATTTGCGTTCTAGGGCCAGAGGAGTTGCCATTGTTGTGTTTTATCCGTGTTTATTTAGTGTGGTCTTGATATTGTCTATTCATATTTTCCTTGGTCTTCCTTTATCTCTAGTACCTGATCTCATTTTATAGCATGCGGTTATTGGTGGTTGGTTGTATTTCATTCTCATTAAATGTCCAAACTACAACATTTATTGTCTTTCAATGTATTCGGTGCATGAAGTAATGACCACTCTGCTTTTGATGTCCTCATTTCGTAGTCTATCTTTCCTGTTGACCCGCACTGCCTTTCTCAAACATTTAATTTCACACGTAATTGAAAACATAAGACGCATATTTGTAAAGTAAATAAAAAGCGTTCGCAATATTTACAGACTGACTCTGAGAATGTGAGTAGGTTTAATTAATAATTCCTCTCTTACCGTTATGCGTTACATAGGGTCTGCAAGCAACGTCTCCATACCGCTCTATCCTGGGCAACTCGCTCAATCTCCTCCATGGAACAGAGACTGATATTTTTACCTCTCTCAGCAAAGTTCGTTACAGGGTCTCCTTAGGTCGACCTCTCTTTCTTGAACCCTTTGCATCCCACTACAATGCCTGCTTTGATATTCGTTGATCTTCTTCTTTGCGTTCGTTCTTTACGACCAATTTTAATCACTCTTTGTGATAAGTTTGATCTTTGTCAAGAGCGTGTATACGTTGCACATTGGTTTGGTAGGCCCCTAAACGCATAGACTTCTACATGTTTAGGACACGTGCATCCGATTTCAGCCAAACCTCCTTAGTCGCCTCTTACGACATGCGTGGCAGGTAACAGTGATTATATTCTTTACACCCCAAATTTGGGCCCCGGTAATCACTCGGGCGATTCGTTGATCATTTCTCCTCAAGGTGTGTCCAACATATCTCCATCTTCTTTTCCTATAACAGTTGTCACTAGTGGTTGACCAGACATTTCTCTGATTTCATCACTTCTCCTGTCTTTCTTGCAAGTTTCTGTATCTTATGTGAGTAGGTTACCAGAGCTAAAAATGTTGAAAACCTCTGATTCAGACATGGAGCCGTATATCGATAACTTAATTATTAGCACTATTTATAACGTAATTTAGTCTGTCACCGATTTTTGTGTTCCAATTCTGTGATGAAGTGCTTCTGTCCAGAAAGTAAACATTGTTACATATATACTTCACTTACCATAACAAGTTTATGTAATGTTAATGGTAATGTGACTCTCTGTGGCGTAGAGGCTAGGTGCTTGTCCCTAGTTCTAAAGGTACTCGGTTCGGTTCCTCGTTGAGCAATCTGGATATTTTTGAAGAGATTTCCGATCTCAGTGTAAAATGAGATCGAGTTCCTAGTCCTATCGGAAACGGACGATAAAACGTTGATTCCGTGTACCAGTTGAGCACGTAAAAGAACCCTTGGTAGTTCAAAATAGAAAAGAAAAAAAAGGATTTTAAAGTCGAAGGATTGACTTCATTGCACCGAGTTTTACCCCATATGGCTCGGTCCCTATCCGCAGAAATGGCAAGCCACCTGCTGAGAGTATTGCACAAAGCACGAACTCCGTAGCTCCAGCAACAATCCTAGGGATCTCTTGAAAAATTTCACTCGTGAACAGAACGGCGCGGTCGGATTCGAACCACGACCTTTGACTCACAAGGCAAAGGGCTTAACCACTCAGCCACAGAGACCCCTAAAAAAATAGAAAAGAGCAGTTCAAAGACGTTGTCCGGGCAAAATTAATTAGAAAGATTACAAAATACAATTTCTACAAAATATTAACACCCTCTTCTAAATTACTTCGGGGACCCTCGTCGGTGCTACGGAGGTCCTGCACTGTCGTTGAAATCTTCATGTGTAAGAAAGAGATCGGAGCACACATGGTTTCTCACCGAAGTGCAATGATGATAGTCATGTCAATCAATAATGCTAATTTGTTTTTCTACTACGTAATAACATTACTAACATGTTAGTGCTACTATTACTTTTTTACTATTACTTATTTTTATTACTTATTTTACTATTACTTTATTGTTACTATTACTTTATGTTACTATGATAGTTCTTCTTCTTCTTCTGCGTTCTCACTAGATTGGGATTTCGGATTCTCTAGTAAAGGTCGCCGTCTGTTTCAGATTGTTAGCCACGCCATACAGTTTTTATTGGACGCTGGTTTAAGTGGGCTACCTCTTTCTCCTCAGGTCTTAAAGGGTTTAAAGTCGAAGGATTGACTTCATTGCACCAGGTTTTACCCCATACGGCTCGGTCCCTCTCCGCAGAAATGGCACCCACCTGCCGAGAGTATTGCACAAAGCACGAACTCCGTAGCTCCAGTAACAATCATAGGAGTCTCCGGAAAAAACTGGACTCGTGAACAGAATGACGCAGTCCGGACTCGAACCCACGATCTTCGACTCACAAGACAAAGGGCTTAACCACTTAGCCACAGAGACCTCCTCTCCTCAGGTCTGCATACTGGGAGCGGTTCTTTAGGATATGCTCTGTAACTCTGTTGTCATACTCGCCAAGTCTCAGAGACACAAGTTGTTAGTGCCTATCTTGAATTTAGTGTACAGGTAGTGTGTCATTCTGCTGAGACTCTTCCGGAGGCAAACTGATGCAGAGCAAAGTGGAGCATACAGAACAACTACTACTTTCTATTTTAGAATGAAGGCTGATGCCATTACTGCTGCCCTTCAGTAGCTCTCTGGGAGTCCGTTTACTGGACCCGTTGTTTTGTTTGATTCTCAGTCGATGCTTAGGAAGGTTCAAAATGGCAGACCGCTTAATGAGTGGATGTCTTCTATTGAGGTTTTGAACCTCCAGAGGTTTACGTGGATCTACTCTACTTTGGATGAGGGTATTCGCGGGAATGAGAGAGTGGACAAGTTTGCATCAGCATCGTTGATTGTCAATAAGTTGAAGGTGGATAAGGGAGATGTTCTCTGGTCTCTTAATTGCAACTGTGTATCGATACGACAGGTATATATATATATATATATATATATGAGAGCCGCTGTAGCGTAGTTGTTAGTGAACTCGCTTCGCAAGGCTGGTGGTCTGGGTTCAGCTCCGCAATGTGCGTGGAATTTTTCCCGACCGCGACGGCTCTCAGGTCGACCCAGCCTCAACTGGGTACCAGACATGCTCTGGGAAAGTAAAGGCGGCCGGCGTGATGCTGACCACATCACCCATCGTGTGCCGACGGTCAATGAAAATACAGGCCTAACACTGTATTGACCTATATACCATGAGGTATGAAAGGGTTCCTTTCCTTATATATATATATATATATATATATATATATATATATATAATATATATATATAATAGGTTGAAATAATAAGAGAATACAAAACAGCAAAAACGAAAATTACAAAAAATATATATATATGTAATACAACAATTAAACAACAATTACTTTCTGCTAATATCTACAAATCTTTTGCAATGTTTATGTCAAATCTTGACCAGACAATATTTTGCATCGAGATAAACATACGCAGAGATATTGATTGAAGGAAACATACCTGTTTGCACCAGGATAAACATGTCGAGAGATCTTGATTGATGGGAACACACCTGTTTGATCGACTGTGGCTGACCATTTGTTACTCTTCTTCTTCTTTGCGTTCGTTCTTTACGACCAATTTTAATCACTCTTTGTGATATGTTTGATCTTTGCCAAGAACATGTATACGTTGCACATTGGTTTGGTAGGCCCATAAACGCATAGACTTCTACACGTTTAGGACACGTGCATCCGATTTCATCCAAACCTCCTTATCCGCCTCTTACGACATGCGTGGCAGGTAGCAATGGTTCTATTCTTTACACCCCACATTTGGGCCCCGTTAACCACTCGAATGACCATTTGTTACTAAAATGCATATATTGATTGATTGATTAATAACAGAGCCGTGCCATGCTACGATACAGAGAGGCGGCCGCATCAGGCGGCACCTAAGAGGGGGCGGCATACGCAGCGAAATCAAAATCACAATGGAAGATTATTTTAAAGAAAAAACATTTAAGGGGTGGCATTTTGAAGACTTGCATCATACTGAGAAAATATACCGCACGGCCCTTATTAATCACGCCATCATTATTGCATTTCGGTGAATATGTGTGTTGGCTGCGATCAGAGTAGGTGGACTTGTTCTTCTTCTTCTTCTTCTTCAAACGCTCAATATCGACCACTTGTTAACCACTCTTTGTGATTTGTATGGGATCTAAGTCTAAGAGTGATTATACGTTGTGCCAGTTATGCGTCTATAAGTAGGCCAGCACATCCGATTTCTGGGATGCTTTTTATTTACTAGTGTAGATTCCTAGGCCCTACATCAGTCGCCTCTTACGACATGCTTTATAGGTCGCAGTGTTACTATTCTTGGCTCCCTGGGAGCCCGGAAACTACATGGGCGAGAAGTTTACGAGCTGTGTAGAAAGGCGAGAACCCGTTGTAGTTTTAAAGATATTGAAAATTTTGGGCTGGAATTTTATTTATTGAAAAAAAAAATGAATTTAGCGCGGGCGATGAGTTATTTTTTTGAAATTTGCTTTTATCGATTTTCAACTGCTAATTGTTCGTTTATTTGCTTAACTTCAACACGATACCTACGTTTTATCGTCGGTTTCCGATAGGATAAGTTACTCGATCTCATCTACGTCGAGATCGGGGATCTTTAAAAAATATTTCAATTGCTCCTCGCCGGGAACTAAACGAGTACCTTTGGAGTTAGAGGCGAGCACCTTACCGCTCCCACTTAAAATGTTAAACAAAAAGCAATAACAAAATGTAGGATATTTAAAACTGAGCACTTATAGATTTTAAAACATAACCCGGAAATTCCGGTTTAAAACCATTGGCTTGTCATATAAACACTTCTAAACTTTGACATTGTAGACATCTGCCCAGCTTTAAATTCTTCAACCGCTTTAAGATATCACTCTAATTACTGTAAATCTGTGTTTTACAATGTCTGTGATATTTTCACAGATTAAAAAAAAACTAGGTCCTCACTCATACAAACTATGATCACCCTTTTTTGTGTTTCATTATAATCTGGTCATTAATATAAAATACTGTCTAAACGTGTATTTCTAAACTATTTTTATACAGCTTTCTCAATATAATCACATTTTAACATTCGCTTTTTTATATTTCCGCCTGTATTTTGCTGGGGGCTCGCAGAGGGAGTAAATAATAGTGTCACTGTGACCTACAAAGCATGTCGAAAGAGGTGACTGTAGTAGGGGTCTAGGAAGCTACCCTAGTAAATAAAAAGCATCGCAGAAATCGGATGTGCTGGTCTACTGGTAGGCTCATAACTGGCGCACCGTACAATCGCTCTTAGGCTCAGATCACATACAAATCACAAAGAGTGGTTAACATATGGTCGATATGGAGCGTTCGAACAAGAAGAACACGGAGAGAGAGAGAGAAGAGAGAGAAGAGAGAGAAGAGAGAGAGAGAAGAGAGAGAAGAGAGAGAGAGAGAGAGAGAGAGAAGAGAGAAGAGAGAGAGAAGAGAGAAGAGAGAGAGAGAGAGAGAGAGAAAGAGAGAGAGAGAGAGAGAGAAGAAGAATGTAAAATTGACAGAACATAAGACATACGAAAAGTTGCATAAGTGAATTAGTTAATCGAATCAGAGATGTCCATAATGAGATTATTTCTGAAGACTGAAGACAAAGAAAATGACCAAATAACTTTGTTGGTCGCTTGGTATGGTAACTAATTATTCGTCCATTACAAGCTATGTTGACTACTCCGTTCACCTGATTTTTCATCATCTCTCAAGGCAAAGGGGAGAGTCTGGACGAATGGATTAGAGCGCGGCTCCCATGCAAGAGACCCATGTTCAATCCACGATAAGGCCTAAAATTGCTTCTGTCAGGGACATAAAGAACAATCATAACCTGAATAATTTTGCGACGACTGCACTAGCCATGCGGCCAGTAAATTCCTCAAGCTTATGTACCCCCTCTCATATACCGCCCTAAAAACGGTATTACAAGGCAATAAAGACAGTTTTTATTTTTCTCTCAAGGTAAAGAGGAAAGATTGCGCGATGAGGTGGATTAAAGTGTAGAAGGGTTGCGCAAGAAACAACCAACATGAAAACACAACAGAAAGCTCACAACGTGTGAAATGAAATGCTTGAGAAAGGCGGTTGGGGTCACCAGGAAAGATAGAATACGAAACGAGGACACAAGAAGCATAGTGGCTGTGACTTCATGCACCGAATGCATCGAAAGACAACAAATGCAGTGGTTTGGACATTTAATGAGAATGGAATACAACCAACCACCAATAACAGCATACAATAAAAGAGATCAGGTACTAGAGCCAAGGGAAGACGAAGAAAAAGATGGATAGAAAATATCAAGACCGCACTTAATAAACAGGGATACAACACAACAAGGGCGACTCATCTGGCATTGGAACGCAAATTAAAGCTCCCATCCCTACGCTTAACGGCAAGAGTGAACAATCAATTCCATCATTCACCTGGGGAAAGACAATACACAAAATAGGGTTGGGCAAATCATCAACTTAACTTTCTTGCCTGTTGTTATTCTCTTCCAGTGTAAGGACAAATCATCGACCTAACTTTCTTGCCTGTTGTTATTCTCTTCCAGTGTAAGGACAAATCATCGACCTAACTTTCTTGCCTGTTGTTATTCTCTTCCAGTGTAAGGACAAATCATCGACCTAACTTTCTTGCCTGTTGTTATTCTCTTCCAGTGTAAGGACAAATCATCGACCTAACTCTCTTGCCTGTTGTTATTCTCTTCCAGTGTAAGGACAAATCATCGACCTAACTTTCTTGCCTGTTGTTATTCTCTTCCAGTGTAAGGACAAATCATCGACCTAACTTTCTTGCCTGTTGTTATTCTCTTCCAGTGTAAGGACAAATCCAGACGTGTGGGGATAAAGCTAGATATCACCATGGTTTACTACAGTACGTGCCTCGCCATACTCTTTCCACTCTACAGAGATTTGATTCTTAATTGCCGTCATGCCCGTTTAACCAACTAGGATTTTTGTTCCCGTATTCAATCGAATCCAGTATTCTCATGCAAGGTTAGCAAACCCCAACTCCCCTGATGTATAACAAATCCGCTACCCCCACTTGGTTTAGTTGATCTGTTGATATCGTTGATCTGTTGATATCGTTGACCTGTTGATATCGTTGATCTGTTGATATCGTTGACCTGTTGATATCGTTGATCTGTTGATATCGTTGATCTGTTGATATCGTTGACCTGTTGATATCGTTGACCTGTTGATATCGTTGACCTATTGATATCGTTGACCTAGGAGTGGTCACTTTTGAATATATCACTTAATGCGTTATAGACAAACATTGAAGTTCTGGGTGGTTTCCAGTTATTTACAAGTAATTTCTTCTCTTGGAATAATACTTTCTTCATAAGAGAACTCGTATCTTTTTCTCTGGAGTCTTTTAATATCAACGAATACAACTTAATGTGATTTTAACCAACTTTGACATTTTATTATTTCTGTCTGTCCTCCCGTTTGTCCAACCACCCGCCTGCCCGTTTGCCTGCCCGCCCATTCGCCTATCTGTCCGTATGTCCGTTCGTCCGTCTGCCTGCACGTCCGTCTGTCTTTTCACCCGTCCGTCTGTCTGTCCGACCGTTCTTCCGTCTGTCTTTTCACCCGTCCGTCTGTCTGTCCGATCGTCCATTCGTCTGTCTATTCGTCCGTCCGTCTGTCTGTTTGCCAGTCCGTCTGCCTGTCCGGTCGTCCGTCTGTCTATTCGACCGTCTCTCTGTATGTCTACCTATTTATCTATCTAATCTCTGTCTATAAGTATGTCTATTTATCTGTATAACTAACATCATCAGTCCTTGCCAAGCACAAGGCCATATAAGACAGAGACTCAACGTTTCCACACAATTCGATCTAGTACTTTCTGTCTATCTCAAACCTAGATCTAGTACATTCTGTCTATCTCAAACCTAGATCTAGTACTTTCTGTCTATCTCAAACCTAGATCTAGCACTTTCTGTTTATCTCAAACCTAGATCTAGTACTTTCTGTTTATCTCAAACCTAGATCTAGTACTTTCTGTCTATCTCAAACCTAGATCTAGTACTTTCTGTCTATCTCAAACCTAGTTCTACATGTCTCCTAAACTCTGTTATGTACAGCTATGTCCTGTAGCTTAAGTGGTAGTGAGCTTGAACACAAACCAAACCACAGCCAACTCTAAATACGGCCAGCGGACACAGGTACACATTCTTGGAAATAAGACCACAACCGTCACATGACCTGGCCTTCCAGTTTTGTTGAATATAGAGGAATTGATTTTAAAAACAACACAACTTTGCTAAATCAAGTTTATATTATGTAACAAGTTCAGTTTAACAATAAGGAATATCAGTATTATGTAACAAGTTCAGTTTAACAATAAGGAATATCAGTATTATGAATATTTGTCATCAATAAATAACCATAGACTCATAGAATTGAGTAAAATTACAAAAAAGCTTGCAGTGTTCTAACAAACAAATGCAAAATCTAGCCCCCAATTCAAAACTAGGTCAGGGTTTCCCTAGTCAATTATGTGGCCCAATTTAGAGTTTACTATGCCCAAGCGTACCTGGCTCAAACTCCGTGGTCAGCAATTTGGAAGCAAATTTGTTCGGCGTGGATTTTTACGAACGGTATAAATAGACATACCCATTCATAAATCACTGGCAAACTACTGAACGTATAAGTGGTGCCTAGAAAATCTGACGATATCACTACCATAAATCAGATCTGATACCATGCTAATACCCGTGTGCTGTCGGGACCCGCAAGCGGAACAAAGAATAGTACCACTGCGACCTACAAGGCATGTTGTAAGAGACGACTGAGGTAGGGATCTATGGAAGCTACCCTAGTAAATAGAAAGCGTTTCAGAAATCGGATGTGCTGGCCAACTTGTAGGCCCATAACTTGCACAACGTGCAATCGCTGTTAGGCTCAGATCACATACAAATCACATAGAGTGGTTAACAAGTGGTCGATATGAAACCTTAGAAGAAGAAGCTACCATGTTACAGTAGAACTCTAAAATGTTCACTCTAAATTTGGATTTATATGTTTATAAAATCGTACAGTTGTCCCTTCTTTACAAATTTATGTTCACTTTAATATACATAAACTTTGATCTAAATTCAGATGCCCCTCTCTCACATGCTGTAGGGGTTAAAGGTGAGACAACGTACTCCCGTCTCTGGCACAAACAACACAAATCATTGCTTGATAAGATCGAACGAACGAAGGCAAACAAACAAACAACATATCCATCTATTTTTTTTACCAATCTGTACATCTTTTTCTTGTCTGCTTGCCCAAGCAATCTTCAATCTTGTCATTCATCCATCTATCGCTGCATCATATCATGCAACAGTCAATCCAATGATCATTCATTCTGTCTTGCTCTCACGCGATATATATATATATATATGTTTAAATGAGTTTTAAAGCAGAAGAATTGACTCCATTGCACCGGGTTTTATCCCATATGGCTCGGTCCCTGTTCGCAGAAATTGCACGCCACCTGCCAAGAGTATTGCACAAAGCACGAACTCCGTAGCTCCGGCAACAATCATAGGGTTATCTGGAAAAAAACCTGCACTCGTGAACAGAACGGCACGGTCCGGATTCGAACCCACGACCTTCGACTCGCATGGCAAGGGCTTAACCCCTAAGCTGCAGAGACACCTATATATATATAATTATATCATCTTACAATCTAATGCACTGAAATTGGATTCACATCACTTTCTTAGTTACCTCCTCTTGTTAATGCATTTTGTTTGTACTGTTTTCTACTTTCCATTCTCTGTTTGTACTCATACAAATACAACACGCCATATGACAAGCCATTCTGGAAACCTCAATTTTTCCATAGACTAGATCACGAACCAAAACAATAAGCACCGGCCTCCTTTATTTCCGCATGTTTTCCTGGTATCAAATTTGTGCTTGGTTTCCATGAGAAACCTGATCTAACATCATTGGAATTGAATCTCTGCATCACTATCCTACGAAGGATGTATACTAATCACTTTGCTATCTTGTCTCTCTAGTTTGAAAGTTAATTGCATATCCTTTACAGGACTTTGCGAATCAACCCCAGCTTTTTAACGCTGTTTGTGATTTTCTAGGCATTATTACGTTCAGTAATTTGTCATTGCTTTCTGACGGGTGGTGCATTACGTTCAGTAGTTTGCCATTGCTTTCTGACGGGTGGTGCAATCGTTCTTTTGTAAAAATCCACGCAAAACAATTTGCAACCAAACTGTCCGCAGCGTGATTCGAACTCAGAGCGTCGGGGTTAATAGACATAGTCACTATCCCCTAAGCTACAGACACCACCCTCTCTAGTTTGCATATACTAATAGTTATTCTCTTTGTTTCTTTTTTACAGTTGTGTTTCCTATAATAATAATAATAATAATAATAATAATAATAATAATAATAATAACAACAACAACAACAACAACAACAACAACAACAACAACAACAATAATAATAATAATAATAATAATAATAATAATAATAATAATAATAATAATAATAATAAATACAGACATCTTTCAGCTCCATCTTAAGCATAGGTTCTTGGCAACCATTTATCATTGATTACTGTCCAGCGACATGATGACCATGTCTCTCCATATCATCTACATTTCCACAATATTCATTATTACCTCTCTGTTCCTTGTGTTCTTTAGTTGTCCTCTGTTTCAATTTCCTTGTGGGGTCCAGACTAAAGACATCTGTGCTATACTATCTGCTGATTTTCTTAACGTGTTTCTTATCCAGCGTCAACTTCTGTTCTGTAGTTCTTGTTTCACTGTTATTTATTTACTCCATGTTTTTCCCCCTTACCATCTGCAACATTTTCTTTCTCTTCAATCTCTCGAACAATTTTCTTCTTCTGCGTTCGCCCGCTGTGAATTCAGGGGTAGTCAGCACGCAAGTGGGCTTCTGACTGATTTTTGCGTGAAGACTTGCTTTCTTTCTAATGAGTGTCCCCGTCATACAGGCGTACCATCTCCAACTTCAGAGCTCGCAAACAATCTCATTACGGTTATATCTGACTCGACTAACTAATTCACTTATGTAACTTGACGTTTTCGTATCTCTTACGAAACACACACATATAAAGATGGGAAGAAAGTGGATACAGTAAGAAAAATAACAGGGAGATAAAGAATAAACAAATGAATAGAAAGAAGTTATTGAAAGAGAAATATATGATATACAAAGAAAGAGAAAATATTTATTGGTATAGAGATATTTCATATACAAAGTAAGAGAAAGTAGTTATGTATAAGGAGCTGTAGGGTATACAAAGGAAGAGAAAGTAGTTATGTATAAGGAGATGTAGGGTATACAAAGGAAGAGAAAGTAGTTATGTATAAGGAGATGTAGGATATACAAAGGAAGAGAAAGTAGTTATGTATAAGGAGATGTAGGGTATACAAAGGAAGAGAAAGTAGTTACTGATAGGGAGATGTATGATATACATAAAAAGTTGTTATTGATAAAGAGATATAGGATGTACACAAGATAGTTGTTATTGATAGAGAGATATAGGATATACATCGGAAGAGAAAGGTGGTATTGATGTGGAGAGAAAGTGGATATAGATAAGGAGAATACGTAGAGCAGTGTTTCCCTACCTTTTTTTGTGCCATGCTCCACCTATGCCTTTCTAAAATTGTAATGCCCTCCCCTCCCTGTAACAAATACATCATTTCTAATATTTTAAAAAGAGTTGTTTAATTGACAAATTGACCCCCCCCTCCTCCCCCTTCCATGTGTGGCATGGGCCCCGCGTTAGGAAACACTGACGTAGAGGAAAACATAGAGAAAAAAACCCCAGTAAATATAGATAGAAAAATAAAGTACAAGATATATGTAACATACAATCCCGAAATCACGTTGTTTGTCAAGAGTCAAAAGTTGTTGACTGCAACGTATAAGGAAATAAACAGAAGAAAGAAAAACATCGGATAAAGTACAAGTATATCCCAGGGAAATCTGTTGAGAGGTCAAGGAAAGAAAATAATAACTTAATCAATTAAGAATACTGTCTGTTTCAATGGAACTCGCAGAATTATGAGACAGATTTAATGAGAAATAGAGATAGATGTCTGCTATCTGAATTTATCTGTTTTCTGAAGATGGACGAGAATAAATCACAAATATAAACTGAAAACATAATTTATAATCATTATCAACAAAGATTACACTACAGATGTTGATAAGTCTTTTAAAAGTGCAACAAAATAATGGTGTTATTTGCGCATGATTAAGTCAAAAAAGGATCTTCATGTAAGAGATACATAGCAGACCCTAGATCCCATCACAGTCAGCCCCAGTGACGTTTGATCTCTAATTCTTTGTCTAGTCTTCACTGTTGTCGTTTATAAGGCTTGATTAGATTACTTTTCCAATCCAGCAGTCATCTGAGAGTTTGCTATTTGATTTGAAGATTAGATTAAAGTAATAATTACTGCAATGACAAACACGCTGATGCCGAATATATTTTCGATAACTTTTTTTGTTATTCTGCAAGGGCATTCACCAACAGAAAATGTAGTGTTCCTAATTTTTGGAGAAATTTGATGATTCATTGTAATTTTGCCAACAAAATATAATGTACTTTTGTTATAAGCTAACAGAAAGCGACTTAATAAAATAGCAACCATTAACGATCAGTTCGCACGAATTTAAATATAGAATGTATGTGAGAAAGAAACATCTCATGCCGCAATCTAGGGCATATAGCCATATGCGACAGAAATACTGGCGCAGACTACGGAATATAGTAGGTAATGTATTAAATTTTCTGCTGTCCCTATTGTCTTGTTCGTCAAGAAACATCTCATGTCGCAATCTGTGGCATATAGCCACGGGCGATATAAATACTAAAGCAGAATGCGGAATATAGTAGCTAATGTGTTAAATTTTCCACTGTCTCTGTTCCCTTGGTCGTCTCCTGCCTCTTCATCCGTGAACTCTCTATTAATTAAAGCTATATTTTCTTCATATTAACAAATCTCTAAAATAGCATGGAAGTATCCTTTCTAATCTCTTTTGTACATCCTCCATTATTGCTAACTGTAGAGACAGGCTATTCATAATCTGTAACGTTTTAATCTCTGAATTATTTAGGGAAATCTTAGATTAGCATTTTTTCGCCTGTGTGTTGCCTCGGCCCGCAAGGGAAGCAAAGAATAGTTCCACTGCGAGCTACTAGGCATGTCGTAAGAGGTGATTGATATAGACATTGGGAAACTACTTTAGTAACTAAAAGGCATAGTATAAATCGGATGTGCTGGCCTACTTGTAGGCGCATGACTGGCAGAATGTACAATCGCTCTTAGGCTCAGATTACATACAAATCACACAAAGTGGTGAACAATGGTTGATATGGATCGTTCGAAGAAAAAGTAGATTAACATTTTGTTTTATCAGTGATATTATTTGTTTTATCAGTGATATTATTTGTTTTATCAGTGATATTATTTGTTTTATCAGTGATATTATTTGTTTTATCAGTGATATTATTTGTTTTATCAGTGATATTATTTGTTTTATCAGTGATATTATTTGTTTTATCAGTGATATTATTTGTTTTATCAGTGATATTATTTGTTTTATCAGTGATATTATTTGTTTTATCAGTGATATTATTTGTTTTCCCAACAAGGATTTTATCAGTGGTATTATTGGTTTTCCTTAAAGGATTTTAAACCGAAGGATTAACTTCATTGCACCAGGTTTTACCCCATATGACTCGGTCCCTCTCTGCAGAAATGGAACGCCACCTGCCAAGAGTATTGCACAAAGCACGAGCTCCGTAGCTTCAGCAAAAATCCTAGAGGTCTCTGGAAAAAACTGCACTCGTGAACAGAACGGCGCGGTCCGGATTCGAACCCACGACATTCGACTCTCAAGACAAAAGACGTAACTACTGAGCCACAGAAACCCCCTTAGCCACAGAAGCCCCCATAGCCAAACAAACCCCCTTAGCCACAGAAGCCCCCATAGCCAAAGAAACCCCCTTAGCCACAGAAACCCCCTTAGCCACAGAAACCCCCTTTCTTTACATTCAGATAACATTTCAAGTCTTCTTTATTACACTTTTATCCGATACATTTAGCTGTTTCTAAATCCTTATGAATGTTTGAAATTAGAGTTGTGTTATCCGTGCATCGCTAGATTCGTAATCATCTTTCAGCTTATTATGAAAGCAGCAACATTTGTGCAACTTTGCTTAATCCTTACATTTCTCATGAACTTTTATGCAAATTTCTTCTGATACGTTCAATAATATTGTGAAGAGGCTTTCTCGAGATATGATGAAGAATTATATCGCTTCTTGTCACAACTAGAACCGCAATAGTGTAGTTGTTAGGGAACTCGTTTCCCAGGCTAGTGGTCCGGGTTTAATTTCACAGTAGTTGTGATATTTTTTCCGACCGTAACGGTTTCAGGTCGACCCAGCCTCAACTGGGTCTATTGTCTATTGCCTTTCACACAAGGTAGATGATGGAATTGGTTGTCTGCTCTTGCTGCTAGATGTAGGGGCTGGAGATTTAATTTGCATTCCAGGGCCGGGCGTATCGCCCGTGTTGAGTTATATCCCTGTTTATTTAGTGTGGTTCGGATATTTTCTATCCATTTGTTTTCTTGGTCTTCCCTTAGCTCTAGTACCTGATCTCATTTCATTGTATGCTGTTATTGGTGGTTGATTGTATTTCATTCTCATTAAAGGTTTAAAAACCACTGCATTTGTTGTCTTTCGATGTATTCGGTGCATGAAGTTATGCCCACTCTGCTTCTGATGTCCTCATTTTGTAGTCTGTCTTTCCTGGTTTCCCCACTGTCTTTCTCAAGCATTTCATTTCACAGGTGATGAGCTTTCTGTGGTGTGAGAGACCAAGTTTGGCACTGGTAACAAAGTGTTGGTAGAAAAATACTTTTTTATCATATATCTTTTCACTTCCATCTTGATCTTTAAGTTTTTAAATAATGGTCCCAGCTACAACGTCACTACGTTTGATTTTGTGGCATCTTGTCTCTATTTCTCTATCTAGTTTTCCGTCCTCTGTGAAAATGCTTCCTAAATATTTAATAAATATCTACTGCAGCCTCAACTGGGTAGCACGAAAAATACTGGGAAGTAAAGACGGTCAGCGTGATGTTGACTACATCACCCATCGTGTGCCGACAGTCAATGAAAACTACGGACCTAACACTGTATTACCATATGTACCACGTTGTATAAAAAGGGGTTTTATTTTCTTCTTTTTAACACAACTATAACGTAAGTTGTTATTATCTTCTTTGGTCACATCAAGCGTCACGATGACATGGAAAGAACAATATTAGAGGGCAGGGTCCCAGGACGCAGAGGTAGACCAAGAATTAGATGGCTACAAGATATTAAAGAAACCATGAATATGACCATCGACGAAGTGGGTGAACTAGCTAGAGACAGAGTGAATTTAAGATGTGCTGTAAAGAGAGCAACATCGTATAGAAGATACGCACCTTGATGATGATGATAACGTAAGTTAGGTGTATATATCGCCCGAGTAGTTACCGGGGCTCAAATTTCGGGTGTAAAGAATAGAACCACTGTTGCCTGCCACACATGTCGTAAGAGGCGACTAAGGAGGTTTGGCTGAAATCGGATGCACGTGTCCTAAACGTATAGAAGTCTGTGTTTAGGAGCCTACCAAACCAATGTGCAACGTATACACGTTCTAGGCAAAGATCAAACATATCACAAAGAGTGATTAAAATTGGTCGTAAAGAACGAACGCAAAGAAGAAGAAGAAGAAGAGGTGTATATATGTGTATGTATGTGTTTGTATTATCATACGTGTGTGACAGTTGTATGTTGTGTTATTATTGTTCTGTTTATTGAACGTATTAGAATATACTCCCCAACATACATTGACGTCAAGGATTTAATTTAAGCGTATTCGCCCCTGTGTTGCCGAGGAACAAAGACTAGCAAACCCCAACTCCCCTGATGTATAACAAATCCGCTACCCCCACTTGGTTTAGTTGATCTGTTGATATCGTTGATCTGTTGATATCGTTGACCTGTTGATATCGTTGATCTGTTGATATCGTTGACCTGTTGATATCGTTGATCTGTTGATATCGTTGATCTGTTGATATCGTTGACCTGTTGATATCGTTGACCTGTTGATATCGTTGACCTATTGATATCGTTGACCTGTTGATATCGTTGACCTAGGAGTGGTCACTTTTGAATATATCACTTAATGCGTTATAGACAAACATTGAAGTTCTGGGTGGTTTCCAGTTATTTACAAGTAATTTCTTCTCTTGGAATAATACTTTCTTCATAAGAGAACTCGTATCTTTTTCTCTGGAGTCTTTTAATATCAACGAATACAACTTAATGTGATTTTAACCAACTTTGACATTTTATTATTTCTGTCTGTCCTCCCGTTTGTCCAACCACCCGCCTGCCCGTTTGCCTGCCCGCCCATTCGCCTATCTGTCCGTATGTCCGTTCGTCCGTCTGCCTGCACGTCCGTCTGTCTTTTCACCCGTCCGTCTGTCTGTCCGACCGTTCTTCCGTCTGTCTTTTCACCCGTCCGTCTGTCTGTCCGATCGTCCATTCGTCTGTCTATTCGTCCGTCCGTCTGTCTGTTTGCCAGTCCGTCTGCCTGCCCGGTCGTCCGTCTGTCTATTCGACCGTCTCTCTGTATGTCTACCTATTTATCTATCTAATCTCTGTCTATAAGTATGTCTATTTATCTGTATAACTAACATCATCAGTCCTTGCCAAGCACAAGGCCATATAAGACAGAGACTCAACGTTTCCACACAATTCGATCTAGTACTTTCTGTCTATCTCAAACCTAGATCTAGTACATTCTGTCTATCTCAAACCTAGATCTAGTACTTTCTGTCTATCTCAAACCTAGATCTAGCACTTTCTGTTTATCTCAAACCTAGATCTAGTACTTTCTGTTTATCTCAAACCTAGATCTAGTACTTTCTGTCTATCTCAAACCTAGATCTAGTACTTTCTGTCTATCTCAAACCTAGTTCTACATGTCTCCTAAACTCTGTTATGTACAGCTATGTCCTGTAGCTTAAGTGGTAGTGAGCTTGAACACAAACCAAACCACAGCCAACTCTAAATACGGCCAGCGGACACAGGTACACATTCTTGGAAATAAGACCACAACCGTCACATGACCTGGCCTTCCAGTTTTGTTGAATATAGAGGAATTGATTTTAAAAACAACACAACTTTGCTAAATCAAGTTTATATTATGTAACAAGTTCAGTTTAACAATAAGGAATATCAGTATTATGTAACAAGTTCAGTTTAACAATAAGGAATATCAGTATTATGAATATTTGTCATCAATAAATAACCATAGACTCATAGAATTGAGTAAAATTACAAAAAAAGCTTGCAGTGTTCTAACAAACAAATGCAAAATCTAGCCCCCAATTCAAAACTAGGTCAGGGTTTCCCTAGTCAATTATGTGGCCCAATTTAGAGTTTACTATGCCCAAGCGTACCTGGCTCAAACTCCGTGGTCAGCAATTTGGAAGCAAATTTGTTCGGCGTGGATTTTTACGAACGGTATAAATAGACATACCCATTCATAAATCACTGGCAAACTACTGAACGTATAAGTGGTGCCTAGAAAATCTGACGATATCACTACCATAAATCAGATCTGATACCATGCTAATACCCGTGTGCTGTCAGGACCGCAAGCGGAACAAAGAATAGTACCACTGCGACCTACAAGGCATGTTGTAAGAGACGACTGAGGTAGGGATCTATGGAACTACCTAGTAAATAGAAAGCGTTTCAGAAATCGGATGTGCTGGCCAACTTGTAGGCCCATAACTTGCACAACGTGCAATCGCTGTTAGGCTCAGATCACATACAAATCACATAGAGTGGTTAACAAGTGGTCGATATGAAACCTTTAGAAGAAGCTACCATGTTACAGTAGAACTCTAAAATGTTCACTCTAAATTTGGATTTATATGTTTATAAAATCGTACAGTTGTCCCTTCTTTACAAATTTATGTTCACTTTAATATACATAAACTTTGATCTAAATTCAGATGCCCCTCTCTCACATGCTGTAGGGGTTAAAGGTGAGACAACGTACTCCCGTCTCTGGCACAAACAACACAAATCATTGCTTGATAAGATCGAACGAACGAAGGCAAACAAACAAACAACATATCCATCTATTTTTTTTACCAATCTGTACATCTTTTTCTTGTCTGCTTGCCCAAGCAATCTTCAATCTTGTCATTCATCCATCTATCGCTGCATCATATCATGCAACAGTCAATCCAATGATCATTCATTCTGTCTTGCTCTCACGCGATATATATATATATATATGTTTAAATGAGTTTTAAAGCAGAAGAATTGACTCCATTGCACCGGGTTTTATCCCATATGGCTCGGTCCCTGTTCGCAGAAATTGCACGCCACCTGCCAAGAGTATTGCACAAAGCACGAACTCCGTAGCTCCGGCAACAATCATAGGGTTATCTGGAAAAAAACCTGCACTCGTGAACAGAACGGCACGGTCCGGATTCGAACCCACGACCTTCGACTCGCATGGCAAGGGCTTAACCCCTAAACTGCAGAGACACCTATATATATATATAATTATATCATCTTACAATCTAATGCACTGAAATTGGATTCACATCACTTTCTTAGTTACCTCCTCTTGTTAATGCATTTTGTTTGTACTGTTTTCTACTTTCCATTCTCTGTTTGTACTCATAAAATACAACACGCCACATGACAAGCCATTCTGGAAACCTCAATTTTTCCATAGACTAGATCACGAACCAAAACAATAAGCACCGGCCTCCTTTATTTCCGCATGTTTTCCTGGTATCCAATTTGTGCTTGGTTTCCATGAGAAACCTGATCTAACATCATTGGAATTGAATCTCTGCATCACTATCCTACGAAGGATGTATACTAATCACTTTGCTATCTTGTCTCTCTAGATTGAAAGTTAATTGCATATCCTTTACAGGACTTTGCGAATCAACCCCAGCTTTTTAACGCTGTTTGTGATTTTCTGAGGCATTATTACGTTCAGTAGTTTGCCATTGCTTTCTGACGGGTGGTGCAATCGTTCTTTTGTAAAAATCCGCACGAAACAATTTGCAACCAAACTGTCCGCAGCGTGATTCGAACTCAGAGCGTCGGGGTTAATAGACATAGTCACTATCCCCTAAGCTACAGACACCACCCTCTCTAGTTTGCATATACTAATAGTTATTCTCTTTGTTTCTTTTTTACAGTTGTGTTTCCTATAATAATAATAATAATAATAATAATAATAATAATAATAATAATAATAAATACAGACATCTTTCAGCTCCATCTGAAGCATAGGTTCTTGGCAACCATTTATCATTGATTACTGTCCAGCGACATGATCACCATGTCTCTCCATATCATCTACATTTCCACAATATTCATTATTACCTCTCTGTTCCTTGTGTTCTTTAGTTGTCCTCTGTTTCAATTTCCTTGTCGGGTCCAGACTAAAGACATATGTGCTATACTATCTGCTGATTTTCTTAGCTAAACACGTAAACACAAAGTATTACAGTTTACAAAATACATAAACAGTGACGATAAACAGCAACTTTCGACCAAAGGCCTTTATCAAGCAAATAATACAACAAGAATGACGAATTTCGAGGAACACTACAAATGGACGATTACATGTGGAAACATAAACCTATCTAATGAAAATCTGGGAATAAAACGAACAACGAAATGAGTAGACACAAAAAACCGAAAGTGGAAAAGAAGAGAACAATAAACAATATAGTGGATAAATGACACATATATGGAGCAAACACACATATAGATAACAAGGCACGAGATAAGACAGTACTAAGACGCATAGGAATGTAATGCGTTGAGTTCAAGAGGTCGCAAAGTGCCATAGAATGAAATAAAACGGTTCTCCAGGGCGAATCGACTGCGATCATCGGAGGAACATGATCGGATGGCTGTGACCTGGACATCGTCAACTCCTGAATGGCCAGTATCGTTGAAATGGGTAGCCACAGGGTCGCGAGCGATGGCGAATATCGCGTAAGTGTTGGGCGAATCGGTCACTGAGTCTCTTACCGGTTTCGCCAATATAGGACTTGTTGCATCGTTTGCAGGTGATGGCATAGATGATATTACTGGACTCACACGTGAAACTGTCTTGAATGGCATACGTAGCTTTTGGAAAGAGACAGTGCGGGTCTGTATTACATATGCACATGTATAACATCGTCGACGTCCGCACTGGATGGTGCCAAAGTGACTCTGGATATTAGGCTTGAGGCGACTGTGTACCAGCAAATCTGAGGCTTCTGTCCCGTCTGTAAGCCACCAAAGGATAGTGTTGGAAGACTGGACGTGTCTCAGGATCAGACTGAAGAATAGGGAGATGATGGAATAAGACCTTTTCACCAGGGAACTATGAGGGTGGAAAGTTAAGATGAGTTTAACCCTGTCAGAATTGGGGTTCTATGCATGTGAGAGAGGGCCTCCTGGCAGCAATTAGCTGTACCCGATGCATGGCAGATGTAAGCACATTCTCCGGGTATAAGCCTGGCGGAAGAAATCCAGCATCTCGTGAGCTTTATCAGAAAATCGTCGTCCTCACTACAGAGGCGACGAAGGCGTAAGAGTTGAGAGAAGGTAAAGAGTCACGACAGGCCTGGGGATGGGAAGAGGTATACAGAAGAAAGCTATGTGTATCAGTAGGCTTGGAGTATACTGATGTAGTGATAGTGGATAGGCTGATGGTGATAGTGATGTCAAGAAAATTGACACAGGAGGTAGAGATGTGAGAGGTGAACCGAATAGCAGGATTGAAGGCATTGATGAAGGTGATGAAGCGTGACAAATCGGCTTCAGACATATCGGTAACTTCAATACAATCATCGATGTATCTATGATACACGGACGGAAGAGAGCCATCATAGGTGTTCCATACTAAGTGTTCGAGATGACCCATGAATAGACAAGCATAGCTGGGTCCCATTTTAGTACCATGGCACCCACTAATCTGTTCGAAGAACTGGTCATTGAACTGAAAGGAGTTGAGAGTGAGAACTAGTTCTGCAAGACGAAGGAGAGTCGAGGTGGAGACAAGAGGGTTAGTTCTCCTGTCGAGAAAAACTGGAGAGCTTGAAGTCCGTCAGAATGAGGTATAGAGGTATACAGTGAACAGACATCAAGGAGGAAGAGACGATAAGTCCTGCCAGGCAACAACTTAATAGAAGAAAAACAGACAAAGTGTGGTTAGTATCTTTCAAGAATGAAGGTAGTGTGGTGACTATAGGATTGAAGATACTATCAAGGAATTCGGAGATATGTTCCGTAGGACAAGAGCAAGCAGAAACAATAGGCCTACCAGGATTGTGAAGTTTATGAATTTTGGGAGCATATAGAATGCGGGTTTGCCCAAACAACTGTCGATGATACATAGTGATGATGCGCCGGTAGGAAGGTCTTTTGAGGCAATGAGGTTCTTGATGACTGTACGGACCTTACTATTGTTAGATAGTGTGGCATCAGAAGGAATATTATTGTAGAATAGGGTGTTACGGAGTTGGTTGTGGCCTTCCTGTAGGTATAGTTCTTTACTCCATACGACTATGGCACCACCTTTGTCAGCAGGTTTGATAACAATGTCATCACGTCGACGGAGGTGTGATAGAGCACGAAACTCGGACGGTGACATGTTAGAACGCCCTAGGCGTTTAGGGTGGAGAAGTCCAATGTCGTATGTAGTATTCTTGATCATCAATCTACATCGACATTGGACTTCTCCACCCTAAACGCCTAGGGCGTTCTAACATGTCACCGTTCGAGTTTCGTGCTCTATCACACCTCCGTCGACGTGATGACATTGTTATCAAACCTGCTGACAAAGGTGGTGCCATAGTCGATGGAGTAAGAGACTATACCTACAGGAAGGCAAGCACTCCGAACACCCTATTCTACAATAATTTCCTTCTGATGCCACTATCAACAATAGTA
Organism: Arion vulgaris; assembly: GCA_020796225.1. Taxonomy (NCBI): domain Eukaryota; kingdom Metazoa; phylum Mollusca; class Gastropoda; order Stylommatophora; family Arionidae; genus Arion; species Arion vulgaris. The sequence goes on along the minus strand of CM036758.1, from coordinate 59,312,273 downwards.
AGGTCGTCAGTCATCAAGAACCTCATTGCCTCCAAAGACCTTCCTACCGGCGCATCATCACTATGTGTCATCGACAGTTGTTTGAGCAAACCCGCATTCTATATGCTCCCAAATTCAAACTTCACAATCTGGTAGGCCTATTGATTTCTGCTTGCTCTTGTCCTACGGAACATATCTCCGAATTCCTTGATAGTATCTTCAATCCTATAGTCACCCCACTACCTTCATTCTTGAAAGATACTAACCACACTTTGTCTGTTTTTCTTCTATTAAGTTGTTGCCTGGCAGACTTATCGTCTCTTCCTCCTTGATGTCTGTTCACTGTATACCTCTATACCTCATTCTGACGGACTTCAAGCTCTCAGATTTTTCTCGACAGGAGAACTAAACCTCTTGTCTCCACCTCGACTCTCCTTCGTCTTGCAGAACTAGTTCTCCCTCTCAACTCCTTTCAGTTCAATGACCAGTTCTTCGAACAGATTAGTGGGAAGTCGCCATGGTACTAAATGGGACCAGCTATGCTTGTCTATTCATGGGTCATCTCAACACTAGTATGGAACACCTATGATGGCCCTCTTCCGTCCGTGTATCATAGCTACATCGATGATTGTATTGGAGTTACCGATATGTCTGAAGCCGATTTGTCACGCTTCATCACCTTCATCAATGCCTTCAATCCTGCTATTCGGTTCACCTCTCACATCTCTACCTCCTGTGTCAATTTCTTGACATCACTATCACCATCAGCTATCACTATCACTACATCAGTATACTACAAGCCTACTGATCACATAGCTTTCTGTCATACCTCTTCCCATCCCCAGGCCTGTCGTGACTCTTTACCTTTCTCCCAACTCTACGCCTTCGTCGCCTCTGTAGTGAGGACGACATTTCTTGATAAAGCTCACGAGATGCTGGATTTCTTCCGCCAGCGCTTATACCCGGAGAATGCTCATCTGCCATGCATCGAGGACAGCTAATTGCTCAGAGCCTCTCTCACATGCATAGAACCCCAATTCTGACGGGTTAAACTCATCTTAACTTTCCACCTCGTTCCCTGGTGGAAAAAAGTCTTATTCCATCATCTCCCTATTCTTCAGTCTGATCCTGAGACACGTCCAGTCTTCAACACTATCCTTTGGTGGCTTACAGCGGGACAAAGCCTCAAGTTTGTACACAGTCGCCTCAAGCCTAATATCAGAGTCACTTTGGCACCATCCAGTGCGGACGTCGACGATGTTACAGTATATGCTATACAGACCCGCACTCTCTTTTCCAAAAGCTACGTATGCCATTCAAGACAGTTTCCGTGTAGTCCGCAATATCATCTATGCCATCACCTGCAAACGATGCGCAAAGTCTATTTGGCGAAGCCGGTGAGACTCAGTGACCGATTCGCCCAACCCTTACGCGATATTCGCCAATGCTCTGCGACTCCTGTGGCTACCCATTTCAACGATACTGGCCATTCAGAGTTGACGATGTCAGGTCCAGCCATCCGATCATGTTCCTCCGATGATCGAATCGATTCGCCCTGGAGAACCGTTTTATTTCATTCTATGGCACTTGCGACCTCTGACTCAACGCATTACATTCCTATGCTTCTTAGTACTGTCTTATCTCGTGCCTTATTATCTATATGTGTGTTTGCTCCATATATGTGTCATTTATCCACTATATTATTTATTGTTTCTCTTCTTTTCCACTTTCGGTTTTTGTGTTGCTCTCATTTCGTTGTTCGTTTTTATTCCCAGATTTTCATTAGATGGTTTATGTTTCCACATGTAATCGTCCATTTGTAGTGTTCCTCGAAATTCGTCATTCTTGTTGTATTATTTGCTTGATAAAGGCCTTTTTGTCGAAACGTTGCTGTTTATCGTCACTGTTTATGTATTTTTGTAAAACTGTAATACTTTGTGTTTACGTGTTTATATTTTCCAAGTTTTACTGCAGTCTCCACCTTTTTCGATTTTCTTAACGTGTTTCTTATCCAGCGTCAACTTCTGTTCTGTAGTTCTTGTTTCACTGTTATTTATTTAATCCATGCTTTTCCCCCTTACCATCTGCAACATTTTCTTTCTCTTCAATCTCTCGAACAATCTTCTTCTTCTGCGTTCGCCCGCTGTGAATTCAGGGGTAGTCAGCACGCAAGTGGGCTTCTGACTGATTTTTGCGTGAAGCTTGCTTTTTCTAATGAGTGTCCCCGTCATACAGGCGTACCATCTCCAACTTCAAGAGCTCTAAACAATCTCATTACGGTTATATCTGACTCGACTAACTAATTCACTTATGTAACTTGACGTTTTCGTATCTCTTACGAAACACACACATATAAAGATGGGAAGAAAGTGGATACAGTAAGAAAATAACAGGAGATAAAGAATAAACAAATGAATAGAAGAAGTTATTGAAGAGAATATATGATATACAAAGAAGAGAAAATATTTATTGGTATAGAGATATTTATATAAAAAGGGAAAGAGAAAGTAGTTATGTATAGGAGATGTAGATATACAAGGAAGAAAGTAGTTATGTATAAGGAGATGTAGGGTATACAAAGGAAGAGAAAGTAGTTATGTATAAGGAGATGTAGGATATACAAAGGAAGAGAAAGTAGTTATGTATAAGGAGATGTAGGGTATACAAAGGAAGAGAAAGTAGTTACTGATAGGGAGATGTATGATATACATAAAAAGTTGTTATTGATAAAGAGATATAGGATGTACACAAGATAGTTGTTATTGATAGAGAGATATAGGATATACATCGGAAGAGAAAGGTGGTATTGATGTGGAGAGAAAGTGGATATAGATAAGGAGAAGACGTAGAGCAGTGTTTCCCTACCTTTTTTTGTGCCATGCTCCACCTATGCCTTTCTAAAATTGTAATGCCCCTACCCCTCCCTGTAACAAATACATCATTTCTAATATTTAAAAAATGAGTTGTTTAATTGACAAATTACTACCATCACGTGCCTATAATAATCGACACTCAGGGCGCAGAGCACGAGGCAGGCCAAGAACAAGATGGATAGATAACATCTCAGAGTCCCTGCGAAAGCATGGACTGACAACGTCAAGCGCAACACACCTGGCACAAGATAGGAAACTAACTCTCCCACGTCGCTTCACGGCAAATGTGGTTAAGATAAGATAAGATAAGATAAATTGACAAATTGACCCCCTCCTCCCCTTCCATGTGTGGCATGGGCCCCGCGTTAGGAAACACTGACGTAGAGGAAAACATAGAAAAAACCCAGTAAATATAGATAGAAAAATAAAGTACAAGATATATGTAACATACAATCCCGAAATCACGTTGTTTGTCAAGAGTCAAAAGTTGTTGACTGCAACGTATAAGGAGATAAACAGAAGAAGAAAAACATCGGATAAAGTAAAGTATATCCAGGAAATCTGTTGAGAGGTCAAGGAAAGAAAATAATAACTTAATCAATTAAGAATACTGTCTGTTTCAATGGAACTCGCAGAATTATGAGACAGATTTAATGAGAAATAGATATAGATGTCTGCTATCTGAATTTATCTGTTTTCTGAAGATGGACGAGAATAAATCACAAATATAAACTGAAAACAGAATTTATAATCATTATCAACAAAGATTACACTACAGATGTTGATAAGTCTTTTAAAAGTGCAACAAAATAATGGTGTTATTTGCGCATGATTAAGTCAAAAAAGGATCTTCATGTAAGAGATACATAGCAGACCCTAGATCCCATCACAGTCAGCCCCAGTGACGTTTGATCTCTAATTCTTTGTCTAGTCTTCACTGTTGTCGTTTATAAGGCTTGATTAGATTAATTTTCCAATCCAGCAGTCATCTGAGAGTTTGCTATTTGATTTGAAGATTAGATTAAAGTAATAATTATTGCAATGACAAACACGCTGATGCCGAATATATTTTCGAGAACTTTTTTTGTTTTTCTGCAAGGGCATTCACCAACAGAAAATGTAGTGTTCTAATTTTGGAGAAATTTGATGATTCATTGTAATTTTGCCAACAAAATATAATGTACTTTTGTCATAAGCTAACAGAATGCGACTTAATAAAATAGCAACCATTAACGATCAGTTCGCACCAATTTAAATATAGAATGTATGTGAGAAAGAAACATCTCATGCCGCAATCTAGGGCATATAGCCATATGCGACAGAAATACTGGCGCAGACTACGGAATATAGTAGGTAATGTATTACATTTTCTGCTGTCCCTATTGTCTTGTTCGTCAAGAAACATCTCATGTCGCAATCTGTGGCATATAGCCACGGGCGATATAAATACTAAAGCAGAATGCGGAATATAGTAGCTAATGTGTTACATTTTCCACTGTCTCTGTTCCCTTGGTCGTCTCCTGCCTCTTCATCCGTGAACTCTCTATTAATTAAAGCTATATTTTCTTCATATTAACAAATCTCTAAAATAGCATGGAAGTATCCTTTCTAATCTCTTTTGTACATCCTCCATTATTGCTAACTGTAGAGACAGGCTATTCATAATCTGTAACGTTTTAATCTCTGAATTATTTAGGGAAATCTTAGATTAGCATTTTTTCGCCTGTGTGTTGCCTCGGCCCGCAAGGGAAGCAAAGAATAGTTCCACTGCGAGCTACTAGGCATGTCGTAAGAGGTGATTGATATAGACATTGGGAAACTACTTTAGTAACTAAAAGGCATAGTATAAATCGGATGTGCTGGCCTACTTGTAGGGACATGACTGGCAGAATGTACAATCGCTCTTAGGCTCAGATTACATACAAATCACACAAAGTGGTGAACAATGGTTGATATGGATCGTTCGAAGAAAAAGTAGATTAACATTTTGTTTTATCAGTGATATTATTTGTTTTATCAGTGATATTATTTGTTTTATCAGTGATATTATTTGTTTTATCAGTGATATTATTTGTTTTATCAGTGATATTATTTGTTTTATCAGTGATATTATTTGTTTTATCAGTGATATTATTTGTTTTATCAGTGATATTATTTGTTTTATCAGTGATATTATTTGTTTTCCCAACAAGGATTTTATCAGTGGTATTATTGGTTTTCCTTAAAGGATTTTAAACCGAAGGATTAACTTCATTGCACCAGGTTTTACCCCATATGACTCGGTCCCTCTCTGCAGAAATGGAACGCCACCTGCCGAGAGTATTGCACAAAGCACGAGCTCCGTAGCTCCAGCAAAAATCCTAGAGGTCTCTGGAAAAAACTGCACTCGTGAACAGAACGGCGCGGTCAGGATTCGAACCCACGACATTTGACTCTCAAGACAAAAGACGTAACTACTGAGCCACAGAAATCCCCTTAGCCACAGAAGCCCCCATAGCCACAGAAACCCCCTTAGCCACAGAAACCCCCATAGCCACAGAAACCCCCTTAGCCACAGAAGCCCCCATAGCCAAAGAAACCCCCATAGCCACAGAAACCCCCTTAGCCACAGAAACCCCCTTTCTTTACATTCAGATAACATTTCAAGTCTTCTTTATTACACTATTATCCGATACATTTAGCTGTTTCTAAATCCTTATGAATGTTTGAAATTAGAGTTGTGTTATCCGTGCATCGCTAGATTCGTAATCATCTTTCAGCTTATTATGAAAGAAGCAACATTTGTGCAACTTTGCTTAATCCTTACATTTCTCATGAGCTTTTATGCAAATTTCTTCTGATACGTTCAATAATATTGTGAAGAGGCTTTCTCGAGATATGATGAACAATTATATCGCTTCTTGTCACAACTAGAACCGCAATAGTGTAGTTGTTAGGGAACTCGTTTCCCAGGCTAGTGGTCCGGGTTTAATTTCACAGTAGTTGTGATATTTTTTCCGACCGTAACGGTTTCAGGTCGACCCAGCCTCAACTGGGTCTATTGTCTATTGCCTTTCACCAGGTAGATGATGGAATTGGTTGTCTGCTCTTGCCGTTAGATGTAGGGGCTGGAGATTTAATTTGCATTCCAGGGCCGGGCGTATCGCCCTTGTTGAGTTATATCCCTGTTTATTTAGTGTGGTTCGGATATTTTCTATCCATTTGTTTTCTTGGTCTTCCCTTAGCTCTAGTACCTGATCTCATTTCATTGTATGCTGTTATTGGTGGTTGATTGTATTTCATTCTCATTAAAGGTTTAAAACCACTGCATTTGTTGTCTTTCGATGTATTCGGTGCATGAAGTTATGCCCACTCTGCTTCTGATGTCCTCATTTTGTAGTCTGTCTTTCCTGGTTTCTCTCCCCCCTCCCCCACTGTCTTTCTCAAGCATTTCATTTCACAGGTGATGAGCTTTCTGTGGTGTGAGAGACCAAGTTTGGCACTGGTAACAAAGTGTTGGTAGAAAAATACTTTTTTATCATATATCTTTTCACTTCCATCTTGATCTTTAAGTTTTTAAATAATGGTCCCAGCTACAACGTCACTACGTTTGATTTTGTGGCATCTTGTCTCTATTTCTCTATCGAGTTTTTCCGTCCTCTGTGAAAATGCTTCCTAAATATTTAATAAATATCTACTGCAGCCTCAACTGGGTAGCACGAAAAATACTGGGAAGTAAAGACGGTCAGCGTGATGTTGACTACATCACCCATCGTGTGCCGACAGTCAATGAAAACTACGGACCTAACACTGTATTACCATATGTACCACGTTGTATAAAAAGGGGTTTTATTTTCTTCTTTTTAACACAACTATAACGCAAGTTGTTATTATCTTCTTTGGTCACATCAAGCGTCACGATGACATGGAAAGAACAATATTAGAGGGCAGGGTCCCAGGACGCAGAGGTAGACCAAGAATTAGATGGCTACAAGATATTAAAGAAACCATGAATATGACCATCGACGAAGTGGGTGAACTGGCTAGAGACAGAGTGAATTTCAGATGTGCTGTAAAGAGAGCAACATCGTATAGAAGATACGCACCTTGATGATGATGATAAGGTAAGTTAGGTGTATATATCGCCCTTAGAGTGGTTGCCGGGGCTCATATTTGGTGTGTAACGAATAGAACCACTGTTACCTGCCACACATGTCGTAAGAGGCGAGTAAGGAGGTTTGGCTGAAATCGGATGTACGTGTCCTAAACGTATAGAAGTCTGTGTTTAGGGCCTACCAAACCAATGTGCAACGTATACACGTTCTTGGCAAAGATCAAACATATCACAAAGAGTGATTAAAATTGGTCGTAAAGAACGAACGCAAAGAAGAAGAAGAAGAAGAGGTGTATATATGTGTATGTATGTGTTTGTATTATCATACGTGTGTGACAGTTGTATGTTGTGTTATTATTGTTCTGTTTATTGAACGTATTAGAATATACTCCCCAACATACATTGACGTCAAGGATTTAATTTAAGCGTATTCGCCCCTGTGTTGCCGAGGAACAAAGGCTAGTTTCATTGCTACCTACAAGGCAGGTCATAAGAGGCGATTGAGGTTTGTGCCTAGTGAAGCCACCGTAGTAAATAAAAAGCGTCACAGAAATTGGATATGCTGACCTACTTGTAGGCGCATCACTGGCACAACGTACAATCGCTCTTATGGTCATATCATATACAAATCACAAGAGTGGTTTAGAAGTGGTCGATATGTAGAGTTCATCATCATCATCATCAGGTGCCGTCTCCACATCGAAGGTTGGCTGCAATGAATTTCCAGCATCCTCTGTCTTTCGCCTTGGTGTTGCACACTGCCAGACTGTAACCTGTCCATTTCTTAAAGTTTCCTCCCACTTATCTCTCGGTCTTCCTCTTGCTCTTCTCCCCTCAACTTTCCCCTCTAGTAAATGTTTTATCATGGTGTCATGCCTTTTATGTGCCCAAAATACTTTACTTGTCTGAATTTTATTTCTCTTAATAATTGTTTCTTCATGCCTAGTTTTCCTAAAACTTGTTTATTTGTCTGTTTTTCTGTCCATGAAACTCTGCTTATTCTTCTATATATCCACATCTCAAATGCATCAATTCTGTCTTCTAACTGCTTGTTCATTGTCCATGTTTCGAGCCATACATTAATATAGGATATATATAGCATTTGATCATTCTAATTTTTAGCCTGTTTGTGATTTGTTTGGATGTCAGTAACTTTCTCATACTATTGAAATTATCCTTGGCCATTCCTATTCTCTTTTAATTTCAGTTATACATCTGCCATCATCTGTTATCATCTGACCGAGATAGGAGTAGCTTTTTACTTGATGTAGTAATTCTCCATGTATTTTTATATTCATTTTAGGTTTTTCCATTTCCTTGTTGATTACCATAGTTTTTGTTTTCTGTATGTTAATGTCTAATCCATATTCCTTGCTAGTTCTGTCCAATTGGTCCACTAATTCTTGTAGATCTTGTTCATTTTCTGCTACCAATACTGTGTCATCTGCATATCTTAAGTTATTTATTATTTTTCCATTGATCTTGAGTCCTGGCATTCCCTCATAGTTCATAGAAGAAGCATTTAAACGTACACATTTGACATCTGACACGGAAGTAATCATTGTATATCTCACCCATGCTCCCTCCTCAGATACCATCTCGTTTCTCTTAATCTAGGATTAATGCTTATAATCTGCATGCATAATCTTAGCATCACACACCTGAATGGCTAAATCTCTGATCAATTTTTATTTTGCTAATTAGACAAGAACACAAAAATAGCGTGACAGTAAATCCTGTCGAATAAAATCCTTCGATTTTGAGAACTTCTAACATCTTAGGAACGTATTAGAATTATACATTATAATTTGAACATCCATTTTCTATTATCTAATTACACGTGGGTGGATGAGTGTGTTTATTGTCATTTGTCATCAAAGAAGGTAAAAGTATTAGCATATCTGCTAAATTATCAGCTTTATTCAAGTTTCTTATTTCTCCAATTGCAATTTTCCATTTGTAATATTATATAAAACAAATGTATTAGAAAATGAAAGATATCTTCTTTATCCTTTTTTTCTTTCAATCCTGTTTTGCCTCATAGCGTCAGGTTAAGAAGAAAATTCAAAACGGGATTTTCTGTGCTGTAAATGTAGAAAGTATTCTTTGTTTTCCTGCAAATATCACCGAAGTGGTTATTGCACATTCGGAGCAGACGTATTTTGTGTAATTATCTCCTTTTTTTCTTTTCAAGCTGTTTAATATATTTTTAATATGAACCTTTATGTTTTCTTCATGTTTCCTTTCATTTAACAACTATATATATTGACCTAACGACTACAATGCGCATGGCTCAACTGTTGCCAAACGGCTGCTAGCTGGCTCAACGGTTAGAAAGGCCGACCATAGCTGAGTCTTGTGGACCGTATAGAGCAATGCGAGGCACGTAGAAAGCTCTGGTCATCCACTGCATCTGGTACTATCTCCAGTCGTGTCGAATTTATTTGCCCTCGGATACAGATATTCCTGGACGAGATAGTAAGATTTGTTATAGTTTCTGATTGTTCTCGTGGTTACTAGTGGTGGCTTGGGTATTATTTAATTCTGATGATGATAAATTGTTATAGTTTGATCCTTCTTCCTCATTTCCCCATTTTTGAATTGGATTGTTTGCTTGGAGGTTTTACTCTTTTTCCCTATGTTGCACTCATACCTTTAGTTTCAATTTCCTAGTGTGCTTCTTTCCTTAGTTTCTGATTTATCGTGTTCCGGCTTCTCGGGTTCCCCATTTTTATTTGGTTTCTCTTCTCTGAGTTAGTTCCTTATTCCTGTTTCTTCTCCATTAGATTCATTCATATATGATGTATATTTATATATATAAAGTAAAAATGTATTCATATTTGGGTCGTAGTTGTGATAGATGTTATTCTTAGATAAAAGTGGCTCCTTTCTCACTCAGGGCATTCATTCACAACTACGATATATTTAACGACCATGTAGAATTCGTATAGGCAAGTTTATTGGATGTCATAAGTGCATGTGTGGACAACTCATGAAACACGTCCATCCACGATCAAGGCCTATTGTTGTCTCTCCTATGTTTACTACCGTTTCTAACGTTGCTACCAAACTACGTCAATTAGTTTTACTACGTCAGGTCTCGTTTAGTGTTGCCATTCTGCTTATGATGAACAGATGCATATTTAATGCGCAAACACTACAGTCAACTAATAAAATATCTAAATATCTACCAACTACACACTACAGCTAACTGTCTGGTCTGCCAGCTGGGGGGACTGGCTACTACAGATTGACGAATAGCGCAACTTTTTCTCACTTTAATCCAAATACAGCGCAGCCACAGTTTCAAACAACTACACACAACTACACACACCAAAGAGGTGCAGCAGTACACGTCTGAGGCTACTGTCGTCATCGCTTGCGATGGACGGATATAATTATTATAATGTGTTGACTAGGACTTGCCAATACTAAAAACATGATATTCATAATTTCCTTAGAGGAAAACACCTTATATATTTCTGAACTGTGGCCTAGGGGATAGTGACTCGGTCTACTAACACCGACGTTCTGAGTTCGAATCACACTGCGGACAGTTTGGTTGCAAATTGTTTCGCGTGGATTTTTACAAAGGACGATGGCACCACCCGTTCAGAAAGCAATGATAAACTACTAAACGTAATAATGCCTAGAAAAATCACAAACAACGTTAAAAAAGCTGGAGTTGATTCGCAAAGTCCTGTAAAGGATATGCAATTAACTTAACTTAACTTACAGAAGATTTTGGTTTTATCTGACTAACATACATCAGCTTGTTGTTCCTGTTCCTCGATCGTTTAATTCTTTATTTGCTGACTTGCCCTATGATAATGGATCCGACTGTGTGTTGGTGTGGATCGCAAGGGGCGCAAAGGTTAGTCACACTGCGACCTACGAGCTATGTCAGTACAGACGACTAAGGCAGCGCTCTGTTGAGCTGGTTTCGCAACCTGATAGAACACTTTAGCTAACTGTTGTAATTGCATGCAGTACCGTTTTGCTAACTGTTGTAATTGCATGCAGTACCGTTTTGCTAACTGTTGTAATTGCATGCAGTACCGTGTTTTTGGGCGGTGTAGGACAGGTGGAACGCAAGCCTGAGGAATTTAATAGACGCATGACTAGGGCAGTCGCCGGGAAACTATTCAGGTTCTGATTTTTCATTATGCCCCCAGTAGAAAAAAATCATTGGCCTTAGCGTGAATTGGACACGGGAGTTAAGAAATCTCAATAAACTCAAGGAGAATATAACACGATGGGCCCTTTTTTGAAACTCGCACGGAAAGTGAAAGAGAGAGAGTCTAATAATATAAGAAGACGAACGTTGAAGGTAGAGAATAACGTATACACGGAAGAACTGGAAGAAGCTGCAAGAAATAGCTAAAGATAGGATGACGGTATGAGCTTGTTGAGGGTCCGAACGTGTGTTGTCGGGGTTGTCAAGGGAAGCAAAGAATTAGTAACACTGCAACCTACAATGCACGTCGTAAGAAGTGAATGAGGTAGGGATATATGAAAGCTATCCTAGTAAATAAAAAAGCGTCGCAGAAATCGTAATTCTGGCTCACTTGTAGGCGCATAGCTGGCACAATCTAAAATCAATTTTAGGCTCGGATCACATATAAATCACAAAGAGTGGTTAACAAGTGGTCAATATGGAGAATTCGAAGGAAAAGATGAAGAAGAAGTTTGAGGGTTTATGCGCTAATCAGGATTTAAAAGGCACAAGCGAGAGAGAAAGAGAGAAAAAGAGAGAAAAGAAAGAGAGAGAGAGATTGAGAGAAAGAGGAAGAGAGTGATAATGGACCTTCATGTCTTTGCACTAAGCAAGTCAGTTCAGCTCGAGAGTAGATGTAGAAGATAATATGAAAAATTCGGCAGCAGCATGAAATTCATTTTCTGTCAACAAAACAGTAACATTAGCTCATTTAATTGGATTTCATCTCCTGCTTCACTTCTGTACTATTTGTTCCCCTTTTTGTCCTAGGGCTATGGCTGACCTTGGTTTATTGTTTTGTCCTTTTTAAAATGAGAATCTTACAACATATTCTGATTTTGTTTTTGATGATATCCTGTTGACTATTCCTTCTTATAGAGGGAGATCTTGTCGAAAATCAAAAATAACAATCTCCCAAAGCCACCAGAACAGCACGAGACAAAAAACATAAAACCACGACACTTGGCAACAACCTGGTAGCAGTGTGACGACAAAAGAAGAAAAAGAAATAGTAATTTTTACATTCGGGTATTTTTTTCTGTATTATACGACACGAGACTAAGGTAGCTGCCATTTTGTTACAAGTCATTTTTAAAAGGTTTTTTTTTCTGATGTATTTATTTGTTGCATTTTTCTAAGCGTATTCTTGTTTCAGCTGCTTGTATTAACTGTTGATAGGACACGCATTGAGAAAATCCAAGGGGAATTTATAACAAGACCTTCTTGGAACCCACAGGGAAAGCGAATAAGAGGGAGGATATTCTAATTGTAGTTATGCTTTCTGATAGAAGTATGCTTCTTCTTCTTCTTCAACGATCTCTGATCATGCACTTAATTTTCTGTGAACCACAAACTGGGTGGTAAGCTTCAGGTCTGTCCTGTTCCCCCAAAGAATAGTTTTCAGGTCGACTGGGTATGGCCACATGTTGCTTCTCAGCTCAGTAGTTATGCTTTCTGATAGAAGTTTTCTATGATATTATCGTTATATCCGATATGGTAGAAATCCAAATGTTGTGTGTGCACAACACTGAAACGTTGTTCAACATGGTACTTGTCTGTATGTGGCTAAGTGGTTAAACCCTCACCTCGAGTTCCGAAGGGCATGTATTTAAATCCGGACCGCGATGCTAGGTTTAGGAGTGTATTTTTTCAGAGACCTCTAGAATTGTTGCCGGAGCTACGGAGTTCGTGCTTTGTGCAATGCTCTCAGTAGATAGCGTGCCATTTCTGCGGAGAGTGACCGAGCCATACGGGGGTAAAACTCGTTGCACTGAAGTCAATTCTTCGGCTTTAGATCTTCCACATTGAACTGACAGACACTTCATAATATCAAATTTGAAAAAACGAAGGATGACATACTTACTTACCACCATTATCTACGCCACTGTCTTCCCTAAGTTAAACAAAACTCGCTACCAGAATGTGTACAACGAGAATCATGTTCGGCCCTACATCAAATTTATCTTTTCACTAATATCATAAGCTACAACAGAGACACAGACGACGTTATCTTGGCTTCCATACGTGATGTGGTAAGAGATGATACGATTTGCATAGAGGGAAATCGTACACAAGAAAACTAACTGATACTACAAATAAGACTGAGAAAATAGAAATATTTTGGGCATATCTTCTTCTTTACATTTCTTGGGCACCATATCGACCACTTATTAAACCACTCTTTGTGATTTTATGTGTTCTGAGCGTAAGAGCGATTGTACATTGTGCCAGTTAGTCGTATACTAGTAGGCCAGCGCATCCGATTTCTGCGACGCTTTTTATTTACTAGGGTAGCCTTCCAAGGCCCCTACCTCAGTCGTCTTTTACGACATGTCTTGTAGGTCGCAGTGTTACTATTGTTTGCTACCCTTGTAGCTCCGGCAACACACGGGCGGTAGAACAGCGATGTTTTGGTTTGCTAATCAGCAGGCAATGTTTTAACTGGAAATGCGCACTGTGAACCCTGCGCTGGCTGTTGTAAAATCCAGCAACTCTGAGAACTAGAACGACAACAACAGGAGTCTTTAATGGAAGCCTTATGTGTTAAACTGGACACGAAGAAGATATAGATAGATAGAGTATGAACTTATCAAATAGGGTACAATAGAGTTGTGGATTCAGTTCCCCACTAGACATTAAACACGTTAGAAAAGGAATTGACCCTCCAACTTTCTGCACACTCGAATCTAACAATGTAAAGTGACAGATACTTCATAATATCAAATTTGAACAAACGAAGAATGACACACTTACTTACCACCAATAACCTACGCCACTGTCTTCCCTAAGTTAAACAAAACTCGCTACCAGAATGTGTACAACGAGAATCATGTTAGGCCCTACATCAAATTTATCTTTTCACTAATATCATAAGCTACAACAGAGACACAGACTACGTTATCTTGGCTTCCATACGTGCTGTGGTAAGAGATGATACGATTTGCATAGCCAACATTGCCTGCTCCAGTATTCAATACGGCAATCCATTTTACAGATTACTTTTTGAGATCCGAGTCTACTATCAAAACGGAGAAATCACGTAATAGCCCACCCTAAGAAAACAGTGACTAGCTCGATCGATACTTATGGAAATGTGTCCGAATAAATACGTTTTCTCTAGGTAGTTTGTTCTAGTAGGGTTCAAAGTTCAGGAATTGTTTAAGAGTTATAGAAGGAGCAAAATGGGGGTTCAAGTTGGGAAAATCTAAAGCAAGAAAAATAATAAAATCATAAAAAAGAAAACTGACTGATGCTACAAATAAGACTGAGAAAGTTGAAGTATTTTTGGCATTTCTTCTTCTTTGCATTTCTTGGGCACCATATTAAATCACAGTGTGATTTGTATGTGATCTGAGCCTAAGAGCGATTGTACGTTGTAAGTTATGCGGTTGTAAGTAGGCCAGCACATCCTATTTCTGCGACTATTTTTATTTACTTTGGTAGCTTCCCTAGACCCCTACCTCAGAAGCCTCTTACGACATGCAATATAGGTCGCTGTGTTACTATTCTTTGCTCCAATTGCGAGTCCCAACAACACACGGGTGATTTTGGACATATAAAGAGACACGTAGTTCCGATGAAGACCATCATGGAAGGAGGCATCACATCAAATAGGAGAAGAGAAAGATCACGGAGAAAATGGTTTCAAGATGTTACTGATGGTTTGAGCATGATGACTGTAGAGGTGGGACATCTGCCCTATGAGAGAGAAAAATTCCGAGGACTCTTAGGGTGACAAATCTCTTCTCAGGACACGCTATTTGATGACGTTGACACACGATGACAAAATGCAGATGTAGAAGAGATGGCAGCTGAAGGAAATCATGTTTACAAAAAAGTGGTAAATATTTAAAATATACAACATAATGACGACCACTAACATTTGCATGCTTCACAAATATAAGTAAAACCAGTGGCGGCTCGTGATCCTTTTTGTTGGTGGGGCCAGACACATATTTTCGAAAAATCATGGTTTTGGATTAGGTTATATTTTAATTTATTAAAAAATAAATGCACGTTACACATTATTGTGATGTGGTCTGGCCCCACTGACTCTTAATGACGAGCCGTCACTGAGTAAAACTAAAGGTCAGAATAAAATAGACAACTTCGAGGATAACATCGAACATAGACAATATGCCAGATAAGGTAGAAAAAAAATTAACTGCAAACTACAGAAAATTTATATATAATTTATATATATATTGAGAACCGCAGTAGCGTAGTTGTTAGTGAAATCACTGCTTTGGTATATGGTCCGTGTTCAAGTCCACAGTGGACATAGAATATCTTTCTGACCGAAATGGTTCTCATATTGACCCAATCTGAATTGGGTGGCAGAAAAAGCACTGGGAAATAAAGGCATCCGGTGTGATGCTGAACACATCACCCATCGTGGTCCGACGGTCAAAATAAAATCCAGTCCTAACACCGTATTCGTTTATATACCTCGAGATATGAAAGAGACTTTCTTACTAAATATACATATATACTTATGACGTCGTCAAAGGCACTTGGTTACTCTCAGGTAGTTGAATTTGTCTTCGACAGAGCACCAACGCTGTGGTACACCCATTCAATAATTTCAAGTTTTGCTCAAATAAGAAAGAGATTTTGTTATTGAGAGAGCAGACAGCTGGCTGGCTCTGCTGCTATATCAGAGGGCCAGCCAATGGACAGAGCTGACATCATGAACGCCCTCATAGAGCGTGGCCGCTGAGAAGACCTTCATCTAAACCAATCCACGTCAACTACTAGATTTCGAGAACTGGGTTTGAAGATTGGTGTGGCAAGAAAAGAACGGTACAACAGGTATACGAGTCGGCTCATCAATCAAAATATAACTGGTACGGTCAGTCGCTGGACGCTGTTGGAGATATTGCAAAGGAGATCGGAGCACCTATGGACATGTCCGGAGTGCAATGAAGATATTCCAAACTGAAACTGAAACTGAAACTGAAGAAAGTCGACGTACTAATGTTTTAACATGGAGGCTTGGGAGTCAACTAAATCGGAAGTTAAACATAGCCTTCTGGATCGCAGATTCAGTCGCCTAGCGCAGTAAAAGAAGAGCGGTAAAGTAGAAGAAGGGATAATGATTATAATGATGATGATGCCCGCCTGCCCAGCGATTCGTAGCGCGTTGGACGACGGTGTGACAAGCCCTCTGTGAGTGCGGGTTCAATTCCGCGGGCTGGCAGAAAAAGCCACAGGTTCTCCAGATTTACGGTGTTCGTGGCACCAAACTGAAGGGTTACAATGTCCATGGCACCGAGCCGAAGAGCTGAAAGCTCAAGTGCTTCTGGATCGAAAAAAAGAAAGAAAAATACAATGATCTCGATTATCATTATGCTATTTAAACTAATCATGATGACAATATTGATGATGATATGAATTCTGATAAAAATATTGCTTATAATAATAATGCTGATGATACTGATGATGTTTTTGATTATGTTTGTGATGATGATGATGAAGGTGATGTTGTATTATGATATTGACAATATCGGTTTTTAAAGGGTATTTTTTAAAGCCGAAGGAGGGACTTCATTGCACCGGGTTTTACCCCATATGGCTCGGTCCCTCTCCGCAGAAATGGCACGCCACCTGCCAAGAGAGTATTGCACAAAGCATGAACTCCGTAGCTCTGGCAACAATCCTAGGTGTCTCTGGAAAAAAACTTCACTCGTGAACAGAAGGCCGCAGTCCGGATTCGAACCCACGACCTTCGACTCGCAAGGCAAAGGGCTTAACCACTCAGCCACAGAGACCATATCGGTGATTATAGGAATGATGCTGGATATAATAACGACACAGATGATGACGATACTGATGATTGTAAATGTGATGATACTGATGATGATAATGGCACCATATTGATCTAGACCAGCGTTTCACAAAGTGGGCGGTATCGCCCCCCAGTGGGCGCTGAAGCGTTCTAGAGGGCGATAGTGGATTCAGAAGAATTGGGGGAGTGTTCAGGCGATTAAGGGTTGGTGGCTCCTCAAAGTAGAAATTAATAATAAATATTAAAACAATTAATTATTTTCGTGATTTTGCGATTGAATAATCATTTAAAATTTTAATTTTGCATTTTAATTCATCTTATGCCCGTCTTACACAATCCATTTTTTCATCAATTTTCTATTTCAAGCATATAATCATTTGAAAATTGACCATGTATGACAGAAATATATATATATAAATTTTCTATGTCAAAGAGAAAAATAGAGCATGTATAAATAGTTGGGGTGGGGGCAGCCGTTGGCAAACTGTTATAATGTGGAGAAGGGCGTTACAAAGTTTATGTTGTGCAAAGTGGGCGGTGGGCCGAAAACGTTTGAGAATCTATGGTCTAGGCAAACATTTACAGAGATCTTAAACATCCTTTTTTATGAGTTATATTTTTTCCTCTCACGATTTATTTTTGGGGAATTTGACCTTAGTTTGACTTGACCGTTATTCCAACCCCGCTTCCGTCTAGCCTACTGGACCTATCTCTGACAAACTATTCCCAATTTGATTTATTCAAATTAATGGTTTTCAAGTCTTGCTTGCGAAACCCTTGTAACGAATGAAAGATAATAAAGACATTCAAAACATGAAAATTGCATTGAAGCATTAAAAAGAAATAACATTAGATATACATGTATATGAAAATCGTGTCATTTCTTAAAGGACGTAGCCATCAACCATAATAAACGAGTCGTTGATTTTCTAAGCACCACTTATACGTCCAGTAGATTGCCATTTCTTTCTGAACGGTGAGGTTTATTTTTACCTTTTATAAAAATTCCACTGAAACGAATTTGCTTCCAAACTTGTCCACCGTGGGTTTTGAACTTGGGTCTGTGATCGAGTTCACTACCGCTTGAGCTACAGCTCACCATATATAGATAGATAGATTATATAGATAGATAGATAAATTATATAGATAGATACATTACATAGATAGATAGATAGATAGATAAATTATATAGATAGATAGATAGATAGATAGATAGATAGATGATAAATATATATATATATATATATATATATATATATATTGATAGATAGACAGATAGATAGATAGATAGATAGATAGATATATATATATATAGATAGATAGATAGATAGATAAATTATATAGATAGATAAATAGATAGATAGATAGATAGATAGATAGACAGATGGACAAATAGATAGACAGATAGATAGATATATAGATAGATAGATAGATAGATAGGAAAAAACTGCACTTGTGAACAGAACGGCACGGTCCGGATTCGAACCCACGACCTTCGACTCACAAGGCAAAGGGCTTAACCACGTAACCACAGAGACCCCCGTAAGAGTAGTGTTAGAAAGACCAGAAGATCAGAAGAGCCCCAAATGTTGCATTAGATTTTGTGATATAGGGATACCGAAGCTCAGATCTCAACCTTTTGTGTTGCCTTCTATGGTTCCTTTATGAATACTGTTAGCAGGTTCTTGCAGTATATTTTCTCAGTATGATGCAAGTCTTCGAAATGTTTCAAATTGTATTTTGATTTCGCTGCTTATGTCGCCCTCTTTTGGTACCGCCTGATGCGGCCGTCTCTCTGTATCATAGCACAACCCTGTTAAAAAAGACCAGAAGTTATGATATTTACAAATCTGAACCAATTTTGCGTTTCCTCTAAGAATATTGTGAGAAAGACGAGACAGTAAGATAGTTCTATAGTGAAACACGTACAAACAAAGTACTATAGTTTTACAAAATACAGAAACAGTGACGATAAACAGCAACGTTTCGACCAACAAGGCCTTTATCAAGCAAACGAACAAACAGGAGTTCTATATCCGTGAAATATTTCTCAAATTTTCCTGATTAATAGTCGTTATGTGTATAGATGAAATGACTCTAAAATGTCCATATCCTTTTAAAAAAACAAAGTATAAAGTCGAAGAATTGACTTCATTGCACCGGGTTTCCGAATATAGCTCTGTCTTTGTCGACAGAAGTGCTAAGAGTGTTGCAGACAGCACAACTCCATAGTCCCATCAACAATTATAGCCCTTTAGCTGCTAAGGACGAGTATATACGTTGTTCCCATTCACTGCTAAAGACGCGTTAACATGTTTGTATTATCTCTACTCTGTGGGCTAAAGACGTGTTAACACGTTATACATTTCTACTGTCACTGCTATAGGCGTAAATTCACGTTTGTGACCTAGAAACAAAGAGTAGCTATTTTTAGATCAGCCTTCGGAGAACATGTAGCAGCGAAAAGACTAGGGAACACATGAACAAATTGCACATGTGATTCGGTAAAGATTCGAACTCACTACCTTCAAATGTCTTAACCACTTCGCAATAGAGACCCTTATACTTCAAATTTTTACAAGACAGTCCAGTAAACTTCTCCAAAATATCGATAGACATCACATTTTACGTGCCCGACCAGTAATTCAATACCGAGCACTCCATTGTTGTATTAGTTTCCTCTTCCGCTGCTAGAGTTTTCTTCTAGTGTTTGCTGTGTCCGTGTAAACATCACGCAGACGGATAGAAAATGGTCAGTTTTACATTTAATCACCATCATCAAGTGCCATGCTAACAGGTGAATTGCCAACATACAATCATGTTCTTTCACAACTCTCTGTCTCAGTGGCGCCTCGTGTTAATTTTTGTTGGTGGGGCCAGATAGAAATTTTCAGAAAAATCATGGTTTCGGTTAGGATATATTTTAATGTATAAAATAATAAATACACGTTACACCTTATTTTTGGTGGGGCCCGGCCCCACCGGACCTCAGTGACGAGCCGCCATTGCTCTGGCTCTTGTCTTTGTTACGAGATCTGGTACTGTTTTCACGTAGATATATTATTTTTTTTAAAATTGGATTTTACTTGGAAGTGCCATAACGAGTGAACATAGTACGTTGAACGGGGAACATCGAGCGTCATTATTCGTTCGAATGAGATCTTCTCAGAGTTCGATTAGGGTGTATGATTTTGCCATTTGAAGTTTTATGAAGGCTCCCACCATTTGGTCGTGATCTTTGATTTTAGACACGCCCATGTGGGACCGGGGCACCAAGGAAAGCAAAGAATAGTACCACTGCGACATAAAAGGAATGTCGTTAAAGGCGATCGATGTAGGACCTAGGAATGCTACCCTAGTAAATAAAAATCATCTCAGAAATGGGATGTACTGGCCTACTTTTAGGCGCAGAACTTGCGCAATCTACAATCGCTATTAGGCTCAGATCACATACAAATCACACAGAGTGGTTAACAAGTGGCTGATATGGAGCGTTCAAAGAAGCAGAAGAAGAAGATTTTAGTTAAATTCTAATAAGCGTGACATGATGTTATGATCTTTCTGTTTATGATTATTTTTCCACTGTCAACCTCTATCTCACGTTCCCTGTATCTTGCACGTTGTCACAATGTGTTAAATATTCTCTCTTCTCGTAACGTGTATATCAAGTTTTAATTTAAAAACATTTTTTGATTCGTCTCATAAACGATGGAGAAGTGATCAGGAGAAGTGATGAAATCAGAGATATGTCTGGTCAACCACTAGTGACAACTGTTATAAGAAAGAGAAGATGGAGATATGTTGGACACACCTTGAGGAGAAATGATCAACGAATATCAAAGCAGGCATTGAAGTGGGATGCAAAGGGTTCAAGAAAGAGAGGTCGACCTAAGGAGACCCTGAAACGCGCTTTATTGAGAGAAACAGGAAATATCGGTTTCAGTTCCATGGAGGAGATTGAGCGAGTTGCCTAGGATAGAGCGGTATGGAGAAATTACTTGCAGGCCCTATGTAAAGTATAACGGTACGAGAGGAATTATTATTATAAACGATGGAGGAGCGTCTGATCAAATGGATTAGAGCGCAGCTCCCGTGAGGAGGACCTGTGTTCAATCCCCGATAAGGATATATATTTTTTTATGTTGTGGGCATGCACGAAAATTCCTAACCTGAACAACTTCACGGCGACTGCACTAGCAATCTTCTTCTTCTTTGTCGTCACATTGCTACCGGGTTGTTGCCCAGTGTCGTGGTTTTCTGTTTTTGTCTTGCGCTGTTCTGTGACTTGTGTGATTATTATTTTTGCTCTTTCACTGGATTCTGCTATGCCATCTAACCATCTTTTTCGTGGTCTTCTCTTGCCTTCTTTCCCGATGTTCTGTTGTAGAAGACTTTGTATACTGTGGAGTTTGGATGCATTCTAATTAAGTGGCCAAACCATTTCATTCTTTGTTCCTCAATGTAATTCAAGCAAGGTTCTGTGCCAAATTTCTTATGCTAATGTTGGTGACTGTCTTTTCTGGTGTTGTTGGTAACTTTTCGCAGGTACCGCATTTCACATGTAGTTATTTTTGTGACTGCGCTTTGCTCAATATCCATGTTTGGCTCTGGTAACACAAAGTAGGTATAAAAATGCTGTTGATCATCTGTTGCTTAGCTGCCTGTAAATTTGTGGGTGCCTTAAGAATGGGGCTAGCTGGTAGGTTACAGCATTTGCTTTTTGCACTCTAGCTTGCACTAGCCATGCAGGCATTATATTCGTCAGGCTCTCGTTGTACATATCTTACACTATCCTAAAAAGCGGTAGTACAGACGGTATCGACAGTTTAAAATGTTGGTTTTTTTTAAAATAAACGATCTGTTGTTATCTTCTTCATTGAAAACATTATCCTTTATCACATTTTATGTCGCTGATATTCTCATTCACATATAAAGTAGATCAGTGGCGGTCCGTGATCATTTTTGTTGATGGGGCCAGACAGATATTTTGGGAAAAATCATGGTTTCGGTTAGGATATATTTTAATGTATAAAATAATAAATACATACTGCACCTTATTTTTTGTGGGGCCCGGCCCCACTGGCCCTTAATGACGAACCGCCAGTGAAGTAGATGAATAATGAAGTAATATGAGAAAACACCAGTAATTTCCCTTTCATTCGCTATAAATTCAGAAGTAGTAATGGTGTTTTATATGACGCCTCGCCCGAGTGGTTACCGGGGCCCAAATTTGGGGTGTAAAGAATAGAACCACTGTTACCTGCCATGCATGCCGTAAGAGGCGCCTAAGGAGGTTTGGATGAAATCGGATGCATGTGTCCTATACGTGTAGAAGTCTATGCGTTTAGGGGCCTACCAAACCAATGTGCAACGTATACACGTTCTTGGCAAAGATCAAACATATCACAAAGAGTGATTAAAATTGGTCGTAAAGAACGAACGCAAAGAAGAAGATATGACGCCTTTGACGATGTTGAGCGTGTAGACATGCTTTCCTTATCAACAGTGTGTCTCGAACTCAGACAAGCTTTACTCCGACTTTAAAGATAATTGTAATTTAGATCTCTAAGTAAAGGATCCGGGTCTCATATAGTCTAACCGTGTACTATATGCACACCAGTAATGTTCCGAATTCCCTGGGGCCAGAGAATACCAAATACTGAGATCTCCCGGTGCTCAAGCTTCAACAATATCAACAAGGAAGTAAAACGTAGGTGGTGAAAGTGGTTGTGACATACATTAAGAATGCAGAAGACGAGACACCCACACTTAGCTTTGAAATGGAATCGGGGATGTAAGAGAAGTAAGGGGTGATCTAGACAGACATGGAGACGAGCTGCAGACAGAGAAAGAAAGATTCCCAGCATGTCCATGACATGTAGTCATTAGCGTAGATTGCTATCAACTTCGCTAACAACACAAGATTTCAAACAGATCTATACATCTGAAGTCATTAGCGTAGATTGCTATCAACTTCGCTAACAAAACAAGATTTCAAACAGATCAATACATCTGAAGTCATTAGCGTAGATTGCTATCAACTTCGCTAACAAAACAAGATTTCAAACAGATATATACATCTGAAGTCATTAGCGTAGATTGCTATCAACTTCGCTAACAAAACAAGATTTCAAACAGATCAATACCTCTGAAGTTGGAGAATGCCAGTCTGTATAGCGAGGAAACCAATAAAACGGTAAGTAGCTTTCACGCAAAAAATCAGTCAGAAGCGGCGCACCAGACGCCACAGCTACACCTGAATTCTTAGCAGGCAACTCAGAAGAAGAAGAAAAACATATTCAAAGAAATGTAGAAAGAAGACACTCCGAATGAATAAAAACAAAAATACATGAAGATATGATCTATGATAGTGAAGTGATTAAGAAGTTCTAGGAACAACAGGTGATCAACTGGGGCCAATAAATATTAGTAATAAACAGACAGTAAACAAGTGTACTATGTCTCCGGACAAAATAAAGATTACCAAGTTCGAATTCCATTTTTGGTAATTGTTTTTGTCCCTGAGGCTCCAAATACTTGTTTCTATCTAGTTTGATATATGATAGGAGACACTAAGAATTGGAAAACTGTTTATAATCAACGTTTCAGTAATCTGTTTGTTTCTTATTTTCTCTGTTCTTTTTAGTTTGGTAGCTACTGTCACTGTCAGTGCATCCGTCTATCAGTGCATCCGTCTATCAGTTCTGTCGGTGATTAAATATGTTGTTCTTATTTGGAAAGAAATTGTGTTGACTGGAGAGCTTGCTATATTTGGATGTTAAGTCATCTTTTCATTAGGTTAAGACTATATATATATATATATATATATATATATATATATATATATATATATATATATATATATATATATATATATATATGTCCTGTATCATTAGGCTTTAGGCAAGTGGCGTCTGTGGCTTAAGGGATAGTGACTTGGTCTATGAACCCCGACGTTCTGAGTTCGAATCAAGGTGGCAATTTGTTTGGTGTGGATTTTTACAAAACGACGATGGTACCACCCGTTCAGAAAGCAATGGCAAACTACTGAACGTAATAATGCCTAGAGAAATCACAAACAGCGTTACAAATCTGGAGTTGATTCGCAAAGTCCTGTAAAGGATATGCAATTAACTTTTTATTTATCATTAGGCATCGACTTATACATTTCTATGTCTTGTGCCATTAGGCATCGACTTATACATTTATAATTCCCATATCATTAAGCATCGACGTACACATTTCTATGTCCCATATAGGCACTGACTTATATATATTTCTATATCCTTTACTATGAGGCGCCAAGTTATACACCACTATGTCCCTTACCATCATTAGCGAAAGCTGTCATTATGCTTTCAAACTATCTCTAAAACTGGGTTTCAGATACGCCTATGTTTTTTTTATGTGATACACAATATCAAATTGCCCAGTTTCTACTCCATTTTATGATTCCTGGCGTGGTCTTTATATTATAAGCGTCAAACGACCGTAGTTTTCAAGGTTGTCACCAAGGTAACAAAGGACGCGTAAACTTACATTGCCTAGGTTACCGAACCTTTAAAGTTTGACCTATACTGTTTAGTAGCTAACTTACATCCGCTCAAACTGTTCTTCAGTCTCTTAACGACTACCTCTTAAGACAGTCTCTTAACGACTACCTGCTGAATGAAGATACCGCCCGAGTGGTTAATGGGGTCCAAATTAGGGTGTAAAGAATAGAACCACTGTTACTTCCCACGCATGTCGTAAGAGGCCACTAAGGAGGTTGGGCGTGGTTCTAACTACCCCACACCGTAAAAAAACACTAGAAGGCTAAAGAACGGAGAGCGAACCGAGTAAACGCTGGCTGAAACCGGACACGTCGCCGAAGCATAAGCACCAGAGCTCCAAATGGTGCTGAAGATGTGACGTAAAACACACCAATGCTAAGGCTGCATGAATCAGATTTTCACATGAATAGAATTTATGGGGAGATCTGGTACATTGGTTTGGAGGTGATCGCGCGCGAGAGAGAGAGAGAGAGAGAGAGAGAGAGAGAGAATGAAGACACTAACATAAATATTGAATCGATTCATCGATTTATTAAGGAGTTTGGAGTTACCCGTTGTACAAGCAAAACTGGATGCCTGAAGGGCAGAGTGAGGAGTATGGTTAGCCAGCTAGTCAGAGGAACCATCGGTATACATACCATTCGAAATCTGTTGGAGATGAATGAGTACTTATGGGTCTGCCTGGAACTCAATGTCATCGGGTCAGGAACCAATAAGCAATAGCCAAAACTGTTTCACGTAATTTTTTTTTTTACTATACCTCTAGGTACTATTCCCAATGGGTGTGAAGCATGGACATTTAACAATGAACATTTAACATTTAGCAGTGGAGAAACACATATGTGCTCTTGAATATAAGTGTTACAGAAGATTTCTTGGACAAAGAAGAGAACAAATAGATCTATCTAGAAAGAACTTAAAAAAACAAAAAAAACAAACTGGCTATTGCTGCAAATAAGAAAGAGAAAATTGAGATATTTTGGACAAATATAAAAAGAGACGAAGCGCTGGAGAAGACCATCATGGAAGGAGGCATACCGGCAAAGAGAAGAAGAGGAAGACCAGGAAGAAGATGGATTCAGGATGTAACTGATGGTTTGAACACGACGGCTGCAGAGGCGGGAAATCTTGCCTACGAGAGAGAGAAATTACGAAAAGGGCGAATGTGTTAATGCCCGTTGTATTATGTTTCTTCTAATCAGGGCTGTGCGGTATATTTTCTCATTATGATGCAAGTCTTAGAAATGCCACCCATTACATGCTTTTCCTTTAAAATAACATTCAATTGTGATTTTGATTTCACTGCTTATGCCGCCTCCATTACGGTTCCGCCTGATGCGGCCGCCTCTCTGTATCATAACACGGCACGACCCTGCTTCTAATATAGCTTAATCACTGACAGCCTGCCAGCTCTAGTTTATCACGTGAAGAATAGATTTAGTTTAGCTGGACTGCGATTTCTTGGCTTCCTGTCTATCGTTTAAATTCAATCTACATTTGAGAAGGTTCAACACAGGTGTTCTTAAACTGAGTTTTACTTGCCACTACACGGAGTTCATCATTGTTTACGATTCTTCTTTTTCTTCCAGCATTCCATATCGACAACTCTTTGTGATTTGTATGTGATTTGAGTCTAAGAGCGATTTACGTTGTGCCAGTTATGCGCCTGATGGATAGGACATACATTGAGAAGACCGACCGGAAGCATTGAAAGACAAGCACTGTTTTGGAACCGCAGGGAAAGAGGAGTAGGAAAAGGCCTGGACAGACCTGGAGAAGAGAGTTGGAGGCTAAAATTAAAAGGATAGGTAAAACATGGAAAGAATTGGAAAGGATGGCAAGAGAGAGGAAGAGCTGGAGGAAGTTTGTTCAAGACCCCTGTGCTCCATTGGGAGTTGAAAGATGAAGAAGAAGAAGAGCTTTCGTATTCTGATCACACTGTTTATGAAGCGTACAAAAACGCCCGTTCTAGAAATCTTATACTGACGCTGTGATGCAAAACTGAATTGGGAAATTTTTAAAAATATTCTGATCGTCAAATAAAAAAAATACTGCTATAACCCCATATTCACTAATATTCCCCATGGTATGAAAAAAGGTCCCTGTACTTACTTACTTTTTGAGTTGTTATATCAACCACGTTGGAGAAAATTATTGATCGAATGCAAATTAATTATTGAATGGAAAACCTTAAAAAATGTCCCATTCTACTTGAGGTAACATAGCGAGAATGTGAGATGCAATATATTAGTTTCTGAGACGAAGCGTTATACAAGACATCCGTCTGACAATCTTAATGTAATAAATACACCACTGTAAGATTAATGTAATGCGTGGGAGGTGTGCACTTCAGTCCTAAATTATACGAAAAGTCAAAAGTAAATAGTATTTTGTAGATAAGCTGATGTCATCTAAAAGAAGTTGAATAAATAATGTTAAAGATAACAGAACTATTAAAAATATTTTAATTTTATTTTCGTTTACTCGCTTTTAATTCAGTAGTAGTCATGGCATGGCGCCTAATATAGAATTTCTGATTGAATTTTGTGGGAAGGTTTGCTTTCCATATCATCAGTGTCTCTCGAGATTCAGGCGAGTAATACTCCGACTTCTGAGGTAAGTATTGTATTTATGGTAGATATCGCCTGTGTGGGGACGGTGCCCGTAAGGGAACAAAGAATAGTACAACTGTGACCAACAAGACATTTCGAAAGTGGAGACTGAGGTAGGGGCCTAGGAAGCTACCTAGTAAATAAATGCATCGCAGAAATCGGGTGTGCTGGCCTCCTTGTAGGTGCATAACTAGCACAACGCACAATCGTTCTTAGGCTCAGATCACATACAAATCACGAGTTTTATATCATATTGAGCGTTTGTAGAAGAAGAAATCAGTAGTAGTCATGGCACTTAATATAGCATTTATGATTACATTTTGTGGGAAAACTTGCTTTCATTATCATCGGTGTCTCTCGCGATTCATGCGAGCCATACGCCGACTTCTGGTTCAACGAGCAGGATGGCATCTGCCAGAAACGCATCGCGGAGCGTAGTGAGCACGGACAGGCACGTAGAACGCTCTGCTCATCCGCTGCACCGGATCCTTCTCCCGTCGTCTTGACTTTGTCCTACCACTGGACGCAGAAGGAATTAGGCGAGATAGTGAGATCGACGAACTGCGCAGCTCTTTCTCACTTTAAACCAAATTATCCCTCAAATCTCCCTTTCACCCATCAATCATTCTTCCATCCACTCCAATCTTCTTCTTCTTCGTTCTCACTAGATTGGGATTTCGGATTCTTTATAAAGGCAGCCGTCTGCCTCAGATTATCAGCCACGCCATACAGTTTGTCTTGAACGCTAGTGTAAGTGGGCCACCTCTTTCTTCTCAAGTTTGCATACTGGGGGCAGTTCCGTAGGATATAATTCCTATGATTTCTGCTTCCCCGTTTGTGCTGACCTCTTCCCGCATTAAGTTTTGTCCACCCTCGTGATGGTAGTTCTGACATTCTTACTGCGTATCTAAATCTCCGAGGCAGATTGGCAACCGTAGAATCCGTTATCCCATTCCTCATTGTGAGGGTCGTTGCACCATGTTATGCGCCTTACGGCCTGGTGCATCCGTTTTCTGCAAGCATTTGTTTCGGGTTAGCATTCCCTAACTCCAATCTTAGAGGTAATCATTGCATTTAAGATAGAGATGAGGAAATCTAAAAAATAGCCTACAAGCGAAGGATTTACTTCACTGCACCGGGTTTTCCAATATGACACCGTCCCTGTCGACAGAATTTACACGCCATCTATCGAGAATGTTACACAAAGCACGAACTCAGTAGTTCTAGCAACAATTCTAGAAATCTCATTTTTTTAAAATTGACAATTTGACTCTGTCCGGATTTGAACCCAAAACCTTCATAACATCAGGCAATCGTCTCAACCACTTCGACATAGTGACTCTCATAGATACAGAAATATGAACATCAGGCAATCAATCGTCTCAACCACTTCGACATAGTTACTCTCATAGATACATAAATATGAACATCAGGCAATCGTCTCAACCACTTCGACATAGTGACTCTCATAGATACAGAAATATGAACATCAGGCAAGCAATCGTCTCAACCACTTCGACATAGTGACTCTCATAGATACAGAAATATGAACATCAGGTAATCGTCTCAACCACTTCGACATAGTGACTCTCATAGATACAGAAATATGAACATCAGGCAAGCAATCGTCTCAACCACTTCGACATAGTGACTCTCATAGATACAGAAATATGAACATCAGGCAATCGTCTCAACCACTTCGACATAGTGACTCTCATAGATACAGAAATATGAACATCAGGCAATCGTCTCAACCAGTTCGACATAGTGACTCTCATAGATACAGAAACATGAACATCAGGCAATCGTCTCAACCACTTCGACATAGTGACTCTCATAGATACAGAAATATGAACATCAGGCAATCAATCGTCTCAACCACTTCGACATAGTGACTCTCATAGATACAGAAATATGAACATCAGGCAATCGTCTCAACCAGTTCGACATAGTGACTCTCATAGATACAGAAATATGAACATCAGGCAATCGTCTCAACCACTTCGACATAGTGACTCTCATAGATACAGAAATATGAACATCAGGCAATCGTCTCAACCACTTCGACATAGTGACTCTCATAGATACAGAAATATGAACATCAGGCAATCGTCTCAACCACTTCGACATAGTGACTCTCATAGATACAGAAATATGAAATCGTCTCAACCACTTCGACATAGTGACTCTCATAGATACAGAAATATGAAAGATAAAATGTAGAAATAAATGAAAATTGTGGCATATACTTTACAGGTCTTAGCCATCAACAACTGCAGTAAACGAGTCATCGATTTCCCAGGTACCACTTATACGTTCAGTAGTTTGGTCATTGCTTTCTGAACGGGGATGTTTATTTTTATCTTTCGTTAAAATCTACGGAAACTAATGAAAATCGTGGAATATACTTTACATGACTTAGCCATCACCTAGAGTAAACTAGTCGTCGATTTTTCAGGCACCACGTATACCTTCAGTAGTTTGCCATTGCTTTCTGAACGGTGAGGTCTTGTTTTTATCATGTGTACAAATCCATGAGACCTAATTTGCTTCCAAACTTGCCCGCCTTGGAGTTTGAACCAGGTACACTTGGTTTGTGATCGAGCTTACTACCGCTTCAGCTACAGACGCTCACGTAAATATAAAGAACGTAAATATAAAATATAATATATATATATTATACAGAAAATACAATCAATTAATCAAGTGTCATGCCTGCCGGCATAGGTGATCATGTCTCTCCACAACTCTCTCTGCTTGGTGCATGTAATCAGTTCTGATATCGATCTTGTGTCGAGCCATGATGTCAGGCCATCCAACATCTTCTCCCTCTGTCTTCCACGATCTCTCCATCCCTGAATTTCTAAAATATAAGGCAGATAAATAAATGATATTTGAGTAAATAATAATAATAATAATAATAATAGTTCCTCACGTACCGTTATGCGATACATAGGTCCTGCAAGCAATTTCTTCATACCGCTCTATCCTGAGCAACTCGTTCAATCTCCTCCATGGAACTGAAACCGATATATTTGAGTAAATAAAATTTGAGTAACTAGAAGGACGAATATAAGAAAACAGTTTCAAAACCATATTTTGTGCAAATCTCCATCGATCACGTATGTTTGGCTGAACTCAGAAATATGTGGGTACACAATCATGACCACTCTATTGTTTGATGAATTTTTAAATATTTCCTTAAGGGCAGATTCGTGAAAAACACAAGAACTGAACGTATGTATGTCACGTACAGACTTTGAGTTTGTTTAGACAGGGATAAAAGACAGTGATATTTGTCATATTAAAGCAGAGAAACGTGATAGTTTACTTTAGTGGCATCCTAGCATTTCATAATTTAATTATACGGTTTCTATTGAGCAATGTATATTTTAAAAAACAAAATGAATTCCTTTGATAGGAAACAAAAACTAGAAGACAATTTGTGACATTCAATGTTGACATGAAATTGTAAATGTTATCGAGAGATGTCATGTCTCGGTGTCACTAAAATTAGTATGGACCAGTGGCGGCTCGTCATTAAGGGCCAGAGGGCCGGGCCCCACCAAAAATAATGTGTAACGTGTATTTATTGTTTAATAAATTAAAATATAACCTAACCCAAAGCCATGATTTTCCCAAAATTTGTGTCTGGCCCCACCAACAAAAACGATCACGATTCGCCACTGGTATGAACCATGGAGGTAGGCGGTTGCGTAGGAAATGGAAGTGAACAAAGAAAACTTGTTTGATAACTGTATAGGTTAATAATAAAAGCTATGAGAGTTTCTGCAGCATTGTTCAACGCAGATCAATACAAAGTCCTTCTCAGGATTACACCAAGATCAAGATAAAGTCCTTCTGAGGACAACATGCATATAACAAAGTCCTTCTCAGGACTACACCAAGATCAACACCAAGTCCTTCTCAGACTACAACAAGATCAACACCAAGTCCTTCTCAGACTACAACAAGATCAACACCAAGTCCTTCTCAGACTACAACAAGATCAACACCAAGTCCTTCTCAGACTACAACAAGATCAACACCAAGTCCTTCTCAGACTACAACAAGATCAACACAAAGTCCTTCTCAGACTACAACAAGATCAACACAAAGTCCTTCTCAGACTACAACAAGATCAACACCAAGTCCTTCTCAGACTACACCAAAATTAACATAAAGTCCTCCACAGGTCTATACCAAGATCAACACAGTATGTCTCAGGACTACACCAAGATCAACACCAAGTCCTTCTCAGAACTTGAATTTTGTTCTAATACTTTTGTAATGCTCCATGATTCACATCCAAAAAAGAACACGTCCTCATAAATTCTAGTTTTTCATTCCTTTTGTTATGCATAGATTCTTCATATTAATTCCCTTTCTCTCTGACACCCCTCCCCATATGAATTTATATGGCTAGACTCCTACCAGGTTTTTATTCAATATTAAAATCTCCCCTGCTGTGAGTTATAAAGACCAGATATTCTAAAATTGCAACATTCATAGTGTTTTCAATATTGATGGTCAATATGGCATTTTACTTCATCAGGGGACATAATTCTATCCCAATAACTATTGCGACATAAATAGTTATAAAGTTAAAACTTAGTGCTCCCCCCCTAGGTGTGACGTAACACAATTGGTAACATCAAAACAATAACAAAACTATTCGACAAGTCACACCAGTATTCGAGATATATTTCCAAAAACGGAACAAGGGATAATACTGAAAAAAAAACCCAAATCAAATAGAACATCATCATCATCAAGTAGCTTGTCTCTTCCGGTACTTAGCTCCCATGATAGCTGTCCTGAAAAACTCTCTGTTCTATGCAAGTTAACTGGCGTCAGCAGCAGTCATTCTCAGATCGTCAATGACATCTTGCACCCGATCTAGGTCTTCCTCTCATTCTTCTTCCAGGCACCATTCCCTCAAAAATTATTTTCTCTAGGCACTAGTGTCGTTTGATGTGTCCAAATTATTTTGTTTTCCTTGATGTTATGCTCTTTTAATAGCCAACTCTCTTTAATATCAAGCTGTTGCAGAACAGAAGCATTTGTTCTTTTCTCTGTTCATGATATTCTAAGTACTCTTCCGTAGTATTTGCATTCAAATAGAACATACTGCTAAGAAAAGAACAGTATAGGGCAGATTCATAATCTTCTTGAAGGATAAGAACAAGTAGTTTTCTTGCAAGAACCCACAGAGGAAGCAACGGAAGAGAAGAATATGATCAACAAATAAACAATGTACAAGTATTAAGAACTTCCGAAAAAACAAATAAACAAACACAGGATTCGAACCACTTACCATCATTTCCTATGACATCCATCATCTAGCCTAGTAATACGCTCTTTCGTCCCATTCTCAATCAATCAATCATCCAAGATATATATATATCTTCATCATCATCAAGGTGCGTATCCTTTATAGGACGTTGCTCTCTTTGCAGCACATCTGAAATTCACTCTGTCTCTGCCAGTTCACCCACTTCGTCGATGGTCATGTTCATGGTTTCTTTAATATCTTGTAGCCATCTTCTTCTTGGTCTGCCTCTGCGTCCTGGGACCGTGCCCTCTAGTATTGTTCTTTCCAGGTCATCATGACGCTTAATGTGACTAAAGTATGTTATATATATATAACGTTTTATTTTGCTCTCTATGAATCAGGCGTAGTTATGGATCTTATTAGGGTGCACCTGACTCCTTTTTTGCATAAATGCTTGCTTTCCTTATCCATAATCTTCTTCACCATTCAGGCAAGTCTTACTCCAACTTCATAGGTACTTGTAATTTTATTCATAAGTAAAATATCAGGGTGTTCTGTAGTCCAACCTCGTGCACAGATAACAGTTTTGTTTTGAAAACACCCGGAGATTTTACGTGGTCACTAGACCAGCGTGTGAGCAGCTTCGCTACTGGCGACCAGAGAAATTGGTTATGTAATTATTTTACTATTTATAACTATGATAACAAATTGGAAGGGTTAATACAAAGAAAAAGAAAGTACTCTATGTGGAATTCCTATAGAGGCTGGTTGTGTGATTAGCGTAAATTTGTATGTAACTAGAGTGGTTATTGGTATTAATTTAGTTCATGAAAGATTGATTGATTTATTGATTGATAGGCCCATCATCAGTGCACTGCAGTGAGTAACGATGTGTGTTCCGATCTCTTTCTTACACTGGAAGATCTCAGCTGCAGTGCACGAATTCCGTAGCACCGGCAAGGGCCACTGATGTAATTTTGAAGATGGTGATGATATTTTGTAGAAATTTTAATTTTATTTTCTAAATAACTTTGCCTGCTCTTCTCGATTTTGAAATAAGAACTCTGTTGCGTTCTAAAATTGAACACGGGACCTATGTTTTATCGCCCATCTCCGATAAGACTGGGAACTTGGTCTCATCTACACCGAGATCAGAGATCTCTGGGAAAATATCCCGTTGGTTCCACGAGAGAGCGAAATGAATACCTTTGGTATGGGAGGCGAGCAAATAACCTCTACACACAGATAACCCACAAATCTTGAAAGATGTTGATTTCAACTTCTCTGTCATCAACACCTACTCCATACAGCGATAACAAAAATAATGAAAAGGCGTATAGTTTTTAAGATAGTCCTTCAAAAAATTCCTTTATTGTATTTATACCTATTCATTGGCCTCTTTATCTCAGGAGACAATAGGTCTTGCGTCACGTAGTATGTTCTGCGCTGAATCACCACGTTTCTTGTGGCTGTAATGGAATATTCTAGAGTGGTTCCCCTTGCCATAGTTGCTGCAGGTAAAAGTGGAGACTGGGTCTGATACATAGGATGTTCTCTCTGCACTCTGCGCTATATTTTGCCTCCACATGTGATGTTTTCTTCTTTTTTTCAGCGCCCAACACTGCCGCTTGCCATGCTTGCCTGTCTTTGTCCAGCCGCTTCCAGTGTTCTTCTATCATTTAGTCATAAATCACATTTTGTATAGCGATTTGTTTCATTTTTTGTTTTCTTTATTTTATTTTTCGTCTTCATTGCATTCAATTGTTTTCCAAATCTTCTTCATTGCATTCAATTGATTATTAATTTCATTTTGCATTAAGATTGGATTATTAATTGTCATTTCAGCGTACTCACTACATTCATAAGAACACTTATGTTGTGATTTCTGAATTGCCACAACTTTCAGGTTTTCCCAACTTATTCCGTTTCTAAGCTATCATGATTTTTAGCCTTTCATAACTGTCTTTGACTTTGTCATGTTCTGTAGTCATTCTTAAGTCAGTCTATGAACTGGCATGTTATTCAGTCTAAAAAATCGCTCGTGACAAAACCAACAGAAATAACTATATTAAAAGAATCTTGACTCCAGGGAGAAATCTAACTGTGATGAAATGTCCTAACTGTATTGATTATCTGGACGGCACGATTTGTTTAATGGAAACTCAGTAAGATGTCTTTCACCATGGACAGAGTTTGAGCTAGAAAAGAATAGAATGAACTAGCAGAACTAGAGATGAGGTTAACAGTGTTTATCATTTTGTTTTATAAGGCCAAGGTCCGTTGGGTGTTTTAACCACGGTTAAGTAATATATGCTGACTCGAATGGACCGATAAAAGATAACATAGATTTGAAAAACTGATTGAGTAGTGATTGGTTTCTAAGATGACCTCATAGCACCCTGGGCAGAGTCATAGCTGCTCAGTTTTATCCAGCATTATCAGAATGTGTGCAGGCTACTGCTTCCGGTAGCTCGCTGGTTAAACTTATTTGTCACTCTTGTCTCACATGAACCCAGTTTTACTTGTACAATGTGTAATTTCACAAACTCCTTAAATCTCTGAATAAATCCACCAGTGTGTTGCCGGGGCTCGCTAGGGAGCAAAGAATAGTACCACTCTGACCTACAAGGCATGTTGTAAGAGGCAACAAGAGTAGGAGTCGAGAAAACTACCCTAGTAAATAAAAAGCGTTGCAGGAATCGGGTGTTGCAGAAACCTGTAGGCGCATAAACAGCACAACGTACAATCGCTGTTAGGCCCATATCACATGCAAATCACAAAGAGTGATTTAACAAGTGGTCGATATAGAGTATTCGAAGGAGAGGCTGGATAAGTCCAGCATCAACTTTATTTCTTTATCCAACAAGCGGTCTCCTAGCCACCTTCTTCTTCCTCCAAAGCAACATACTGGCCATTTGTTAGCCACTCTTTGTGATTTGTACGTGATCCGTGCCTAAGAGCAACTGTACATTGTGCCAGTTATGCGCCTACAAGTAGGCCAGCACATCCGATTTCAACGACGTTTTTATTTACTAGGGTAGCTTCCTAGTTTCCAACCACATCGCCTCTTACGACATGCCTTGAAGGTCACAGTGTTACTATTCTTTGCTCCCTTGAGGAGCCCCAACAACACACGGGCGATGGCTAAGCTACCAAAGAACATCCTCCATATACAACCTCAACTTCTCAACATTCAATAATGTTGATACTAAAACTAGATAAATATTTATTTTTTTCAATTACTTTACTACAATAACACATTTACCTAGTAATACTGCAGCCTCCCCGCGGTTTTCTCCATATCTGTCTGATCCGGTCTGGCCACATCAGATTTGTAGTTTTTCGTACATCGCCTTAGCTGAAAGATCTGAGCTCTCCGCATCCGAAACAAATAGAACCATACAAAATTCCATCAGTGTGTGAGAAGTAGGTCTGCTGAAGGTTCTTGTAGCTCACTGGTTATACATGTATGTACAATTGTGCAATAATTTAACCCTTTTGGTCCGTAATTGTTTTTCATCTGCGAAGGTATTCATATTGTAATTCATAATCAGTAATGCACTGGCACAGAACCTTGCTTGAAACATTGAGAAATAAAGAATGAAGTGCTTTGGCCACTTAATAAGAATGCATCCAAACTCCATAGTATACAAAGTCTTCTGCAACATCAGGAATGAAGGCGAGAGGAAGATCACGAAAAATATGGTTAGATGGCTTAGTAGAATCTTGTCAAAGGACAAAAATAACAAATAACCAAACCCCAGAACAGCGCAAGAAAAAAACAGAAAACCACAACACTGGGCAACAACCCGGTAGCAGTGTGACGACACTGGGTAACAACCCGGTAGCAGTGTGACGACACTGGACAACAACCCGGTAGCAGTGTGACGACACTGGCAACAACCCGGTAGCAGTGTGACGACACTGGGCAACAACCCGGTAGCAGTGTGACGACACTGGGCAGCAACCCGGTAGCAGTGTGACGACACTGGGCAACAACCCGGTAGCAGTGTAACGACACTGGACAACAACCCGGTAGCAGTGTGACGACACTGGACAACAACCCGGTAGCAGTGTGACGACACTGGACAACAACCCGGTAGCAGTGTGACGACACTGGGCAACAACCCGGTAGCAGTGTGACGACAAAAGAAGAAGAAGTCAGCAATAAATGACAATATTGGACAAACAAATTTTGATATTGTCAGTTTTCATTTTTTGTCTGATATATTTTTGAACTCTCTGACCGAATGGATTAGAGCGTGACTCTCATGCGGGAGACCAATGTTAGTTCACGAAAGGCCAAAGTTTTTTTTCTGTTATGGCATAAATGAAAAATAATCCTAAGCTGAACATCTTCACGGCGACTGTACTAGCCATGCGTGAATTAAATTACTCATGCTCCCGTCCCATCTGTCCTAGACCGCCCTAAAAATCGGTACTACAGACTGTAACGACAGTTTTTTGTTTTAAAAAACAAATACTAGAGCCGCTATATCGGCACAGAAAGCGAATGAGTTAAGATTGAAAACTAGAAAACATAAATACTAGTGTAAAACTGTATAGCCCGCAAGTATAGATGTCATCATCATCAGGTGCCGTGCCGGCTGGCGTAGACAATCATGGATCTCCACAAATCTCTGTCTCTGGTGTTTGTTATCATCTCGGATGTTGACGCTCTTCCGTGCCATGACATCAGGCCATCCAAAATTTCTTCTAACTGTCTTCCTCTGTCTCGTCTACCTCTCGCTTTTACCGGTTGTTACAATGTGTTCTAAACCTCTCTTTCTCATCAAATGTCCGAAAAATGATGACTGCCTCTTTCTTATATTGATGATATGCTTTCTCCGTGTTTTGATCTCATTCAATACCTCAACATTAGTCATTTTAACAGTCCATGGGGGTCTCATCATTCTTCTGTAAAACCATATCTCTGTGGCCCTCAGAGATTTTTCCATCTGCGTTTTTATTGTCCGTGACTCGCATCTATATGTTAGTATTGGAACTATGTAGCACTGTATTCTAGGAGCCTGTATATCAGCACAGAAGAGCGAATGAGTTAAGATTGAAAACTAGAAAACAGAAATACTAGTGTAAAACTTTACGGCCCGCAAGTATAAATGTAGCGTTATTAAAAGTCACCGAACGAAATACATGTAAGCTTGAGGGTTAAGGGACTATGTACTCAAGGGAGTTAATCAGTCACAATGGTTTCACAATCACAAAACACATACTCTATGTGCAAATATCCTTTTAGATTTCTCATGACAGCGGATGTTGAAATGAACAAAGAGAAAGACTGTGTGATGAACCGTACAAGCTACTAGTTTGTAGGAATTCTATCTGTCTGTCTATTTCTGTTTGTTTATCTGTTTGTCTCTCTTTCTGTCCTTCTGTCTATATATCTATTTCTTCTCTATCTATCTCACTTTCTGTCTTTCTATTATCTTTCTTACTGTCTTTCTGTCTATCTATCGACCTTCTGTCTTTCTATCTCTCTATCTTTCTGTCTTTCTCTCTCTCTATCTTTCTGTCTTGCTATCTCTCTCTCTCTTTCTGTCTGTTTATATATCTCTATCTCGTTCTGATCTCCTCACTCTCTCTTTCTGTCTATCTATCCATCTCTTTTTCTGTCTACCTATCTATCTCTCTGTAATGTAGATGTTAATGTTCATTAAATTTTACCACTAACTGTTCTGTATCAAGCTGTGTTCCAATGGAAACAATATTCAACCAAGACATCGCAGAATGAATCATAGATTACAACCTAAATATATAAAAATTAATGTTTAACAAAACCGACTATTTAAATTGGACTTAGAAACAGTTAGAAACAGTTGGAGTTAGAAACAGTTTCAGAATTATTCTCTATTGAGAAATAGGAATGAAGAAAAGCTAATATAAATGTTGTGGGAGTCTGTAGCGGTAATTGGCTTGATCACTACCCAAGAGTCTATTGTTACGTGTCTTTCTCCATGTGGATTATGGAATTTGTTGTGCACTCTTGCCGTTAAGCGTAGGGGTGGGAGCTTTAATATGCGTTCCAGGGCCAGATGAGTCGTCCTTGTTGTGTTATATCTGTGTTTATGTAGTGTTGTCTTGATATTGTTTATCCATCTTTTTCTTGGTCTTCCATTGGCTCTAGTAACTGATCTCTTTTTATTGTATGCTGTTATTGGTTGTATTCCATTCTCATTAAATGTCCAAACCACGACATTTGTTCTTTTTCAATGTATTCGGTGTCCGAATTCGGTTTATTCGGTGTATTTTGATGTATTCGGTGTCCGAATTCGGTTTATTTGGTGAAGCGGTGTATTTCGATGTATTCGGTGTCCGAATTCGGTTTATTCAGTGTATTTCGATGTATTCGGTGTCCGAATTCGGTTTATTCGGTGAAGCGGTGTATTTCGATGTATTTGTTGTCCACCCTGCTAACCCAAGAGTACTTGGTTCAAACTCCCTGGCGGACAGTTTGGAAGCAAAGTTGTACCCGTGGATTCTTACAAACGGTAAAAAAAAAAAACTCAATTCTACTCAATAGAACTCAAAATAGATCTCGATTCAGAATGCAATGATAAACTATTGAAAGTATTTATGTTGTCTAGAAGATCAACGACTCGTTTACCGTAGTTGATTTAGAAGTCCTATTAAGTATATGCGTCTGTGGCCTAGGGGATAGTGACTCCGTCTATTAACCCCGAGATTCTAAGTTCGAATCAATCACATAGCAGACTATTTTTGCATGGAGTTTTACAAAAGAACGATGGCACCACTAATTGAGAAAGCAACGGCTAACTACTGAACGTAATAATGTCTAGAAACATCACAGCGTTGAAAATCTGGTGTTGGTTCGCAAAGTCCTGTAAAGGATATGCAATTAACTAAAGGATATGCCCCGATTTTCATTTCAATATAAGCTTTAGTGAAAGTTGCGAGCTTGTATTATTCATTGGGAACAGATATTCTTTTTCTTCTTTTTCTTGCAACTCTTCATATCGACCACTTGGTAACTACTCTGTGTGATGTGTATGTGATCTGAACTTTTTTTTCTCGATCCAGAAGCACTTGAGCTTTTCAGCTCTTCGGCTCGGTGCCATGGACATCGTAACCCTTCGGTTCGGTACCACGAACACCGTAAATCTGGGAATCTGTGGCTTTTTCTGCCATCCCGCGGAATTGAACCCGCACACACAGAGGATAGTCACCCGTAGTCCAACGAGCTACGAACACGCTGGGCAGACGGGCGTGATCTGAGCTTAAGAGCGATTGTACGTTGTGCCAGTTATGCGTCTGTAAGTAGGCCAGCACATCCGATTTATGCGACGCTTTTTATTTACTTGGGTAGCTTACCTAGACCACTACTTCAGTCGTCTATTACGACATGTAGGTCGCAGTGTTACTATTCTTTGTTCTTCTTGTGGGCCCTGGCACCAGACAAGCGACTTGGAGCAGAGATGGATATTAGAAAAAAATCGGTGAAAGAAATCGCATAATACATTGTTAATTTAGTTTTATAATAGTAAATAATAATTCTTCTCGTACCGTTATAAATTACATAGGGCCTGCAAGTAATTTCTCCATACCGCTCTATCCTGGGCAACTAGCTCAATCTCCCTCTCTTAGCAAAGTTCGGTTCAGGGTCACCTTAGGTCGTCCTCTCTTTCTTGAACCCTTTGCATCCCACTTCAATTCCTGTTTTGATATCCTTTCTTGCAAGTTTCTGTAGCTCTTTAAATTTTTTGTGATGAGGTAGCTGGCCTCACGCACAAGTTCTCTACCTTTTTCATCCGGGCTTGGGGCCGGCATTGGCAGAGTTAATTTGGTTTTACTGGCCACTAGTTTCCCACTCAAAGAAACATTGTCATATTTCAAATGAATCATACTCCCAACATAAAATAATACAAGTGGAATTAATCATAATGTTTTATTCCAAACTTATTTACATAAAATTTGAAAAATATCTCCACTCGTTCATGAAATGATTTCGTCTAGACTAGGGGTTCTCAAACTTGGGGAGACGTATATCCCAAAATGAAGGCGTGAGACAGTATCAATAGAGGCGTGAGACAGTATCAATAGAGGCGTGAGACAGTATCAATAGAGGCGTGAGACAGTATCAATAGAGGCGTGAGACAGTATCAGTGAAGCCGTAAGACAGTATCAACGAAGGCGTGAAATATTATCAACATTCAGTTGATATTGTGTTTTTATACGAGCTTGTTTTCCATTTAAAAAACAGGTTTTTCCATTAGAACTGTAAGTTTATATTCTCTGTCAAAAAAAAAAAAACACCAAAAACATCATTGATTTTCATCCATGTTGACACGTTTCTCAAATTTCTTGTCAAATATTAGTATTTTTTTTAGTATTCTTTACATTTCTCAATGCGAATGTTATTTTGTTTAAGGGGCACAGTGCTGTTATGAAGATAAGAGATCGAAACATTTGTTTCTCGTTTGATCGCTGGAAATTATAGTTATTTCAATGGGGAACAATGAGGAAAAAAGGGGTGAGAGGAGGAGGGAGATTAAACGCTTTGCTTTAACTTCAAATGAACCCGGGCTCCAGCTGACAATGGTTGAGAACCACAGGTCTAGACGAAAAACAGTAACTTATTTTGGAACAGCCAAAATGAACAGCCCAGAATGTAGCAACTAGATTATTCCATTTAAAAACTGACATTACATATATAAAATCTTACATATATAAAATCTTACATACATAAAATCTTACATACATAAATCGCCCGAGTGGTAAACGGGGCCCAAATTGGGTGTAAAGAACAGAACCACTGTTACCTGCCACGCATGTCATAAGAGGCGGCTAAGGAGGTTGAACACGGGGCTAGCTACCCCACACCGTAAAAAATACTAGATACCTACAGAACGGAGAGCAAACCCAGTAAAGCTGGCTGAAGGATAAGCACCAGAGCTCGAAATAGTGCTGAAGATGTGACGTAAAACAAACCAATGATAAGGTTGCATGAATCAGATTTCCACATGAATAGAATTTATGGGAGGTCTGGTACATCGGTCTGGATGGTGAACGAGAGAGAGAAATACATAAATTCTTAATCATCATCAAGGTGCGTATACTTTATAGGACGTTGCTCTCTTTGCAGCTCATTTGAAAGTTACATAAATTCTTAGATAAATAAAATCGGACATACATAAAATATTGAGGTTAGTTTATTCCAGTTGTACTCCTAACTTAATTGCAGTGAACTGGATTTTGTTGGTGTTCATTTCCCAGCTGTATTCAGTTCTTCAGTCACCCTGAAGGCAATGGCTACCCGAGCTTTAAGAAAGGAGGAAAATATTTAATCTTTGCCGAAGTTACTGTGCAAATGCTACTCTGCTAGCATTTAAATAAAGGTGAATTGCCCGCCTGCACAGCGTGTTCGTAGCGCGTTGGACGACAGGTGACAAGCCCTCTGTGAGTGCGCGTTCAACTCCGCGGTCCTTCAGAAAAGTCACAGGTTCTCCAGATTTACGGTGTTCATGGCACCGAACCGAAGGGTTATGATGTCCATGGCACCGAGCCGAAGAACTGAAGCTCAAATACTTCTCGATCGGGAGAAAAAATGAATTCCAATGTCAGTATTTCATACATGTAAATGCTCATGTTAGTAATAAATAAAGAAATAAACAGGACATGTTCCCATGTAGAAAACAAGCAAGAAAGTATAAATTGAGACTGCCCGAAGCTGATCAAACATCGACTGAAGGTCAGCACCTCGTGGTGCTATAAATGGAACCAATCAAATGTGTTTTATTATAATAAAATAACAGTAATGTTTTTCACAACCAGGATGCCCGTCTGCTCAGCGTGTTCGTAGCGTGTTGGACTACGGGTGACTATCCTCTGTGTGTGCGGGTTCAATTCCGCGCAATGGCAGAAAAAGCCACAGATTCCCCAGATTTACGGTGTTCGTGGCATCGAACCGAAGGGTTACGATGTCCATGGCACCGAGCCGAAAATCTGAAAAGCTCAAGTGCTTCTGGATCGGGAAAAACACGAAAAAACGAAAAAACAAAACATTCGACTAGTCTCGGTTTTAAACATTCTTCTTCTTCTTCTTGAATCGTTCTTTTCGGCCATTTTTATTATTCTAGTCGTTTTATATAAACAGCCTGTGATAAGAAAGGCTTTTTACGTTGTGTAATTATGCGCCTATGGTGACTACGCCAGCCCATCCGATTTCGCCAGCATTTTATTTACTAGAGTAGCTTGCACTAAGAGTTTTAAACATTCGACTCAAGGGAAAGCTGGACTAGTAAATAAAAAGCGTTGCAAGAAATCGGATGTTCTGGCCTAGGCACCCATAGGCGCATAACTGGTACAACGCACAATCGCTCTTAGGCTCAGATCACATTTAAACAACACACGTGGTTTAATAAGTGGCCGATATGCGGCGTTTGCAGAAGAAAACGAAGAAGAAAACATTCGACCTGCTTAGGTTTTTTAATAAACATTCGACTAGCGTAAGTTTTCAATAAACATAGATTATCCCAGGTTTTAAACATTCGACCAGCCCAGGCTTTCAATAAACATTCGACAAATGTTTTGTATTCTAAAAATCGAATATTTTTCGTTGTTGTCGTTAGCCCGTCTTGCTTGTCAAATTTATGTAATATCAAGCGATCTTCTTCATAATAGTGTAGAGAGAAGCCAGCATTTAAAAGATTTGATAAATTATCCTGACTTTCAGACTAAAAAAACTTTCATTATTTCTGATTGACATGAATAAATTAAAAGATAACACGACCGGAACCAGATGATAAGACTGACAGTTTAGATCTAAATTTAACATGGTATAAGAATCTAAACCAATCCACGTCAACTTCTAGATTGCAAGAGATTATACTGAAGATTTGCAGTGTCCAGAAAAGAACATCTCAACAGGTATATGAGTAGGTTCATCAATCAACATCGAACTGGTACGGTCAGTCGCTGGACGATGTTGGAGATATGGTGAAGGAGACAGAAGCACATATGGACATGTCCGGAGACTCGCAATGCGGTAGAAACCACATAGACACTGAGGAAAAGGGAGACATAGGGGGCACATCTAGGCGAAATTTTTTTTTTCCGATCCAGAAGCGCTTGAGCTTTCAGCTCTTCGGCTCGGTGCCATCGACATCGTAACCCTTCGGTTCGGTGCCACGAACACCGTGAATCTGGGGAACCTGTGGCTTTTCTGGCAGTCCTCGGAATTGAACCCGCACACAAAGAAGACTAGTCACCCGAGGTCCAACGCGCTACGAACACGCTGGGCAGGCGGGCAAGGGGCGAACTTTTAAAGCAGAGCTTAAAGTCATGCATACAGCTAGACGATATAAGAAAACCGACAGATCTGAGATGGTCAGACCGGATCAGATCAGACCAGATCTGGAGAAAACCGTGTGGAGGTCGCGGTAATACTGAATAAACAGACGTTGTGGACGAGAACATAACTGGCAGTATTAGAGATGCAAGGAAAAATTAATAATTGAATATGTAAAATAACAATAACGAACGTTTCGACCATAAGCCTTATCAAGACAACACATTGTTAAAGGTAAGTACATATCCTTTACAGGACTTTGTGAATCAACCCCAGATTTTAACACTGTTTGTGAGTTTTCTAGGCATTATTACGTTCAGTAGTTTGCCATTGCTTTATGAACAGGTGGTGTCATCGTCCTTTTGTAAAAATCCACACGAAACAACTTACAACCAAGCTGTCTGCAGCGTGATTCGAACTCAGAACATCAGGGTTAATAGACCAAGTCCATATCCCCTAAGCCACAGACGCCACAAGACAACACATACATACACGAAATAATAAATACAATTTTAAGATGGAAAGAAAGACACAAGATGAAATTAAATGTACTTTTTGTTGTCTGTAGTATTTGTCATTGGACGCGACGAAGATTGATGATGAAAAGTATAATTAAAATGTACTTGTCTGACTGTTTTCTTGGTGATTAGAGTTTCCTACTTTGCTTTGTTTTCTTGTACTATTATTCAATACATTAGTTTAATTATCATCAAAGTGTTAATTTTATAACAGATTTCATCAGGTGTGATCAACATATGTCGTAATACTGTACTTTCTCTATATATTATATTCCTCACAAAATAGCGCATTTCATTGCTAAGTCTCGACGTGTCTCGCCTCCAGGGACATATTTTAATGATTGTCTAGCTTACCTACGTAGATTTAAACAGAATAGACAATAGGTAATAGTAGCTAGCTAATTTACTGAGTAATTTGATGTCTTTTACTAAAATCTTAAATGATATTTTTCTACAAAACTTGTTACCACTTAAGAAAAGCAATCTAACGGTGTCATTTTCTCTGTTATATAATTCAAAACTGTAAATTGTAATATCAGTTATCTAATAAAAAATCATACGAGAAATGTAGACATTGACGTAAATATCTAATATGAAATTATATATAAACGGTAGACATTGACGTAAATATCTAATATGAAATGTATATATAAATTGTAGACTTTGACGTAAATCTTTGACATAAATATTTAATATTAAATCTATATATAAACTGTAGACTTT
Organism: Arion vulgaris; assembly: GCA_020796225.1. Classification (NCBI taxonomy): domain Eukaryota; kingdom Metazoa; phylum Mollusca; class Gastropoda; order Stylommatophora; family Arionidae; genus Arion; species Arion vulgaris. Next base: position 59,267,317 of record CM036758.1, on the reverse strand, counting down.
TACGTAAATATCTAATATGAAATGTATATATAAACTGTAGACTTTGACGTAAATATTTAATATGAAATGTATATATAAATTGTAGACTTTGACGTAAATATCTAATATGAAATGTATATATAAATTGTAGACTTTGACGTAAATATCTAATATGAAATGTATATATAAATTGTAGACTTTGACGTAAATATCTAATATGAAATCATAAATGAACAGTTGATGTTGAAGTAAATAGAAATTAATAGAATTTGTTTCATTTGTGTTGATGTAACATACGTTTTTGAACAATTGAATCGGTCGTGTGGTGCCGGGGCCCATAAGGGAAGCACATAATAATATCACTGCAACCTACAAGGCATGTCGTAAGAGGCCATTGATGTAGGACCTAGGAAGATACCTAGTAAATAAAAAGCAATACAGAAATCGGGTGTGCTGACCTACTTGTAGCTGCATAACTGGCACAACGTAAGTCGCTCTTAGGCTCAGATTACACACAAATCACAAAGAGTGGTTTAACAAATGGTCGATATGGAGCATTCGTAGAAGAACCATAAGAAGACATAAACATAACTGAATTACCTTTTTAAAAAACAAACACAATATTTGTGATTCGATCACCAAGTACATAATTGGTTCTGAATATTAGTCCCCATGCTCAAATTTCAATGTAGTATCGAAGTAGATTTTACTGTCTCATGAACCACATTATACAATGGATAAACCGCATGAAGAACAGGAAGAATTCATCATCATCAGGTGCCGTGCCGGCTGGCGTAGGCGATCATTGATCTTCACAAATCTCTGTCGTTGGTGTTTACTATCAGCTCAGATATTGACGCTATACCTTGCCATGAAGTCAGGCTGTTTAAAACGCACGAAGTACAGGTAAACAAAGATAGAAAATCGGAAATCTGACAAGATGGGACAGCAATGAGTATCTAGTAGATATCTGGTGATCGAATGTTCTATATCGTGAGTAACCATATGTACTCCGTTCTGTATCATATGCTGGAAGATATTAGCGATAGTGCACAAACTCCGTATCGCCGGTGAGGGCGAAATGTAAATTAAAAGATAGTGAAGATATATTATAAGGATTTTATTTCTAAACTTTTCAAAGAAATTTTGGGCGAGCAGCGGCTTTTGAGCATGATCTTCTCGATTGTGAGCTGCCAAGCGTTCTTTTATGTACTCAAATTGAACATGGGACCTACATTTCGTGGTCCGTCTCCGATAAGACTAGGAACTCGATCTCACCTACACTGAGATCAGGGATCTATGGACAACATTTCCGAGGGAGCGAACTGAGTACCTTTTGAACTAGAGGCGAGTACTTAACCTCTAGTCTCCCACAGAGACTTCTATAAAATATAGAAATAGGTCTTCTTCTTCTTTGCGTTCGTTCTTTACGACCAATTTTAATCACTCTGTGATATGTTTGATCTTTGCCAAGAACGTGTATACATTGGTTTGGTAAACCCCTAAACGCAAAGACTTCTACACGTTTAGGACATGTGCATCCGATTTCAGCCAAACCTCCTTAGTCACCTATTACGACATGCGTGGCAGGTAACAGTGGTTCTATTTTTTACACCCAGAATTTGGGCCCCGGTAACCACTCGGGCCTAGAAATAGGTAAAAGTGTCGAAGAAAATTATCGTCATGTCGATCGATAGACTTACTGATTTACGAGGTGTGATGTAATGATGTATTATTGTCAGGGAAAATGTTTTGTGTTGACACTTTATAGCGACCGCCATATGCATTTATGCAGTGCGGGCTGCTTTTTGTGGCGGTATACGGCTGTTTCATTCTGGAATTAGTTCACACATGAGACATTTCACTCACAGCTGTTAGCATTTCGTGTGATTTTTGTTGGCACAGGAACGAATATATTATGGGGTGACCCGTTGGAACCGTACATATGACTATGAACTATGTCAGGGAAAAGTAATCACGCAAGGCAATTATCAGTATTTCTTCCTTCCCTTTAAGTATCTTCATCTGTTTCTTCGTGTTTCTCTTTTGTGCATTGGTGTGATTATGCATTGGTGTGATTATGCATTGGTGTGATTATGCATTGGTGTGATTATGCATTGATGTGATTATGCATTGGTGATTAGCATTGTGTATTATGCATTGTTGATTTGCATTGGTGTGATTATGCATTGGTGTGATTATGGTTAAACCTTTGCCTTGCGAGCCGAAGGTCGTGAGTTCTAATCCGAACCACGCCGTTCTGTTCATTTGTGCGTTTTTTCAGCCTTTTTTTAGACATATTATCTGCTATTTCTGTGGAGAGGGACGGAGCCATATACAATAAAACCCGGTGCAATGAAGTCAATCCTTCGGTATTAAAACTCGTTTAAAGTAAAGCTATGTACCTAAAGTACCTATGTACTCGTGTAAAGTAAAGCTATGTACCTAAATAGTCTAAAGACGGAGAATTAACTTGCACTTAGTTTCTCCATATGGTTCCGTCCCTGTTGGCTGAAATGGCACGCAGAGTGTTACACAAAGCAGGAACTCCGTAATTTCTACAAAAATCATAGGGATCTCATTAAAAAAAATTGTAATGGGACTAGGTCCGGATTCGAAACTACAATCTTGAAACGACAGGCATACGTCTAACCACTTTGCTATAGAGACCTCCCACCCTCCAACACATGTGTGTGCTCGTATGTACGTGTGCCTGGTATAAAAACTTGTATGTCAGAAATTCACACATTAAGAAAATCTATTTTTTCTTATTTCGTAAAAAAAGTTGATTATCTCCCCTGTGTCATAAAACATCATAAGAAGGGGCGATAATTTCATCAGAATTCAACGTAGCTGTCAGAGAAGACATAAGTACCACTAAATATGCAAATCGAAACTTGATTATTGTCACGGACGAAACCTTCCACATTTTTTATCATCTTTCTACTTCAAATCCAGGCCATTCGAAATTTGAAGATCCGAGATTGGCAATTATTAAAGACAAAAAAAAAAACCCAGTAGGATTTGAAATGATTCTTTGAATACATCAGGAAACAGGAAGGGGAAAAAGAAACAAGAATATGTGAGAAAGATTTAACAAAAAATAGACCATAACAAGAAATGTAGTTATTGTGACAGATTCCTTCCTTTCTCGTCATCTTGTTTGTCTTTATCTGTCGAATTTAAGATGGTCGTATCCAGTGGCGGCTCGTGATCATTTTTGTTGGTGGGGCCCGACAGAAATTTTCGGAAATATCATGGTTTCGGTTAGGTTATATTTAATGTATAAAATAATAAATACACGTTACACCTTATTTTTGGTGGGTCCTGGCCCCACTGGCCCTTAATGACGAGCCGCCACTGGTCGCATCTCTAAACACACAGTTAATTTGGTGGTCAATGTGGCGTAAAGGCTAGGTGCTCGCGTCTTATTTTAAAGGTACTCTGTTCGCTCCCTCGTGGAGCCAACGGTATTTTTTTTTCTCAGAGATCCCTTATCTCAATGTAGTTCTATCGGAGACCGACGATAAAACATAGTTCCCGTGTGCAAGTGAGCGCTAAAAGAACCATTGAGCAGTTAAAAATCGAGAAGAGCGGCTGGAAAATCACTGCTCTGGCATAATTCAATAGAAAGCCTTGGAAACAAAAAATCTTTCAAAATATTTTCACTATTTTCTAAATTATATGGAGAAACCTTGACGTGCTACAGAGTTCGGGCACTGCCGCTGAGGTTTACCCGTGTAAGAAAGAGATTGGACCACACATGGTTATTCACATTGCCCGCCTGCCCAGCGTGTTCGTAGCGCGTTGGACTACGGGTGATACGTCCTCTGTGAGTGCGGGTTCAACTCTGCGGACTGGCAGAAAAGCCACAGATTCCCCAGAGTTACGGTGTTAGTGGCACCGAACCGAAGGGTTACGATGCATGACACCGAGCCGAAGAGCTTTCAGCTCAAGTGCTTCTGGATCGGAAAAAAAAAGAAATGGTTATTCACTGAAGTGCAATGATGATAGTCCTATCAATCAATCAATCATCTCTTAATATGGCTTCCCCGTTGAAAGAAATGAAGTCTTCTGAGTCTACAGGCACAAATCTATAGAATCCCTTTCGCAGAAAACTCGAGAAAGCTCGAACATTCTAATGTTGTCAACAAGAGTAACATACGACATCAGTATTTCTGGTTTTCCTGCTTCTATTGGCTATTGGTTATTGGTTACTGAACCGATGACACAGAGTTACAGACATACATGTAGGTGCACAGTCTCCCCCAATAGATGTTAAAGTGTATGCATGCCGATGGTTCCCGTGGATCGCTAGTTAAATACTCCTCACTCTACCATCATTCGTCTAGTTCTGCTTGTAAAATAATTTGCCGTAGCCTTTTCAGATCTTCTTCTTCGCGTTCGTTCTTTACGACCAATTTTATGTTTGATCTTTGCCAAGAACGTGTATACGTTGCACATTGGTTTGGTAGGCCCTAAACGCATAGATTTCTACACGCTTAGGACATGTGCATCCGATTTCAGCCAAACCTCCTTAGGCGCCTCTTACGACATGCGTGGCAAGTAACAGTGGTTCTATTCTTTACACCCCAAATTTGGACCCCGGAAACCACTCGGGCGGCCTTTTCAGATACTAGGGTATCTCTCTCTCTCTCTCTCGCGATCACCGCGTAGACCGATGTACCAGATTTCCCATAAATTCTATTCATGTGGAAATCTGATTCATCAGCCTTAGCATTGGTGTGTTTTACGTCACATCTTCAGCACCATTTGGAACTCTGGTGCTTATCCTTCAGCGATTTGTCCGGTTTCAGCCAGCGTTTACTTGGTTCGTTCTCCGTTCTGTAGTCATCTAGTGTTTTTACGGTGTGGGGTAGCTAGCCCCACGCCCAACGTCCTTAGCCGCATCTTGCGACATGCGTGGCAGGTAACAGTGGTTCTATTCTTAAATCCCCAATTTGGGTCCCAGCAACCACTCGTGCAATATTAGGGTAGGAAGTCACTTCACTTCACAGTTCTAGAACCTAGTGTGTAGAAGATAGGACGAACAATTCCTTTCATCGCGCATAGAACGTCAAGTGTGAGATTGAACCCACACCACTCTTGTTGTCTGAGTCGATTGACGAAAGCTTATGTATTATGCTAATTGTTACGTTTGTACAATACGTAATTACAAACTACTTAAATCTCCCGGACACATTCACCATAAATTGTAGCGTTCTCATTGAACCTGCGGTCACCAAGTACCCGAAGAACTTTACCCACTGTCCATCTTTAAATCCCCGACGATCTAATTTCAATACGTCTGTGTTAGTTAATGGAAACGTCAGGTTGTCTGACACAGACTATAGGAAGTTAGTGGGTCTCGCAATTACATTTTATCGTATTGGTTGCGTACTCTATCTTTCATAACTTTGTTTTTATAATTATACTTATCCCCACTTTGAACTGCACTTGTCAATAATTATCGACAAGTACTAGTCTCTGTAACTAAGTGGTTAAACAGTTGCCTTGCGTTCCGAAAATAGTTGGTTTGAATCCGTATCCCACCGTTCTGCTCACGAGTTCATATTTTTCACAGCCTCCTATGATTGTTGACATAGCTACATAGTTCGTATTTTATGCAATACTCTTAGCAGGTGGTATGTCATTCCTGCGGAGATGGACCGTGCCAAATTAGGTAAAACCCGTTTCATTGAAGTCATCCCTGCGACTATAGATAACTTATCGATTAACAATGTAATTTCTTCCAATATGATAGTGTATTCCAAACTACCCCGGTTCCCGATAAACAATCCCGGTAGAATCTTTTCCGGATTCTACCCCACTTCCACGTGGTGACCCTGGAAACAGACATAGGATCCTATCTGGCTAAACGGGTAGGGATCTAGGGAGAGCTACTCTGGTATAAGTAGTGATGCAAACAGTTATGTTATACGAGATCTACTCGCAAGATAGACGAGAAGAATCCCAGAGTGACTGTCTGTGCACATCTCTCCCGGCCGACGGGAAAAGCGAAATAAATTCAAAAACGAATCGTGTAAAACTGAAAAGATACGAGTCGTCAGGAGGAAAATATTCACGTCCCCTAGAAGTAATTGTGGCAACGCTTTTGCCAGCTCTCGGCAAGGATCGTCGGAAAAGATGCAATGTGAAGTGACAATAAATGGGAAGATTGCAGGTAACTCCGTACAAGAGGCCAAGCGTAGATATCTATTGGGTAAAGTTGACCGAGTGCAAATCCTAAAGATGCGTTTTAGCGCCTAACGAAACTGCCTTCCTTGAAACAACCGGGCCCTGTACTGTTGTTCTTACAACTAACATCCCGGAGAAACAGGGCTTGTGATATTTGGCGAGCGCAAATCTAGTTGCGCTGATAGCGCCTAATGAAACGACCCTCTACATTATTTGTGCGCAGCTCCAGTCCAGTGTTTCCTGGGGCCAGGGAAAATGCCGAGTAGAAACTGCAAATTGCCAAGTGCCTACACGCGCCTCGAAAAGCCTGGGAATGTTCATATTCTGGAATAAACTCAACGTGGTCAGAAATGTAAAACCGACATTGTAAAGATTTGACAGGCTGTCCAACTCCTAACAATGGCGAAGGCTGACATTTTTCACGGTATTTTGCACGAGTAAAATGCAGTCCCAGGACATGCTTATTTGCCCCAAAAAGACTGAGAAATGTTCCTAATCAGAAACGACCTCACATAGTCAGAAAGGGTGCACAGTGTAGACATACTCTTTGGCGTAGATCTTAATGCCCAAATATACGGCGAAAGATGATCGTAAAAGATCAATTCTAGGGAAAGCTGCCCTAGTAAATAAAATACTGGCACTAAATCGAATGTGCTGGCCTGGTCACCATAGGCGCATAATTTGACACAACGTATAATCGCTCTTAGTCTTAGATCACATACAAAACACAAAGAGTGGTTTAATAAGTGGTCGATATGGAGCGTTCGCAGAAGAAGAAGAAAAACAAATAACAGCTAAAATATATTTAATCCACTGCAAATGGTGCATGTTGCTTCCTGCAGGAGTGATTCCGTGCATTCAGCTTTTCAAAAGTCTCATATAAATATTCTAGTTTTACCAAAACAAGTCTTGAGCCTTAGTGATAAAAATTATACTTTTACACACGAAAAAGTTTTCTACAATGTTATTGTGATCTTTACACTGTACAGTGGCGGCTCGTGGTCAGTTTTCTTGGTGGGGCCAGAAACAAATTATCGAAAAATCATGGTTTTTGGAGTATTTACTATTATTTGTCTATTCTGAGAAATTATTCTCCCTTTCGATTAGTGGTGGAACCGGGCCCCACTGGCCCTCAATGACGAGCCGCCTCTGACACTGTACATAGCAAATCAAATGACCATCATTATTATTATTATCTGTGGTCTCATCAATCTGAAAGCCAAATTCATTCTCTTTTAATTTGTCAATGAATTGACCATTAAGGTCCTCCACTATGTCTTGTATTCTACGCCTGGGCAAAGCCACTTTTGAAAGTAGCTTTCCTGCAGACTCACCGACCATTATATTCATCTAATCGACAACAGCCGGGAGAATGAGTTCTTCTGCCAATGTATAAGGGTTCTTACATTTTGCGTTTCTAACCTTATACGACGTTAGGAAAGCATTGCTTTGTATTGATTCATGCTTATAAAAACTATCCGTTGTTGATTCAAATATATTATCTTTCTGTTAAAGTAACCATGCAATAATTCTCTCTCTCTCTCTCTCTTTTCTTGCATCCCTTCTATGGATCTTCGAAAAAATGTACTCGTGAACAAAAAGGGATGCTCCAGATTCGAACCCACGATCATAGAAACGCAAAACAGATGACTTAACTACTTAGTTACAGAGACCCTTGATCAACAAAGATAGTAGGAACAAATGGCATAAGAGACATCACTGTCTAAGAACCATTTCCTGAACTCATTAACTGCCGCATTGAAAAACACGCTAGGACTACATAATTGTGTTTTTTTTTATTGTTTCACTTGGTAGATCTATGTGTGTAGACTGAACATTTCTAGGATTGTTGCTGGATGTACGGAGTACGTGCTTTGTGCAATACTCTCGGCAGGTCGCGTGCCATTTCTGCGGAGAGTGACGGAGCTGTATTGGGTAAGACCCCGTACAATGAAGACAATCCTTCGGCTATTAAACCATTTTTTTTTAAAAATGTGTGTAGAAATTATGCAGTAGTAGTTCGCTTAATTTGTTAACGACATTTTATCAATGAGATGTAGCTGTGTAGATAAATGACTGCCCGTTTACCATAAGTTTACAGAATGTGAAATTATTAACTAATAATCGGTAACGTTCAGAATAATTTGTGTTACCAGAGCCAAACATGGACAATGTGCAAAACGCAGTCACAAAAAATAAGTACATGTGAAATTCGCTGCCTGGGAAAAGTTACCAACAACACCAGAAAAGACAGAGTTACCAACATCAGCATAAGAAAGAAAGTTGGCACAGAACCTTGCTTGAATTACATTGAGAAACAAAGAATGAAGTGATTTGGCCGCTTAATAAGAATGCATTCAAACTCCACAGTATACAGAGTCTTCTACAACAGAACATAAGGAAAGAAGGCAAGAGGAAGCCCATGAAAACGATGATTAGATGACATAGCAGAATCCCGTAAACGAGCAAAAATAACAATCACCCAAGCCACCAGAACAGTGCACGACAAAACAGAAAACACGACAATGGGCAACAACCCGGTAGCAGTGTAACGACAAAGGAAGAAGAAGAACCTCTAGAATGATCTAATATAAATTTATAACTACTTGAAAATGAAACAAATTATGGCGCAGTTTGCGGCAGATGTCCAAACAGGACATACAAACTGACACAAGCTACAGCAGATGGTAATTAATATGTTAAAATTTGAAGACTATAATGTTTATTATTTCGTTGCCTGTCACGTTGATGAATAGTCAAGTGTCAAATGTCATTTTTTATGTCCTTGTTTTGTTCCATGTCTTAATTTATTCAAACACATTTCATGTACAAGTTCTTCCATTTAAACTGTTCTCTCCCTTTTCTATTTTTGTTACATCTTACACTTTTTTTAAAAAGCATTTCCAAAACAACTCTTTTCAATTTGTGTATCGCTGCCGTTGGAATATAAATCACCATTTGCGCAACCTCGTCCTTGCCGACTCCAGTGTTGTTGATTCCGTGTCCTTGACTGTAACGAAATAAAAGTACAGAGAGTTGTAAAGATTATCTGAAAATTAAAACGGGAAGCGAAGTGAGTAACAGAGGACAATTGACTAAATCGGCGTTTCAGTTAAAGTGTCTTTATCAAGTAACATATACAAGATATATTTTAATATATATATTAATGTTAACGTGAAACAATCAGGACATTTTCAGAGATCATTGTTTTCAATATAGGTAAGTTCAAGTTCCTAGTCATATCGGAGACGGATGATAAAATATAGATACTGTGTTTAAGTTGATTACGTGAAATAACTCATGGGAGTTAAAATAGATAAGGCAGGCTACGAAGCCACATTTTTTTATATTAAAAAATATTAAATTAAAACTTTTATAAAATTTTTTCTTTCTATAAAATTACATCAGACGCTCTGTCTCTCTCGAGGAGCGTCAGACCGAATGGATTAGATCGCGGCCCCCATGTGGGAGACCCGTATTCAATCCAACGAAGGTCAATGATTTTTTTTCTCCTCTTAGCATAAAATAAAAATCTTAACATGAACAGCTTCGCAGTGACTGCGCTAGCTATGCGGGGATTAAATTCCTCAGGCTGTCGTCCCAACAGTCCTACCCGCCCAAAAAGTGATACTACAGGCAGTAATGACAGTAACGACTCTCATGGGAAGACAAAACTCTTGCACTGCCGCTGAGATCTTCCTGTTTAATAAAGAGATCAGAGCACAGATGGTTCTTCACCGAAGTGGAAGGATGGTGGTCCTTCCGATAGAAAAAAGACGATGAAAGTTTAGGAACTAATGATAAACACAGAAAAGTTGAGGAAGACCTTTCCAGATCAAAATGATTGAAACCCAAAATCTCAGTGTTGAGGTTTGTCAATAAAGGCATATAAACAGTATACGGTCTTAGATGTGTTGTTTCATGGCGCCGATAGTGAAGTCTATATACACTTCTCTAGTAACCATGCTAGTGCAATTCCCAGGTTCGATTCCAACTTGTGTCGAAAATCATTTCGCTGGACAAAGAGTACGATATTGTATTACAGCTTTTCTGATCCTTCACTTAGGGATCTAACTACAAGTAACTCAGAAGTCGCAATAAGGTTCGCCTGAATGGCAAAAGACACTAATGATAAGGAAAGCTAGCTTTCACACAAACTTCGGTCAGAAGTGAAATATTAGTCGCCATGACCATGCCTGGGTGCATAGTCGGCGAGCGAAAAAAAACCCAAATTGTTCTTTCTATTTGTATGTTACCTAAGGAGACCCTGAAACGAACTTTCCTGAGAGAGGAAAGCGATATCGTTCTCAGTTCCATGGAGGAGATTTATCAAGTTTCCCAGGATAGATCGGTATGGAGAAATTGCTTGCAGACGCTATATAACGTATAATGGTACGAGAGGAATTATTATGATTATTATTATTTTTATTCGTATATTCCAACCAGTCATGATTTATTTCGTTAACTGATACACGACCAATGTTTTTAAATTACGATCACTCTCTCTGATCATCTATTATTTTACTACTACTATCATTATTATTACTATTATTATCATGGGCATTTACATATATTTTTCCAAGGGGGAGATAGGAAAGGAAAATGAATCTAACAAAATATAAGTTGGTAATTTACTAAACGGAAATAAAAAAGATCAGATTCAGATCAGATTTTTGATTGCTGTCTCGATACATAAAAATATAAACTTCGGATAAATTGCTGAAAGATTCACTTCTTTGCACCGTGTTTTTAACCTCATATGATTCGGCACGCCTCCTCAGAAATGGTACGCCTCTTGCAGAGAATATTGCACAAAACACAACTCCTGTAGCCAGGCACCATTTGGGGTCTCTTACCATAACATTTTGCTTACCTTAATGTACCTGGGGCGGGGAGGGGGTCACACAGATGGCTACATTCTTAAAAAAGAAGACGCCCAAAATGTGTTGGCAAATTTCATAAAACTGTTTTATTTAAGAGTTATTTTTCAAGGAATTATCTATTGCCCTCCCACTTCTCGCCTTTCTTAACATATAAACGCCCATGATTATTATTGTTATTGTTATTTCTGTGATTTTATATATATATTGCTTTTCTTCTACTATTTCCTTCATGAATCAGATATGAGCTGCTCATAATCACAAAACCTTGGCAGCGATCCTGTTCAAACTCTTGCCACGCATAATTGTAAAACCCCTGGTCTAACTGGTTGTTTGGTGTTTGTTTATCATGTAGGGTATTAAAGCATGCTTAAGCAGAGGCACGGGCCTTCAGACCAAAAGTGAGTGGGGTTGGGGGGAGGATTTATATCAGCTGTAGGCCAACAAAATAAAAAATAAAAATTAACTATTTACACAGAATTCAAATAATCAAAGAAACGACAGTGAGTCGCAGTAGCGTAGTTGTTAGTGAACTCACTTCTTAGGAAAGTGGTCAGGGTTTAATTCCACAGAGGACATGAATTTGTTTGCAACCGTAATGGCTCTCAGGTCGACCCAGCCTCAATTGGATACCAGGAAAAGCACTGGGAAGTAAAGTCGGTCTACATGATGTTCACCACATCACCCATCGTGTACCGATGGTTAATTACACATACCGGCTTTATATCGTGTTATATCTATTTACAAAGGAAAACTCATATTTGATTATTGAACTATGTGAGGTTACCGACTTTGATGCATGTCTTTTGTTCTTCATAACTTTGTTTATTCTTTCGTTACGTGGGGAAGTAAAGCCTCTTCAAGCCGAGGCATGCTCTTTCAACCTAAGTACGAACCTTGTTTTGGTTATATCAGAGCGTGTAGGCCAACTAAGATGAAAAATAAGAATTAATTCATGTAGGAGAATCTTTAGAGCTGTTACGAGCGCGTGAGTTATATAAAATGAAAATAAAAATCAGTTATGAAACTATAGGCATTAAGACAACAGTTTGGAAACCCTTTGGCAGAATTGGGACATATCATCTAAAATTAGTTAAAATTCTTCAGGGCTAAACTGTAATGAGGTCGAAACCAAATACATCCTTCTCTTCCTCTCTTTCCATCTTAGAACTGGACAGTGTTAGTGTGCTCACATACGACGGCAGAGAAGATTGTGGGGTGATGTGGACAGTAATAACTCATGACCGCCTGAGAAAAGGGCACAACTAAAATGAGATGAGTTGCGTAAATGATGCCATTTGGGAATTAGCTTGGAGAGACTCTGATCTTTGTAGTCTTGTAGAAGAAGGTTGTATTAATCTTCTAAGTTTATAGAAGACATGATGTCTCATTTAGCCGGCTAGCAACGTCAGAGATTTAAAATATTCTAAACGTGACCAATATATATATATATTTAGTCAATGCTTCGCTCAATGGACTTGCGTAGATGTTCTATCTTGTTCAAGCTGTATTACCAACATACGTATTATTTGGATTTCCTTATAAACGTTGAACATGTCAGATTTATTTTATTCTGCGTGTGGTTAACGTTAGGAGACACTTCTGTGATTACGTTCCGACTGTGAGTGACAGCATTTGTCCAGGTAAGGAGAACTAATAAACAAATCATTATCTCATTAGTAAACACATAAAGGAGGCAATGTTTATCGTGGATTTCACATTTCTTAATTATTTGAATTACTAATTTGAATTACCAATTTGAATTACCAACATTTCGTACTATTTAACATATTTTAAGTCCAACATTTTGAATAATTTAGAAGTGCATTTTCAGAGACCACTAGGATTGTTACTGGAGTTACGGAGTTCGTGTTTTAGGCAATAATCTCTGCATGTGGCGTGCCACTAATGTGAGTGGGACCGAGGTATGGGGGAGGGAAATCAGGTGCAGTTAATGAAATCCTTCGAATTTAGAAAGGTAAATATAAAATGAAAGCGTACAGTGCGTGCATCTCAACATATTTTGAACACAAAATAGTGACGGAGTATTAAAAACAACAGTAGAATTCATGAGAAAGTCTGGTACATCAGTCTAAGCGGGGATCGAGAGAGAGAGAGAACACAACATTATGTGCAAACACACATCATTTGAAGATAACGTTACATGTAAAGGAACATCATTTGAATACTGCATTACTTGCGGAACAAAATTCCAGACAGCGAAGTCCTCACAAGAGCAAAGATCCCAAGCGTCAACACCCTGTTGCAGAAGGCCCAACTGAGATGGGTCGGTCACGTTGCTTGAATGCCTGATAAACGCATCCCAAAACAGTTGATGTATGGCGAGCTTGAAGAGGGCAGACGTTTAGCTGGTGGACAGAAAAACGCTTTAAAGACACTCTTAAAGTGTCTCTGAAATGCTTCGATATAGACAATACGTGCTGGGAATCCTTGCGCAAGATCGCCAAATGGCGTGTAACAACAAAAGAGGAACCGAATAGCTGAGAATCATCGTATTGTTGAGTCACAGAGAAAACGAGCAGCACGAAAAGACAGAGCACACAACACGCACTTGTCTAACCTTGATCATGTATGCCCCACCTGTGGTCGGGGATTCTGTTCTAGGATTGACTCTACAGTCACCTCCGCACACACCAGAGAGGTGCAACAGCACACATCTGAGATTGTTGTCACCATCGCTTGCTGTGGACGGCTATTATACATGCGGAAAAAGAAAACAGAAAAAGTTATAGAAGCACCTTTCTAGAACTACATAGAACATAAATGAATATTTGTATTGGGAGGGGCGGGTTGATTCTCTGTGGCGTGAAGGTTAGGAGTTTATCCCTCGTTCTCTGTGGCGTGAAGGTTAGGAGTTTATCCCTCGTTCCAAAGGTACTCGGTTCACTTCCCACATGAAGCGATCGGCGCAGTGTCAGGGAGATCGAGTACCTAGTTCGATCGGAGATGGACGATAAAACGTAGGTCCCCGTCTTCAAGTTGAGCACGTAAATTAATCTTAATCAGTTGAAAATAAATAAAAGAGTAGGCTGGAATCCAATGGAAAATTCACTTCAATTATGAAAGCCAGTAGCAGCCAGTTTTTTAAAACAATTTTGAGTTCTCTCTGGGTGTATTTATTTGTTCTGTTCTCTGTCTATGATATACATAGGTTTATTTTGTAGCACTTATGATCAAAAGCACATATATGCTTTACCACTGACTTGTTAAATGTCCATGCTTCGCACCCATAACTGTGACTATACGAATATCTATTTACAGTTCACAAAAAAGATTTCTTAAATTGTTCGATAACAACTCAAGGTTCCCTGTTTCAAACAACGCGGGGAACAGTTTGGAAGCAAATTTGCTACCGTGGAATTTTACAAACGATAAAATTTAACCTCATCGTTCAGAAAACAATGGAAAACTATTGAACGTATAAGTGGTGCCTAGAAACTAGTCCTCCTTAACTGTGGTGAATGGTGAAGTCCTGTAAAGGATATGCCACGATTTTCATTGATTTTGTGAAGAGAATTTTATTTCATAGTTATTAACTCTTAGTGGACCAGAACAAAAGCCATTATAGAGTAAAAATGCCACATAGTGTGGCTCCTGGTTCACAAGGAGTTAAATTAAATTTTCTCGCTTCTTTCTTCTTATTCTAAATTACGTTGTTTTTCGATTACTTTCAGGTTTTTGCGATTTATATTTTCTCATTGTATTTTGTACATATTTATTGTTGAAAGTGTCTTGTCTAGAGACAACATCAAAAACAGATGCATCTTTTCTTGTTCTATTCTTCGTACTTCTGAAAATGAAAATCGTGGCATATCCCAAAGGACGTAGCCATCAACCACAGTAAACGAGTCGTTGATTTTCTATGCACCACTTATACTTCTAGAGAATTCATTAAAACTGTTTGTCTCTGTCTCTGCATGACCATTTATCTGTTTGTTCTTTTGATGTCCCTCGTTTTCATTCTTTCTAAGTTTTTATGTCCTTATTTATCTCTGTGACGTCGTCCTCACTTTATCTATCTTGTTCGTCTGTCTATGCTCCTTTATTCTATATTATCCCTCAATTTCTATGACTTCTACTCTGTTATCATCAATCTTCTCTCTCCCTCTCTCTCTCTCTCTCTCTTTCTTTCTCTCGCTCATTGTTTTAACATGTCCCTCAATTTCTATGACTTCTACTCTGTTATCATCAATCTTCTCTCTCCTCTCTCTCTGCTCTCTCTCTTTCTTTCTCTCGCTCATTGTTTTAACATGTCCCTCAATTCTATGACTTCTCTCTGTTATCATCAATCTTCTCTCTCCCTCTCTCTCTTCTTCTCTTGCTCATTGTTTTAACATGTCCCTCAATTAGACATAAATTTTATGATAAAATTATTGATTGATTGATTGCTTTGACAATCATCATTGCACTGGAGTAACCATGTATATTCCGATTTCCTTTCTTATATGAAATATCTCAGTAACAGTGCAACTCCGTAGCACCGACTAGAGTCTCCGAGGTAACTTACAAGATGGTGAAAATATTTCGTAGGAGTTTTAATTTTTTAATCTTTCAATGGTGGCTTTCATCCTGCTTTTCTCGATGGTTCTTTACGTTCTCAACTTGAACACAGGACCTATGTTTTATCATCCGTCTCAGATAGGACTAGGAACCCGATCTCACCTACACTGATATCACGAATTTCTGGAAATATATTCCGAAGGCTCCACGAGGGAGCGAACCGGGGACCTTCAGAACGAGAAGAGAACAACTAACGCTACAGATACCCCTGATATAATTACAATACACTAAAACAAGATATATCATTTATAAAAGACATAATAAGAAAGAAGAGAAACTTGACTGTAGTGGGAAAGATGAGAAAGTAAAGAAGCAACATAATGTATTATATTGTGAAACGATAGAAACGAAATCGATGATAATAGAACAAAGCATTTATTAAAAAAAAGGTAAAAAAATATTATCTAAAAAATGATGACGAAGAATGAGATAATTAAATATGAACTCAAAAAGAAATTATTAAAATTGAGGCCCGTAATGAGAGAAATAATTCTAGAGATAATTACCGATAGTGAACGAATCCTTTGTGATTAAAAGCAAAATTCTGCTGGGTCGGAGTGGTAGATGAAAGATGAGAAACGAAATAGAATCTAGTTCTTATGTTTGTCTCCCTTCTTTCAAAGCAGAGATAACTCTTTTATTTTCTACAATAACTTACGTCTTACTTCCCTTCTGTCTGGTTCGGCTTGACCACCCCGATGATCGGGTTTTAAAACGTTCATTAATGCTTTCAAAATACAAAACTCACATGACAGCATATAAAGAATTCTCATTAATTGTAGAAACATTATAATAAACATAACAGAAAAATAGAGGAAAAAAAGTAAGTGAAACGTATTGTCTGATCAAAGTTTTCAGGATAATAACTTCCAGTATGAGAATGTAGGTTGAGACCGTTGCTGTCCTTCATTTGCTTTCTGTGATCCCTTTCACTGGTGTCGTTGTTTCTGATTCTCTGTGGACGCTTCGGGAGATCCAGAATGGCAGGTTGCGGTATGAATGGATGTCGGTTTTAGAGGTTTCCAACCTCCAGAGACTAATGTGGATCTACTGTCCTGGTCATGCTGGTGTTCGAGTCATGTAGCACTGCCTCAGTCATCGTTTCAGCCATACAGTACATCTTCAGTCATGCGGCATCGTTTCAATCATACAGTACATCTTCAGTCATGCGGCATCGTTTCATCCATGCAGTCACCGCAATAATCGTCTCATTCATGAACTATAACCTCAGTTATGAACTATAACCTCAATCATGAACTATAACCTCAGTCATGAACTATAACATCAGTCATGAACTATAACCTCAGTCATGAACTATAACCTCATTCATAGAGCATAGCCAAGAACTCTCAGTCTTGTGAGTAAGTATTTTTGAGTATCGGCGTAGTCATTGCGCATCGCCTCAGACGGATCATTGCTTCAGTTTTAAATAATCGCATCCGTCTTCAATTATCGCATTTTGTACATTTAAAAATACATTAAAGGCTAGAAGAGACCATTATGGACGGAGGCATATCGACATAGACAAGAAGAGGAAGACCGCAGAGAGGATGGATGCAGGATGTCATTGATTATTTGTTATGGGGCAGCAAAGTTGGGGCATCTAGTCTATCAGGGAGAGCGATTCTGGACAAGCTAGTACATGATGAACTCAGAGAAATGTCTGGTCAACCACCACTAGTAACAACTGTTTTAAGAAGGTGAAGATGAAGATCTGTTGGGCACACCTTAAAGGGTTTTAAGCAGCGTGTTCGTAGCGCGTTGGACTACGGGTGACTATCCCTGTGTGTGTGCGGATTCAATTTGTGCGGGATGGCAGAAAAAGCCACAGATTCCCCAGATTTACGATGTCCATGGCACTGAGCCGAAGAGCTGAAAGCTCAAGTGCTTCTGTATCGGAAAAAAAAGGTATGCCCAACACATCTCCATATTCACCTTCTTATAACAGTTGTTACTAGTGATTGACCAGACATTTCTCTGAGTTCATCATCAAATGTTCATCAGCATTGATCAAAGATTACCAAAGCAGACATTGAAATGAGAGGTAAAGGGTTCAAGAAATAGATAACACCCTAAGAAAACCCTGAAACGTACTTTGCTGAGAGAGACAAGAAATATCCGACCCAATTCCATGGAATAGATTGATCGAGTTATCCAGGACAGAGCGGTATGGAGAAATAACTTGCTGGCCATAAGTAACGTATAACGATTGTTGGGAGTTGAAGATGGATAAGGGGATGTTCTTCGGTCTCTTCGCGACTGTGTTGGATGAGGACACTAAAATCGATGTTGAATCGATTCAGCGATTTTAGTAGTTTAGAGTTACCCGTTGTACAAGTAGAACTGGATGCTTGAGGGGCAGAGTGAGAGGTGTGTTTAATCAGCGAGCCACGGGAACCATTATTATGCATACTTTTTGATATCTGTCGGGGGAGACTGAGCACCTATGTTTCTTCCCGGGGTCTTCAGTTTAATAACCAATAACGTATAACGGTACTAGAGGAATATATATATATCAGTGGCGGATCGTGATGATTTTTGTTGGTGGGGCCAGACATTTATTTCGGGATAAATTATGGTTTTTGGTTGCTATATTTTAATTTATAAAATAATAAATACATGTTATACATTATTTTTGGTGGAGCCGGCCCTCTGGCTCTTAATGACGAGCCGCCACTGATATATATATATATATATATCACATGAGTTACACAGTCGAATGTATATGTAAAGTAAAGATTACATTTTCATACCATCGTTAAATTGATATATATATATATATATATATATATATATATATATATATATCTACATATGAATCATGGACAGTGCCATCAAGACTTCAAAAACAAAATGAAATCTTGTGAAACAAAGTGATCAATGAAAACACTTAGAAGTTTACCGACATGAAAACATAGAAAAGTAAACACACAGAAACATAGAATATAAAATGGAAACATGAGGAAAACAACGAGGGCTTGACCGTACTTGTCTGCCCTTGAGCTGTACTGTTGCTCTTAACGTCAATAAGTACGGATCTGGGACACTGTTATATGTCTGCACGTCAGACCTGGACGTCAGACCCCGAGACGCAAGTGAGAAAACAAACTATAAGGGATGTAAGCACGCTATTAGTAATGATATGGAAATTGGGTATGTGTCTGGCTTTCTATCAATTCTATATCATCAATATATCTCTCAATCGATCTTTCCTTTGTTGTCTAATCTATCTGATATATCAAATCTATCTAAGTATTATATTTATATGTATTTATGTTAGCTTGTCACTCAGATTTATTTATGTGTTGGTCAAGTCTTTATTTCACTCATACTTTCATTTGTGCTTTCATTCATACATATATATTCGCTGTTCTATATATATAAATATCTTTCTATCTGTTATCTGTCTATCTGTATACCTTCTGTCTATCTCTCCGTCCATCCGTCTGTTGTCTGTCTGTCTATCTTTCTATATATCCATCTATACATTTATCCGTTTATTCACCTATCCGTCCGTCTTTCTGTCTATCCTGTCTGTCTATCTGTCTCTGTCTATTATGTCTGTCGGTCCCTTTCTATCTGTCTGTCTCTCTGTGTGTCTGTCATTTTGCCTGTCTATCTGTATGTCTATCTGTGTGTCTGTCTATCGGTTTTTCTGTCTGCTTAGCTGCCTGTCTATCTGTATGTCTGTATGTCTATCTGTCTGTCTGTCTGTCTTTCTCTCTATATATATATGCTGGAGCGACTTCTTCTGCTTTCCTTTAATATCATTCTACAAATGCAATTAATTTCTTATCGATTTAACAAATTATCTCTTTATCTATCTTATATTCTTATCTATCTCCTGACATTCTTTCTTCTGCGTCTTTCTTTTCATCTAATTTCTATATCTCGAACTGTCTACTCGTCCATCGACCTAATCCCTTGATATTTCAGCATCCATTTCCATTGTCCGTGTTCCTCCATGAATCAATAGCCAATCAGTAACAACTCATCAATCATAAATGAATCACAAATCAATCATAAATCAATCAGAAATGAATGATTAATCACTTAAATAGTAATAATGTTCTTTACAATTTCCTAGGTGTCTTCAATAAACATATCATTTTTTTTAGTCTTGTGCAAATTTTCCTGTGTGTTTTTGTTTACATGTTTTCATATGTATAGCTGGTTTAATTTCTTTGTTAATTGTGTTGTGTCTTCTTATATTTCTTTATTAATCAATCAAGGTAATGCCTGCCGGCGTAGGCGATCATGTCTCTCCACAACTCTCTTTTGCTTGGTGCATGTAATCAGTTCTGACGTCGATATTTTGTCGAACCATGATGTCAGACCATCCAACATCTTCTTCCTCTGTCTTCTACGATCACTCCTTCACTGAATTTTACCTGTTGTTACACCAAATGTTCTAAACCATCATTCTCCATTACAAATAATATTTTAATTTGTGGTTTGGGTGTGTGTGTGTTTACTAGGAGGTAAGTTAGTTCAGTCGTCGGATCATCATCACAGAACATCGAACCAATTACGCCATAAGTGCTTTGATCTCCTCCTCAGTATGTCTCTCAGCGTGTGACGACTTACAACACCGGTTCTTTTTGGTTTACTATTCATCTTTGGCTACCAGCATAGTATTCTTGTCTAGCTACACCACATTAAACTTGGAATTTTGCAGTCTGGTTAATTTTATATATTCAATACTTGAATCATTTACACATCCTCTCTACCTTAGGGAATTTAGAATATCAGCCTGGTCTATTGCTCGTCCGCTTTTCCTAGCAGCAAGTCTATCGGTGCGTTCATTTCCTCTTACACCTGTATGCACTGGCACAAAAATAAAACTGATTTCTGTCAGCATAGACCTCATCTGTAGCTTAAGCGGTAGCAAGCACGATTATAATCCAAGTGTACCTAGTTTAAACTTTGCGGCGGATCGTTTGGAAGGAAATTTGTTCACGTGATATTTAATGAACTGTAAAAATAGACCTCACCGTTTATAAAGCAATGACAAACTGCTGAACGTATAAGTGGTGTCTAGAAAATCGACGACTCGTTCACTGTGGTTCTTCTTCTTCTTTGCGTTCGTTCTTATAACCAATTTTAATCACTCTTGTGATATGTTTGATCTTGCCAAGAACGTGTATACGTTGCATATTGGTTTGGTAGGCACCTAAACGCATAGACTTTACACGTTTAGGACACATGCATCCGATTTCAGCCAAACATCCTTAGTCGCCTCTTACGACATGCGTGGGAGGTAACAATGGTTCTATTCTTTACACCTCAAATTTGGGCCCTAACCACTCAGGCGTTACCTGTGGTTGATAACAAAGTCATGTAAAGGACAGCCTTGATTTTCATTTTCAGACCTCCTTAGCGACTTCAACCATGAACTAGGGGGGATAATAAGAACGAACATAAAAAACAAGAACAAATAGATGTATATATTGTAATCAACTGTCATTTTATTTTCAGATTATAGTTTTATCTTATCGGACGTATCATAGAAAACCTTGACCTCCTCATCTGTCAGACACGTCAACATAAACTTCTCAACAAGTTCAGGAAGAAGTATGAATATGTAACGGACAGTCCGAACCATCTTCAACCTACACCGACATGTTGCATGCCTTAAACCTGACTACTTGTATTTGTCACAACAACATGGAACCTGAACTTAACAACATTCAAACCCCTGTACGGACACTATCAAATCTTGAATTCGTGGCAAATGTTTATATGGCTGTTCATGGAATCCTCAGTCTTGTTGTTTGTGCATTTGGCATCCCAATGAACGTTCTGAATATTACAATATTGACACGGAAGAACATGAGGACTCCTGTTAACTGTATTCTTACCTGGCTGGCTGTCTTTGATCTCTTAACTATGACCTCGTATGTGCCTTTCTCGCTACACTTTTACTGTCTCACGTGGAATGTGTCAGCGGTGAGGAATTCTCTCGGTGAGTAGAAGTTTAGATGTGATTCGAGTGTGAAGTGTCTGTGAAAACCTGTTGAGTGTGGCATGCATAGATATTAGGGGGACACGTCATGTTAGACGTGTGAGAGTGAAACGTCTGATTTATGCAGGTGTGAGAGGTGTCACGTCGGATATATGCAGCTGTAAGAGGTGTCACGTTGGTAATATGCAGGTGTGAGAGGTGTCACGTTGGTAATATGCAGGTGTGATAGGTATCACGTCGGTCATATACAGGTGTGCGTGGTGTCACGTCGGTAATATGCAAGGAGTGAGAGGTGTCAGTTGGTAATATGCAAGTGTGAGAGGTGTCACGTCTGTAATATGCAGCTGTAAGAGGTGTCACGTTGGTAATATGCAGGTGTGAGAGGTGTCAGTTGGTAATGTGCAGGTGTGAGAGGTGTCAGTTGGTAATATGCAGGTGTGAGAGGTGTCACGTCGGTAATGTGCAGGTGTGAGAGGTGTCACGTTGGTAATATGCAAGTGTGAGAGGTGTCACGTCGGTAATATGCAGCTGTAAGAGGTGTCACGTTGGTAATATGCAGGTGTGAGAGGTGTCACGTTGGTAATATGCAGGTGTGATAGGTATCACGTCGGTCATATACAGGTGTGCGTGGTGTCACGTCGGTAATATGCAAAGAGTGAGAGGTATCCCGTCTGAAACACGCAGGTGTGAGAATAAAACAGCTGACATATACAGGTGTGAGAATGCAACATTTGCCACCAAGTCCACCACGCTGTATACTCATTACCAGTTTTGTGTCTCCATCTGCTAAAAAAACACACCACACAAATCACTGTTATTCACTATTAATCTTGAGCAATATTTGATATATTTTTGATAATACTTTCTGATTGTGGCTAACATTTTCTTTATTGTTCTCTTCTTCTCTTTCAGGCTGGATGACTTTTCTCATATTTCATGTAGATTTTACATCAACGACACATACAATCAGCATTTGGCTTGGTGTCACCCTTGCTATGTTTAGGTAGGTAGTCTAGTGCATTCAGTTGTGCGCTATCTGTATCTTTCTCTCTTTCTCTTGCAATTTCTATCTATTTTTCTATTTCTTTACTTTCTCTCTATATATCCTTTTCTCTCTATTTATTTCTGTTTCTTCCTATCTCTCTCTTTCTCTTTCTCTGTCTTTCTATCTTTCTCCATGTCTCTCTCTCTGACTATCTCCATCTATCTTTTTCTATCTTTCTCCAAATCTCTTTCTGTGTTTATCTATCTTTCTCTCTCTCCCTGTCTATGTCTATCTCTCTTTCTCCATATTCCTCTCTCTCTCTCTCTATCTTTCTCTCTCTGTGTATATTCTGTCTATCTCTCTATCTTTGTCCTTATTTCTGTCTATCTATCTCTATCTTTCTCTCTCTCTGTATATCTCTGTTTATCTTTCTCTATCTATCTCCATATCTCGCTCTATCTCTATCTTTCTCCATATCTCTCTGTATCTATGTCTATCTATCTCTGTCTTTCTCTCTCTTTCTCATATCCTCTCTCTAAACCACCCACGCTTAATCTAACCAAAATATATCAGCATCCACAACTAAAATTTTACAAAGTAAATGTCCACAAATTGTGGTACAATCCGACTTTTAAAAATGACTATTTTTTCTGATTTATTTTTGCTCCCAGGTACAAGCATATTTTCTCACCAGCTAAAGGTCACCTGACTCGAGTTCGACGTCTCATCAGAGCAAGGATTGCTGTCCTGATTGTTGTAGTCTTATCAGTACTAATTATGATTCCCAACTATCTCATGAATCAGCTCAAGTCTTACCCGTATCCTAACCATGGTTAGTAAAGAATACTGTATTTTACATAAGTTTCTAATGTCTATAATGAAATTGTGGGCGTCTATGTCTTAGAGGTAGTGAGCTCGTTCGTTATTGGTTATTGGTTACTAAACTGACGTCATTGCACTCCGGGCAGACCCATAGGTGCTCAGTCTCCCCAGCAGATATCGAAGAGAATGCATACTGATGGTTCCTGTGGCTCGCTGATTAAACACACTCTCACTCTGCCTCTCAGGCATCCAGTTCGACTTGTACAACAGGTAACTCCAAACTGCCAAAATCGTTTGATCGATTCAACATTGATATTAGTGTCCTCATCCAACAGACAGTAGCGAAGAGACCGAAGAACATCCCTTTATCAATCTTCAACTCCCAACAATCGATGCTGTTGATGCAAGCCTGTCCGCTATCTCATTACCGTAAACACCCGCATGCCCAGGAGAGTATATCCACGTAAGCCTCTGGAGGTTAGAAACTTCTATAGACGACATCCACTCATACCGAATCCTGCCCTTCTGGATCTTGTGAAGCATCGACTGAGAGTCAGATACAACAACTGCCCCAGTAAATGAAAGGAGCTCACGGGAACGCAAAGGAAAGGAGCTCGATCACAACCCAAGAGTCATCATCATCATCAAATAACTTGTCATGAGCAGAACTTTGCTACCTTCACAGTCCTTCGGAATTTCTATCATACGCCAGGTTTCCTGTCTCTGCACCAGTCATGGTTAAATCATCAGTTACATCCTGAATCCATCTTCTCCGTGGTCTTCCTCTTCTCCTCTTTTCCCGGATGCCTCCTTCCATAATGGTCTTCTCCACCTCTTCGTGTCTCTTTATATATACAAAATACGTTACTGTTCTCCTCAGTTTGTGTTGTAGCATCAGCTAGTTTTTCTTTAATTTTGAGATCTTTTTACATGTAAACCCTAGAGTACTTGGTTCAAACTTCACGGCGAGCCTGGGAATCAAATTTGATAGTATGACATTTTAAAGTTAGCTAATTGCATATCCTTTACAGACTTTGCGAATCAACCCCAGCTTTTTAACGCTGTTTGTGATTTTTCTAGGCATTATTACGTCAGTAGTTTGCCATTATTTCTGAATGGGTGGTGTCATCGTCCTTTTGTAAAATCCTACGGAAACAATTTGCAACCAAATGGTTCATAGCGAGATTTGAACTAATAACCGGGTTAATAGACCGAGTCCCTATTCCCTAAGCTACAGACGCCACATGAAATTTTATAAAAGGTAAAATAGATATCCCGTTAAGAAAATAATATCAAACTAATAAACGAATAAGTATTACCTAGAAAATTGACGACTAGATTACTGTGTTTGTTGATGACTTCTTCATGTAATGATTATGCCACTATTTTTATTTTATCAGTGTTTGTCAATATATGCTATCCGGCACGGCACCTGATGATGATGTTGATGTCAATATATGCTATCTGGCACGACACCTGATGATGATGTTGATGTCAATATATGAAGAAAGAGACAGTCATCATTGTTCGGGCATGTGATGGGAAAGGGAGGGTTTAGAACACATTGTAACAACTGGTAAAATCGAGGGAGACGAGACAGAGGAAGACAGAGAGAGAACATTTTGGACAGTATGACGTCATGGCACGACAGAGCGTCAACATCTTAGATGATAGCAAACACCAGAGACAGAGATTTGTGGAGATCCATGATCGCATATGCTATCTGGCACGCACCTGATGATGATGATGTCAATATATCTCACTGCGTACTTCTATTGCTAATAAATACCTATCATAAAATTTGACATTTCGTACTGGTATGCCCATATGTTTGAAACTTAGTGACTTCTGTTACACGAGATTTAAACATTAAATATACTATAACACGTTTATGTTAGTGTAAACAACTGACGTGGCATGCTAGCAAGCTGTCATCATCCGGGCTATAAATCAGTACATTTCTCCATAGGTGATCACATCCTTTCTTTCAAATATATTTTTTTCACTGATTAGCTCTTCATCATCATCAGGTGCAGCGCCGGCTGGCGTAAGCGATCATCTTTCTCATCAGATAACAGATTAGCTACCGAATTGAAAAACGCGATGTGGCTGAATTAAATTCAAGTCCTATTTCCCCATTGCAGGTGTATGTACAAATTTAGCTGCAGTTTTTTGTAAACCTCTTTAAGCCAAGGCACGCCGCTTTCAACCCAAAGCGAACCTTTAATTGGTTATATCAAAGCTTGTAGGCCAACAAACATGAAAAATAAGCATTAACTCCTTTCGGAGACTCCAAGTAACTATTAACAGATTTTTATGAGTAATATACCATTTTGAAGGTAAATGAATTGTCTTTAAGATTATTCTAAAACAAATAAGTTAGTTATTTAAGAAAAGTATGTCGCTATTGGCAAAGATTTTGCTAAATTTATTTTAGCATATTTAAAGTTCGTTAATTGCCTTGCAATAATTTCAAAAAACAGCTGTTTAAGGCTCTTCCTTTATAGTATAGATATTTAATAGAAGATCAAATTATGTGTAAATTACCATCTTCAAATTTACATCGGGGAGACACATGCTAGTCTTACTGAGGTAATGCATTGCTACTGATATTTCTTCTTTGTAAGAAAATAGATAGTAGCACACATGGTTATCCATAGAAGTGCAACGATGATGGTCCTATCAATCAATTAATTGTAGATACTGGTTCCACGTCAGAGGCAATATGGTCGGGGGAAAAAACGCACTATGGAATTTGATCCCGGGAGTACGCGCCCACGAAGCAAATGCACTATCCCTACACCATCTTGGCGTCTGTAGCTCAAGTGGTAGTGAGCTCGATCACAAACCCAAGCGTACCTGGTTGAAACCCCACGGTGGGCAAGTTTGGAAGCAAATTCGGTTCCGTGGGATTTTTACTAAAAGTAAAAATAGACCTCACCGCTCACAAAGCAATGGAAAACTACTGAACGTATAAGTGGTGCCAAGAAAAATCAACGACTCGTTTACTGTAGTGCTACAATTTTCATTTCAGCAGTTGTTAATAAATTGATAGAGATAACTATAGTGTATTATCATTAATTTACTGAATACAAGTAGGTTGTGAGCCATCGTAACAATACGTGATAATTAATATATTTCGTTTTTTTCTCTCTAATTTTGTTGTATCTCACATCGTCGTGATAAGAAAAGATTATTATTTTTTTTCTGATCCAGAAGCACTTGAGCTTTTTCAGCTCTTCGGCTCGGTGCCATGGACATCGTAACCCTTCGGTTCGGTGCCACGAACACCGTAAATCTGGGGAATCTGTGGCATTTTCTGCCATCCGCGGAATTGAACCCGCACACACAGAGGGATAGTCACCGTAGTCCAACGCGCTACGAACACGCTGGGCAGACGGGCATAAGAAAATATTTATATAACGGGCTTGTGCGTGCGCTTTATAAATAGTGTTTTTCATCACTTCTATTATTTCTGAGATCCGACTTTTGCGTAGACAGCTTTTTGCTTTGTTTCTACAGTATGGCAGTAGCAATGCTCTCTGAAGCGCACTATCTGTTGGTAATCTGCTTATGTGTTCAAACTATTTAATTTGTTGTTTGTTGATGAAGTTCGCTATTAATGATATTTAATGTAATAATAATAATAATAATTAAGAGCCGTGACAATATATTGGTTAATGTGTTTGTATTACATCCAGAAAGAACTCAAAATCAAAGAAAACTGGCTGCTGCTACAAATAAGACAGAGACAAATTGAGATAGTTTGGAAATATAAAAAGACATGTAAGGTTAGAGAAGACCATCATGGAAGGAGGCATACCGACAAAGAGAAGAAGAGGAAGACCACGGGAAGATGGATTCAGGATGTAACTGATGGTTTGAACATGACGGCTGCAGAGGCAGGGCATCTGGCCAATGAGAGAGAGAAGTTCCGGAGGACTGTTGGGGTGACAAAGTTCTGCTCAGGACAAGCTATTTGATGGTGATGACTATAGATGTGGGTGCTCCCAATCTAATCTCTAGTTGTAGTTAGGTTTATGTGAGCGATTTAGTGAATGCTTGTATGGAGAAGGACACTGATAAAAAAGGTCAGCAGAACTTCACGAAAAAAGACAGAAACGCCATACCATGCGCACTGACTACGCCGAAATTCTAGGAGGGCGAACATAAGAAAAATACGAAGAAGAAAGACGCATTAAAATTTCAGACATATGAGAGAGACGACTTTGAAGTGTCATTATTATAAAACAATTGTTAGAATTGTTATAAATTTATATGTAACTTGTTATAAATTGTGTTATTTATTTTTTCTGAACAGAAACTAATACAACAGAAATCATATTTGTGACAGAACCGCTCAACCTGGAGACACCAGTCGTGAAGCCACTAGCACAGATAAATCTCCTTCTCCACAGCGCATTAGCCAAGTTTTTACCTTGCATTCTTATGGTGGTCTATGGTGGTCTATTGGTGAAGACTCTAAAGACTAATATCCGTATGATGAACCGACAAGCAGCAGGGAGATCGTCAGCAGATTCATCTATTCCACCTTGTAACATCGTACCTCACCAAGATGACACCAATGTGAAGGACTGTGTTTCTGGACAAAAGACCAACGGTCATGAGTTACAGAGTTACACGGGAGGAAATAGCGATTTGTTGTGCGTGAAGTGCAATAGTCAGATTCAAGCAGGCGCCAGCAGTAGTACAACATTGGTTTATGTGTCTAAGCAGCCACCAAATCCCCAGGTTAAAGCCCCGACGAAGAGATGCCCAACGACACCACAGCATACGGACACGAGTAAGGGTCATCCGAAACGTCACCAGGACAACTCAAGAACCACTCGTATGCTGCTTGTAGTCATAACACTTTTCCTGGTGACAGAATTACCTCAAGCGATCCTGATCGTCCTTTCAGCAACCATTCCCGGCTTCTTCCTAGATGTCTACGTCCCTCTTGGAGACATGATGGATATGGTTGCTTTAGTCAACAACGGAATTAACTTCTTACTATACTGTATCATGTCTCGTGATTT
Source organism: Arion vulgaris (assembly GCA_020796225.1). NCBI lineage: Eukaryota > Metazoa > Mollusca > Gastropoda > Stylommatophora > Arionidae > Arion > Arion vulgaris. Next base: position 59,238,868 of record CM036758.1, on the reverse strand, counting down.
CAGAACAACTTTAGTTGTTATGATGAAGCAAATGATGGACACTACCAGCCAGATACCAACCAGACTAACAGCAACATTTCATGCACCAATGACGACAGTGACAGAACAAACAGAGCGCTCACAAGGGAATTCAACAGTTCGGGTTAAAAATCTTAATTCATGACATTAGCTCAACAGTTCGGGTTAAAAATCTTCATTGACGATAATAGCTCTACAGAAGAAACAGAGCATTCACAGGCGATGTCAACAATTCGTGTTAAAAATCTCCATTCATGACACTATCGTGACAGAGGAAACAGATTGTTCACAAGTGACATCAGCAGTTCGGATTACATATGTTTATTAATGACATTAACTCAAGGAATAAACAGAGCGTTCACAAGCAGACGTCAGCAGTTCGGGAGAAATATGTTTATTCATGATATTAGCTCAACACAACAAACAGAGCGTTCACAAGCGACTTCAACAGTTCGGGTTAAAGATCTTCATTTATGACATTAATCAACAGAACAAACCGAACGTTGAAAAGCGATGACAGCAGTTCATGTTACAAATCTTCATTCATGACATTTCCACAACAAAACAGAAAGTGCGTTCACAAGCGACTCTAGCAGTTCTTGTAAAAAATCTGTATTCATGACATTGACTTCGAGGAGCGTCTGGCCGAATGTATTAGAGCGCGGCTTCCATGCGGGAGATACGTGTTCAAATCCCAGCAAACCAATGATTTTTTCTGTTGTGGGATAAATAAAAATCCTGACCTGAACAGCTTCGCGGCGACTGGACTAGCAATGTGGCACTAAATTTATCAGGTTCCCGTCCCGCCTGTCCCACGCCTAAAAAGTGGTACTACAGACAGTGACGATAGTTAACGACTCAACAAAACAAACAGAGCGTTCACATGCGAAGCCAACAGTTCGGGTTCAAAATCTTCATTTATCACATTGACTTAACATAACAAACAATGTAGCATTTATTGCTTTGATTGACTTGATCAAGAATACAAGTGTGACTCTCAATGATTCGAAAGTCGAATCAGGATGGTGAGACTAACTGGGTGGAGGTACTGGTACAGATAATGATCAGAGAAATCACCTTCATTTTTGTTCCTGGGCACGCAGGAGTTAGGGGTAATGAACGAGCTGATAGATTGGCTGGCTTGGCTACACTATCAGAGGGACTGCCATGATCGAAGTGACATTCTTCACGCATTGAGAGAGTCTTTCCGAACAGAGGAGTTTCAGGGCTGTGAATCCCACTCGCTGACCAGATTAAAAGAGATGAGTGTCAATATTGGTGCAGCCCGAAAAGAACGACATACTAAATATGCAAAGAGATTGATTAATCAACATCGAACTGGCGTGTTGGGTCGCTGGATGCTGCTGGATTTGCTGAGGCGGAGATCGGAGCACCTATGACATGTCCGGAGTGCTATGATGATAGTCCTCATATAACTGATAACTGATAACAAGTGTGACACATATGGAGTTGCAAGAAGACATAACATTTAATGTCTGATGATATCATAAGTCTTACCTGTATGTATGATTGATATCGCCTTTATAATACCTCATCAGATGTGTCTTGTCTTCTTTTCCACCCTTCGCCCACACGGAGGCATAGGTCCGTAACCAAGGCCTTCCAATCCCGCCTATCGAAGGCCATCGTTTCCAGATCTCTCCACTATCTCCTATTTTCTTGCATCCGTCTCTAACTCTAGTCTCATGTTTTCTGGGTCTTCCTTACCTCTATTTTGCCGGGTTCATCGGAGAGCCTGGCTCGTGATGTTGTCAGGGTTTCCTCAGTGTGTGTCCTATCCATCGTCACCTAGTGCTCATATCTTGTTCCAGTTTTTGTCTTGTGATATCACTTAACTCCAAGATGTAAAAATATCTGCACTTGCGTCACCATAAACTGCATTTTATTTTCTAAATTCGTTAAGCACTGCAGGTCATAATTTAATTGTCTTTATTGTCTTGTCTTTTCCCAATGTGCCTTGAAGCTACGTGGGAAGATTCAGTTTTCTATCCTGTGCCAGGTGTGTTGCATCTGTAGCTGTTAGTCTTTGTTGTCGCAGGATATCTGTCTTCTTCTTCTTCTTCTTGTCTTTCGTTCCTTTGACCATTTTAATCCTCTTGTGATAAGTTTGTCTTTCCAAGAAGTGATACGTGCACAGTTTGTAGGTCCTAGCATGAATCTACATTTGGAACTGATCGTGATTTCAGCCAAATTCTAATCGTCTTTTACACATGGTGAGTAACAGTGGTTCTCATTTTTCATCACAAATTTGTCTTCAACACTGGAGCATACAGGATATTTTGTGATATATTTATCCATCTTCTTCTTGTTCTTCCTCAGGATCTGTTCCATATGCAGTGTTATAATGTGTAGATGGTAGTAGTCTGTTTTTTCATTAAGTGACTGGAACCATTTTAATGTGTATTTTCATACTATTTTGATACATGATGTGATTTCAACAACGTTTCTAATGTTTTCATTTCTCGTCTTATTCTTCTTCTCCATCGAACGCTCCATATCGACCACTTGTTAACCACTCTGTGTGATTTGTATATAATCTGAGCCTAAGAGCGATTGTACGTTGCGCCAGTTATGCTCCTACAAGTAGGCCAGAACATCCGATTTCTGCGATGTTTTTATTTACTAGGGTAGCTTTCCTATGTCCTACTTCAGTCGACTCTTAGACATGTCTTGTAGGGTCGCAGTGGTACTATTCTTTGCTTCCTTGCGGGCCTCGTCACAACACGTCGTCCGTCTTGCAACAATGACAGCTATGTTTAAACAGTTCATTTCACATGTTGGGATCTTTCTCTCTTGGGATTTAGTTAGGGATCATGTTTGACATTGATAACAGAAAGTTGGTAAAAATATGAAATTTATCAGTTGTCACTTGACTGCTGTGTCTATGTTTGGGTGTTTCTGGAATGGGAACAGTTGTTATGTCACTGCATTGGCCTTTTGGTATCTAGTCTCGATTTCTCTGTCCATTTTACAATCTTTTGTGAAAATATTTCCCAGATATCTGAATTATTTTTTTGTATTGTTCACATGTTTGCTGATTTGGTTGGTTTATCTACTTATTTGTTTTCTTATGTTTTGGTGGTATTAATTTTCATGATGTATTTTTTACAAACAGATTGTAATGCAGTTACCTGTTGTTGGAGTTTCTAGCTTTTTAAAGGTTTTAAAGCCGAAGGATTGAATTCATTGCACCGGGTTTTACCACTATGACTATGTCCTCTCCACAGAAATGGCATGCTACCTGCCTTGAGCATTGCACAAAACACGAACTCCGTAACTCTGGCAACTATCCTAGGGTCTCTGAGGAAAGAATTAACTCGTGAACAGAACGGCGCGTTCCGGATTTGAACTCACGACCTTCGACTGCAAGGCAAGGGCGTAACCACTTAGCCGCAGAGGCCCCTAAAAAATGATGTTCACTCAACATATAACTGCAAGACATTAATTAATTTAACGTGTTAAATCATCCGTGTTGCCGGGGCCCTAAAGGGGAAGAAAAGAATAGTACTACTGAGACCAGCAAGGCATGTCGTAAGAGACGACTAAGGAAAGGGCCTATGGAATCTACCTAGTAAAAAAAAGCCTCGCATAAATCGGATGTGCTGGCCTACTTGTAGGAGCATAACTCTCACAGCGTATAATCGCTCTTAGGCTCAGATTACATACAGATCACACAGAGTGGTTGACAAGTGTTCAATATAGATCGTTCGAAGAAGAAGATGATTACAGCCTTACACTTCTTCTCCTTCTGCGTTTGTCTGCTGTGAATTCGGACGTTAGCCATGACGTCTGGTATTTCGCTTCTGACTGATTTTTGCGTGGAAGCCTTCTTTACCATTTGATCGGTGTCCCTCACAGTGGCGGCTAGTGGTCATTTTTGTTGGTAGGGTTTGGCTGAAATCGGATGCACATGTCCTAATCGTGTAGAGGTTTAGGGACCTACCAAACCAATGTGCAACGTATACAGTTCTTGGCAAAGATCAAACATATCAGAAAGAGTGATTAAAATTGGTCGTAAAGAACGAACACAAAGAAGAAAGATTAAGTTGGTAGGGTCAGGCACATATTCTCGAAAAGATCATAGTTTTGGGTTGTTATATTTTAATTTATAAACTAATAACTACATGTTAAACATTGTTTTTTTATGGGGCCCGGCACCACTGGCCCTTAATGACGAGCCGCCACTGGTCCCTCACAATGCAGGCGAGCTTTCGCCAACTTCAGAGGTACAGCTTTATACAGCAGATAAGCTTTCATTCTCACATTTTGTTTGCATAACAGAAAGTAGACAACATGGATGCCTTCCCAACTCTTCCAAATCATCTCAAAGTACTGATATCAAGACACACAAATTTTCTGAAATCGTCGATACAATGTAATCACGTCCGTCTGATTAAAAACTCGAATTTACTTTTCTTTTAATGTAACATTTTTGATTTTGTGTTCAATAAATTATTCAACATTGATATTGTTGTATGTTGATTGTTTACATTTGTAATTATACACACAAACATATACACACACACATATACACGAATACACACACGAACAATGCAGAATTTCATACAGAATATTAGGTGGTCTCTATTAGGTGGTCTCTATTAGGTGGTCTCTATTAGGTGGTCTCTATTAGGTGGTTTCTATTAGGTGGTCTCATGTGGTGGTCTCTATTAGGTGGTCTCTATTAGGTGGTCTCTATTAGGTGGGTCTCTATTAGGTGGTCTCTATTAGGTGGTCTCTATTAGGTGGTCTCTATTAGGTGGTCTCTTTTAGGTGGTATCTATTAGGTGGTCTCTATTAGGTGGGTCTCTATTAGGTGGTCTCTATTAGGTGGGTCTCTATTAGGTGGTCTCTATTAGGTGGTCTCTATTAGGTGGTCTCTATTAGGTGGTATCTATTAGGTGGGTCTCTATTAGGTGGTCTCTATTAGGTGGTCTCTATTAGGTGGTCTCTATTAGGTGGTCTCTATTAGGTGGGTCTCTATGTAGGTCTCTATTAGGTGGTCTCTATTAGGTGGTCTCTATTAGGTGGTCTCTATTAGGTGGGTCTCTATTAGGTGGTCTCTATGAGGTGGTCTCTATTAGGTGGTCTCTATTAGGTGGGTCTCTATTATTTGGTCTCTATTAGGTGGTCTCTATTAGGTGGTCTCTATTGAGGTGGTCTCTATTAGTGGTCTCTATAGGTGGGTCTCTATTATGTGGTCTCTATTAGGTGGTCTCTATTAGGTGGGTCTCTATTAGGTGGTCTCTATTAGGTGGTCTCTATTAGGTGGTCTCTATTATGTGGTTTCTATTAGGTGGTCTCTATTAGGTGGTCTCTATTATGTGGTCTCTATTAGGTGGTCTCTATTAGGTGGTTTCTATTAGGTGGTCTCTATTAGGTGGTCTCTATTAGGTGGTCTCTATTAGGTGGTCTCTATTAGGTGGTCTCTATTGTGTCTCTATTAGGTGGTCTCTATTAGGCGGTCTCTATTAGGTGGTCTCTATTAGGTGGTCTCTATTAGGTGGTCTCTATTAGGTGGGTCTCTATTAGGTGGTCTCTATTAGGTGGGTCTCTATTAGGTGGTCTCTATTAGGTGGTCTCTATTAGGTGGTCTCTATTAGGTGGTCTCTATTAGGTGGGTCTCTATTAGGTGGTCTCTATTAGGTGGTCTCTATTAGGTGGTCTCTATTAGGTGGTCTCTATTAGGTGGGTCTCTATTATGTGGTCTCTATTAGGTGGTCTCTATTAGGTGGTCTCTATTAGGTGGTCTCTATTAGGTGGTCTCTATTAGGTGGGTCTCTATTAGGTGGTCTCTATTAGGTGGTGTCTATTAGGTGGTCTCTATTAGGTGGGTCTCTATTATGTGGTCTCTATTAGGTGGTCTCTATTAGGTGGTCTCTATTAGGTGGTCTCTATTAGGTGGTCTCTATTAGGTGGGTCTCTATTATGTGGTCTCTATTAGGTGGTCTCTATTAGGTGGGTCTCTATTAGGTGGTCTCTATTATGTGGTCTCTATTAGGTGGTCTCTATTAGGTGGTCTCTATTAGGTGGTCTCTATTATGTTGTTTCTATTAGGTGGTCTCTATTAGGTGGTCTCTATTGGTGGTCTCTATTGGTGGGTCTCTATTATGTGGTCTCTATTAGGTGGTCTCTATTAGGTGGTCTCTATTATGTGGTCTCTATTAGGTGGTCTCTATTATGTGGTCTCTATTAGGTGGTCTCTATTAGGTGGTCTCTATTAGGTGGTCTCTATTAGGTGGGTCTCTATTAGGTGGTCTCTATTATGTGGTCTCTATTAGGTGGTCTCTATTAGGTGGGTCTCTATTAGGTGGTCTCTATAGGTGGGTCTCTATTAGGTGGTCTCTATTGGTGGTCTCTATTGGTGGTCTCAATGGTGAAGTGGTTCAGTGGTTTGCCTGTCGTACTGAAGCTTGTGAGTTCGAATCCGGACCGAGACATATGTGCAATTTTTCATGAGATGCCTACTATTGTTGTTGGAGTTACGGAGTTCGTGCTTTGTGCAATTCTCTCGGCAGATAGCATGCCATCTAAGATGATAGGGACGGAGTAATATGGAGAAACCCGGTGCAATGGAGTCAATACCTTGCTTTTAGGCATTTTTGGGACATATAAAGGGCATGCACACGTGACACGACGCACACATGCACACGACGCACACATGCACACGACGCACACATGTATACGACACACACATGCACACGACGCACACATGCACACATCGCACACATGCACGCGGCGCACTCGTGCACACGACGGACACAGGCACACGACGCACACGTGCACAATACACACACATGTAATTACACGACGCACACGTTATACTACGCATACATGCCCACACACAGAAATATGCAGATAAACAGAGTGGCTGTTTAATATGGCTAAGAGCTTTGCCGGTCACTGATCTCAGTAGCAGTCAAAATAATTAAGCGATCAGGTGGCACCAGCTTAATCTTAGTGTTAAGCACCATTAAGATGAGAAGGATGAGGGAATAAGTATTAAGATGAGAAGGATGAGGGAATAAGTATTAAGATGAGAAGGATGAGGGAATAAGTAGGGAATAACCACATTACACAAGTGTCGGAAGTAAACAAATATAGAGTAAGTCAGTAAGCCCGCAACAAGCTTTTGCTTTCCTGTACACAGTGTGGAAATCTACTGCCATCTCCACGAAAACAAAGCTCAGGATATTCAGCTCAAATGTGAAATCTGTGTTGCTGTATGGCTCAGAAATGTGGCGTCACCAAGTTAAATACAAATAAAATTGAGAACTTTGTCAACGGATGTCTTCGGCGTATTCTCAGACTGAGATGGTATTACAGAGTTGCAAACACAGACCTGTGGATAAGAACAGGACAGAAACCCATGATGGCCCAGGTAGAGATGAGAAAACACGATGGGTCGGTCATACCCTATGGAAAACACAATCGAGTGTCACTAGACAAGCACTTGAGTGGAACCCGCAAGGAAGACGGAAAAGAGGAAGTCCTAAACAGACGTGGAGACGAAGTATTCTTAAGTAACTGAAGGTTACTCGACTATCCTGGGAGACCATAAAGAAAGCAACCAGAGATGCGAACAGCTGTTGAGGGCATATGCACCACATAGAACAGAATAAATCAGGTCGTGTCAAGTCGGCAAGAAAGGAAATACTGTTAAGTGAATACGAGAAAATAAAGAACATAGACCACAGAAAAGAATAATGGTAAAGATGGTAGAAGTAATAGACGATGAATAAGTAAATTGTATATCAATATCGTCGTCGAGGGTTACTATATTTAGATGATAGTAACAATATCGTCGTCGAGGGTTACTATATTTAGATGATAGTATCAATATCGTCGTCGAGGGTTACTATATTTAGATGATAGTAACAATATCGTCGTCGAGGGTTACTATATTTAGATGATAGTAACAATATCGTCGTCGAGGGTTACTATATTTAGATGATAGTATCAATATCGTCGTCGAGGGTTACTATATTTAGATGATAGTAACAATATCGTCGTCGAGGGTTACTATATTTAGATGATAGTAACAATATCGTCGTCGAGGGTTACTATATTTAGATGATAGTAACAATATCGTCGTCGAGGGTTACTATATTTAGATGATAGTAACAATATCGTCGTCGAGGGTTACTATATTTAGATGATAGTAACAATATCGTCGTCGAGGGTTACTATATTTAGATGATAGTAACAATATCGTCGTCGAGGGTTACTATATTTAGATGATAGTATCAATATCGTCGTCGAGGGTTACTATATTTAGATGATAGTATCAATATCGTCGTCGAGGGTTACTATATTTAGATGATAGTAACAATATCGTCGTCGAGGGTTACTATATTTAGATGATAGTAACAATATCGTCGTCGAGGGTTACTATATTTAGATGATAGTAACAATATCGTCGTCGAGGGTTACTATATTTAGATGATAGTAACAATATCGTCGTCGAGGGTTACTATATTTAGATGATAGTAACAATATCGTCGTCGAGGGTTACTATATTTAGATGATAGTATCAATATCGTCGTCGAGGGTTACTATATTTAGATGATAGTATCAATATCGTCGTCGAGGGTTACTATATTTAGATGATAGTAACAATATCGTCGTCGAGGGTTACTATATTTAGATGATAGTAACAATATCGTCGTCGAGGGTTACTATATTTAGATGATAGTAACAATATCGTCGTCGAGGGTTACTATATTTAGATGATAGTAACAATATCGTCGTCGAGGGTTACTATATTTAGATGATAGTAACAATATCGTCGTCGAGGGTTACTATATTTAGATGATAGTAACAATATTTGGTAGGAATTCTATATTTATTTATTTCATTTGAATGAATTTTGGGCAGTGGTTTTTCATCCTGCTCTTCTCGATTTTGAACTGGTCATGGTTCCTTATACGTGTTAAACAGGAAGCGGGACCTACGTTTTATTGTCCCTCTCCGATAGGACTAGGAACTCGATCTCACTTACATTAAGATCAGGGATCTCTGAAAAAATATCCCGATAGCTCAAGGAGAGAGCGAACCGAGTACCTTTGGACCGAGAGACGAGCAGCTAACATCTTCACCACAGAGAGCTGTCCATGGGACACACATTTAATAATATATTAAACTGATAATTGTTCTTGAGTACTCATATTATCCGTTCAGAAAGCAATAGCAAACTACTGAACTTATAAAGTGTATGTAGCAAATCGATGACTCTTTACTGTGCTTGATGGCAGAGACCTGTAATTCAACGATTTTCATTTTCCCCCCATCATCATCATTGGCCTCATTGTCTCAGGAGACAATAGGTGTTGCGTCACGTAGTATGTTCTGTGCTGAATCACAACGTTTCATGTGGCTGTAATGGTCTATTCTGGAGTGGCAAACCTTGTCACAGTTGCTGCAGGTAAAACTGGAGACTAGAGCCGATGCATGGGATGTTCTCTCTGCACTCTGTGCTCTCTTTCGCCTCCACATGTGATGTTTTTCTTCTTTTCTTTTGAGCCGCCCCTCACTGCCGCTCGCCATGCTTGCCTGTTTTTGGCCAGCCGCTCCCAATGTTTTTTGTCTATGCCGCATGAAGCTAGATCACTCTTGTAGGTGTCAATGAAGCGTAATAATGGGCGCCCATGCTGTCTAGCACCAGATGCGAGTTGACCATATAGAATGTTCTTTGGGATTCTATCATCGATCATACGGCACACGTGTCCCAGCCATCTGAGACGTCACTGACTCAGTAAAGTGTGCATGTTTGGAATGCCAGTACTGTTCAGGACTTCTATATTGGAGATGTGATCTTGCCATCGGATGTTGTATATTCGCCTGAGACAGCGCTTCGCCTGATACAGCGCATGTGGAAGGTGTTGAGGCGATGTACTGCATATTTTCCCCCATATTGTATTGTATTACCAAAGCCAACCATGGACAATGAGCAAAGCGCAGGCACACAAAATAACTACATGTAAAGTACGCTGCCTTCGAAAAGTTACCAACAACACCAGAAAGGACATAGTCACCAACATTAGCATAAGAAAGAAAGTTGGCACAGAGCCTTGCTTGAATTACATTGAGAAAAAAATGAATTAAGTGGTTTGGCCACTTAATAAGAATACATCCAAACTCCACAGTATACAGAGTCTTCTACAACAGAACATCAGGAAATAATACGAGAGGAAGACCCGTAAATGATGGTTAGATGGCGTAGTAGAATCTTGTCACAGAACAAAAATAACAATCACCCAAGCCACCAGAACAGCGCACAACAAAAACAGAAAACCACGACACAGGGCAACAACCTGGTAGCAGTGTAATGACAAAAGAAGAATTAGATATTGTACTGAATTTTTCTAACAGATACTAAATAACATTCATTGCTAACAGCAGGGGCGGCTCGTCATTAAGGACCAGTGGGGTCCGGCCCCAGAAATAATAGAAAAGGGTAATAACTTCCCGGAATAGTGCTAAAAAAAACAACATGATTTTTCCGAAAAGTGTGTCTGACCCTACCAAGAAAAATGAATACTAGCCGCCACTGGCGAACAGTAAATATTTCTCTCACGTTTATTGCTAGTAATAAATCAATGATGTTCAAACATACCACTCCTACCATCAGAATAGATAATATATTCAAATAATCATATCCACTGAAGCATTTAATGATTTAGATAGAAATTTATTTGTTCTGATGTCTACAGCAATAATTGTGATGATGGTAAGGGTGGTATATTTGCTCTTTATTTTTTTTGACGAGTCACTTTTGTATGCAAATATAGCGAGACAACATAAAAAGAAAGTACCGTAGTTTTGCAAAATACAATAACAATATACAGCAACGTTTCGGCCAAAAGGCTGTTATCAATCAAAGGATTATGTAAATATAGCCCACCTGTTGCAAATGTAAAGAGAAACGTATGACCCGGTAGTCTTTGATGATGTATAGCTGAAAGTGGAGCGGTTTATTGTAGTGCATATAGTTCGTATATCAAATCGAACACAAGAGTGTTGGGAGTCAAATACCACACTCAACGTTCAATACGCGAGGAAAGGAATTGATTATCCTAACTCCTGCACACTTGGTTATATAAATATAAGTGAAGTGAACTGCACTTCATTCCCTAAGGTCTGATAAGGTTCATCATCATCTTCAAAAAGCTTGTCTTGAGCCGAACTTTATTACCTCATCATTTCTCTCTCTTGTAGGCCAGATGTCCTGTCATGCTCAAACCATCAGTTCCATCCTGAATCCATTTTCTCCGTGGTCTTCCTCTTCCATTTTAGCCATGATGCCTCCTTCCATAATGGTCTTCTCCACCCCTTCGTGTCTCTTTATATGTCCAACAAACTTCAACTTTCTCATTCGTATTTGTAGCATAAGACAGTTTTCTTTGATTTTGAGTTCTTCCTGAATAGATCTATTTGTTCTCTTCTCTGTCCAAGATATACGGATGACTCTTCTGTAACACTTATATTCAAAAGCAGATATATGTTTTTCCACTGCATTATTAAATGTCCATGCTTCACACCCATACGTTGCCACTGGGAATATTCATGCTATTATTATCCTTAGTTTTTGTTTCTTATCAGTGCCATTCCATACTGTGTTTAGTTGTTTAATTGTTTATGGACTACTGAGATGTTCTTGTTATACACCTTGTTCTGTTCGCATTGTTGCCCAGTTTGTGTTCTTGGTCAGTCTCGTGAAGTCTACCCCTTCAAGGTTTCTGTGTACGCTTTTGTATTCTCTCTGTTTTCTGTCATTCTTTTCAATATACGCTCTAGCTATAATAATAATAATAATTCCTCTCGTACAGTTATACGTTACATAGGTCCTGCGCCGTCTGCCCAGCGTGTTCGTATCGCTTTGGACTGCGGGTGACTAGTCCTCTGTGTGTGCGGGTTCAATTCCACGGACTGGCAGAAAAGCCACAGGTTCCCCAGATTCACAGTGTCCATGGCACCGAGCCGAAGAGCTGAAAGCTCAAGTGCTTCTGGATCGGAAAAAAAAATATCCCTCTGTGTGTGCGGGTTCAATTCTGCGGGATGGCAGAAAAAGCCACAGATTCCCCAGATTTACGGTGTTCGTGGCACCGAACCGAAGGTTACGATGTCCATGGCACCGAGCCGAAGAGCTAAAAGCTCAAGTGCTTCTGGATCGGAAAAAAACAACATAGGGCCTGCAAGTAATTTCTCCATACCACTCTATCCTGGGCAACTCGCTCAATCTCCTCCTTAGAACTGAGACCGATATTTCCTGCCTTTCTCAGCAAAGTTCGTTTCAGGGTCTCTTTAGGTTGACCTCTCTTTCTTGAACCCTTTGCATCCCACTTCAATGCCTGCTTTGATATTCGTTGATCATTTCTCCTCAAGGTGTGCCCAACATATCTCCATCTTCTCTTTCTTATAACAGTTGTCACTATTGGTTGACCAGACATGTCTCTGATTTCATCACTTTTCCTGAATTCGTTCCATTTTATATTCATTATTTTTCGCAGACATCTATTGTCAAATGCATTCAACTTGCTTTCTATATCTTTAGTCATTTTCCAACTCTCGCTGGCATATGTTAGGATTGATACAACATTTGAATTGAAAATTCATAAATATAGTTTTAATACTATATAACTTGCAGCTCCATATTTTATTTAGACTTTTAAAAGCTGATGTTGCTTTGCCAATTCGTATCATAATTTTCTTTTTAACATTTCCTGTGCAATCAAAATTGCTACCTAAATAGGTGAACTGTTCTATTATTTTTATCATTTTAGATTCCAGTGTGATATCTCTAAATATGGTATTATTTTAACATACATAACCTATCTCTCTCTCTCTCTCTCTCTCTCTCTCTCTCCCTCTCTCTCCTCCCTCCTCTCTCTCTCTCCTCCCTCTCTCTCTCTCTCCTCCTCTCTCTCTCTGGCCTGGGACATTCATGTCGCTTATGGCAGCAACAAGTTCACAACATTCTTGTCCATTGTATTGAGTTCCAGTTACGAAACATATTTCATTTCTTGTTCTACTGTTATTCTTCAGGTCGTTTGATGTTTTCCACGTTTTCATTCATCCTGTAGTGTCCATCTGGTAGCCAATGTATGCTTATAACCTTTATGAGGGTGTTAATTAATGGTGGTTTAAGCATATTGTAAGTATCGTATTTGTTTCTCATTCTACAGTCACCAATACTTTCATCGTTTGTGATACATGTATCATTGACAAAGAACAAACATGAACTTCTTCTTTATTTTGTTAACACACTGTTACCGGGTTGTTAACCCAGTGTCGGGGTTTTATATATCTGTCTTGCGCTACTCTGGTAACTTGTGTGATGATTTTCTAGTCCCCTGGACATAATTCAGCATTTGTCAGCACACTGTTACCGGGTTGTTAACCCAGTGTCGCGGTTTTATGTATTTGTCTTGCGCTTCTCTGGTGACTTGTGTATGGTTTTCTTAGTCCCATGGCAGAATTCAACTTTTGTCAGCACACTGTTACCGGGTTGTTAACCAGTGCAGTGGTTTTATGTATTTGTCTTGAGCGTCTCTCTGGTGACTTGTGTGATGGTTTTCTTAGTCCCCTGGCATAATTCAGCTACGTTATCTATCCACCTTTTCCTCAGACCTCCTCTCGCATTCTTTCCTGATATTCTGTTGTGGAAAGCTTCATAGACAGTTTGCTTTGTTTGCATTATTACTAAGTGGCCAAACCACTTCATTCTCTGTTTCGCTATATAATTCAAGCACGGTCTTGTTCCAACTCTTTCTCTGATGCTGGTATTCGTAGCTCTGTCGATCCTTGTGTTGTTGATGACTTTGCGAAGACATCTCATTTCGCATATTGCTATTTTCTGTGTATGTTTCTTATTCATTGTCCATGTTTGACATTGGTAACATATAGTTGGTATGAAGATGCTATTGATCAACTGTTGTTTAGCTGTCAGTGAGATGTTTGGATGTCTAAGTAGTGGCGCTAGTTGGTAGGTTATTGCATTTGCTTTCTGGTTCATATCTCTCTGTCGAGTCTTCCATCCTCTGTAAATATGCTTTCTTTATACTTGAATTCATGTACTTGCTCTATTGGACTTACAAAACATTAAACAGATAAAAACAGTATGGAATGGTACTGGTAAAAAAAACCAAAAGATCAGAATACTAAGAGCATGCGTATTCCCACTTGACAGAGATGAGCGTAAAAGGATGTAACAGATAAATACACTATTTGTATGAGATGCGAACTGTCACAGACAGCGACGACGATGTAGAATACATTTCTGTAGATAATATCAAATCCATACTAAAGACATACTCTGATACAGCGAATGGGTCTGATGGTGTTAGGTACAATCACATAAAATGTCTGCAGGATAAAGGTCTTGCTGAATTATGCAAGCTTTTTAATAAAAGTTTTTAAGCCGAAAAATCCTGAACGTCCCACATGATTATTACAAGAACGTCCCACATGATTATTACAAGAACGTCCCACATGATTATTACAAGAACGTCCCACATGTTCAGTATACGAACATCACACAGGATTAGCACAAGAACGTCCCACATGTTCAGTATACGAACATCACACAGGATTAGTACAAGAACTTCACACATGATTAGTACAAGAACATAACACAGGATTAGTACAAGAACATCACACAGGATTAGTACAAGAACGTCCCTACATGATTAGTACAAGAACTGTCCACATGATTAGTATAAGAATGTCCACATGCTCGGTACAAGAACGTCCAATATTCTCGGTATAAATAATGACAAATTCTCAGTATAAAGAACGTCCCACATGTCAGTAAAGAACGTCCAACATGTCTCGGTAAAAGAACGTACCACTGTCTCAGTATAAGAAATTCCCACATGTCATTATAAGAACGCCCCACATGCTTCGGTATAAGAACGTCCCACATGCTCGGTATAAGAACGTCCCACATGCTCGGTATTAGAACGTCCCACATGTTCAGTATAAGAACGTCCCACATGTACATTATAAGAACGCCCCACATGCTTCGTATAAGAACGTCCACATGCTTCGGTATAAGAACGTCCCATATGCTTCGTATAAGAACGTCCCACATGCTCGGTATAAGACCGTCCCACAGGTTCAGTATAAGAACGTCCCACATGATTACTACAAGAAACAAACATTGTACAAGTTCCATATTATTATTGCAAATAAGAAGACACCCACTAACCAACAGTAAATAGAAAAATACTTACCAGCAAATATACGCACAAACCTACTACTCTGGCACTGGGAAATAGAGCAGCCAATAGTCACTGTTTGCGTATGATCGTACTTTTTGTTGTCTAATGTGCAAGACTTATAACTGGGAGGGATAACTTTAATCTCGTAACTGCCATCTGTGTTTTTTACACAACCGTAGATTTTGTCACCGACTTTCCATTGCGAGTCGAGTGGATAGCACTTGCCATCCTGGGGAGACCGGCACACTGTGAACAAAACGAAATAATGTACGAGTATATACATACGCACGAATTCTTTCGCCCATTCCTGTTGAACCTTGCCATGGACTGGTCCATGTCTTAATGAGTATGCTCAGGGAGATTGAAACAGGATAGGATAAGAGACATTGATGGAGTCGCTGGGGAGGTCTAAGCTGACAAAGATCAGTTTTAGTTATGTGCCAGGGCATGCAGGTGTACGGGGGAATGAACGTGTGGATAGGCTTGCAGAAATGGCTGCTATACAAAGCGGACGAGCAATGGACCAGGCTCATATTATAAATTCATTAAGGGAGAAAGGAAGTGTACATGATTCATGTAATAGTGGTCAATCTTACAACACTAGCCAGACTGCGTTGTTCAAAATTAAGTGTTGTGTAGTGAGACAAGAAAGAACGCTATGCTGGTAGAAAAAGAAGAATAGTAAACCAACAAAGAACCGGTGTCGTTAGTCGCCAACCGCTGAGGACATACTCAGGGAGGATTCGAGCACTTATGGACTTATGGTGTGACGTGCAGTGATTATGATCGGACGACTAAACTAAACTAAATGGACTGGTCGATGAGAGAAACCATAGAAGATAACAACAGAGCCATGCTCAACAAAATTTGGAAAACAAAAAGACTAAATTATAGAACAAAACTTAAAAATATATAGAAGTAATGTACTGAGTGTTATTATACAGTAGTGAATGCTGGGAAACGACCCAACACATAATACACAAAATTGGAGACATTCTCAGAACAAAATACTGCAAAAAGAATCTCAGATTTTCTGGCCAAATACTATAACAATGAGGATCTTTAAAATGATTGATTAGATCTTGAGATCGATTACAGAGATTAAGGAGGAAGTGGAGCTTGAGGACGTATGTCGTATGCCAGTGGGTGGCAAGTGGCAAGGACAGCTTCAGTTAGACATCGGATCGTAAGATGAAGGCCTGGATGTCTAAAGGAAATATGGATATGAACGGTGGAGAGAGACACGGAGTATGGCCTGATGTGGAGACGGTTTGCAGAAAGGCAGCAGAACGACAACAGTGAAGTCTCTTGGTAGCCGTATGTCAATCGACACGATGAAGATATAGCGATAGATACACACGAACACACCATGCACACACACACACACACACATGCACACGCACATGTGGGGTCTTTGTTTATAGGATATGTGAGATGGGAATAAAGAGTTTATTTTAAAGAACTCCAGGGAAGCAGCAGAAGCAATGAAACGACCGCTATAGTCCACAGCCAACTCTAAC
Organism: Arion vulgaris; assembly: GCA_020796225.1. NCBI lineage: Eukaryota > Metazoa > Mollusca > Gastropoda > Stylommatophora > Arionidae > Arion > Arion vulgaris. Next base: position 59,222,088 of record CM036758.1, on the reverse strand, counting down.
TGGGCCTGATAACCGATAGAGAAATCACTGACCTTGGTTGTTGAGGATGGAAAATATAAGCATTTGATAGAACAGTGCATGCTTTTGTAATTTTATTCAATTCTGTGAGTCTATGGTTATTTATTAGTGAAAAATATTCATAATATCGATATTCACATTATCGTTAAACCTAATTTTTGTATATTATAAATTGATTAGTATTTTAGATATTTAGGCTAATTTGTTTTGAGGGCGACATTTGAATGTACACATAGTGGTGTAGTTGTTTTTGGATCACCAATACTCTGGCAACGAGTCCGCAGCAATCTACAAGCTTCAAAGCCGGCTCTGAATAGACAGCATGCAAGCACAGGTGCCTGACAAAAACAGAAAATTACCAAAACACAGACTTGAACCATTTACCTCATTTTACATGGCACCCAGTGCCTTGCCCAGCAATGCGAGAGCTTTTACAAACATAACCTTGAAATATCAAAGATTTATGATCAACTATTGACACGGTATTAACTCATCAACAACTTCAAGATAAATGCAGAGAGCAAGAAATGATACTATTTATTAAATTTCACACTATCAAAGCAAACCAGGGCTCATTTTTTCCCCCGAACCAGAAGCACTTGAGCTTTCAGCTCTTCGGCTCGGTGTCATGGATATCGTAACCTTCGATTCGGTGCCAATGAACACTGTAAATCTGGAGAACCTGTGGCTTTTCTGCCAGCCCGCGGAATTGAAACCCACTCACAGAGGGTTTGTCACACGTCGTCCAATGCGCTTAACATAAGGTGTGGGCGCCAGGTTCTACAAAAATATTCAAGACATTGATTATCTTTCCTTCGTGTACAAGCTGGACTCAGCAATGGAAGCAAAGAATGAATAACCTGTCACCCATAAGGCAGCAAGAGAGATTGCTGCAGCAAACAGGTGCCACCTCAGCAATAAAAGGTGTTTGTAGGAACCGATTAACCGACCACACGCAATACATGGTTCTGCAATAACGTGCACGTTTTAGACTCAGATCATATACAGATCACAGCGTTTAACAAGTGGTCGATATAGAGCGTTTGAAGAAGAAGAAGAAGGTGTCATCCGTAATTGCTCCGAATAATTATCTTCTTGCATGAGGACATGAAAGTCAGCATACAGTTTGATGGATGTACATCTGATAGTTCCATGGTTAAAAGTGGGGTCTAACATAACTGTGTTCTGCTCTTACTCTCTTGGCATCTTGCAGTTTTTCTTTATATCATTCCTTCGGAGATGCTGATAAGTTTATTTGTTATCCCCACTAGTTGGTGATGGTTTGCTCTAAACCTGGTTCTGTTTAAGCAGCAAAGATACAAACGACAAAGAAACCTTTCAAGAAACACATTTTCTGAAAATGTCTTTCTAGTCACTCTATTCAATATTACATTTTCTGTATTCCCAAATCTAGTTTATGAACGGCTTTGATCTTTGCTTCAAATCTTGATTATATGTACCCATATACCTCCCTTTTTTCTAACCCTGGGTTTCCACTGGATATGTCTTGGCCGCCTTTATTTTCTTATTTGAAGAAATGTATAATCCGTCGCCATCGTTCTTTTTGGTATCTCTTTAATTGTTCTTTGAGATTAGTTACTTAAAATCTGATATTGCTAATCTTGTCCTTACGTTACAGAAGAATTCATGAGACTGCTAAAACATCACTGTTAAGGTGTTGATGAGGTCAAGACACAGAGAAAGCTTATCATCAATATAAGAAAGAGGAAGCTGCATTTTCTGGGCATGTGGATGAGAGGGGAGGTTTAGAACATTGTACACCAGTAAATTGAGGGTAGATGAGACAGAGGGAAGATAGAGAGAGAAATTTCGGAGAGCCTGACCATGGCACGGTACAACGTCAACATACGAGTTGATAGCAAACACAAAACGACAGAGATTTATGAGATCTATGATCGTCTACGCCAGCCGGCACTTGAAAATCTGATAATGATGATGTCCTTCCATATATATATATATATACACAAATATGTTACTAAAAAATCTTCCATCGAATCGTCTTAACATACTTTCTAGAACTCTTCAATGTGAACACAAATATTAATGGTTCATATTTTACTCTTTTATCACTAGTTTAGATCATCATAATCATATGTGCGTTTCCTTTATAGGACGTTGCTCTCTTTGCAGCGCATCTGAAATTTACTCTATCTCTAGCCAGTTCACTCACTTCGTCGATGTTCATATTCATGGTTGGTTTAGCTTATAGCAAGTAACAAAGATTTCCTAAGAACCCAAAGGAAAGTACACAATGGTATATAGAAAGTTAGGTTCTTCTTTTAAAATAGCTAACTATTCGTGGTCTTAAATAAAATGCCTGTTTCTGTGGCTAGGCTCATTGAGAAATAAAGCTCATTGAGAAATAAATGGTTTAGTTCAGTGTATTGAATTGGTTTTTTTTTCAATGTAGTTTAGATATCAACTATACAACTCCTCCATCTGTAATGGGAAATCTAATAGTGATGTTACAGAACACATGGTTTATTTCTACTTGTCTTATATCACTCTTGATATGTGACTACACTGGTATGTGACTACACTGGTATGTGACTACACTGGTATGACTCATACTGGTATGTGATTACACTGGTATGTGTGACTACACTGGTATGTGACTACACTGGTATGTGACTACACTGGTATGTGACTACACTGGTATGGGACTACACTGGTATGTGACTACACTGGTATGTGACTAATTGGTATGTGACTCACACTGGTGTTGCATTACACTGGTATGTGACTACACTGGTATGTGTTATGAACACGGTGTTGCGCTCGAGGCTTTCAGCGGTCCCTCCTATAGCCTGTTCTGAAGAACTGCACCTGCTGGCGACATTCCATTCTCACGCTGCTCAGACTGCAGGATGGGATCTGGAGACTGTCGGTGCTACACATCTACATGCTGCTGAATCACTGGGACCAGTGCCAGATTAGCCCTAAAGGACAACAGCAACGCCACGTGGTCCTGCACGAGGTCCTGCATAGAGCAGAAAATGTTTAGAGGTAAAATTTCGGTTTAAATATATTTTTAAAGAGGCTCACATTTTCAGATATTGAGGCCAAAGCCAAATTAATCAGGTATTGGATTGAGATTTCATTTGATAGAGGTATATATGGTTATAGAAATATGATGTGTAATTAATTTATGATTTACCTTTCGGATAAAGGAAACCAGTCTTTGTTGTCCTGGCATCGGGAAATCCCGCGGCCAATTGTCTGGGTGCTGTCAGTTTTTGCAGGAAGGTTAGTCTTTTGTTGTTTGCTGTGCATGCTACAAGATATAGAAATATACATATTGTTATAACTATTTAGTTTATGTTTATGTTATTCTGCTTCTTCTTCATCAATCTCTGGTCATACGCTTAGTCTGGGCTGTACCGTGCTGTGATACAGAGAGGCGGCGCATCAGGCGGCACCGTAATGGGGCAGCAGCCACGCAACGAAATCAAAATCACAATTGAAGGTTATCTTAAAGAAAAAACGTTTAAGGGGCGGCATTTCAAAGACTTGCATCATGCTGAGAATATATACCGCACGGCCGTGCGCTTAGTTTACTGTGGACCACAAACTGGGCGATCATCTCAGGTCTGTAAGGCTCTGGTTTATTTTTAGGTCAACTGGGTATGGTCACTAGGCTGCTTCTCAGCTCACACAGGAGAGAAGTCTTGCAAGACATGATCCTGTGTCTGTTCCGGGCCTGCTGACACTGGCAGAGAGCCGTTTGAGTTGTTCAGTCTATATAAGTGTTTGTTGAGTCTGCAGTATCCGGTACGTAGTCGAAATATAATGACCTAGTCTGTTCTAATTAAGCCTTGAAGAAGTCTTTTTCCATAACCACATCCAGTTTGTTTTCCAGTCTACTGTAGGTTTATTTTTCTGCATGAGGGTTTTGATCTTCTGAAAAAGACAAAAGATTTGCAAATCTTGTTTTAAGTACTTATTCCCTTTTAGCTAAGATATCGGTACTTATTTTGTTTTGGTTAATGCTATAGTGAGATGGAATTTATTGGCAAGTGAATTTGATTTTTTGAAAGCATAGGCGGCATTTGTTTTGATGACAAAGTGAATTTAATCCTAAACAGACTCACTCTTCTTCATAAGTTCACACCTGTATTATGTAACAAAACACACATTTATCATCTCCGAATGTATCCTTATTCCACTTCGTAAAGAAATTCATTCCAAGCAGATTTCCATCACTAATGAAACAAGAAAGCATATTTACGTTCTCTTATGTGCTGATGTTCAAAATGGCATGTGACGCGTTTACTATTTCGTCCGTGGATGTATTAGTTTACTTGTGGTTTAGGGAACGTAATATCTATACTTGGAAGCATAGAGATGCCTTAGGTCGTTTTTGACTAATAGGTTGACTGTCATAGTTATTCGATGTGTAGGTGATATATTTATTCTATACACCTGAAGCCGAAAGTGATGGACTATGCGATACCGGTTTAAGATAGGTTACCCTATGAGTCATAGCGCAGCTATTTTTAAAACTTCAAGGAATGTCCATCCTTTATTAAAAGTCTGTAACGGTAAGGGAGTGATGAATCATAATGATCAACGGCTCAAGCAAAGGAAATGAGCAAAGTGTGTGGGGGTACACAAGAGGCGTTTATGACATACAAATGATTTGCGGCTGGCTCCTGGAAGAAATTGGGACTTCACCGTACAACCAAAGAAGTAGCAATGAAGAAAAATATCCATCTGAAGACAAACAATACATGAAAAACAAGGAAAAGACACATTCGTTTTGGCAAATACGGAATGTTAGAACCTTACAACCTTAAAATAAAAACTAGATAATTTAATACTAGAGACAACAGATATGAAGGTCGTGCCTCGCTTTTTCACGCGAACGAGGCTCCCCAGCGAATAAGGGACAAGGTAGCGTCTGCTATTAAGACTAGCTGCCTGCCGCGGTCTTACTGGTGGTGCGTGTCCGCATATCGGAGTTTCTCGGTCGCGGTGTGATGCAGTCAGTCTAAAAAAAATTTTAAACGCTCGACGGTGGTCTCGTTAAAAGGCCCGGCTTTCGCAACGAGCTTGTGGGTCCGCAGGTAGTAACATGGTGTCGTTGTTTTGCTTGGCGAGGCGCAAGTCTTGCCGGCAAAACTGTGGGAAGCGAGCGCTCTGTCGTTTCGCTTCAATTTCGCATTTTCGCCGACGCCGGGATCCGCCTGCACAGAGCGCTGTCTCCCTACCCCGAGCATTGTCGGTCCGGTCTCGTCCAGCGACAGCGCACCCGGTTATCCTGCCAGGTCAGCAGTTGTCTCAAAGATTGTCATGGCAAGCCTGAAGTCCGACATCGTCCGCCGGTGAAACCGCGAATGGCTCTGTCTAGTCGCGTCTAATAGATGACACGATGCAGGGCCAAAGGCCTGTTATGTTTCAAGGCGGAAAATGAGCCAGGGTTAGCGAAGGGGCGCGCTAACCAAGACCCTTGCCTCTAAATCACCACGCGGTGACCCTGAAAGACTAAGGTTCCGGTCTGATCAGGTGGGGGCAGGATCGGGAGACTGCAGCAAAGCAGGGGCCGAAAATCCCTGGAGAATCCACACGTCTCTTGGCCGATTGTCCACCGAAATAGGCACGAAGCAGCAGCGTAAAGTTATCTGTGATGACAGGAGCTTAGAGACGCAACACATAAAAAGGAAATCCCTGAAAAATAACACACATCTCTCGTCGAAGTCTGCAAAATGTATGTCCATACTTCAGAAAGAACTGCAGATAGCAGAGTATTTAACGCTTGCAAACAGACCGGCTACTGTAACGTAGACTGAATCTCTTGAATACATATTTCTTGTTTAAGATTTGCAAAATACGCTTGAGCTCCAAAATCGAAACAGTAGAGCAAGTGAGTCCGTCTGAAACAGGTCACTGCAATGCAGAAGACTGGAGTCCCTGAAAATACAATACACCACATTTCCCTGACCAAAGACCGCAAAAGTCTTACGAAAGGTCCGCGAAACATAGCTCTGTTCTCTCAGGAACCGCCGCTGCCCCGCAGCCGCGGTTGGGTACAATCAAAGGCTAGCGGAGCAACCAAACAAACTGAACGAGTGACGAACCAATGTGTTCAGAAACGACCGGTTCGGTATATGCCTATAAGCCCGGGAGGGCAGGTCATCTAAGGGTAGCAGCCCTGGAAAGAAAATGGCAACTCATTGGCCTTGTGAGATCGGCTGCACGGCCTACACAACGGAGAGAGAACCGCATAAATGCCATTGAAAACGGACAAAGGTCCGAAAGATAAGCACCTGAGCTCAAAACGGCACTGAAAGTGTAACGTAGCTACCATGCTGACGCCGTACGGACTAAATTTCATCAAAGAATATGTTTATTAATAATGAAATTCGATATGGTGTTACGCCTGAGAAGTCCCGCCGGGCAGGACGAGTGCCGGGTCCATGCCCGAAGGGGCCTGCTTGCTACGACGGTCCTCTCGCTCCAACTCGGCACAGCAGCGAACGAGGTAACCGGGTTAAAGCTACTGGTGCGATACGGTCGAGTATTGACCATAATAAATTAAATATCACCCAATGGAATGGAAGGTATCCACCACAAGAAGCAAGCACTGCACAAGACTCTGCAGAAGACGATATGACGTTGCGCATATTACAAACAACTCAATCCTAGACATAAGTTCGAGATCGTTACTAGACTTTTCAGGAATAGATAGAGAAGGATATGGGGGAGGGAGTTCTTTACTCTTAGCTAGAGCTGGTATTCTAACGAAGCAGATGGAAGGGAATAAAGGAAACCCTGGGAGCAGTTGAGATCATAGGTGTGCAAATTACGTAAAGACATACAGATCATTCTGTACAATCTTACTGTCCGCCACACGCCGCGTCACCTGAAACAATGAACATCAGTGAGAACTCATGTATTGTGTCGGTGATTTCAACAGCCGCTCGGAGATGGGGCATCGAAACAAACAGTAGAGGAGTTGAGGTGGGAAGACTGGGAGATCGAGAACAATCTGTTCCTCATCAAATGCTCCAGACGATCCACCAACTTTCTACTGAGAACGTGGCACAACGAGTACCCCTGATCTGGCCTTGCAACAAGCGACATCCACCAAAGTAGTCCGTACGTTACCTACCAACTAGGATAGTGACCATAGACCTGTCAAATTGCAAGTAGACTCCTCACTCGTACCTGGAGCCCAAAATGTGGTTGCCACGGTGGAACTATAAGAGAGCCAATTGGAAACAGTATGGAGCACTGACTGATGCAAATGCTGAACGAATCAACATGCATGACAAGAAAATAAAGTGAATCGTAAGGGAAATCGTCAGAAGCAATCTGAAAGTATCGGAAACCATCTCAGAGGCGCACGAAAGGAATATGTTTACACTGACAAAGCAGAGGTTCAGAAGCTTGAAAGACCCTATAACACGTTTATTATGGCATACGCAATGTCAAAGCGATAATAAACACGTCCAAGGCGGCAGCAGCCAAACACAATATATAAACCATTACGACAGAGTTAAGTCAAACAACCGAATCCCTGAACCTCGATAGGGACGGCCATAAACTGTGGAAGGGCCAAAGCGCTGAGCGATGAAAACACCAGCAGACCACCCATAGTCCTCGAACAAGACAAGAAGATGGCTTGGTAGGGAAGCAGCAAACATCCTGATGCAACAATATGCCGAAGTCAGTGAGTAAGTATAGCAAAGGAAAAGTTGATGCCAATTAAGAGATGCGCCTGGGCTCTCCAAGGCGAGCCGAGAAAAGCAGATAGTCATCTAACGGACACATTCTACCAGTAACGAGCTGGAAGAGGCTTTGCGACCTTGAAATCCAGAAAGTCGCTCCGAAAAGATGGGATCACCAATGAGATGCTTAAAACCTGGGAATCAGAGTTAAAGGTCGCTCTACTGGCCGTTCTCAACATGTCGTGGAAAACAGTATAGTACCGCAAGAATGGAAAGAAGCAATCATGGTGCTCCATCCTAAACCAGGCAAAATAAACTTGACCCAGCGAGTTACAGACCAATAAGCTCCTAAGCTGCACGGGTGTCTTATGGAGCGCATGGTGAACAAACGCTTATCCTGGCACTTGGAGAGCAAAGGGCTGCTTATGGCACAACAAGGCGGTTTTCGAGATACAGATCTACAGAGGATCAAGTAACTTACATTGTCCAGGGAATCGAGGACGGTTTCAAGAAAAGAAACAGACATCATGGTCTTGGTAGATATGGAGAAGGCTTTTGACACAGTCTGAAAGAAGGATTGTAGCTAAAACTGCCTACCCGGCGTAAAGGAAGAATGTACAATTGGCCTGATAGATACTCTAGAGAACAGAACAGTAAGGGGTCTAGGTTCTTAGGGGTAAGGCAGGAGAAGGCCACACTGGAGCAAGGAGTCCCCAAGGAGGAGTGTTCTCACGACCCCCCTTCTCAGTCTCTGTCACCATTACTGCAACATGCCCCAGAACGAGTTCACTTCGCCATGTATGCCGACGACCTGGCAATATGGGCGAGAGAAGAGTCAATGCCCACAGCAGAAACTCGACTGCAAGCTGGCATTAAATAACCTTGAAGTGTGGCCAGCAGCGGGAATATGAAAATAAATCCTTCAAAGACTACTTACACTGTGTTCTCCTAGAATAACAAGGATTACAAAGATAATGCTTTAAAGTCACTGGCAGAACCTTCCAGTAAGCAAAACCCTAACGTACTCAGGAGTCACACTCGACAGAAAGCTGACTTGGTGCACCCAGATCGAGAATGCTACGGCAAAAGCGAGACACAGGCTAACAATGATGAAACTCGCAGGTTCCATGAGCAACAGCAGAATTCTCAAGACACTTTACTCTGGTAGAGTGCGACCGGTCCTAGAGTACGGTATGGCAGCGTGAGCAATGCATCGAACAAGCACCTGCAAAAGTGAGCAGCAGTCAAATCAGTCCTACGCATTATCACTGGAGCCATAAAGTCCACGCCCATCAAGGCGATGGAGCATTCATCAAGAGGCATCCAACCAATGACTGACCGAAGTAGCAGTAGTACTTGGTGAAAACTCAAACGGCTCGAATCGCATCCAATGCATGAAAGAATGTTTCAATCCGGAAAGGAGAATACAGAGATCTAACTCGTTAGAATCCTAACGCACTGACCACAGTCCACCCAGTCCTGTCCAAATGCACAGCTAAACTAATCCCGGCAATCGACAAGTGCCCGCTATGGAAAACAAAAATGCCAGAACTAAGGGAATCAATCCCAGGCATAATGTGCAAAAGGACCAACGAACCTCGACAGAAAACTGCAGCAGAAGAGTTAGAATCAGAGTACCCTGAAAATGAGTGGACGCACGTCTACACGGACGGATCGGCAACAACGCAATAAGGATGGCGGAGGAGGAATAGGTGCTTAAAATCTCCAAGAAAGTCACGGTCAAGAAAGCGATTGCACTGGCAACACTGAATAACTACTGAGCTGAGGCAGAGGCACCAAAAGGCGGGCTGAAATGATCTTGGAGAGAAGAAACACTACACGCAACAAGGTCGGGATATTCACCGATGCTCTATCGGTCATCACGGCACTCAAATGCTGGCAAAAACTGAGATGAATGAGTCAAACGTCCTCGCTAACTAATGAGTTTCACTCAAACGATCTGTCATCCAGTGGATACCGTCACACTGCAACATTAGGGGAAATGAAGCGGCCGACAAGCTAGCCAAAGAGGGCGGGCGATCACCCCAGACTGGATCTCGAGATCAGCTATGATGAAGTCAAAACAACCATCGGTTCGCACTATCGAAGCAAATGGGCAAAAGACCACCCGCAGTACACAGACAGTGACGGTTACTATGGTCTCTCGCGCAGTGAACAAGTTACCATATTTCTTTCCGTACCGGCCACAACAAGCCCAGAGCCCACATGTTCCATAAATGAAAATTGGCACAACTAGCCTGTGCCTCATGCAATATGGCAGACATGATTGGCAGAACACGTCTTGCAAGTGACGTCCACGTTTAGCAGGAGCAATGAGAAGAGTATTGGCCAAACACACAGAGTCGCGAAAAGCTGTACGGAGGAACGAGTCCCAAACAACAGTTAATTCATGATAGAAGTTGGTCCATCAGGCTAGGCCGGGAACGCAAGAGAGAGAGAGAGATATGAAGGTAGATATTATGGAAGTCGCAGAAACAAGATGGAAAGGCGAGGTACACAAGAAGAGATGACTATATATTTATATTCAGGAGTGAGAAGACATCATGAGCGAGGAGTAGACAAGAAGAGATGACTATATATTTATATATTCAGGAGGAGAAACATCATGCAACGAGGAGTAGACAAGAAGAGATGACTATATATTTATATATTCAGGAGGAGAACATCATGAACTAGGAGTAGACAAGAAGAGATGACTATATATTTATATATTCAGGAGGAGAACATCATGAACGAGGAGTAGACAAGAAGAGATGACTATATATTTATATATTCAGAAGGAGAACATCATGAACGAGGGATACACAAGAAGAGATGACTATACATTATATATTCAGGAGGAGAACATCATGAACGAGGAGTAGATAAGAAGAGATGACTATATATTTATATATTCAGGAGGAGGTAAAGACAAAGAATGAGGAGTAGACAGAAGAGATGGACTATGTATATTTATATATTCAGGAGGAGAACATCATGAACGAGGAGTAGACAAGAAGAGATGACTATATATTTATACATTCAGGAGGAGAACATCAGAACGAGGAGTAGACAAGAAGAGATGACTATATATTGATATATTCGGGCAGGAGGAGAACATCATGAATGAGGAGAGACAAGAAGAGATGACTATATATTTATACATTCAGGAGGAGAACATCACGAACGAGGAGTAGACAGAAGAGATGACTATACATTTATACATTCAGAAGGGAGTTAACATCATGAACGAGGAGTAGGTATACTAACAAAAGCAAATAGAAAATACATCAGTGGTTATTGGACGTATAACGACAGATTGATGCTTTTAAAGATCAGAGCAAAGCCATTCGATATAGCAATTATCCAAACATATGCTCCAACATCAGACCATAGATGAAGAATCGAAAAATATTATGAAGATTTACAACAAATTCTCAAACAAGTAAAGACAACTGACATACTAATTATAATGGGCGATATGAATTCAAAAATTGGCAAAGACAAATACAAGAATATTGTAGACAATACGACTAGAACAAGAATGAATGAGGAGATAGCTTGTCCAGTTCTGTGGAAGAAAATAACATTGTCATGTTATATTTCTACCAACAAGAATCTAGCAGATTATACACATGGAAAAGCCCAGGAGATAAAAAAAAGGAACCAGATAGATTTCTTATCACAAGACAGGAACAGATTTAAAAAATAATGTATGACCACCAAAACATATCCAGGAGCAGATATAAATTCTGATCATAATCCAGTGATGATAAAACTAAATATAAAACTAAAAAAGATAGACCAACCAACAAGAAAGGAGCCACATATAGATATATCAGCACTTAAACAATCAGATACAATAGAAATATTGTGGAAGTAAAGAACAAATATGAATGCCTAATGACAGAGTGCTTAGAACAATACAGAAGAGAAAAATCAAGAGAAAGTAATCAATAAATGGAATTGCTTAAAACAGAGAAGCAAACTGCAAACAAAAACCTGCCTGTAAAAGAATCCATGAAAATCAAATGTGGATGACTGATGAAATATTAGTAAAAATGGCAGAACGAAAGAAAGCCAAGAACACCCCAAAGTATACAATTTTAGACAACGAAATACGGAATATGCAGAACCACAAAAGTAACCGGTTAGAAACAAAAATGCAAGGAAATAGAAGATATGGCAGAAAACACAGACCAGAGGACAGTGGAAATAAATGACATAAGAAAAATAATATAAAGGTGGAGGATGTATCAAAAACAACAACCAACTTCTTGTTTGATTAAACAGAATATGTAATGGTTCTATTTGATGATCAAAGAAGCAGTAAACTCAGTATACAGTGCAATGACAGCCCAAGAATATTAAAATCTGAAGTTGTAAGAGTAATCGAAACAATGAAGCGGGGAAAGGCTGCAGGATTGGACAATATTACTGTGGAAATGTTAACCTCTTAGAGGATTTGGCATTTCTAGTCCATTACAGATTTGTGCAATGATATATATAACATATATATATACCAAGAGACTTGAAGACATCAGTATTCATACTCACTACCCAAAGCCCAAAGCACAGGAGTGCACAGACTATAGGACAATTAGCCTGATGAGCAACATACAAAAATACTACTCTAAGTAGATCATACATGAAAGAATTAAAAACAAGATAGACATAGAAGAGAGAAGAAATAGTTACTTTTAGAGTATTAAAGGAACAAGAGAGGCAGTACTTTGTATAAGACTACTCGCTGACAAGTATATAGAAGTGCAAAGTATCTACTTGTGTTACTAGATTTTATGAGTGTGCTTTTAGATAGAGTCCAACATGAAAAGCTAATCATATGTCTACAAGAAATAGGCCTAGATGGGGATGATATCAGACTAATAAGTAATATATACTGGGAACAGACAGCAAGTAATAAATAGAAATAACTACTACATACATAGACATAAAAGAGAGGAGTGAGATAAGATGTATACTGTCACCAAGCCCATTTAACATCTACACAGAGAAAATCTTCAAACAACTAGAGGGAATGCCATGTGGACTAAGATCAATGGAAAATAATAAATAACTTAAGATATGCAGATGACACAGTATTGGTAGCAGAAAATGAACAAGATCTGCATATGTGAACTAGTGAACCAATTCAAGTGAACGAAAGGAAATATGGATTGGGACATTAAAATACAGAAAACAAAAACTATGGTAATCAACAAGGAAATGGAAAAACCTGAAATGAATATAAAATATGGAGAATTACTTAACAAGTAAAAGTTTCTTATATCTTGGTCAGATGATAACAGATGATGGCAGATGTATAACAGAAATGAAAAAGAGAATAGGAATGGCCAGGGATAATTTCAATAGTATGAGAAAGTTACTGTCATCCAAACAAATTACAAACAGGCTAAAAATGAGAATGACTGAAGAAAGAGAGGAGTGATCTGAGAGATAGGTATGGCCTGAAACATGGACAATGAACAGCAGTTAGGAAGATATACTGATGCATTTGAGATGTGGATATATAGAAGAATAGGCAGAGTTACATGGACAGAAAAACAAACAAATAAACAAGTTTTAGAAAAACTAGGAATGCAGAGACAATTATTAAGAGAAAATAAAGTTCAGACAAACAAAATATTTTGAGCACATAAAAAGACATGCCACCATATAAACAAATCTTTACTGAGGGGAAAGTTAAGGGCGAAGAGCAAGAGAACAATGAGAGATAAGTGGGAAGCAATCGCAGAAAGACAGGTTATAGTCTGGTAGGAGGCAACACCAAGGCGAAAGACAGAGGATGCTGGAGATTCAATGCAGCCAACTCCTTCGATGTGGAGACGGCAACTTGATAATTATTATGTACTAAGCATAAAACGAAAGGTTCACGTAACCAATCTACCATACCCAGAATCTAAACCCTTACAAATCTGTACTATACGATTGCCAAGCATATACATATACATATATATTCATTCAAAATTGATATACATTACATAGGAATTCCAGGAAATTTCTTATACCACTGTATCCGGGCAACTAGTTTAATCTCTTCCTTGGAACTGAGTCTATATTTTTTTTTACCTCTCAGCAAAGTTCGTTTGTGATCTTCCTAAGTTGTCCTCTCTTTCTTCTTGAACCTGTTTTCTCCCATGATTTCACGCTTGCTTTATTATGATAAACACTGATAAGGATTATGGAAGCTGACTTCATCAAAGACCTAAACAGGAATGGGTCTAGGTTATTATATTTCGACTACAACCGGACACTTGTTCAATAAATAATGATATAGACTAGAACAAGTCAAACTGCTCTCTAACCAGTTTCAGCAGGCGAAAGATTTTGGAGCATATCCCAAAGACTGTCCTCTTCTGGGTGAGCTGAGAAGCAACATGTGGTCATACCAAGTCGACATAAAAACTATGCTTTGGGGGAAAACCATAGACCTGAAACTGACTGCCCAGTTTGTGGTCCATAGTAAATTAAGCGCATGACTAGAGATCGACGAAGGAGAATGAAGAACAAAATGCCTGCTTTGGTATTGTTTGATCATTTCTTCTAGAGCTATGTCCTACATATCTCCATCGTGTGCTTCTAAGAGCAACAGGTACTCCTTTCTACACCATTTACATGAAGACAAATTGGCGGTGGATCTGTAACAAAAAAGTGTAAATAATCATGGGTTATATATAAAACTAATGCCATATTTTAGCAATGTTGACATATGATAACTTCCACACAAACATGATAGATGACGTGATGATGAAAGTAAGTTAAACGATGTCGGATGAGAAAAATCGTATGAGTAGACTTATCAATCAACATCGAACGGATACGGTTAGTCGCTGGACGTTGCCAAAGCGAAGGAGATCGGAGTACAGATAGGCTTGTCCGGACTGCAATGAACATATTCCACAACAGAAGATGATCTCTCAAACAACACAAGTAGTTACATAAACTATTTAGTTTCGGTTCCAGTTTCAAGACAAAGAGTTGCCCCATAACTGCCTCAATCATTTGCCATCGAAAACCACTGAAAATGTTAATTCTTGTTTCACATGATCGCGTGAAAGAAGCAGAAGTCTCGACACAAACTGGCATCTTGCACATGCATTAAATGCATAAGGCAGCAGCCAGAGAACCAACACCAACCGTACGCCACTTAAACAGACTTACGTCAGTAGCATTCTGCACATGCATTAACGTATTCTATATTGCTGGCAATTCAGCCCTTCTGATAACATTTATTAAAAGACTTTACTTTCAAAACTGTTTCCAAATTCATATCTGTCTTTTTTTTTCCTTTGTCTCCAAATCATGATTTGCCCTACAGAAGGGTCAGAGAGTAGTAGATTTAGAACAGACTTTTGTGCGCGTTTCATAAACAGTGTTTTTCGCCGCCTCTGTATCCCTGAGTTCCACCCATTGCGAGGCCGACTTTTGCTTTGTATCCACTGTATCGGAATAACATTTCTCTTTGAGGTATGCTGTCTGCTGGTAATCCGCTTATGGGCGAAATATTTAATTCGTTGTTTCTGAAGTTTAGTACTGATGTTGCACCCACTTTTTCTGATGTCTTCATTTCTAAACCAGTTCGCTCTTTACTCCAAGCATTCGGCGTAGAAACTTCACTTCGTCGTGACTAGTTTTCTTCTATCATTTGATATCAACCTACGTCCCATGCTTGGCACGATAGCATAATGTTGGAGAAAGATATGAGACTGGGTTGCAACGTCACGATTAATAAAAGAGTCAAACATGTCTAATCTTAGCGAATTGTTTTCATGAACGCTCCATAACCACTTGCATTTAGTACTGATCTGAGCTTGAAGTATGGCGCTTCTAAGGTAGGCTAGTACATCAGATTTCTTCGATGCTTTTTCTGTACTATGTAGCTTCTATAGGTCCTACCTCAGACGCCTCTTACGATATGCAATGCTGGTCGTAGTGGTACTATTGTTTGCTTCTCTTGTCTCTGGCACCACATCAAGGATCTGAAGTGAAGGAACTTGCATACTCCCAGTCAGAATGTATTATTGTAAATAGACATTTAACAAGGCATTGGTGGGCTACATATGTGCTTTTTAATTGTGTTGCAGGAACAGTTCACGGTATATTATGGGAAGAGAAGAGCACAAATATATCTATTCAGAAAGAACTCAAATCAAAGAAAACTGGCTAATATACATATAAGAATTGATAGAATTAATGTGTTTTCTGAAATATAAAGAGATTATCATGAAAGTGAGGCAACTCCATCAAAGATGGCAAGAGGAAGACTTACGGAAAAGATATATTCATGATGTAAATGAAGGTTTGAGCATGACGGCTGCAGACAAGAGACATCTGACCTATTACTTATTCTGCTCTGCTTCGCGGAGCATAGAGTCTCACAATTGTTCGCCACTTTTCTGGCTGTTTTCTTTAATGACTTTCTAGATTGTCGAGCACTTCAGTTCCTAAGAGGAATTCGTCTCCAGGTCTATTTAGGCGTCTTCGATTGTTTTCCTTGCGAGTTCTGCTCAAGTGCTTGTCTAGTGACACTAGACTGTGTCTACCGTATAGTATACCCGTATCGTCACCATTTTCATCTTAACCTTGGTTGGTCGCTATATATACTGGTAAGAACACTAATAGAAAGTGTCATTAGAAGCAAAGCAGATCTATACTCAGTTTTTATGAGATTTGAACACCGTTGCTCGACAATGTACGCCATCAAGAACTTTCCAAAGCAAAAGAGACAACGATCGACAAAGATCTAAGCGTCATTCAGAACATATATAGCAGCAAATAGCAGCTATAAGAATAGACTAAAAAGATTGAACCTTCCGAAGACTGCGCTGTGTTAGACAAGGATGCGTATTACTCACTGACTGTTCTCACCAGTCAGAAAGCACATAGTCTATAAAAGATATTCCTGGAATAGTGCTGTGGATAATAGACTACAAATAACCTGAGATACGATGATGATAATTGTCTTAATAGCAAGAAATGAAATGGAGCAACATAAATTATTTGATAAGGTTGTGACAGAAAGTAACAACAAAGGACTCAGTTTGAAGAAGACAGAAGTTATGATAATATCAAAATAATCAGATGTTGCCAAAATGCACCATCACAGTAATGGACTGATCTAACATGCGCAAAAAAATTAAATAATGGAGTCCTGGGTAATATCAGATGGCAAACGCCGATCAGAAGAAGAGCAGAATAGGATAATGAAACATCATCAGAAATGAGAATCATTATTCGAACTGGTCCTGTCGTAGAACCTGATCAGAATGCGAAAGTTTATTCCAGTGCTGTTACAGAACCAATACTGACATACGGATGCGAGTCATGGACAATGAACAAACAGATTGACAAATTTCTGGAGGGCCAGAATGGCTTATAAATAGAACATGAGAATCCCATGGACTGCTAAATTGAATAATGTTGAGGTGCTGAATGAGATCAATAATATGAGAAAGTAATCAATATAAGAAAGAGACATTCATCATTTTTCGATATATGTGGATGAGGAGGGAGGTTTAGAACACATTGTGACAACCAGTAAAATCGAGGGTAGACGAGACAGGGAAGACAGAGAGAAAATGTTGGAAAGCCTGACTTACTGTGACGGTAGATCGTCAACTTCTGAGTTGATAGCAAACACCAACGACAGAGATTTGTGGAGATCCATGATCGCCTACACCAGCCGGTACGGCACCTGATAACGATGAACCTTGGTTGCAATCGGCGGGTTCCTTTCTGTGTTCTTATCCACCGGTCTTCTTTTGTAGTTTCGCCACACAGATCTCAGTCTGAGAATCAACTGAAGACATCCGTTGACAATGGTCTGAATCGTATTTATTCAACTCCCACATCTGGCATAAGGGAGAAGAAATGGTGGGGAAAGAAACAAAAAACAAGAGAAAACTCCCTTGTTCTCATCTCTGTCTATGAGATAGAGAGAGGTATTCTGAAGGACTGTTAAGGTAGCAAAGTTCTGCGTAAGACAAGCTACTTGATGATGATGAGGATGAACAACTTTTACTTTATTCGTGTATCTATACACTGGTTTCACTGACCACTTGCTTACATTTGTAAACTTTAGTGTCGTTAATAACCCACGAGTTGACGTAATTACATTTCCTGTCCAGTCTCTTATCACATGCTGATGTTCAAAATACAATAAAGAGAAAAGAAAAAAGTTAGTAAACGAAATACTGATTTTCTTATCTTATTCTGCTTTGTCTCACAGCGTCAGGATAAGAAGAGATTTATAGAACAAGCTTTTGTGTGTGCTTTATAAACAGTGTTTTTCGTCGCCTCTATTATCTCTGAGTGTCCACTAGACCCATTATGATTGACTAGCCAACTGGAAGCCTATTAGCCTTACTTTTCCTGTCCATTCTATCACTATACATACTATTTTCTGTGACAATACTATGCTGGAGACAGGTACGTATGCTAGTATCCATTTCGACATCCTTAGTTAGAATGAGGTTTAGTTTAATAGTATTCATGTCTATTTGTTATCTTGTTAAAGCACGGTGGTCGAAACGTCGGGTGCTAGTTATTTTAACCAGTCAACTCTGAAAGCTTTGAATAATCAGAACTGACACAATGCTACAGTATAACTCAGTAGATGTATTAATATAAAGAGGGTTTTTTGTAATTGTTTCTAAGATTTCATAAGTACGCTATCTGTAACAAATTCTGTGTAATGCTTTATAAGATTTATCCAGGATCATATCTTTCGCCCCGTTTCATTTTGTTGACTTATCAAATATGTAGTTTTATTTTGATATGTCATGACAAGTTATTTTTTTTTAGTTTATTCGTCGGATCATCAATGTATATCGAACACATTGGTCCATAAGTGTTCGATCTGCCACCAGCATGTTCCTGCAACGTATGACCAACTACCTCGTTACCGTGTTGGCTTACTATTCTTCTCTCTGGCTACCAGCATAGTGTTTTTGGTTCAGATACAATTCACCATTGACTTGTAGCTCTTGATCCAAGATAGTCCCATTCAGTTTTTCCAAGCTTAACTTGTTGTTATGTTATGTCTCGATCGACGTCCCGTCACAGTGAGATTTCCTGCCAGCTTCTGCCCTCTGCTGGGTGCAGCCATCCCAAAATCCACTCGTTTGAATGGCAATCATGAGAAGTTGATTAGTATACCTTCTTTCTCTACCACAAAAATCACACTATGTCTAGCTTGCCCATACTTAGCTCCTAATTCTCGCAATCGGTCCATTTTCTGAGGCTCGCCAATATCATATATATGAGCACGTTCGTAACCTGCACCCAGCATGTCCAGGTGTGTAACAGCTACAAGTCAGTGTCTTTAGATGTGAGTCTGAATGCTGTCCACCCATTCCGAACGCAGTCTTCAAGATTCAATCATTTGAAGCATATTCATCGAGTCTGATATGATAATTGTAATGGTGGCTTGTTGCTCAGACACCCACGAAGGAGCTCTGGAGGCAGCGGTAATCTCCTTAGCCGTGTTCGATGTTGTTCAGCACCCACAAGGGAGCAATGTAGGCAGCTCTGATCTCCATAGTCTTGATCGTATCTATCGATTATTCGTATTCCTGATGTGGACTGAAATTAAAGTCACATTCAACTTTCAATTACGTTTCTATTGTTCAATTATTCCGACCAGTCAGATGTTCCCCTTTTATTGCTACACACAGCTACTTAACTTGAACAATCTCTGTATTTATAAATCAAGGTTCAGACCACATCACAAGAATAAGAAGAAATTTATAGAACGGATTCTGTGTGCGCTAACGCCTCTAATACTTGATTGGTCTACCTTTGCATTGGTTGCGTTTCCTTTTGACTAGGTTTCCCGTTTAGATGCACGGTTTGCTGGTAATCTGCTTGTGTGACCGAACAGTTTAATCTTGTTGTCATTTATAGTCCAGTACTGATATTGTACTGACATTTTTTCTGGACGTCTTCATTCCAGAATTGGTCTTTTTCATGATACCCCAGCATTCCTAGAAACACTTCATCTCTGACGTACTAGTTCTACTGATTGATAATGTCCGATTTAGCAGAGGTAAAATCATGTTGTGAGAATGGTCATGTTGTAATACGATTTTATTGTTCATGGTTCGTAAGGACAATGTTTAAACTGATAACATTTGTCCTAGTAGTTTCATTTGTTTATTGTATCAATGTTGTATTCGTAGACTATTTTTATTTATGTTTGTGCTGGATGGAGATATTGATTGTATTTTTTATGGATACTTAAGTTGATGAAGAGATATTGGTAGTGTTTTTATTGATACTTGTCGTACGGAGATATTGGTAGTTTGAGTGCCTTCCGTAGATTCAAATGATCTAAATGATCCTAAATGATCTAAATGATTCTAAATCTTCCAAATGATACTTGTCGTATGGAGATATTGGTAGTTTAAAGTCTTCCAGATTCAAATGATCTAAATGATTCTAAATCTTCCAAATGATACTGTTGATTGGAGATATTGTAGTAAGTGAAGTAGCTAGCATATGGAGTTATTGGTAGTGTTTTTATTGAGGCTAGCATATGGAGATATTGGTAGTGTTTTTATTGAGGCTAGCATATGGAGAGATTGGTAAAGTTGTTATTGATACTTGAACCAACAGAAACATTGGTAGTGTTTTTATTGAGGCTAGCATATGGAGATATTGGTAAAGTTGTTATTGATACTTGAAACAATAAAGACATTGCTAGTGTTGTTGTCTCTAGTCAAATGAAAATCGTAGCATATCCATTACAGAACGTTGCCATCAACTACAGTAAATGAGTCGTTGATTTTCTAGACACTACTTATACGTTCAATAGTTTGGCTATTGCTTTCTTTAACGAGGTCTAAACTGCCAGTAGCAGAGTTTGAACCAGGTATCTAGGGGTTAGACTAGCTCACTACTGTTAAGGCATAGACTCCCATAGATATATGGAAATCTTAACATATTCTTTACAAGAATCACCATCATCAACAGTAAACGAATCAGGATTTTCTAGGCACCACTTTTACGTTCATAATTTTTCCAATGCTTTCTGAATTGGCTGAGGTCTATGTTCACTGTTTCAAAATCCATGGAAACAAATTTGTTTCCAAAGTGCCCAATGTAGAGTCAATGCCAGGATCGAGCCTACTCCCGCTTAAGCTACAGACGCCCACATACATACAAATAATGTTTATGTTGAGGCAGTAAAATACAAAATAACAACAGAAGTCAATTTAGCAATAAGACTTACCCTCAGGACTAAGTACTGCCATTGGCCCACTCTGACACTGATAGGTACGGCAACCACTGAAAGTGTAAATGTATCCCAACTGCTGTATAAGCGTTCCCAGCAGTGCATTTAGGTGTTATGTTCAAAGGCAGGGGTTCGATGTAATATACTGGTAGATTTTAACAATTACTTGCAGATAGTTATGGTAAGCGCCAAGCAGAAGAATTGAGAACGAACAGCATGCACCATCTAGATCCTACCACAAGCCGAATAGAAATAAAATACAACTGTAAGAGATTGAAATTGGATTTACTAAATAGAGGCATTCAAAGATAGTATGATAATAATGAGAAAGCATTTAGGCTATGAGAAAATGTAGTAAAATATCACTTTAATATTAATATAATCAAAAATAAAGATTACAACATGTGAAATGATGTCTAAGGAAAAGCTGTGAACGCTGGTAAATAGAATAGAGTGAGAAACAAGGAACATCAAAGTGACTTGTTATATTATACCATGGATACAGTACATCGAGATTCAAGTGGTTCGGCAATCTAATGAGAATGGAATTTTATCTTCTCTGAATGGAATGTGATAGTCTAGCACCGTGTGACCGATCTGTAAATTCTGGCTTACTGGGACAAGGTCTAGCAAGCCGACATGGTAGACCTGAATTTGTGCTCGTAGAATTGCGAAGAGATTTCGACAATCGGTAAGCAGGGAGACAGGGGAAACCAGAATAACATCAAGATATGCAATATTAATATCTGTGGAGCACGAGGAAATGTCAAGACATCGTAGAACAATGAAAAAAAGAAATAGCAATATTAGGACTAGCAGACACACGCACCTGAAATGGGATAAGGCTGTAGAACTAATGCAAGAGCTAAATATGGCGTCGGATTCATCATTGACCCAGATCTAGCTAAGTCAATACTACACATAGGTTACATCTCAGAAAGAATAATGACAATCACAATACGGGAGAACGACATGGACATGACCTACATTCAAATTTACGCGCCGTGTAATAGTGCTGACAATATAGAAGAATGCGATGAATTTTATGACGTCATTAGCAATACTATAAATAGAATCAAATCAGGGAGACTACTTCTATTGGGTGATTTTAATGCACATTTAGGTTCTGATAGACAGGAGTTGAGACATATCCAGTCTTACTGAGACAACACTAGTCAGAGAAATGGAAACGACATAAGACTCCCTCTGAATTGTGTAACCAGCATGACCTAATTATTACTAACACACAATTTTAACACTGATAATCACATTTATACCTGGTACAAATGGAACAACTTAGACTGCAAGAGCCAAATAGATTTTATTCTAGTCAAAAGATCAAAAAGAAGGTCAGGGATAGACGCTAGGGCTATACCAAATTTATGTACAGACACGGACCACAACGCGGTAGTTATGACTATAAGAATATACAAGAAGAGTACCAGAGGGTAACACACGACTACAAAAAGAAAATAATCAAAAATCAATAAAATTAACAAATGTCAACATTACCAAGAGTCATATCTTCAAAGAATACAGGGATAATTTACTAAACTAACTATAGAAAGCAAGTCAGTAGAAGAAGAATGGACAGTATTTAAGAGAATTTTATTACAAGCAGCCAAAGAAACATGCGGAAATAGTAAAATACAGAGGTACCTGACCAAAAATCACAACTTGGTGGAATGACGAAGTAAAACTAGCGGTAAAGGAGCAAAAACAAGATCCAAAACTATGGGCAAAAACAAATAACAAAATGGCTCACTGAGTATAGAACAGCTATAAAACAAGCCAAGGAGATAATAAAGAAGTCTAAAATACAAGCATGGCAAGATTATGGCGAAACATTAAATTCAGACTATAAAAATTCAACAAGACATTTCTACAAGAAAATTAAAGCTGCGTGGGAAAGACAAGAACAATATGACCCAACTGAATATTAACGATGAAAACGGTCGTTTTAATGATCCAAAAATGATAATGAACAGATGGCGGCAATATTTAACGAACTTCTCAACCTACAATAAGAGGCATTCAACCGAACACTCAAAACACAGTAATGTAACTTCAGAAGTAGAAACTAAGGCATACCACTATCAGATCAGAAATGCTGTAAATATAGCCCCACCTAATAAAACACCAGGTCCAGACAATATCCCTGCCGACCTAATCAAAGCAAACGAAGAGCAGGAATCAGCTGGCTCCATAGACTATTCAACCACGTCTGGATCACACAAGAAACACCAGAAGATTGTAGGAATGCTACAATTGTTCCCATCTGGAAGAAGAAAGGTAGCAAGAGGGACTGTACAAAGTATAGAGGGATAGCGCTACTGAGCCACACTGGGAAAATATTCTGCAAAATACTTGAGAAAAGGCTCCGCCACATCATGGAGCCACAGCTTAATGACTCCCAAATGGGATTCAGGAAGAACAAAAGCTGTACAGACGCAATATTCGCCCTCAGACAGTTAGTAGAAAGGACTATCGAATCCGACAAACATCTGCACGTTGCATTTGTAGATCAGGAAAAAGCGTTCGACCGCGTAGATAGGCACAAGTTGTGGAAAATACTAACAACCTATGGGGTTAATGAACACCTAATCGACCTTTCCAAGAACATTTATACTGACAGCCAATGTACGATTAGAACAAATACGGGATTATCAGAAAAGTTTCACGTAGGGTCAGGAGTAAGACAAGGTTGCGTACTATCCCCGCTGCTATTCATCACGTATATAAAATACAACCACATCTGTAAAATAGCTAACACCAGCGAAGAAACAACCTCGGAGAACTCTTAAATGAATTTCTTTTTGCAGACGATCAGGCAATCATATCAACAACAGACGAACAGCTACAACAACACATCAACAGACTCCAGTTAGCATGTAACGAACACAACATGAGAATTAACATCGACAAAACAGAAGTAATGACATTCGCCAGAGAGGAAAGCACTACCAATATCTCCATCGACAATCACCCACTAAATCAAATAAAAGATTTCACATACCTGGGGAGCATTTTTCAACAAATGGAAGAATAACTAATGAAATTCAACACAGATGCAACAAAGCAAATCAAATGATAGGGCAACTGGAGCCAATTTTAAGATGCAAACACGTCACCATGAACACAAAAAGAGCAATGTTCAACACAATCTTTCTCCCCACATTATGTTACCAGTGCCAAACCTGGACGCTGACAACAAACGATAGAAGAAAACTGTCACAACAGAGATGAAGTGTCTACGCAGAATGCTGGCTGTAACAAGAAGAGACCGGTTGAGAAATGAAGACATCAGGATAAAAGTGGGTACAACATCAGTACTAGACTTCATCAAGAAACAACAAATTAAATGGTTCGGTCACGTAAGCAGATTACCATCAGACAGTGCACCCTAAAGAGCAATGCTGCTCCGATACAATGGGTACAAAGCAAAAGGCCGGCACGCAAAAGATGGACCTCAGAGATAACAGAGGCGACGAAAGAGTCTATCTACGAAGTGCATACTAGGGCCCGTTTTAGAAATCTCTTCCTGACCTGACGCTGTGAGGCATACAGGATTCGAGAAAGAAAGATGGAACCACTTTTACTACCATCACGTGCCTACAATAATCGACACTCAGGACGCACGAGGCAGGCCAAGAACACGATGGATAGATAACATCTCAGAATCCCTGCGAAAGCATGGACTGACAACGTCAAGCGAAATACACATGGCACAAGATAGAAAACTAACTCTCCCACGCCGCTTCACGGCAAATATGGTTAAGATAAGATAAAATAAGATCACTTTAATAATATAATGATATATATTGCTGTACGCCCAAGTATGCTTGCCAGTTGGTGTCTCTATTATGGAAGGTTAAAACGTTTGTCTGTCGCTCTAAGGTTGTGGGTTTGAGTCCGACAAGTCACAAGTGTAATGTTTCATTAGATCTTCGATTGTTGTGAGCAGGAGTTTGTGCTTTGTACAATACTCTCTGCAGGATGTTGTCATCTCTATGAAGCTGAGCCTAGCCAGTACAATACTCTCTGCAGGATGTTGCCATCTCTGTGAAGAAGGGACCAGCCATATTTGTTAAAACCTGGTTCAAGGAAGAAAGTTCATCCTTCTTCTTCTTCTTCGGACGCTCCATATCGACCACTTGTTAACCACTTTTGTGATTTGTATGTGATCTGAGCATAAGAGCGATTGTACGCTGTGTCAGTTATGCGCCTACAAGTAGTCCAGCACATCCGATTTCTGCGATGCTTTTTATTTACTAGAGTAGCTTCCTAGGTCCTACATCAGTTGCCATTTACAACATGCATTGTAGGTAGCAGTGGTAGTATTCTTTGCTCCCCTTGCGAGTCCAGGCACCTCACGGAGGAGTCAATTCTTCATCCTCTCATCCTTTTTTTAAAACCAACATTCAGACAAACGCAATCACAAAACTCTTTGGTATTGGAACAATAACAAAAACATCATAAACATTAAAAACTGCTCATAACTAACCCTCATAGACAGGAAGAATGGATCCATTTTGACACTGAAGCTTTGCACATCCATTTTGATGATAAAATGTATCCAAGTGGCTGTACGTCTTTCCAGAATAGTCACAGCCTGTTTGAAGTCAAAAGTTAATACATCTATCAATGAAAGACATGTTTTGTTAAACAATATCTTTACTGCCTGTAATATCTGTTTTTAGGGCGGTGTAGAATGGGGGAGGAGGGGACATGAGCCCATGAAGTAGTTCTCATGAAGCGACCGATGAACCCCTAGACGCGAAGTTGGAAAGTTAATGCAAGAAATTGGAGAGAGTGTGGAAAGATCTAGAAAAGATACCTTTGGATATGAGGACTTGGAAAGCTTGGCTGCAGACCTATGCCTCCCTAGGGGTGAAAGATGAATCCAAATCTTCCAGGTGTATGTTTTTGACCCAGTGCTGCTATTGCAACATTTTCCAATCACCCAGTCATGCTCATTTTGACCAGAATTAATGAATAAATCAAATATTGCAACTGAATCATGAAATAACATATCATTTTTTAAAGGGATAATGCCGACAAAGGGACAATGTCGCTTCCCGGGATTAGTGAGCTGGGACTAATCAAGATCCTTCCCCACCTCCACATGCTGACCCTGGTAACAGACAACCGATCTTGTCTGGCTAAGCGGGTAGGGATCGAGGGAGAGCTACAGGAAGTGGTAGTAGTGCAGGCACGGAAAGACAATGCAGGTCCAAAATCCATGAACAAAATGTACGCATCTCCTGGTCGACGTCCGATGAAAAGTTGCCCAAATAGTTGCTGAAACGTAAGAAACAGTAGTGTACGAGTCGTCTGTAAACGAATGCTAACCCCCCGGAGTAAATGACCGTACCAAAATTGCCACCTGCGGGGCAAGAGTCTATAAGCGCAAAGTGTGAAAAGTCAACAGTCGCACCACAATTACCAGTTTCCTGGCCGATGGGAAGGGCCGTACAAACGAACATGAAGGGATGAGAGGTCCATCCATGGTGAAGATTTGGGCTCACATGGGGCGAAACTCGGAGGCCTGAGATGGGGACCCCGAATTGAGTTGCACTTTAGTGAACGAATCCCAACTCCCCCGGAGTAAATGGCCCAAAACAAATTACCAGCAGCTGGCCAAGAATGAATGAGAACGATGTGAAACAAAGCAAATGTCTCGGCAATCGTCTCTAAAAAGACGGTAAGGTATCGTGTCGACACATGGGAAGATTGCGATAAACTCCGTACAAGAGGCCAAGCGCAGATAAATCTATTGGGCAAAGTTTACCGAGAACAAATCCAAAAGTTGCATTTTAGCGTCTAATGAAACTGCCTTCCTGTCGCAATCGAGCACGGTATTGTTGTTCACAACTAACATCCCCGGGTAAATAAGGGCGGATGATGTTTGGTGAGGGAAAAATCTAAGTTGCTCTGATAGCGCCTAATGAAACGACCCTCTACATTATTTGCGCATGGCCCTAGTCCAGTGTTTCCTGAGGCGAGGAAAAATGCAGAACCAACTGCAAATTGCCAAGTGCCGCCTTGCGCCTTGAAAAGGCTGAGAATGTTCCTACTCAGGAATAAACTCAAAGTAGTCAGAAAAGTAAGGCCGACAATATAAAGATTTGACAGGCTGTCCAAATCCAAACATTGGCGAAGGCCGACAATTTACACAGTGTATTATACGAGTAAAACGCCGTCCCAGGACAAGCTTATGTGTCCCAAAAGACTGAGAAATGTTCCTAATCCGGGAAGATCTCACAGTCAGAACAGCCGCACAGAGTAGACTCACTCTTTGGCATAGATCACAAAGCCCAAATATACGGCAAAAAGATTATCGTAAAGGCGTAGACCAAGCCAAAATATACGGCACAACGGATCGTTCTAGGGCAAGGGCAGTAAAATACTGGCGAAGCGGATGTGCTGACCTAGTCATCATGGGCACATAATGACGCAATGTAAAGCAGACGTTCTTGTCAAAATAAAAAAATCATACTATAAGAATGATAACAATAGGCCGTGAAGAACGAACGACGAAGACGAAACCATCATCATGTACAGTCTCGAGATCAAAGTTTGAATGTAATGGATTTCCAACAAATTATGTCATTTGCTCTAAAACTACACTCGTCTGAGAGACTGCAACCTGTCAACCTGTCGATGTTTAACGTACAACTATACGAGTATCTTTCTTCTTGTCTCTTCTTAACTCCCCTTGAAGCATAAGGCATTAACAAATGTCCTGCAACCAGATCTATCTTGAGCAATCCAGCTTAGAGCGAGGATCCTGTCAGAGATGTCACTTCCTGTCACTTCACTGCGGATTTGGCCCGGACTGGTGCTACACTGTGTTCCCACTTTAGTTCTCGACTGCCCTCCCAGTTCATGCACAGTGTTTCCACCTCAGTCCTCGACTGCTCTCTCAGTTCTTACACAATTTTTCCACCTCAGTACTCGACTGCTCTCCCAGTTCATACACAGTGTTTCGACCTCAGTCCTCGACTGCTCTCTCAGTTCTTACACAATGTTTCCACCACATTCCCTCGACTGCCTCTCTCAGTTCTTACACAATGTTTCCACCTCAGTACTCGACTGCTCTCTCAGTTCTTACACAATTTTCCACCAGTCCTCGACTGCTCTCTCAGTTCTTACACAATGTTTCCACCTCAGTCCTCGACTGCTCTCTCAGTTCTTACACAATGTTTCCACCCAGTCCTCGACTGCTCCCAGTTCTTACACAATGTTTCCACCTCAGCCCTCGACTGCTCTCTCAGTTCTTACACAATGTTTCCACCTCAGTCCCTGACTGCTCTCCCAGTTCATACACAGTGTTTCGACCTCAGTCCTCGACTCTCTCTCAGTTCTTACACAATGTTTCCACCACAGCCTGACTATTTTCAGTCTACTGTCACCTCAGTCTCGACTACTCCTAGTTTCTGATTGAACAAATGTTTGACATTTGACAGCTAACATTTTTTTTCTATGGTGGTATCAACTCAACGAAACCGCTTACCTGAAGATTGAGGTGCTCATCTTAATTTTCCCAATCATTTGATTTGGTTGACATTGCTTGAATACTGGCAGCAAGCTACCTCTGACATAGCTTTCAGGCTGATACTAACCCTTCACAAACTACAGTTGGGATCATTTGTGAGTATCACTGAGTTTCTTTATTTCTTACTCCATCTTTTCATTTAATATTGTCATTCTCAATATGTTTGTTTAATTTTTTGAGATCAAATTACCATTTGTCAAATTGTATTTCATTAATTTCATTCCATTCTAATTGCTGTAAATTACTGAGTAATTCTTTCCATTCTAATTGTTGCAAAATTTCTTTGATTAATTCCTATTTCATCCTAACTGTTGCAACATTTCGATTGGTTTTCTTTTCTTCCATGAAAATGCCCTGACTTTTCTGTATATTCTTCAAATACAACGATTATATTTTAACAGATCTGTGAAATAAAAAAACAACATTGATATGTGTACTCACTCTGGGCATAGATCAATGCAGGAAGCAGGAGTAGAACCGTAAAACTGGTTGAGATCGCCATGTTTAATAACGCCTTCAGATTTAAAATAATTTGCTGCATGGACAAGAAACAATTCATTACTAGTAAGCATTCGGGATTGGAAGAGAGCCGCAGAAGCGTAGTTGTTAGCGAACTCGCTTCATAGGCGTCTGGTCCGGATTCAATTTCACAGTGGACGTGTAATATTTTTACCGCTGTAACAGCTCTCATGTTGGCCCAACCTCAATGGGGTACCAGGAAAGACACTTGGACGTGAAGGCGGCCGGCGCGATGTTGGACACATCACCCATCGTGTGCCGATGGTCAATAAAAAATATGAGACTATTACATCGTATTGTATCCCGTATTATACCATCATCTAATATCGGGTACCGAGCTTGAACTTTGCAACCTTAATTAACAGTTCTTAGAATATATATCTCTCTCTCTCATAGGCGAGATGTCATCTCCATACATCATGCTCAAATCATCAGTTACATCATAGATTCCCAAATCTTTTCGGTCCACTGTCCACTTTGCACAACATAAACATTGTAACGCCCCCGTTCACATTATAACAGTTTGCCAACGCCCCCCTCCACCATATATACATGCTCTATTTTCTTTTTGACATAGAAAACTAATAATATTTATGTCATACATGGTCAATTTTCAAATGATTATATGCATAAAATAACAAAGTGATGAAAAAATGGATCGTGTAAGACGGGCATAAGATGAATGTAAATACAGAATTCACATTTTAAAGGATTATTCAATAGCAAAATCATGAAAATAATTTATTTTAAAATATTTATTATTAATTTCTTCTTTAAGTAAGGAGTCACCGACCCCTAATCGCCTGAACACCCCCAATTCTTCTGAACCCACTAACGCCCCCCTAGAACGCTTCAGCGCCCACAGGGTGGGTGGTACCGTCCACTTTGGAAACGCTGAGTTACATTCTGAAGCTATCTTCTCAGTGATCTCCCTCTTCATCCCTTTGTCAAAAACAAAAAAAAGAACTTAAAATCAAAGAAAGCTAGCTGACGTTTCAAACAGGAATGAGAAAATTAAAGTATTTTGTGCATGTAAAGAGACACGATGGTTTGGAGAAGACCATAATAGAATGAGGCATCCCCACAAGAAGGAGAATGGAAAGACCACGGAGAAGATGGATTCAGAATGTAACTGATGAATTGAGCATGACAGCTGTTCTCTCTCTCTCTCTCATAGGAAAGGTCACATGAGAGAGAGAGAGATATTCCGACGACCTGTTAGTTAAGGTTAATTACTGTCAGGGTCATAAAGTTCTACCCAGAACAAGCTAGTTGGTGATGATAAAAACAATATACATGCACTCTCTCTGTGGTTGTAAAGAAGTCAGAATGGCACTAAGCACAGCTGAGGATAGACAATCAATATGTGCAGTATCTTATTACTGACA
The DNA here is from genome assembly GCA_020796225.1 of Arion vulgaris. Classification (NCBI taxonomy): domain Eukaryota; kingdom Metazoa; phylum Mollusca; class Gastropoda; order Stylommatophora; family Arionidae; genus Arion; species Arion vulgaris. The sequence continues at coordinate 59,191,659 of CM036758.1, read as the reverse complement.
TTCATAGTAAAGATGCATGGACTCAGGACATGACGACTCTCTTGTCTTGAACAGTTGAAGACTTGTCTAGATTATATCACTACTCGACACGAACAGCGTGAAATTGTGTGGCAGGGAATGGACACAGTGAACCCTACTTCACTGTTGAATCCTTAGACAGTGCATGGAGCACCCTCGTCCACCAGCTTTAGATGAATCCACTTCATTCTCCTTTCCAGGATGGATAGTAAATCCACAGACATACGAGTTTCTTCAATGATGTTATCATCATCAGGTACCGTGCCAGCTGGTGTCAGCGTTCATGGATTTCCACAAATCTCTGTCTCTGGTGTTTGCTATAATCTTAGATGTTGACACTCTTCTGTGCCATAAAGTCAAGCTATCCACAATTTTCTCTCTCTGTCTTCTTCTGTATCGTCTCCCATCGATTGTACCGGCTGTTAGAATATGTTCTAACCTCCTTTTCTCATCACATGTCCGAAAAATTATTGCCTTTTTCTTATATTGACAATGCGTTTTCTCTGTGTCTTGACCTCAACGATATGCCATCATCATCAAATAGCTTGTCCTGAGCAGAAATTTGCCACCCCAACAGTCCTCCGGAATTTATCTCTCTCATAGGCCAGATGTCCTCCTCTGCAGCCGTCATGTTCAAACCATCAGTTACATTCTGAATCCATCTTATCTGTGGTCTTCCTCTTCTTCTCTTTGCCGGTATGCCTACTTCCATGATGGTCTTCTCCAGCCCTTCATGACTTTTTATATGTCCAAAATATCTCAATTTCTCTTTCTTTTTGTAGCCTCTGCCAGTTTTCTTTGATGTTGAGTTTTTTTTTCTGGATAGATCTATTTGTTCTCTTCTCTGTTCAAGATATACAAGAACAAATAGATCTATCCAGAAAGAACTCAATGATGTGTACAACACAAAAATAACATAACATTCGGTCGAACAGAACGAGCACATTCGCCGCTGGATCATTGAAGAAGAAGAAGTGAAACCAGAAAGGTGAGTATAATGAAGTTAGTTTTAAAACTACAAACTAAGACTCTCTCGCTCTCTCTTTAGCCGGTTACGCCCTTGGCGTTTAGGACAGCAACAAACGCACATCATTCTGCTCTATTCATGGCCTTCCTCTGTATTGTGTTCCAGCTATGATTCATTTCTTTCAGTTCTTGCTCTGTCGTTCTCCTTCAGGTTGTCTTTGGTCTTCCACGTTTTCGATTATCCTCTGGAGTCCATCTCAGTGCAGTTTTCGTGTCAGAGTCAGGCTCCATGCGCATCACATGCCCGATTCATCTCCAGCGTCGTCTTTGGATGATGGTGCTCATATTCTCTTGTTAACATCGTGCAAGTAGTTCTTGGTTAGAGATAAACTAAGGCTGACATGGTGATATTGGTGATAATAATGATGATTTGAATGACAACTTACCTGAACTGTCAACTGCTAGAGCGTAGATAACAATAGATTGTGAACAATAATTGTTTGATATATATACACAAAAGTTAGACATTTGATATGCATATTTACGCGTTATAAATTTCTTGTGAACATAAATTTTCCCAATATTATCCAAATATACAGTAAACAGAAGCGATGTTTATGATTATTTTTGTAACAAATATTTAATGAGCAAAAAGGTATTGCTGCAGGTAATTGGTTCACTAATTTTTTATGTCTGTAGCAATGCGGGATTTGTATTCATACGTTTCGTCAGATTTATGTGCAACAACGATCAGGCGTTATTGTTCTGAGTCCAGTAACGCAAATCTGCCCCGGGTCAGTTATCAGAGGACTATCATCATAGCACTCCGTGAATGTCCATAGGTGCTCCGATCTCCTCCTCAACAAATCCAGCAGCGTCCAGCGGCCCAACACGCCAATTCGATGTTGGTTAATGTAATCAATCTCTTTGCGTATTCGGTATGTTTCTCCACATTCGCCCGAATTAGTTGAAGACAGAGATTCATGACGTGCTTTTTGTGCTGATGTCTCCACAGTGACACCCCTACGACCCTAACTGGTTATAACGAACTGGTTATAACGAACTGGTTATACCGAACGGGGTATAACGGGTTATACGGGTTATAAGGACATACCGAATATAATAATAAGATAATAAAGCCGTTATATTATAACCCGTTAGGATCATGGGCTTTATTTTCTTATTAATATATTCGGGCTGTATTTTCGGGCTGTACCAATATTGACATCCATCTCTCTCAGTCTGGTCAGCGAGTGGGACCCGCAACTCTGAAACCCTTCTGTTCCAAACTCTCTCAGTCCGTTATGAATGTCACTTCGGTCCATCGCAGCGCTCTCTGATATCGTAGATATTCTAGTCAATCTATCAGCTCGTTCATTACCCTGACTCCTACGTGTCCAGGGACAAAATTAAAGGTGATTTCTTTGATCCCTGTCTGTACCAGTACCTCCGTCCAGCTTCTTCTCATCATTCCTGTTTCGACTTTACGAACCATACTCATGGAGTCACTGAGTATAAAAACACGATATGAGTCATGAGTGCTCCGGGTCAGTTGTATATATATTGGTACAATCAATTATCTCATAACAGTAAATTTTTCAGGGGAGTTCTAACTTGAGTGGAATCCACAAGGTAAATGGAGAATAGTACGTTCTAAACAGAGACGAAGTCTTCTTGAGGAACTGAGGGATGCTAGACTTTTTCTTTTGTCGTTACCGAGTTGTTGCCCAATGTCGGGGTTTACTGTCTTGTCTTCTGCTGCTCGAGTGGCTTGGATGATAGTTATTTTTGCTTTTTGACATGATTATACTATGTCATCTATCCATCTTTCTCGTGGTCTTCCTCTCGCCTTTTTTCCTAATCCTCTCTTGTTGAAGACTCTGTATACTGTAAAGTTTAGTTACATTCTTGTTATGTGGCCGAACCATTTCATTCTTTGTTTCTCAATGTAATTTAAGAAAAATTCTATGCCAGTTTTCTTTCATATGCTGATGTCGGTGGCTCTGTCTTTTCTGGTGCTATTTTTAACTTTTCGTAGGCATCGCATTTTACGTGTAGTTGTGCTTTGCTGATTGTCCATGTTTGGCTGAACTATCTTATGAAATCAAAAAGAAAACAACAAGAGGCCGGGAAAAGTGTAGAACAACTGGTGTGGTCGTATGCTTGACAAGGAGCGGAGTGAAATAGTATGAGATCGAACTAACTTGAAAAAAAATTGAGTAAATTGGTTATTTGTTATAGCCAATTGTTTACTGACCTTGCGCCATAGCTCTCCGTATAGACATAAATGGGAACAGTCTCCCCCCAACAGATGTCGAAGGAAATTCATACTGATGGATTCCATGGCTAGCTGGTTAATCATACTACTCACTCTACTTCCTAGGTATCCAGTTTTGCCTGTACAACGTGTAATATTTCAAATACATTAAATCGTTGGATAAATTCAACATCAAATTTGTGTCATCCAGCACGAGGTCTTCAAGAGACCGAAAAGCATCCTCTTTATCCATCCTCAACTCTAGGAAAATCTATGCTGTTAATGCAAGCCTGTCCACTCTTTCCTGTCCACTCTTTCCTGTCCACTCTTTCCTGTCCACTCTTTCCTGTCCACTTTTCTGCACGAACACATGCCAGTCCAGGACAGTCAATAAATATCCATTTAGTTCAGTACAATTGACTTAATTGACAATACCAATTAAAACATCGACGGATTGCAAATTAAAGATTAGTATTCTTCCATTGCTATTTGTTATGTTGCTATTTGTCAGTGGTAGAAAGATAGTACTGTTATTTTTCTTACGTCAATTATGAATTTTGGTGTATTTTTACTAATTCTTGCGTGAAGTAATGCTTTCCTTATCATCAGTGTCCATCACCATTCAGGCAAGCATTACTTCGACTTCTGGGGTACTTGTAATTTATATCGCAAAGTAAAGGAGAGAGTACATTAAAAGAGCATCAGATCTTAAATATTTTGACTCCCATTTTGCCAACAGACTGTTAATCCGAAACAATGTTCATCACCAAGGTGGCATATATCTGGAAAGCGCTTCGAGTGATGACAGTTAATAATCTTGAACAAAGAGAACTGCTCTTACTTCATTAGGGACTGGTGATCTCAATAATTCTCTACGCAAGAGCCAAACTACTAAAGGTGCAGATGCTGAAGAATGAAGCTGTAAGATTCACCTTTTATTGTACAAATATTCATGCTGATATTTCTAGAAGACTCCAGATTGTCCAGGTGAAAGTATACTTACATGGCTCTGTTGATAGACGACATACACTACGATGTTGTCTAACCGAGGGCAAAGGTGAAAGTCTAAGTAAGGGACGATCTTGGAGGGCGGAAACAAATGATGCTGTTTTTAAGATCTTTCCATTTGATCTCCTTTCCTATGGTCAAACCTGGACACTGATAACAAATGATAGAAGAAAACTGGTGCTCGTCTCTCGCTCTAAACGTACTTGGTTTGCTTCTCGTGATGCCATTGGGATATTTTTGCAGATATCGTTGAACTCAATGTAGGTGACATTGAGTTCCTAGTCCTGTCGGAGACGGACGATAAAACGTAGGTCCCGTGTTCAAGCTGAGCCCGTAAATGAGCCCTTGGTAGTTCAAAATTGAGAATATCAGGCTGGAAAGCCTCTGCCCGGGAAAAATTCCGTAGAAAGACTTAAAATAAAATTGCTACGAAATTGTTTCGCCATCTTCAAATTACATCTTGGGGACACTCGCCGGTGCTACTGAGTTCGTGCACTGTCGCTGAGATCTTCCTTAGAAGGAAAGAGATTAAGCACACACGGTTGCTTAGCGAAATACAAAGATGATGGTGCTATCAATCAATGAATTAATCAATCATAAAAATGGCTGATGTACTGGAGCACAAATCCCATATGGACTTGTCCACTATGAGAGGAGGTCAATAGGAAAAACCTAACCAAGACAGAAATAATCATTAAAATTCAATAGCCCACAATTGGTTGTAAAAACAAATGTGGGCGTTATAATATGAGATTATATAACATTCAAAATATTCATTTAGTGTTAGAGCAGAACGAACCTGGCAGTGAAAAGTCTACAGGACAACCAGTTCTGAGAACATAAAAATATAGATTGTGACAGCTGCAGCACCAGTTTAATAATTTATTACAATTTTATGTCTATACTGTTCGAGTTTCCATAGGTCAAAAAGCAATTACTATGTCATAAGTGGGTGGCTTTTGTGAAATGTTAAATGCTAATAAGGCGTATGTGTATGTACTTCTCTGTATATTCATGCGTTCGTGACAACGACAGAAACAATATTCTGTAATGGACGTCTCTGATAAGTTTATATTATGGAGAAATTTAGTTTTAGTTTAGGATAGCCGTCAGAGCATTATCATTACTGCATTTTGAACAAGTTAGTCTAGGACATAGGTTATAAGTTGTTTATATAGGGTATAAGTAGTGATGCAAGCAGTTATGTTATACGAGATCTACACGCAAGATAGAAGAGAAGAATCCCCGAGTGACTGTCTCTGCACATGTCTCACACATCAGTCCAGTGTTTCCGGACCCAGGAAAATGCAGAATAGAAATGGAAAATTATCAAGTGCCGACACTCGAAAAGACTGATAATGTTCCTATTCCGCAATAAACTCAACGTGGTCAGAAAAGTAAAGACGACATTGTAAAGATTTGACAGGCTGTCTAACTCCGAACAATGGCGAAGGCCGACACTTTTCATGATGTGTTATACGTGTAAGACGCCGTCCCAGGATAAGCTTATATGCCCCACAAAAGACTGAGAAATGTTCCAAATCCGGAACATAGAAAGGCTGCACAGCTCTGTGACGTAGATCATAAAGACTAAATATACGGCGAAAGATGATCGTAAAAGAGCCAATCCTAGGGCAAGCTACCCTAGTAAATAAAATGCTGGCACTACATCGGATGTGCTGGACCATAGACCCATTTTTTGGCGCAACGTGAAAAAGTTCTTGTCAATGATCAATTACGAGGGAAGTCAATAAGTAAGCCACAAATGGCTGTAGAAAATAACTAAACATGATAACAACTTGAAACCAGTTTATTTTTATACATACATTGTCCCTTTATTTCTCAACATAATTTCCACCAACATTGATGCACTTTTCCCATCGTTTTATCAATCCTCCCAAACCGGCTGCATAGAACTGCGGGCTCTGTTTTCTAAACCACGTTTTCACTTCACATTCAACTTCGGCGTCATTCACGAAATGTCTTCCGCAAAGGTGGGTTTTCAGTGGACCAAAAAGGTGGAAATCGTTAGGGGCTAAGTCGGGACTGCACGATGGATGTTCCAGAACTTCCCACCTTAGTTGGTTAATTTTCTCCTGAGTTAATCGAGCCGTATGTGGTCTGCATTGTCTTCAAGAAGCAGCACACCTCTAGTCAGCAGTCCTGGACGGTATTTTTCGAATTGCATCATGACGCATCAATAGAACTTCACAGTACGATTCAGAAAGTACGATTCAGAATTCACATTGTCACGTTTCTTCTTGAATTTGGTTAAAAACACCCCTTGACAATCCCAGAACACCATCAGCATAACCTTCCCTGCTGATGGCGTATCCTTGAATTTTTGGACACAAGGTGAAGAAGGATGTTTCCACTGCATTGAAGCTCGCTTTGATTCGGGCGGGTAGTGATGCACCCATGATTCATCCCCAGTAACAATCCGGTACAGCATGTCTTCTCCTTCATCTTCGTATCGACAGAGATGATGCAAGGACAGGCCAAATCGGTTAATTTTGTGTTCCTCCTTCAATTGTCTGGGTATCCACAATGAGCCCACTTTCTTAAATTTCAATCGATCATGCATTATGCTGTATGCTGAACAATGTGAGCACCCTATTGCAGATGCTATAGAGTCTATCGCTACTCGCCTGTCACCTCTAATCTTCTCCTCCACACGCTGCACGGATGCTTCTGCTGCAATCTCAACAGGACAACCAGATCGGATTTCATCAACAATTTTAGAGCGTCCTGAGAAAAGTTATCTATCCGCTATGCACCGCTTTAGGGACAAACATTTTCAATATAAACAGGAAGCATTTCCTTATGAATGTCCTTTGCAGACAGTCATTTTTCCCACAAAAAATCGCACAACAGCACGTTGCTCTTTGGTTGTACCCTCTGTAAGTACAGTCCCCATTTTATTTATGCTCTGCGCATGCGCATGAGACACCTAGCGCCACCTGACGAACGGGAACATAAAGTTCGATGTTGCTGTCACCTAATGACACCTTTAGAAAACACCAACTACATTTACCTACCATCCCACAGAACTTTGTGACTTACTTATTGACTTGCCCTCGTATATATCACAATAAGAATGATAAAATTGGCCGCGAAGAACGAACGCAAAGAAGAAGAAGAAGAAAAATGGTTTTGTTGATACATAAGAAGGTGCAATGTTGACCACGTAATCCATCGTGTCTCGTTTGTCGAGGTAAACTAGGAGTTGTAATATCAGAATAGTCAAGGATCCCTACAGTTGTTTATATGGACATCAGACTTTGAGACTTCGCTGCAATATTTTTGTATTTTGTATTTGAAGAACTTGTTTAATACATCAGATCTACGTATCCATTAAATGAGTGTTTCAGTTATACATATAAAACGTTTTGTTCATTACATCTGATGATTTTATAGTTACTATTGTTCTGAGTGGTTATTTACTGGATGATGTGAACATCTTACAGGGGTGAAACTGACATCGACTGTGTGGAAGATTTATATTTTGCAGATATTGCTATGTTAAGTAAAAAATTAAAAATATGCAACGAAAAACAGACAACTTATCATCTACAGACTCCAAAGCTAGACGGCCGATAAATTACATGTGAGACTAATTCCACCACTGCTGTCTTGATCTTTCTGTCTTCTGAGCCTGCAGAGAAAAACTGAATCGAACTTTTTGTCGTGTAGATAAAATCAGTTTTCATTAACGATTTCTTCGACATCTACACCAACGTCCACTGGACACCTCCACTCGATTAATTACTTTAACAAGGTATTATTCAGCTTAGGCACATCTCCTGTCAAGGACCCTTCACTCGATTAATTACTTTAACAAGGTATTATTCAGCTTAGGCACATCTCCTGTCAAGGACCCTTCACTCGATTAATTACTTTAACAAGGTATTATTCAGCTTAGGCACATCTCCTGTCAAGGGACCCCTTCACTCGATTAATTACTTTAACAAGGTATTATTCAGCTTAGGCACATCTCCTGTCACAAGTACTTTCAGTTTTTCAACTTGAACACAGAATAAACATTTCATCAACTGTGTCCTATAAGACTAGAAACTCAATCTCACCTACATTAGCTTCATTATCACTGAAAAATATCTCGATCACGCGAAACTTGCTTGAACTAATTACTTATATTTTTAAATTATTTTCTTCGTTGGCACGATTGGAATTCAAGTACGGTCCGAGCGACTAATATTGCCTCTTTTGATTGATTGTTTTGTGAAGGTTTGCTTTCCTTACTATCAGTGTACCTCGCCATTCAGACGAACCTTACTCCGACTTCTGAGGTACTTGTAATTTAGATGCTCAAGTAAAGGATCAGAACGTCTGTATTCTAACAGCGTACACAACGAAACCTCGCCATTCAGACGAACTTTACTCCGAATTCTGAGGTACTTGTATTTTAGATGCTCAAGTAAAGGATCAGAACGTCTGCATTCTAACAGCGTACACAACGAAACCTAGCCATTCAAACGAACCTTATGCGGACTTCTGAGGTACTTGTAATTTAGATGCTCAAGTAAAGGATCAGAAAGTCTGTAGTCTAACAGCGTACACAACGAAACATTTGTTGCAGAAAGTTAGCCTCGAACTCCGAAATTAGTACTGCAAGTGGTTTACAAGTGAAGAGTGTTATCCACTTCGCTATCGGCGCCCATGAATCGAGGACTTATGAGTGGTGAGACGAGAAGCTCATCTCAACCTCACAGAGATTCCATTTCTAGTATCCATCTCTATAAATGAACAAAAATAATCTCAACCTCACAGAGATCCCCTTTCTTGTATCGATCTCTATAAACAAACAGTAATCTCAACCTCACAGATCCCCTTTCTAGTATCGATCTCTATAAACAAAGAGTAATCTCAACCTCACAAGAGATCTTCCTTCTAGTAACCATCTCTATAAACAAACAAACATTAATCTCAACCTCACAAGAGATCTTCCTTCTAGTAACCATCTCTATAAACAAACAGTAATCTCAACCTCACAGAGATCTCCCTTCTAGTATCGATCTCTATAAACAAACAGTAATCTCAACCTCACAAGAGATCTTCCTTCTAGTAACCATCTCTATAAACAAACAGTAATCTCAACCTCACAGAGATTCCCTTTCTAGTATCGATCTCTATAAACAAACAGTAATCTCAACCTCACAAGAGATCTTCCTTCTAGTAACCATCTCTATAAACAAACAAACATTAATCTCAACCTCACAAGAGATCTCCCTTCTAATAACCATCTCTATAAACAAACAGTAATCTCAACCTCACAAGAGATCTTCCTTCTAGTAACCATCTCTATAAACAAACAGTAATCTCAACCTCACAAGAGATCTCCTTCTAGTAACCATCTCTATAAACAAACAGTAATCCAACTCACAGAGATCCTCTAGTAACCATCTCATAAACAAACAGAATTCAACTCACAGATCTCCTTCTAGTAACCATCTCTATAAACAAACAGTAATCTCAACTCACAGAGATCTTCCTTCTAGTAATCCATCTCTATAAACAAACAGTAATCTCAACCTCACAAGAGATCTTCCTTCTAGTAACCATCTCTATAAACAAACAGTAATCTCAACCTCACAAGAGATCTCCTTCTAGTGACCATCTCTATAAACGAACAAACAGTAATCTCAACCTCACAAGAGATCTCCCTTCTAGTAACCATCTCTATAAACAAGCAGTAATCTCAACCTCACAAGATCTCGTTTCTAGTATCGATCTCATAACGAACAAACAGTAATCTCAACCTCACAAGAGATCTCCTTCTAGTAACCATCTCTATAAACAAACAACATTAATCTTAACCTCACAAAAGATCTCCTTTCTAGTAACCATCTCTATAAACAAACAGTAATCTCAACCTCACAGAGATCCCTTCTCAGTATCGATCTCTATAAACAAACAGTAATCTCAACCTCACAAGAGATCTTCCTTCTAGTAACCATCTCTATAAACAAACAGTAATCTCAACCTCACAGATCCCCTTTCTAGTATCGATCTCTATAAACAAACAGTAATCTCAACCTCACAAGAGATCTTCCTTCTAGTAACCATCTCTATAAACAAACAGTAATCTCAACCTCACAGAGATCCCCTTTCTAGTATCGATCTCTATAAACAAACAGTAATCTCAACCTCACAAGAGATCTCCTTCTAGTAACCATCTCTATAAAAACAAACATTAATCTCAACCTCACAAGAGATCTTCCTTCTAGTAACCATCTCTATAAACAAACAGTAATCTCAACCTCACAAGAGATCTTCCTTCTAGTAACCATCTCTATAAACAAACAGTAATCTCAACCTCACAAGAGATCTTCCTTCTAGTAACCATCTCTATAAACAAACAGTAATCTCAACCTCACAAGAGATCTTCCTTCTAGTAACCATCTCTATAAACAAACAGTAATCTCAACCTCACAAGAGATCTCTTCTAGTAACATCTCTATAAACAAACAGTAATCTCAACCTCACAAGAGATCTTCCTTCTAGTAGCCATCTCTATAAAAACAAACATAATCTAACCTCACAAGAGATCTCCCTTCTAGTAACCATCTCTATAAACAAACTGTAATCTCAACCTCACAAGAGATCTCCTTCTAGTAACATCTCTATAAACGAACAAACAGTAATCTCAACCTCACAAGAGATCTCCCTTCTAGTAACCATCTCTATAAACAAGCAGTAATCTCAACCTCACAGAGATCTCTTTCTAGTATCGATCTTCTAAAACGAACAAAAGTAATCCCAACCTCAAAGATCTCTCGTAACCATCTCATAAACAAACAAACATTAATCTTAACCTCACAAGAGATCTCCTTCTAGTAACCATCTCTATAAACAACAGTAATCTCAACTCAAGAGATTCTCTAGTAACCATCTCAAAACAAACTGTAACCTCAACCTCACAAGAGATCTCCCTTCTAGTAACCATCTCTATAAACGAACAAACAGTAATCTCAACCTCACAAGAGACTCTTCAGTAACCATCTCTATAAACAAGCAGTAATCAACCTCACAAGATCTCGTTTGTATCGATCTCTATAAACGAACAAACAGTAATCTCAACCTCACAAGAGATCTCTCAGTAACCATCTCTATAAACAAACAAACATTAATCTTAACCTCACAGAGATTCCTTCTGTAATTTCTATAAAAAGCAGTAATTCAACTCACAAGAGATCTCGTTTAGATCGATCTCTATAAACGAACAAACAGTAATCTCAACCTCCAAGAGATCTCTAGTAACCATCTCTATAAACAAACAGTAACAACTCACAAGAGATCTCTTCAGTAACCATCTCTATAAACAACAGTAATCTCAAACTACAAAGATCTTCCTTCATAGCCATCTTATAAACAAACAGTAATCTCAACCTCACAAGAGATCTCCTCTAGTAACCATCTCTATAAACAAACTGTAACTCAACTCACAAGAGATCTCCTTCTAGAACCATCTCTATAAACTGAACAAACAGTAATCTAACCTCACAAGAGATTCTCAGTAACCATCTCTATAAACAAGCAGTAATCTCAACTCAAGAGATCTCGTTCAGTATCGATTCTTAAACGAACAAACAGTAATCTCAACTCACAAGAGATCTCCTTCTATAACCATCTCATAAACAAAAACATTAATCTAACCTCACAAGAGATCTCCTCAGTAACCATCTCTATAAACAAACAGTAATCTCAACCTCACAAGAGATCTCCCTTCTAGTAACCATCTCTATAAACAAACTGTAACCTCAACCTCACAAGAGATCTCCCTTCTAGTAACCATCTCTATAAACGAACAAACAGTAATCTCAACCTCACAAGAGATCTCCTTCTATAACCATCTCTATAAAAGCAGTAATCTCACCTACAGAGTCTCGTTCTGTATCGATCCTATAACGAACAAACAGTAATCTCAACTCACAAGAGATATCCTTCTAGTAACCATCTCTATAAACAAACAAACATTAATCTTAACTCACAGAGATCTCTCTATAACCATCTCTATAAACAAGCAGTAATCTCAACTCAAGATCTCTTTCTAGTATCGATCTCTATAAACGACAAACAGTAATCTCAACTCACAAGAGATCTCCTTCTAGTAACCATCCTATCAACAAACTGTAACCTCAACCTCAAAGAGATCTCCTTCTAGTAACCATCTATAAACGAACAAACAGTAATCTCAACTCACAGAGATCTCCTTCTAGTAACCATCTCTATAAACAAGCAGTAATCTCAACCTCCTAAGAGATCTCGTTTCTAGTATCGATCTCTATAAACGAACAAACAGTAATCTCAACCTCACAAGAGATCTTCCTTCTAGTAACCATCTCTATAAACAAACAAACATTAATCTTAACCTCACAAGAGATCTTCCTTCTAGTAACCATCTCTATAAACAAACAGTAATCTCAACCTCACAAGAGATCTCCCTTCTAGTAACCATCTCTATAAACAAACTGTAACCTCAACCTCACAAGAGATCTCCCTTCTAGTAACCATCTCTATAAACGAACAAACAGTAATCTCATCCTCACAAGAGATCTCCCTTCTAGTAACCATCTCTATAAACAAGCAGTAATCTCAACCTCACAAGAGATCTCGTTTCTAGTATCGATCTCTATAAACGAACAAACAGTAATCTCAACCTCACAAGAGATCTTCCTTCTAGTAACCATCTCTATAAACAAACAAACATTAATCTTAACCTCACAAGAGATCTCCCTTCTAGTAACCATCTCTATAAACAAGCAGTAATCTCAACCTCACAAGAGATCTCGTTTCTAGTATCGATCTCTATAAACGAACAAACAGTAATCTCAACCTCACAAGAGATCTCCCTTCTAGTAACCATCTCTATAAACAAACAGTAATCTAAACCTCACAGAGATCTCATTTCTAGTTTCCATTTCTACAAACGAACAAACAGTAACACATTAAAGTTATCCAGCAAAACTTTATTTAGTTAAGACATCTTATGTTTGTTGAACACAGAACAAGAGATGACAAGAACAAAATAGTTTGGCCCAACATAAAAGAAAGTGTTGTTGTTGGTGGATCGTTTCAAGCCAGGATAAATCTATACTTGTTATCAGACGTGTGGTCATAATGTCCAGGTCAAGTCAATCAATTCTTCGATTAAGCTGGAAATGAAAAAAATAATAATATACAATGAGATTATGGGTTAATTTGTTTTATTTTTCTCTCTATTGAGGAATGTATACGTTCATTGTTTGGTGTTTTTGTTGAGAGTAACAAGAAGAGAGACCGGTTTAGAAATGAAGGCATCAGGAAAAAAGTGGGAACAACATCAGTAGTGAACTTCATCAAGAAACAACAAATGAAATTGTTCGGTCACATAAGCAGATTACCAACAGACAGTGCGTCTCAAATATCAATGTTACTCCGATACAGTGGATACAAAGCAAAAATCCGACCTCGCAAAAAATAAACCTCAGAGATAACAGAAGCGACGAAAGACAATGTTTATGAAGCGCAAACAAAAGCACGTTCTAAAATTCTCTAATTTTCCTGAAGGTGCGAGGCAAATCAGGACAGGAGAAGAGAAAGAAACACAAGGCGCATGGGAAGACTCGCTCCAGGTGATAGCTTCTCTAGACCTCTAACTCGGTCGCCTCTTACGAGTCGCAGTGATACTATTCTTTTCTCCTTGCGAGCTCCGGCTACACACCTGTAATTCATCGATTTAAGGATGGAAATATACATTGTACAAGTAGAACTAGATGCTTGAGGGACAGAGAGAGGCCTGTGTTTAACCACCGGATGCTAAGGAAAAGATGGAAATATACATATAGAAGAATAGGTAGAGAACCATCAGTATGCATGCACTTTAACATCTGCTTGGAGAGACTGAGCACCTAGAGTCTGCCCGGTGTGCTGGGACGTCAGCTCAGTAACCAAACACCAATAACTAATCAATAAAACGATTTTCTTTATATCTGCACTGCACAAATCGTAACAGTTTTTACATGCGTAGAATAATTGCTGATAGTATGGAGACAAAAGTGATCAACTTACCATTATCAAATAGCTTGTCCTGAACAGAACTTTGCCACCCCAACAGTCGTCCGGAATTTCTCTTTCTCATACGCCAGATGTCCCGCATCTGCAGCCGTCATGTTCAAACAATCACTTACATCCTGAATCCATCTTCTCCATGATCTTTCGTTCGCTGGTATGCCTAATTCCTTGATGGTCTTATCCAGCCCCTCGTGTCTTTTTATATGTCCAAAATACATCAAATTTCTCTTTTTAATTTGTAGCATTAGCTATGTTTCTTTGATTATGAGTTCTTTCTAGATAGATCTATTTGTTCTCTTCTCTGTTCATGATTTACGGAGGAATCTCCTGTAACAGGGAATATGCACGCTCTTAGTCTTCAGATCTTTGTTATCCTATCAGTTCCGCTCCCTCCTGTTTTTATTTGTTAATTTTTCTATTGTCTATTCCCAGGTTGAAGAGGTAGTTGGCTGTCCACTCCTGCCGTTAAGCGTAGGGATGGGAGCTTTAATTTGCGTTCCAGGGCCAGACGAGTCGCCCTTGTTGTGTTATATCCGTGTTTATGTAGTGTGGTATTGATATTGTCTATCCATCTATCATTTAATTGTTTAATTTTTGGTAAATCCATGTTTGTTCTTCTTTCAATTTCCTTCATCTCATTCCCATCTCTTGTTACCGGTGAAACAAGATATTCAAAACTGTTCACATTTTCAACATTCTCCACGTTAAGCATTTTGTAAACGTATCAATTATGGAAACATAAATGATTGATTGATAGGATCATCATCATTACACTTTGATGAGTAACCATGTGTGCTCTGATCGCTTTCTTACACAGGAAGGTCTCAGCTGCAGCGCACGACCTCCGTAGCAGTAGCGATGTAATTTTAAAGATGGTGAAGATATTTATGTAGGAATTTTATTCTTAATCCCTTCTAATGAATTTCGCCCGGGCAGCAGCTTTGCAGCCTGCTCTTCTCGATTTTGAACTGCCAAGTGTTCTGTTACGTGCTCAAATTGAACAAGGAATCTACGTTTTGTCGCCCGTCTCCTATAGAACTAGGAACTTGCAGGGATTTATGAAAAAACATCCAGATGGCTCCGCGAGGTAGCGAACCTGGTACCTTGAGCACGATAGACGAGCACCTAATCTCTACACTACAGAGACTGCTAAAACTAAAATTATCAAGCTAAAGTCGCTAAACAACTGGACAGACATCATACAGGTGACAATAGTATTACCTGTACAGACTTTTTGAGACAACCGATCTTCAATCTGTTTGAATGAAGCAAAGTCGGCGATGTTGTAAACATCTGATGAGTTATTAGTAACACCGTTGAGTTCAACTGTATTAATATTGGCGCCAACACCGAGTGCCAGTATCTGAACTTTGATATCTCTCACTCGTTTCGCTGATACCTGTGCTGTAGATAGCATAACAAGTTTTTGTTAAGGGGTCATACTACTGAAAGTTGGGTCATTATAGCTTATAGATATCGATTTTTCAAATTCATCATATTACGTTAGTATTGCATCTCTACAATCAAATTATGCAAAGAGTTATTATTTATGATCCCGAAAAAAGCTTCAAAATTATTTTTGAACAGCCTTACCCTCTAAATATTCGCTATAGAAAATGTCTTCAATTGTCTTTCTTTTGTCCCTAGATACAGTGTATGGCATTCAATTAACCCAATCGAGTCATGTATCATTGTAAAGCTTGATCTGAGTACTAACAGATATATTAGATTTAATTAGGCTAGGCAATGACTGTATGCTGTAACGGACGATTTCCTTGACACTTTAGACTAAATTCACATTACATTTTTAAAATACAGTTTTCTCCCAGTTGTAAATTTCGTTAACGTGGGTAATGTAGTTTTCCACCATGAAGAAATCCTCAAGATAGCAATATGAGATTTGACCTGACTATATATATTAATATTGAAGCCCTTAGACAACGCACCTTTCTCTAGCAAATAAATTTATATGAATTTTTTATGAACCAGGGGGTCCTATTTTGGGCCATGAATTGGGTATGTCTTATTAGTTGCACTCCTAGAGATCAGTTACATTTTACAGAACAATTTAAAGTTGTCAGTGGGCCAGAATATTGGTATATTTAGGTTGTGCAGTCAAAAAAATTGCAATTGATATTTATTTCACTCTGTTTGGAGACCGTACGACGTTGTTTACAATCCAACATGGCTGCCGTTTCCATGGCAAACCGATAATTTATTAATGCGAAAGATATCTAAATTTTCTTTTAACCACTCTAAAATTAAGCATGTATCAATTTTTTTAAAAAGATAAAAAAGTTGGAATACCCTGTAAAAACCCCCAATAAGGCAATCATAGTTTTAATGATTCTCACAAACTACTATACTAAACCTTTTTATGCCACGGAATATAGAGTTAAAACTATTTTTTCAATTAATTGTATTGGTGAAACAGGGAAAACTAAGTATTGTATTTTTTAAAAAATACAAAAACAATAAATAACACAGCCGTTCGCCCAAGTTTTAACAGTTTTCCCCTTTATATCGTTAATTAATTTTTTTCCCCGGTCATCTTCTTCAATTATCCACGAGACTGTCGCTTAACCATTATTCAGGGTTTCTCTTTCGTGATTTTTACGTCCCCCCCCTTTCTTAGTGGTTCTAGAAAAGGGGCGCCGTGTAGATACAGAAAGAAAGCACGGGGAGTCATGGGGGCCATAAGCGCAAAATCAAATAAAATTGGTTTTTTAAATAAAAGATTTGGGGGTTTTCAAGACCCATCATATTTAAAAAATATACTGACGATCCGGGGTTCATTTAAATATTTGAATTTTGGTGGTTTTATGTAAAGTGTGAAAAACTCCCACTTTCTGGGCAACGAAATTAGATTGTTTCTTTTTTTCTTCTGCATTTTTCTGTTTTTTAAAATCTTTTGTTTCTGATGAAGGTACATCTTTCACTATAGGTACTAAAATTTTAAATACTAAACAATAATCTTAAATTAAATGAGCATTTTCTTGGGTTAAAAATTTTTCAAAAAGGGTTATAATTTGTTTTAAAAGAAAATTTTTCAAAGTTATAAATGTGATTTTTAAAAGTTATGATGTGACCCCGTTAAAACGGTTCCTAAAATAAATGATCATTGTTTTTTGTTAAAAATGGGGTTGTTTTTAAAAGAGCAGATATGTATACCCGATAGTATGTGGCGCATGTAAGAGATGCAGAAAAAGAAGTTCTGAATAAGCTCATGTTGAAAGGGGGAAATTTGTTAAAGAAAACAAGAAGAACTTAAAATTTTAGACACAAAAAAGACGTTACACTCTGTTAAAAAAACATATTGGAAAAAGATTGAGGAAAAGGGCCAAAGGAAAAATTTTTAAAATGAAGGAATCTTTAAAGAAAAAAGAACAGAGACACGAAATGAAAGGAAATGTTGAATATATTTTTTTATTTGGAGATAGCACCATCAATCAATCAATCAATCAATCAATCAATCATCGATCAATTAATCAATCAACAATCAACAAAAAAAATTTTTCATGATCATTCCTTTCTATTTTTAATCCTTTTTTGCTTTCCGCCGAAAATAGTGAATGGGGCAACCCCCTTAGGGTTTTGTAAAGGGGGAAATTTTCCTCAGATTTTCCCCGCCGATCCATCGTTTACATGGTCGTCCTCTGAATCTGTTGCTGTTGTTATGAGGCAATGCGTCGAGTTTTTAAAATTTTAGACTCACATCACATCACGACCGAGAAATTTGATTTTGGACACACACACACCACCATTTTATTCTAACAAAATAATTATTATGTACATCGTTCGATAAAACTTACTTTTGCGGGAACTGTGAATACCATCAAAAGAAGGCTATATCGGGGCAACAGTTTTTCCCTTTTGCTGAAAAAATTTTAAAAAAGATGTAATCAAATCCCAAAGTCAGTGGTGCCAAGAGAAACGGAAGGGCAAAGCCTGGAAAGAAACATTTTTGAATACAATGTCACAATTTAAGGGCCCGGATGCCCCTGCGAGAGCGCAATGGACGACGGGGGACACCCCCTCTGTGAGGCGGGTTTAATTCCGGGGCCTGGCAGAAAACCCAAAAGGTTCTCCATATTTAGGTGTAGGGGCACCGAACCGAATGGACGATGCCCTGGCACGGGGCCCAAAGGGGCTGGGCCCAGTGCTTCGGATGGGAAAAAAAAATAACATAAAAAAGGGCAGGGAAACGGGAAAAAAGGGGCAAAGGAAGACCACAAAAAGATGATAACAAAATCTTTTAAAAAAAAAATAACTATCCACAAGCCCTAGAGCGGGGAAATTTAAAAAAAGAAACCAAATGGGCCAACCCGAACAGTGTAAAACAAAGAAAAAAAAATAATTTCATTTTTTTTTTCGTAGGGGGACAGACAAAGTATTGCAATTGCGGTTAGTAAAAATTTACATATTTAGTTGGGTCGAAATGGAGTTCTAACACTTTTTACCTCTTGACCGGGCCCCGTAAAAATTTCTGATTTAAGGAAACTTGAAAAAACTTTTTGATGTGCATTCTGGTGCAATAATGATAATATGGTGTAATATGGGCACTTTATTGCAATTATTACAACGGCACATTTGGTGCACATTGGTGCACCGTTTGACAACAGGGACCCTGATCCTTTTAGTTTTAAATTACAAATACCCAAAAGTATCATCTATCACCTTCTTCAAAAACCCTGGTCATGTTGAGTTTACTGGGACCACAAACGGGGCCCGGCCCAGGTCGCAGGTTTCCCAAAGCTTAGTTTTTTTGTCGACTCGATGTGGTCATGTTGTTTTAGAGCTCACAGGAAAACAATCTTGGGGGTAGCTCCGGTTCGAATGGCGAAAGACACATGAGAAGGAAAAAAAGTATTTACGAAAAAACTGGTATGGGCACCATATTATGATCTATGACATGCCTAATTAAAGAGGTAAATCAAAAAAATAAATACAAAAAAAAAAAACAAAAAAAAAACAAAAAATACAAGAATGTAAAGCAAAACACGAAAAAAGAAAATACAAGAAAATACAAGAAAAATATAGAAAATAAAAGAAAATACAAGAAAAAAAAACCATTTTAAAAATTTATAGATTATAATTGGAAAAGCCCGCAACGTTTTTATAAAAATCAAAAACCCCTTGATTGATTGATACCATCCCCCTTGTGAGAAATGTTTTTTGATCTGTTTTTATAAAAAAGATTCAGGGTGGAACTGAAACCCCGCTGGGTAGGGATGAATTTAAAAATAATATAATATTTGTAGGTTTGTTTGGATTTTATTATTTTATTTTTTAATGAATTTTCCCCGGGGCAGGGGGTTTTCCAGCCACTTTATTGTTTTTTACACAATTCTTTAGCCCTAACAAGAAATATTTTTATCGTCCGTCCCGATAGAACTGGAATTCATTCTCATCCACACAGATCATATTCAAAAAAATATCATGAAACTCCACGTGGAGAGAACCGAGATTTTTGAACAAAAAGGAGAGCACGTACCCCTTTTGCCCCAGTTCGCCATTAAAATGTGTCCCCTTTCATGTAGCACTAAAAAATCTGAGTTTCCCTTTTTGTATATGTCTTGACTTGCTCTTTTAAAATAAAAAATTATGTTACATTTTTTAAAGCGGGTTTTTTTTTTTTGTTCGTTCTTTAAACCAATTTTAACTTTTTGGATATGTTTGATTTTTCCAAAACTTTATATTCAAGGTTTGGGTAAAAAGCAAGATTTTATACATTTGGGACACAACCCGATTTAAAACCTCCTTAGCCCCTTTCTAGACGTGGGGGTAACGTGGTTCTATTTTTTACCCCAAATTTGGGCCCCTAACCATGGGTTGTAGAGCGTTTTCCATCAATATGGGCCTCATCATCAAGGGCCGTTGAATAAAAAATTGTACCAATTTGATCGTTTTTTGTTCTTCCTTTGAACCTAATCATTTTAAATTGTCTTTTTTTTGTTTTTAAACTCTATATAACTTTATTTCTTAAGAGTTGGCCACGTGATGTATAGATGAACGTCAAAGACTTCCTTTTTATTGGGGACACATAGAATCTGGGGCGACTGGCCAAAGACAGGCAAGCAATGGCGAGCAGCAGTGATGGTTCAAAAGAAAAAAAAAAAACACCATCACATGGGAGGAAAAAGGGCACAGATACGAGAGAGAAGACCCTATACAGCCAGTCTAGTTTCTGCAGCAACTATGGAAAGGAGGCCCAAATGGGCCACAAAAAGAAACGTTGTGATCCAGCAGCACCCACGGCGAAAGCCCCATTGCCCCCTAAAAGGGGCCAATGATATTTCCCCAAATTAAAACATTATAATTTGTGCTGTTAAATAAAAGCAATGTTTCAATCATCATATCACCAACAATGTCTTCCGGGTGAGGGACGGACCCCTCAAAATCTTACTGTTTTTGCTGTCTTTTCAGATGTTGACATTTTTCATCCCAAAGCACTTAAAATTTTCTCTCTGTCTTATCTTTCTGCTCCCTTTTTTTTCCGGTTGTCACGTGTTCACGCCCCCCTTTTTCCCATTAATACCCGAAAATACGATTTTCTTTTTTGAAAAAAATTTCTCTGTTTTTTATGATATTTTAAATTAAAAGTTTATCAAAAATTAATCAAAATATTTACATTATACAGGGGTGTTTTTGTGTGTGTTGAGTAAAATTTCCCTTTTAACTGCACCACTGAAAAAAAGGCACAAACTGGAACTAATTTTACGGGCGTTATTCCAATAAAAATCTGAGAAAAAATGAATTTTTTTACCAAAGTTGGTGAACCTACCAGAGTTACGATGACAAAATGACGTTTTTAGGTTTTGCACAGCCCGGAACTGAAACATAAAAGAATATTATTTTTATCAATAATTAAATAAATATTTTTAGAATATTAAAAAATTTTTTATTCGTGACGTTTGGTTTTTGGGCAGCAAAAATCCCACTTTTTTAGACTTGTCCCCGTAGGCCCGGGCGGCCGTATATGATAAGAGAGAAAGGCACAGGGGAACGAATGGGGACAGCATAAAAAAATAAAAGGTTTTTTTAAAAAAAGATTTAGGCATTTCAAAAGATTTCATCATACTGAAAAATATATCCAGGTTATGTATTCCAGCTGATTCATTTTTTTAGATTTTCTACTGTTCTCCCCCAGTTCGTTTTTTCCCTTCCGTTTACCCCCTTTTAACAATTTAAGTTTTTGGATAGAGTTAGCCCCACATCGTATCACATGCCAATAACCCCACTTTTTTTAAAAGGGGGAGAAAACTAAATTAAAACAATGAAAAATTTAAAATGCATGTTTGTACAAAGTCATTGTTTCTTTACAAAACGTTTTTAAAAAAGTTAATTGCATATCATTCAGGATTTGCAACAACCCCAAATTTTTTTTTAACCGCTGTTTCTACTTTTTCTACCCAATTTTTACCTTCGAGTTTGCCATTGCTTTCTGAACGGTGTGCCATCGTTTTTTAAAAACCAAAACAATTTCAACCAAAATCGATGATTCGAACTCAAAAACGGGGAAGACCGATGGGGATGTATAAAAAATTTTAAAATTTCCCCAATTTTACAAGATGATTTAAAAACCCCTATTAAAAAGGGGAAAAGTTTTTTTAAAATGTTTAACTCTTTTCTTTTTGTTTTTAAATTTTAAAGTTTAATGATAATATTTAAATGGAAAGAAACCTATGATAAAATAATTTACCAAACACACCATAACATTTTTATAAAATCTTTTTTTGTGATAAATAAAAATTTTATCTCGTCTAATACAACTATATATTATATATATATATATACTAAAAATGAAATTGTTTTATTTCTAAAACAAGTGAAGATAGAACACAGCAACAACCTTATAAAATATTATAGAAACGAAGGTAAAATATTTAGGCATGTTTTTAGATCAGAGAAAAAACTAAATCGAAAGTCTTTTGGGTCACCTTTGGGAAAAAAAAACGGAAGATCTAAATACTAACAAAAACAACTACAAGAAAGTAAACATTGGGGAAAAAAAGACTCAATTATAAAAACCCAAATCAAATGGAATCTAAACATCCCCTTGTCCCGCCTTTGACAAAAAAAGGAACAAATAAAAACCCTATAAAAAAACACAAAATGAAATTTGCAGAAAAGGGTGCCAACATGTCAAACATAAAGAAATTTATAAAAAGGCACCAAGAAAAAAAGAAAACACTTATAAAAAAAACAGAAAAAAAGATAACATAAAAAAAAAACTTACTAATTTTTCTTGAAAAAAAGAAAACTTTAAAAAAACTTAAACATCTGTAAAAAATTTTCCCTTTTTCTTTTTAAAATTTGGACCCTAAACATGAAACAAATGAGATTTTTTTAAAATATTTAATCAAACATTAACTTTGAAAAAAAAGAAGATTTTTAAAAGACCATCCCATGATATAAACAGAGAGAAAGTAAATTCATATTCTTTACGGATTTGGAATCAACCCCAGTTTTTAAACCCTTTTTTTTTGGGATTTTTCGGCTTTAAAGTTCAGTAGTTTGACATTGCTTGAAGGGTGGTCCCATCGCCCTTTTTAAAAATCCCGGAATTTGAAACCAAAGGGGCCGGGACGAAATAACGTCGGGGTTAATGAATGGACATTTTGGAAATATACGGGACATATACTGGCATATTTTGGGGAATATACGAAATATCGACATATCGGGACAATCGCAAAACTGAATATCCAATGTCGGAATGTACTGGACATATACGGGGCATATACGGGACATACATTGACATACACGGAATACGAACACTGGACATACGCAAAACTGGACATATACGGGACGAAAATAGACATACTGACGCCAATTACACGATAAACAGTCAGTCCCCAGCCAGTTTTTGGTGCATTAAGCGGTTGAACCCCCTGTCCAGATTGAATTAAGGGTGACAGTTTCCCTTGCCCCTCTTGACAAGCTGCAAGAATATATTAGAAAGGATGATGTTTAAAATTTCCCACAAAAAACAGAGGGAACAAACTATAAAAAAAATAAAGACAGAATAAGGATGCATTTTCCCCAGTGGCAATTTTGGGTGTGAAGCAGGCCATTTAAAAAAGCAGTGGAAAAAACAATTTTTTTAAAAAAGGATGAAATTTCTTATATCTTGGAAGAGAAGAGAAAAAAAGATTTTATCCAAGAGTTCAAAAATCAAAAAAACGGCTGTTAAAATAAGAAAGAAAAATTTTGATATTTTGGAAATAAAAAAAAGACATCAACCGCGGGAAAAAATCATGGAAGAAAGCGGCGGAAAGAAAAAAAGACCAGGGAAAAGATGGATTCAGAAATGATGGATGTGACGGTGTGAGGCAGGATATCGGAGAAAAAATTTCAGAGGACTTTTGGGGGTGGCAAGCTGTCAGGAAAGTTTTTTTGATGATGATGTTTAAAAAACATTTCATTAAAATACATTGAGTCACAGATATATGTCCTCATATGTAAAAATTTAAATTTTTCATAATGTAATGTGTTTTACTTTGAAAAAAACAAAAAAAAACAACAGGCCCTGTCTTTTATTTTTTTTTAATTTTTTTATTTTTCAGGGCAAACATTTTGACAACCGGGTTTTCCCGGGGGTTTTATGTTTTTGTCTTCCCTTTTCCCGGGATTTTGGATTTTTTCAGCCCCCCAAACAACTTTGTCAGCACACTGTTCCCCGGGTTAACCCATTGGGGTTTTAATTTGTTTTTGCGCTCTCTGGTGACTTGTGTGTTTGTTTTTTACCCCCGGGCAAAATTTCAGCTACGTTATCTATCCACTTTTTCCCTTTGGTCTTCCTCCGCCTTCCTTCCTGAGATTATGGTGAAAGCCATAGACAGTTTGGTTTTTCCATTATTACTAATGGCCAAACCACTTATTCTTTTTTTTTCCCCAATAAAATTTCGAGGTCTTTTTCCCAAACCCTTTTTCTCTAATGCTGGTATTCGAAACCCTTCATTCTGTGTTGTTGGTGACTTTGGGAGACACCATTTCGATGTTGTATTTTCGGGATGTTTTTATTCAGTCCATGTTTGACTTGGAACATAATGGGGGAAGTGCTATTGATCAACTGTTGTTTAGCTGTTGTCATGCTCGGTATAAGAATTTTACAGCGGAACGCCCCAAATTTTTCATTATAAGAACGCCCCAAATGCTCGGTTTAACCCCCACATGTTCGAAGAACGTCCCATCCCGGGTTGTTTACAAAAAACCCCCGCTCGGTTGAACTCCCACCGGTTTTAGGGAACGCCCCACATGCTCGGTATAAGAACGTCCCACATGCTGGGTATGAACCCCCATTTATTTCGCATAAAAACCCCCGGTTTCCCACATGCTCGGTATAAGACCGTCCCCAGGTTCAGAAAAGAACCCCCCAATATTACTACAAAAAAAAATTGTACAAGTTCCATATTAAAATTGTAAGAAGACACCATAACCCAAACGAAAATAAAAAAAATACTTACCAGCATATATACGCACAAATTTAAAATTACTCTGGCACGGGGAAATAGAGCAGAATAGTCATGTTTGGTATGATCGTACTTTTGTTGTCTAAGGGAAGATTATAACGGGGAGGATAACTTAATTCGTAATCCATCTTTTTTTAAAAACCCGTAGATTTTGTCACCGACTTCCATTGCGAGTCAGGGATAGCACTTTCCATCCTGGGAGACCGGCACACTGTGAAAAAAATGAAACATTGTATATACATATGCAAAAGTTTTCACCTTTCCTGTTAAACCCTTGAAGGGGCCCCATGACTCAATGGTATGCTCGGGAAAGGGTTTTTAACAGGAGGGGATAGAAAATTTGGAGGGAGTCGGGAGTCTAAGCTGAAAAAGATGTTTCAGATGTGCCAGGGCATGCAGGTGAAGGGGGGAATGAACGTGGGATAGGCTTGCAATGGTGCTGTAAAAAGGGACGAGCAAGGGACCAAGCTGATATCAAAAATTCCCTTAAGAGAGAGGGACGTCATGATTCTTAATGTTCAATTACAACACTAACCAGGCTGAAAGAGCTCAAAATTAATGTTGTGTCCCGAGTGGTTACCGGGCCCAAAGGGGGTTGAATAGAACCATGTTACCTCCCGAGTCGTGAGGCGTAAGGGGGTTGGCTAAAACATTTGTTCAAACGTGAAAAGGTTCGTTTAGGGCCTACCAAACCCAATGTGCAACTAAAAGTTTTTGAAAAAGAAAAAACATATCACAAAAGTTTTTAAAAATTGGTCAAAGAACGAACGCAAAAAAAAGGGAAGAAGTGTTGTTAGTTAGACAAAAAAGAACGCCCATGCTGGTGAAAAAAAAAATAGTAAACCCAAAGAACCGGTGTCGTTAGTCGCCACACCTGAAGGACATCCCTGAGGGAGGATCAGCACTTATGGAAGGTTAACGTGCGTGATGATGATGGACGACTAAACTAAAAAATAAACGGTTTGGGGATGAGAAAACCAAAGAGGATAACAACAGAGCCATGCAAAAATTTGGAAAAAAAAAGGACTAAATTTTTAGAAAAAAATTTAAAATATATAGAAGTAATGTAGGGGAGTTTATAAGTAGTAAATGCTGAAAATGCCCCAACACATAAAAATAAGTTGGAGACATTTGAATAAATTTTAAGAATAACCAAAATTTTCTGACCAATACCATAACAAATGAGGATTTTTTGAAACAAACAGACGGGAAACTATCATTGGACGATGACGGAGGTTTTTTGGGACATATTCGTATGCCGTGGGGACATTGACTAGACAGTCTCGATGAAATGGGAAAAAAGAAAGGTATGGACGTAAAAAGGAAAATGGATATGAACGGTGGAGAGAAGGAGGGGTGACCCCGGGAGAGGGTTTGGGAAAGGGGGCAAAACCCACAACAGTAGAATTTTTGGGCCGTGTGCAATCGGGACACGAAGGGGGATATGGATAGATACACACGAACACACCATGCACACCACAAAACACATGGCCAACCCTTTTGTTTATAGGATAGGGAAAGGGGGGAATAAAGGTTTATTTTAAAGAACCCGGGGGAAACAAAAACAATGAAAACGACCAAGAAGCCACACCAACTCTAACTTGATAACTGAGGAAAAATCACCCCTTTGGTTTTGGAGAATGGAAAAAATGTTTGATAGAACACTGCAAGTTTTTTTGAAATTTTTATTAAACTGTGAGTCTATGGTTATGTATTGAAATATCAAATTTAAATTTTTTAAACTAAACTTGATAATATTTTCTTTTTTCCCGTTTTTGTGATGATTTTAAAAAGAATTCGTCTTTTTAAAACAATTTTGAAATGCGATTCCCGGTGAGTTGTGGTCTGATTTTTTTCGTACCGAGTCCGAACCTATGTTTGAAAATTTTCTAAAGACGGAAAAGTTTAGGGTTTCCCGAAAAAAAGAAATTACCAAACACAGAACTCGCCACACCCTTTTTTGTTGGCACCCAGTGCCTACCCAAAACAATAATTTTTTACAAACATAATCATGAAATATAAAATTATATCAACAACGATGTCTCCAAAGGGGTAATGATGACCACAATTTTCATAAGGGGGAATGTAGTTGTTATTTTGTCTGGGGGTAGATGATAGTAGCCCGATGCGGGCAAAATTTTTTGACAGTGTGGGAAATGTTTTTAAATGCATTTGGAGTTTTATCCTTTTCTTTTTCCCTTTTTGTTCCCCCCGTCTGTTCTACCTGCCTTGCAGGTCGAAAAACCCGTATGAAAAGTGTGCGAAACTGATCTGTCTTGAGCAGCATTCCCCCAGTTTCGACATCACCAAAGGTTTCATCAGTTTTTTGTGGTTTGAATCGTTTTTTTGAAAACCTTGTGACCCTTTTACCCTATGCAGCTCATCATAAAGAGTCTTTTGGGGTATTCTGAAACCCGGCATTCGACCCAAATCTCCCCCCATCGTGTTTTGGGACTGCATCAATTGTACAGATGCTCGGTAAACCCCTTTTTTGACCTCTGGTTAATCTTTCCTGCCATTTGATGCATTTTTTTTCTGAAAAAACGGGGAAAGTGGTTTAAGTTTTGAGGTCGTTGATAAGCCCAAGTTTCGCACGCGTGAAAGACGGGGCCCGACAGCTCCACATTTTCAGTCAAAAGAGCCTCGATCACTGATCAACAACAACACGGTATTAACTTATAAACAACTTAAAAGATAAATGAGAGAGCAAAATCTACTATTTATTAAATTTCGGCAATTTTTAAAAACATCAGAAAAACCGGGGTTTAAAAAATATTCAACATATTGGGGTCTTTCACCCTTGTGTTCCCGGGGCCAGGGGAAACAAAGAAATTTAACTCTGTAAACCTAAAAGCCATGTAGTGGGGAAATTAAAGGTAGGTGCCTAAAGTCCCCAGTAAATAAAAATTTAAAGAAATCAGATGTGGGTCTACATGAGGAGCATAACGCACAATGTGCAATCCTTTTAACTCAGATCATATACAGATCACACAGCGGGTTTAACAAGTGGTCGATATAGAGCGTTTGAAGAAGAAGAAAATTATCCAATTGTTGAATAATTATCTTCTTGCATGAGGACGAAAGTCGATACGTTTGATGGATGTACATCTGATAGTTCCAGGGTTAAAAAGTGAGTCAAATAACTGTGTTTCTCTTACTCTTTTTGGCACCCCAGTTTTTCTTTTTTCCCCCTTCGGAGATGTGATGGTTTTTTTTACCCCCATAGTTATGGGGTTTTTTTTAAACCGGGTTCGTTTAACAGCAAAGATAAAAAGAAAAGAAACCCTTTCAAGAAACACATTTTCCTGAAAAAGTCTTTCATAAAGTCCTTATTCAATATTACGCCTTTCTCTGTACCCAAATCAGTTTTATGGGCTTTTATCTTTTCTTTAAAACTTGATTATATGTGCCCAAAACCTTCCTTTTCTAACCTGGTTTTCCATAGATATTCTTGACCGTTTTTTTTCTTATTTGAAGAAAAGTATAATCGTCAACCTGTTCTTTTTTGGATCTCTTTTTATGTTTTGAAATTAGTTACTTTTTTTCTTTTGTCTACCGTACCGGGTTTTCCCATGGGGCTGGTTTTGCTTTTTTGGTGGTTGTGGATTTTAAACCCTTTCACAATTGAAAAAATTTAAATCTTTTGGGTTTTTTGCCCCCCGGTTTGTTTTGGGAAAACCGAACGGGGGGAGATTTTATTATGGAAAACCCCCATTTTTTGTTTACAAAACAACACGGTTTTGGCCCCTTTCAGCGATGTTTTGATTCTTCTTTTTCTTGGTTTGTTGAATTTTTACAAAATTTTAATGTAGTTTTTTTTATGGGTTTTCCCAATTCCATGTTTTTTGGTAAACCAAAGTAGGTATAAAAAATTTATATTTTTTCTTTCCCTTTTTTTTCCTTAACTGGGGGGTGGGGGGTTACAAGTTTTGTACTCTCCTCTACTTCTATTGCCCTTTGAAATTTTAGTTTTAAAATTTTTCATTGGAATAACAACTAAAAACCCCCAAAATTTTTTTTTTTAATTTTTTTAATTTTAAATTTGGGAAAGAAACTTTTTTTTAATTTTCGGTGACATCCAAAAAAAACAAATTTGGCCAAACCCTTTTTTAAAAAAAGAAACCCATGAAAGAATTCAAAATTTTTCTTAGGGAAAAGCCCTATTTTCCAAATTTTGGGAAAAAAAATTTTCAGTTTTTTAAACCCCGGAAAAAAAAGGAGAGATTAAAGGGAGGTTTTTTTTTGGGGGGTTTTTAAACCCCAAATGGGTTTTTAATCCTAAAACCCCAAAGCAAAACCCCAAAAAATTTTGTTTAAGCCCTTTTTTTCTTAAGGGCAAAAATTAAGGGAACCCCCCCGGATGATCCCAACCCGTTTTTTTTTTTAACCTAAATTTTGTTTTAACCAGGGAAACCAAACATTTGAATTAATTTTTTTTTAAGCAAAAAAGTGCCCGTTTCACCAAAAATTTTTTTAACTTTTTATTTTTTGGGAAATTTTTCTTTTTTTTTGGGACTGGTTGAAAAGCCTACCCCAAAAAAACAACACAAAAAAAGACGAATCACAACACCCTTTTTTTTTAACCCCAAGAAGGAAAAAGTTAACCAAAACCCGGGTTTTTTTTCCTTTTTTCTTTTTTGAAACCCCAAAGAATTTTTTTAAGGTTTTTTGGGTTTGGCACCCCTTTATTTTAAGGGAAAAAGCCCCAAAACCAAAAACTTTTTTTCCACAAGGATTTTTTTCCCAAAAAAATTTCTTCTTTTCAACAAAGAAACTCGGGAAAGAAAAAGGCCAAAAAAGAAAGGAAAGCCCCAAAAAATTAAAAAGAAAGGTTTTTAGAGGGGGGGGGTTTTTTTTTAAGGCAGAAATTTTTCCTGTTTTTAAAAGAAAAACCCAAAAAAAATTTTTTTAAAAACCAACCAAAAAGGGCCCCACTTTTTCACAAAAACGGGAAAAAAACCAAAAACAAAAACTGGGGGCAAACAAACCCGGTTGCGTGGGTTTTTCCCCCCAAAAAAAGAAAAAGGGGAAGAAGAAGGGTCAAATTTTTATATTCGAATTTTAAACTTATTGTTTTTAAATTTTTTTACACGGGTGTTGGGTTTGCCCTTTTTTAGGTTTCAACCCCCCCGGTTTTCCCCAATTTAAAGGGGCCCCCCCGGTTTTTCCCGGTAGCCCTTTTTCATTTGGCTTTAAAAAAGAACATTTCCTTTTCTTTTTTCAAAAAAATTTTTCCTTTTCCTTCCAAAAAAGGGAAAACCTTTCAAAAAAGGGTGGGCCCTTTTGGAATTTTTCGGGGTTTGGGGGGGGCTTAAAAACCAAAAAAAAACCAAAAAAAAAAAAATGCTTTCTTGGGGGGGAATCAAAATCTTTTCCCCCGGGGGGCCAAGTTTGGGCCCAAGATTAGCCCCCCTTAAAAAAGGGAAAAAAAAATAGGCCAAAAATTGGGCTTTTAAAAACCCCCGGGTTTTTTTTCCCCCGGAAGAAAACCCTCGGGGAAAAGGGAAAAAAAAACAAAAAAAAAATTTTTTAAAAAAATTTTAAAAAAATTTGAAAAAGGGGGCCAGCCTTAAAGGAAAAAAAAAAAATTTTCAGGAAATTTCCAAAAAAAGATAAAAAGAGGCCAAAGCAAATTTTTCCAGTACCCCTTGGGAAAAAAAAAAGGGACCTGGTTTTTTTTTTTACCCGAGGGAATTAAAACCCTACAAAAAAAAAATTTAAACGTTTGAAAATTTTCAAATCAATTTTAAAAATTTTTAAAAAACCGGAAGGGGAAAAAAAAGGAAAAAACCCCGTTTTTTTCCGTCCCCTTTTTGGGGACTTTGGGGAAAATCCCCCCCCCAAAAAAAAAAAGGGGCCCCCTAAGTTAAAAAAAAAAATCAAGTTTTTTTGAGAAAGGGGCCCGGGTTTTTTTTTTGTGTTTTTGCCCCGTTGGGCCCCCCTTTGCTGCCAAGGGGTATTAGAAATTAATTTTAAATATTGTTATAACCAAATTTTTTAAAAGGCCCAAAAAAAGTTTTTTAAAAATTTGGGGCTCTTTTTATTTTCCCAACCTTTCCGGGGTCATTAGGGCCCGTTTTTTGGGCCCCTTTTTTGGGTTTTTTCAAAAAATAAATTTTTTTTCAGGAGGAAAGGGTTGGGCCGGAAAAAATTTTTTCAAAAAGGGCGGCCCACCCGGTAAAGGGGGGCCCAAAAAAACCCAATTACGGGAAAACGCAGAAATCAAAAACACAATTAGGTTTTAAATAAAAAAAGTTTAAGGGCGGCATTTTTAAGACTTGCATCATTTGAGAATATATACCGCATGGCCGTGGGTTAGTTTACTGTGGACCAAAAACTGGTGTCATTTAAATCTGTTTGGTTTTGCTTAGTTTTTTGGTTTACTGGGTTTGGGCACTTGGGGTTTCAGTCCACAGGGGAGGAAGTCTTGAAGACATGATCCTGTGTCTGTTCCCTTGCTGACCTGGCAGAGGCTGTTTGACTTATTCTAGTCATATAAGTTTTTAGCTGCAGTGTCGAAAAAGAAATAAAGACCTAGTCTGTTCTGTTAGGGCTTTTTAAAAGTCTTTTTAAACCACATCCAGTGTTTATCTTCCAGTTCACTGATTTTTTTTACATGGGGTTTTAATTTTTCGGAAAAAATCAGAGGTTTGTAAATTTGTTTCACTGTTCCCTTTTGCCAAGAATCGGGATTCTTTGCCACCAATGCCCTTTAGATGGAATCACTGAAGGGGAATTTGAATTTTTCGAAAGTTGTAAAACTAAAAAATTTGTTTAATTATTATCAAACTGAAACCCCCCTTTCAAAAATTTACTTTTTTTTTAAGTTCAAAATTTTTTTTTATAAAATGTAAAAGCACATATATTTTTGAAAGTATATTTTTCGCTTTAAGAAATTATACTGGTTGATTTATCACTATCGAAACAAGAAAAATATTTTTTTCCTTTTGCTGATGATGGTAGATGTATAAAGAAATTAAAAAAAGAATAGGAATAGGATAATTTAAAGTATGAAAGTTACTGGCATCCAAACAAATTACAAACAGGCTAAAATGAGAATGATCAAATGTTATATTTACTTTTTTAAAATATGGCTGGGAAAAATGGACAATGAACAAACAGAAGAAAAATTTATGATTTGGGTTGGATATATGAAGAATAGGCAGATTTTGGACAGAAAACAGAAAATAAACAAGTTTTAGGAAAACTGAATGAAGAACAATTAAGGAAATAAAATTCAAAAAAAAATTTTTGGGACATAAAAGACTGACACCATGATAAAATCTTTACTGAAAGGGGGTTAAGGGGGAGCAAGAGGGAAAATCGAGAGAAAAGTGGAGGAAAATTTAAGAAATGGAAAGGTTACAGTCTGATTAAGATGGCACGGGGTTTTGAAATTTTTGCGGCCTCTAAAAGCGATTTTCAGTTTTCTTTGGATGGAATTTGTGTATTCTCCCGAATGGGTGGGATTGACCGTGGGGCCATCTGAAATTCTGAAGCCACGGGGCAGGCAGAAGCCGACAGGGGATAATCTAATTAATGTAGAATTATGAAGAGATTTCGAAAACGGGAAAGGGGGGAAAAGAAAAAAACAAATATACTTTAAATCTGTAGGAGAGGAAAATTTCAAGACATGTAGAACAAATGAAAAAAGAAAATAGCAATTTAGGGGCTGCAGAAAACGCCCAAAAGGGCGGCTAAAAAGTTACATCTAGATTAAAATACGCATACTCAGGTGTAAAACAATGCAAGAGCTAAACATGGCTGGGTTATCATTGGGGAGATCTAGTAATAATTTAAAATAGGTTAAACTCAGAAAAAATAATGCAATCACAATGGGAAGGCGACATACACCCCCCATTCAAATTTACGCGTGAAAGTGCTGACAATATAGGAATGATAATTTTATGACGTCATTAGGTACTATAAAGAACAAATGGGGGGATACTTTTATTGGGGGATTTTTTAAAGCCCTTTAGGTTCTGATAGGGCAGGAGTTGAGGATATCTGGCACTTAAACAATAGTCAGAGAAATGGAAAAGGATAAGACTTTTGGAATTTGTAACCAGCATGACCTAATTTTTACCAACACAATTTTAAACGGAATCACACATTTATACCTGGTACAAAAGGGAAAAACAGACTGCAAGAGCCAAATGATTTTATTCTATCAAAAGATCAAAAAAAAGGTCAGTATGGTAGGGGTATACCAAATTTTTGCAAGACACGGACCACAAAGGGGAGTTATGACTATCAGAACACCGAAAGTATGAGGGGAACACACGACTACAAAAGAAATAATCAAAAACAATAAATTTAAAAGATTCAAAAAAAGAGTCATATCTTTAAAAAGGGCACAGATAATTTTTTTAAAATAACTTAGAAAGCAAGTCAGTGAAGAAGAATGGACAATTTTTAAGAACATTTAAAAAGCCAAAAAACATTGGTAAAAAACAGGGTCGACCCAAAAAACACAACTTGGGGAAAAGACGAAATAAAACTAGGTAAAGGAGAAAAAAAACAGATACAACTTATGGGCAAAAAAAAAACATCAAAATGACCCCACTGAGATAGAACAGCTAGAAACAACCAAGATAATAAATAAGTCTAAAAAACAACATGGAAGATTATGGCGAAACATTAAATTAGACTACAAAATTCAACAAAACATTTCTACAAGAAATTAAAACCAAGGAAAGAAAGAACAAATGACCCCAAATGAAATTATTAACATAAAAGGTCACGCTCCAAAAAAAAATAATGAAAATGGGGGCCAAATTTTTGAACTTTCAACCTTTAACAAGAGGACCAACGAAAACTCAAGAACACACAGTAAATGTAACTTCAAAAAGAACCAACATAACACTATAAGTCAAATGCTGTAAATATTCCCCCCCTAATAAAACACCAGGCCCCGACAATATCCCTGACCCAATCAAAACAACTAAAGAGGTAGGGAACATGGCCCAGACTATTCAACCCCACGGATCACACCAGAAACCAGAAAATTGGGGGAATGCTACAATTTTCCCCTCGAAGAAGAAAGGGAGGAGGGACTGTACAAAATATAGAGGCATAGCGCTACTGGGGCCCCACTGGAAAATATTCTGCAAAATACTTCGAAAAAAGGGTCCACATCATCGACCACAGCTTTAAGACTCCCAAATGGGATTAGGGAAAAAAAAAGCTGTACAGACCAAAAATTTGCCATCAGACGGGTAGAAAACCACGACACAAAAACTACACGTTGCATTTGTAGATCAGGAAAAAGGGTTTGACCCCGAGATAAAAGTTGTGGACAACAACCTATTTTAATGACCACCCCCCAACTTAAGAGCATTTTTACGACACCCAAAGTAGATTGAACAAATTGGGGTTATCAGAAAAGTTTAGAAATAGGGGGCAAAGGTTGGGGACTACCCCTGCATTCATCACGTACTTTACCCATTTGAAATAGTAACACCAGCGAAGGAAAAACCCGGGGAACTCTTTAAAAGAATTTTTTTTGCAGACGATCAGGCAACTATAACAACAAAAAAGTACAACAAACCCTCAACAGACTATTTAAATTAACAATCAACAGAGAATAAACATCGACAAAACAGAAAAATACATTCGCCAAAAGGAAAGTCTAATAATATTCCACGATAATCACCTACTAAATCAAAAAGATTTCAATACCTGGGGGGCATTTTTAAAAAATGGAGAATAACTAATAAATTTAAACAGATGCAACAAAAAAAAATCAAATGATAGGGGAATGGCGCCAATTTTTAAATGAACAAGTCACAATGAACCAAAAAAAGCAAATTTCAAAATCTTCTCCCACATTATTTACCAAAGCCAAACCTAGTTGAAACCAAAAGATGAAGAAAACATAAACAGAGAGAATGTCTGGCGAATGCCCTTAAAAGAAGAAACCGGTTGGGAAAAGAAGACATCAGGAAAAAATGGGTACAACACGTACTAGACTAAAAAAAAACAAATTAAATGGTCGGCCACAAGCAATTACCATCAGACATGCACCCCAAAAAAAATGCTGTCCGATAAAAAGGGTCAAAGCAAAAAGCCAGCAAAAAAATGGACCTAGAATAACAGAGGCCAAAAAAAAACTTTTACGAAACGCATATTAGGGGCCCCCTTTGAAATCTCTTCCTACCGACCGGGGATAAATCGAGAAAGAAAAAAAGACAGTCTGGCGAGGCAAACCAAAGGAAAAACAAGGATGCTTGGATTCAAAACCAACCTTTGATGTTTGGGGACCCGGTGATTTGTAAAGCATAAAAGGAAAAGGGTTTACGTAACCGATCTACCATACCCCGAATCTAAACCCCACTCTGTACCGATTGAAAAATATAAAATACAAAATATTCATTTTACCGATATACTTACATAACCAAGAAATTTTTTCATACCGCCCATCCGGGGAACTAGTTTAACCCTTTCCCTTGGGAAATAGTCTATATTTGTTTGTTCCAAAGTTTGTTTCAGGGTCTCCCGGTTTTTCCCCTTTCTTGAACCTGTTTTCCCCTTTTCCTTTTTCTTAAAAACACTGGGTATGAAGGAAAGACTTCATCAAAAACCCAAACAGAAAGCCAGGTTTATATTTCACTACGAACTGGGAAAAGCTCAAAAAAACTTATAATAGGAAATGCAAACAGCGTCAACCCGTTTCAGCAGGGGAAAAAAACACAGGAGCATATCCTGCAAGATTGTCCTCTTCTGGGGGAGTAAAGCAATTTTGGCCCCCACCCCTGGACCAAAACAAATTTGGGGAAAACCCAAACTGGGTGATTGCCCAGTTTGGTCCAGTAAAATGACCACAGATCGATGAAGGAGAAAAAGAACAAAATGCCGCTTTGGGTTTGATCATTTTTTTCATTTTGTCCTACAATCTCCATCTTGTGGGCTTTTAAGAGTTAAATATGTGACTTTCTACAAAGTACTTCAAAGGGCGTACTGGGTGTGGGTCTGTAACAAGGAATGTAACACATTGGTTACATAGAAATAATGACATTTTAAGAAAAGTTGACAAATGATAACTACTACAAACATGATACATGAATAATGATGATGAACGGTCGATGGAAAAAAAGGAGAAGACTTACAATCAACATCGAACGGGGGATTAGTCGCGGGCGCGCTGGAATATTGGATGGGGTTGGGTAATACCCCGGACTGATTGAAATATTCCCCCAAAAGAAGATGATCTCAGACAACACGGGCATAACTATTTTTGATCTCAAACAACAAAGATTACATAAACTATTTATTACGGTTCCAGCTTCAAGACAAAAAGTTCCCTAACTTTCATCATTTGCCATCGAAAACCACTAAAAAATTATAATTCTTGTTTCACATGATCTGAAAGAAAGAAGTCTCGAAACAAACCTGCATCTTGCAATGCTTAAAAGCATAAGGCAGCACCAGAATGCCAAACCAACCGTAGCCACCCGTTTGCACTTCACGTCAAAACCAGCATTCTGAGAACATTAAAAAATATTGACGGGAACCAGCCGTCCAAAATTCATTAAAAACTTTTTTTCAAACTGTTTCAAAAAATTATATCTGTCTTTCTTTAATTTCTCCAATCATGATTTGCTTTCCCCAAATCAGGAAGAGATTTCTAGAACGGGGGTTTTTTGCCTTCATAAACAGTGTTTTTTTCGTTTTTTATCCCTGATGTTCGTCTTTTGAAAGGGGCCGGGCTTTTTTTTACCCCTGTTCGATAACATTTCTTTGGGGATCTTTGTTGGTAATCTGTTTTGGGCGAAATATTTAATTCGTTGTTTCTTTAAATTTAGTACGATGTTGACCCCCCTTTTTTTTTGATGTCTTCATTTCTAAACCAGTCTATTCTTTTTTACTCCCAAACATTGGGGGGAACCCCCCTTCTGACTAGTTTTTTTATCATTTGATATCAACCAGCTTTCCCTGTTTGGGTGATGCTAATGTTGGGGGGAAAGATATGGAACTTGGGAAATGAAAGATAATAAAAAAAATCAAACATGTCTTAAACTGAAGTGAATTTTTCTTCGAAAGCTCCATATCGACCACTTTTAAACACTCTGTATTTGTACGGGTCGAGCCTAAAAATTGTACGTTGCCGTTATGCGTCTAAAGAGGCCAGCACATCAGATTTTTACCTTTTTTCCTTTTTCTGGTTTTATAGGTCCCCCCCAAAACCTCTTTCGATATGCATTGCAGGTCCCTGGTCTATTTTTTTCTTCTTTTCTTTCCGGCACCCACTGGGGTCGAATAAAAGGGAAATTGATACTCCCAGTCAGAATGTATTGGGGTTGAAATATGGACATTTAACAAGGCATTGGGAAACTTGTCTTTTTAAGTAAGTGTTCAGAAGGTTGATATTATGGAACAAATAGTTTTTTCTCTGATCCGGCCAGACTGATGAACCCAATTTTTTCATGAATTTAACGGGTTTTTAGGAACCGCCCCCCGTACATTTCGAAGCCTGTGTTTAGGGGGCAGGTTTTTTCTTATACCCCACAGTTTTAAATTTCTGCCCCGTCATGTCGCCTTTTTGCAGGGGGACAGGTATAATTTTAAATTTGGGAAACAAAGGGGGAGCTTTTGGGGCCGGGACGGAGGCGGGGGATAACTTGTTCACTGGGCAGACCATATCCCATCGTGTGTTATACTGAGGATGGTCTTTTGACCATTTGTCTTTATAGTGTCAGCCGATCTATCTAGAAAGAACTCAAAATTAAAGAAAAATAACTAATGCTACATATAAGAATGATAAAATTAATGTGTTTTGAACATTAACGAGAAGACTATCATGGAAGGTGGCAACCCATCAAAGATGGGAAGAGGAAGACCACGGAGAAGATGAATTCAGGATGTAAATGAAAGTTTGAGCATGACGGCTGCAGACCCGAGACATCTCACCTATTACTTACTTATTCTGCTCTGCTCCGCGTGGAGCATAGGACCTCAACAGTTGTTCGCCACTTTTCTCGCTCTCTAGCTGTTTTCTTTATGATCCTCTAGGATTGTCGAGCATTCTTCAGTTCCCCAAGAGGATTTCGTCTCCAGGTCTGTTTAAGGCGTCCTCGTTTTTGTTTTTCCTTGCGAGTTCTGCTCAAGTGCTTGTCTAGTGAGACTAGACTGTGTCTCCCGTATAGTATACCCGTACCATCACCATTTTCTCCTCTTAACCTTGGTTGGTAATCATTGATCGCCTACACCAGCCGGCACGGCACCTGATGATGATGAACCTTGGTTGGTAATCATGGGTTCCTTTCGTGTTCTTATCCACGGTCTTTTTTGCAGCTCTGCCATACGATCTCAGTCTGAGAATCCACCGAAGACATCCGTTGACAAAGGTCTGAATCTTATCTGTATTCAACTCCCACATCTAGCCTATGGGAGAAGAAATGGTGGGAAAAGAAACAAAAACAAGAGAAAAAAAACTCCTTGTTCTCATCTCGCTTATGAGAGAGAGGTATTCTAAAGGACTGTTAAGGTGACAAAGTTATGAACAAGACAAGCTACTTGATGATGATGAGGATGAACAAACTTACTTATTAGTGTGTAGCTATACACTGGTTTCCCACTGACCACTTGCTTTTCACATTTGTAAACTTTACTGTTGCTAAGAACCCACGCGTTGACGTAATTACATTTCCCGTCCAGTTTCTTGTCACATGCTGATGTTCAAAAATAATAAAGAGAAAAAGAGAAAGTTAGTAAAACTAGAAATGTAATGATCTTCTTCTTGTCTCTATTCCTGTTTTGTCTCACAGCGTCAGGATAAGAAGAGATTTATAGAACAAGCTTTTGTGTGTGCTTTATAAACAGTGTTTTTCGTCGCCTCTATTATCTCTGAGGTCCACTCAGACCCATTATGATTGACTAGCCAACCGGAAGCTCACTAGCCTTACAATCTTCTGTCCATTCTAAAACTTTATGCGATACTTGCCTTTGAGACAAAACGTGCTTGGAGACAGGTACGTATGCTAGTATCAATTTCTTGACATCCATAGTAAGAATGATGTTTTAGTTTAATAAGTATTCGGTGTCTATTTGTTATCTTGATAAAGTCCTACGGTCGAAACGTTGAGTGATAGTTATTTTAATCAGTCAACTTTGACAGCTTTGAATAACCAGAACTGACACAATGCTACAATATAACTCAGTAGATGTATTAATATAAAGATGGTAAAGTTTTATAACATTTATCCAGGATCACATCTTTCGCCCCGTTTCATTTTGTTGACTTATGAAATATGTAGTTTTATTTTGATATGTCATGCGATCCAAGTTATTTTTTTTAGATTATTCTTCGGATCATCATCACTGTACATCGAACACATTAGTCCATAAGAGCTCCGATCTGCCACTCAGTATGTCTCGTAACGAGTAGCGACTAACCCCGTTACTGTGTTGGCTTACTATTCTTCTTTGGCTACCAGCATAGTTTTCTTGTCTAGCTACACCACACTTGTCTTGGAATTCTTGGAGCCCAGTTAAAGTCTCATTCAGTTTTTCCTTAAGCTTTAACTTTCAGTTATGTTATGTTATGTGTCTCGATCGACGTCCTGTCACAGTGGAGATTTCCCTGCCAGCTTCGCCCTCTGCTGTAGCAGCCATCCCAAAGTCCTCTTGCTCATTGCACCCATGAGAAGCTGATTAGTATATCCCTTTTTTCTCTAACACAAAACGACACTGTCTAGCTTGTCCATACTTAACTCCTAATTCTCGCAATCAGTCCATTATCTGAGACTCGCCAATATCACATATATGAGCGCGCACTGCACTGGTGACGTCGGCCAGCTTGAGTCGGGGCCTTGTTTGAAAGAAAGTCAGCACGTTCGTAACCCTGCATTCCAGCATGTCCAGGTGTGTACAGCCAAGTCAACAGTAAACGAATCGTCGATTTACTAGGCACCACTTTTACGTTCAAAAGTTTTCCATTCCTTTCTGACCATTGAGGTCTATGCCTACCGCTCGTAAAAATCCAAGGGAACAAATTTGTTTCCAAAGTGCCCAACGTGGATTTTGAACCAGGTACACTTGTGTTGTGATCGAGCTCACTCCCGCTTAAGCTAGAGACTACCACATGAAAATCGTGGCATATCCCAAAGGACGTAGCCATCAACCACAGTAAACAAGTCGTTGATTTTCTAGGCACCACTTATACGTTCAGTAGTTTGCCATTGCTTTCTGAACGGGTGGCGCCATCGTCCTTTTATTAAAATCAACGGAAACCAATTTGCAAGCAAACTGTCCGCAGCGTGATTCGAACTCAGAACGTCGGGGTTAATAGACCGAGTCACTAACCCCTAGGCACGACTCCCACATACATACAAGTAATGTTTATGTTGAGGCAGTAAAATACAAATAACAACAGAAGTTAATTTAGCAATAAGACGTACCCTCAGGACTAAGTACTGGCATAAGCCCACTCTGACACTGATATATACGACATCCATCAGAACGTGTAAACTTGTCCCAACTCTTGTACACGGTTCCCTCAGCAGTGCAGTTAGGTGGTATGTTCAAAGGCAGGGGTTCGGTGTAATATACTGGTAGATTTTTAACAATTCTACCTAGACAGCGATAGTAAGCGCCGTTGTACAAGAATTGAGAACGAACAAGGTGGCATGCACCATCTAGATCCCTACCACAAGCTGAAAATATAAATAAAAATACAACAGTAAGAGATTGAAATTGATTTACTAAATAGAGAAGCATTCAAAGATAGTATGAGAATAATGAGAAAAGCATTTATGAGAAAAATGAAGTAAAATATCACTTGTGTTCAACTTAAAAGCAGCCTATGAATGGAGCTAATCTGCCATATATGTATGGAAATGAGAAGGTTCAGTTATGACGTAGTATAGGTCAAGGTTGTGTGATGGTGTGTAATTGTAGTGCGGGAAGGGGCGATGAACAAATATGACGTAGGACGAGCTAGTCAGAAACGGTTTAAATAGTAAATAAACACCACGCGTTAAGTTATCTGGCAACTTTCGATTTGTCAATGGGGCTGCAATTGCCAAGAACACGATGGATAGATATCATCTCAGAATCCCTGCGAAAGCATGGACTGACAACGTCAAGCGAAACACACCTGGCACAAGATAGAAAACTAACTCTCCCACGCCGCTTCACGGCAAATATGGTTAAGATAAGATAATTTAAGATCACTTTAATAATATAATGATATATGTTGCTGTGCTCCCAAGTATACTTGCCAGTGGGTGTCTCTATTATGGAAGAGTTAAAACGCTTGTCTGTCGCTCTAAAAGTTGTGGGTTTGAGTCCGGACAGAGTCACAAGTGTAATGTTTTCATTAGATCTTTAGTATTGTTGGTGGAGCTAAGGAGTTTGTGCTTTGTACAATACTTTCTGCAGGATGTTGTCATTTTTATGAAGCTGAGCCTAGCCAGTACAATACTCTCTGCAGGATGTTGTCATTTCTGTGAAGCTGAGCCTAGCCAGTACAATACTCTCTGCAGGGTGTTGCCATCTCTGTGAAGCTGAGCCTAGCCAGTACAATACTCTCTGCAGGGTGTTGCCATCTCTGTGAAGCCGAGCCTAGCCAGTATAATACTCTCTGCAGGGGGTTGCCATCTCTGTGAAGAAGGGACCAGCCATATTTGTTAAAACCCGGTTCAAGGAAGGAAGTTCATCCTTCTTCTTCTTCTTCGGAAGCTCCATATCGAGCACTTGTTAACTACTCTTTGTGATTTGTATGTGATCTGAGCATAAGAGATATTGTACACTGTGTCAGTTATGCGCCTACAAGTAGGCCAGCACATTCGATTTCTGCGATGCTTTTTATTTACTGTGGTAGCATCCCTAGGTCCTATATCAGTTGCCATTTACAACATGCCATGTAGGTATCAGTGGTAGTATTCTTTGCTCCCCTTGTGAGCCCAGGCACCTCACTGAGGAGTCAATTCTTCGTCCTCTTATCCTTTTTTTAAAACCAGCATTCAGGCAAATGCAACCACAAAACTCTTTGGTATTGGAACAATAACAAAAACATCATAAACATTAAAAACTGCTCATAACTAACCCTCATAGACAGGAAGAATGGATCCTTTTTGACACTGAAGCTTTGCACATCCATTTTGATGAAAAAATGTATCCAAGTGGCTGTACGTCTTTCCAGAATAGTCACAACCTGTTTGAAGTCAAAGTGAATACATCTACCAATGAAAGAAGGTTTTTTGAAAATTAACTGTGTTGCCTGTAATGTCGCTTTCTAGGGCGATGTAGAAAATAGGGGGTGGGCATGAGCCTGGCGAATTTAATGGCCGTATGGCTAGTGCAGTCACCGCTAAACTGTTCAGGTTATGATTTTTCTTTATGCCCCCTACAGAAAAAACTCCTTGACCTTACCATGGATGGAACCTGGGTATTATGAATAGGAGCCCGCGTGTATCGAGTGTGTCTACTGATATGTAGACAAGCACGTTATAAACTACTCTGCAGAAACTTTTAAATATATATGTGTTTAAAATACGTTCTAATAATAGTGACCTTATCATAGCGTTATGTGACCGGACTTGAGCAGAAAGAAATAATTTGGTTGCAATATCTTTGCCAAATTATGTATGTAGTGTGCTGTGACAATCGTCACTTTGTTGTATCGTTTGCTTGATAAAGGCCTTTTTGGTTGAAACGTTGCAGTGTATTTTCATTGTTTTTGTATTTTGTAAAACTACCGTACTTTGTGATTACGCGTTTCGCCAGCGGAAAGTAACAACATGATCACGTGACTGGGAACGTCATGAAAATATTGATATACATTTTCGGCGATTTCTATGCAGAATTACCATGAGCATTAAGTTGTAATATGGTTATAGAAAGGAACAAATAGTTCAGTTTAATAATTTTTACCTCTTGCCATGTATGAAAGGTACCCTCTTGCCAAATTTCAAATTCGTAGGATGTCCAGATATCTTCAAGCAATTGGGACAGGCATACAATGAAATTTAACTAATTTTTTTATATGTAAAGATATACTTAATTCGCCGAGTGGCTACCGTAGCCCAAATCAGGAGTGTAAAGAATAGAATCACTGCTACATGTCACGCATGTCGTAGGAGGCGACTGAGGAATGTGTCTAGCTACCCTATCCCGAAAAAAACACTAGATGGTTACAGAAACCACAATCAAGGAAATTCATAGCTCGTCCGTCACCTGTGGAAGATGAATGCCCCCAAAAAGTAGGGCTCATGAAGCGACCGATGAACACCTAGAGGCGAAGTTGGAAAGGGAATGCAAGAAATTAGGGAGAATGTAGAGAGATCTGGCCTTCCTAGGGGTGAAGGGTGAGTCCAAATCTTCCAGATGTATGTTTTTGACCCAGTGTTACTATTGCAACATTTTCCAATCACCCAGTCATGCTCATTTTGACCAGGATTAATGAATAAATAAAATATTTCAACTGAATCATGAAACAATAAAAACATTTTTTAATCATCATCATGGGGTCAAAGGCGCATAGGGACAACCCCGCTCCAGGATTAGTGAGCTGGGACTAATCAGGATCCTACCACACCTCCATGTGGTGACCCTGGTAACGGACAACCGATCTTGTCTGGCTAAGTGGGTAGGAATCGAGGGAGAGCTACAGGAAGTGGTTGTCATTATGTGCTGGCCTAGTCACCATGGACACATAATGACGCAACGTAAAACAAACGTTCTTATCAAAAATCAATTAAATATCACAAAAATAATTATAAAAATTGACCGTGAAGAACGAACGACGAAGAAGAAATCATCATCATCATGTACAGTCGAAATCAAAGTTTGAATGTAATAGATTTCCAACAAATTATGACATTTGCTCTAAAAATACACTCATCTGAGAGGCTGCAACCTGTCAACCTGTCGATGTTTACCGTACAACTATACGAGTATCTTTCTTCTTGTCTCTTCTTAACTCTCACTGAAGCATAAGGCATCAACAAATGTCCTCCAACCAGATCTATCTTGAACAACCCAGCTTATCTTGAGGATCCTGTCAGAGACATCTCTTCCCTGCAGATTTGTCCCGGACTGGTGCTACAATGTGTTTCCACTTCAGTCCTCGACTGCTCTCCCAGTTCATGCACAGTATTTCCAGCTCAGTCCTCGACTGCTCTCCCAGTTCATACATAGTATTTCCACCTCAGCCCTCGACTGGTCTCTAAGTTCATGCACAATGTTTCCACTTCAGTATTCGTCTGCTCTCCCAGTTTCTGATTGAAAAAATTGTTGACATTTCAGCAGCTAACTATTTATTCTGTGGTGAGTTGTCAACCCAACAAAAATCGCTTGAGTATGATGATTAGGAGGTGTCCATCTTCGTTTGATCCCTATCATTTGATCTGTTTGAAAAGTTAAAGTTAATTGTATATCCTTTACAGGACTTTGCGAATCAACCCCAGCTTTTTAATGCTGTTTGTGATTTTTCTAGGCCTTATTAGGTTCAGTAGTTTGCCATTGCTTTCT
Source organism: Arion vulgaris (assembly GCA_020796225.1). Lineage (NCBI taxonomy): Eukaryota > Metazoa > Mollusca > Gastropoda > Stylommatophora > Arionidae > Arion > Arion vulgaris. The sequence continues at coordinate 59,147,394 of CM036758.1, read as the reverse complement.
GAATGTGTGGTGCCATCGTCCTTTTGTAAAAATCCACGCGAAACAATTTACAACCAACCTGTCTGCAGCGTGATACGAACTCAGAACTTTGGGGCTAATAGACCGAGTCACTATCCCCTAAGCCACAGACGCCACATTGATATGTTTGCCATTGGTTGAATCTACCGGCAGCAATGCTACATATGCTATGCTGTCCGCATATGCTGTACATGTGCTATAATGCAATGCTCCGACATAGCTCTCTAGGTTGCTGGAATACTCAACCCTTCCACAAACTACACGGCTGGGACACCGCTGGGAGTATCCCTGGCGTCGCGTTATTCTCTTGACATCATCTGTCCCTTCTAATATTGTCATCTCCAACATGTTAACTTTTTTTTAATGAGATCAAAATACCGTATTTGTCAAATTTGTATTTCTTTGATTAATTTCCATTCCATTCCTAATTGTTGAGTAATTTCTTTGAGTAATTTCTATTTCATTCGTAACATTCGTAATCACTTCTTGAGAGTGTTCCTACTCAGGAATAAACTTAAAGTGGTCAGAAAAGTAAGGCCGACAATATAAAGATTTGACCATCAGTCCAAATCCAAACATTGGCGAAGGCCGACAATTTACACAGTGTATTATACGAGTAAAACGCCGTCCCAGGACAAGCTTATGTGTCCCAAAAGACTGAGAAATGTTCCTAATCCGGAACGACCTCACAGTTTGAAAGGGTGAACAGAGTAGACTCACTCTTTGGCATAGATCACAAAGCCCAAATATACGGCAAACAGATTATCGTAAAGGCATAGATCCAAGCCAAAATATATTGCACAACGGATTGTTCTAGAGCACGGACAATAAAATACTGGCGAAGTCAGATGTGCTGGCCTAGTCACCATGGGCACATAATGACACAACGTAAAACAAACGTTCTTGTCAAAAATCAATTAAATATCACAAAAATAATTATAAAAATAGGCCGTGAAGAACGAACGACGAAGACGAAACCATCATCATGTACAGTCGAAATCAAAGTTTGAATGTAATGGATTTCCAACAAATTATGTCATTTGCTCTAAAAATACACTTATCTGAGAGGCTGCAACCTGTCAACCTGTCGATGTTTACCGTACAACTATACGAGTATCTTTCTTCTTGTCTCTTCTTAACTCTCACTGAAGCATAAGGCATTAACAAATGTCCTCCAACCAGATCTATCTTGAACAACCCAGTTTATCTTGAGAATCCTGTCAGAGACATCTCTTCCCTGCAGATTTGCCCCGGACTGGTGCTACACTGTGTTTCCACTTCAGTCCTCGACTGCTCTCCCAGTTCATGCACAGTATTTCCAACTCACTCCTCGACTGCTCTCCCAGTTCATGCACAGTATTTCCAACTCACTCCTCGACTGCTCTCCCAGTTCATACACAGTATTTCCACCTCAGCCCTCGACTGCTCTCTAAGTTCATGCACAATGTTTCCACTTCAGTATTCGTCTGCTCTCCCAGTTTCTGATTGAAAAAATTGTTGACATTTCAGCAGCTAACTATTTTTTCTGTGGTGAGTTGTCAACCCAACAAAAACCGCTTGAGTATGATGATTAGGAGGTGCCCATCTTCGTTTGATCCCTATCATTTGATCTGTTTGAAAAGTTAAAGTTAATTGTATATCCTTTACAGGACTTTGCGAATCAACCCCAGCTTTTAATGCTGTTTGTGATTTTTCTAGGCCTTATTACGTTCAGTAGTTTGCCATTGCTTTCTGAATGTGTGGTGCCATCGTCCTTTTGTAAAAATCCACGCGAAACAATTTGCAACCAAACTGTCTGCAGCGTGATACGAACTCAGAACTTTGGGGCTAATAGACCGAGTCACTATCCCTAAGCTCACAGACGCCACATTGATATGTTTGGCATTGGTTGAATCTACCGGCAGCAATGCTACATATGCTATGCTGTCTGCATATGCTGTACATATGCTATAATGCAATGCTCCGACATAGCTCTCTAGGTCGCTGGAATACTCAACCCTTCCACAAACTACACGGCTGGGACACCGCTGGGAGTATCCCTGGCGTCGCGTTATTCTCTTGACAACATCTGTCCCTTCTAATATCTCCAATATGTTATTATCTTTTGATGAGATCAAAATACCGTATTTGTCAAATTTGTATTTCTTTGATTAATTTCCATTCCATTCCTAATTGTTGAGTAATTTCTTTGAGTAATTTCTATTTCATTCGTAACATTCGTAATCACTTCTGATTACTTTTTTTTCTTCCATGACGATACCCTGACTTTTCTGTATATTCTTCAAATAGAACATATTTAAGATTAAATTTTTGTAGATCTGTGAAATAAAACAAACAACAACATTGATATGTGTACTCACTCTGGGCATAGATCAATACAGGAAGCAGGAGTAAAACCTTAAGACTGGATGAGATCGCCATGTTGAATAACACCTTCAGATTAAAAATAATTTGCTACATGAACAAGAAACAATTCATTTCGAGTAAACATTCGGGAGCTGTAGAAGCGTCGTTGTTATTAAACTAGTTTCTTATGCGCGTGGTCGGATTCAATTTCCCATTGGGCGTGTAATATTTTTCCCGCTGTTAAAATCTCTCATGTCCACCCAACCTCAATGGGATACCAGGAAAGGCACTTGGACGTGAAGGCGGCCGGCGCGATGTTGACCACATCACCCATCGTGTGCCGATGATCAATGAAAAATACGAGACTATTACATCGTATTTACAGTCTATTATCCCATATTATACCATCATCAAATAGCGGGTACCGAGCTTGTACATTGCAACCTTAATTAAAAGTACTTCTGAATATCTCTCTCTCTCTCTCTCCCTCTCATAAGCGAGATGTCATCTCCATCCATCATGCTCAAATCATCAGTTACATTCTGAATCCATCTTCTCAGTGATCTCTATCCTCATCTCTTTGCCAACAAGAAAAAAAGAACTTAAAATCAAAGAAAGCTGGCTGAAGCTACAAATAGGAATGAGAAAATTGAAGCATGTTGGGCATTTAAAGAGACACAGTGGTTTGGAGAAGACCATAATAGAAAGAGGCACCGCCACACGGAGGAGAAGGAAGACCACGGAGAAGATGGATTCAAGATGTAACTGATTATTTGAGCATGACAGCTGTTCTCTCTCTCTCATAGGAAATGTCCCATGAGAGAGAGAGATATTCCGACGACCTGTTAGTTAAGGTTAATTACTGTCAGGGTTGTAAAGCTCTGCTCAGAACAAGAAACTTGGAGATGATAAAATCAATATACATGCACTCTCTGTAGTTGTAAAGAAGTCAGAATGATACTGGGGTCAAAAGCGCATGGGGACAAGCGCCAGAATTAATGAGCTGGCACAAATCAAGATCCTACCCTCCATGTGGTAACCCTGGTAACAAACACTGGTTCCTGTCTTGCTAAGCGGGTAGGGATCGAGGGAGAGCTACTCTGGTGTAGGTAAAGATGCAGATTTAGTCACGCCGGATGGGATCTGCTCGCAACACAGACGAGCGGAATCCCACAGTGACTATTAATGCTCGTCTCTCCCGGTCGATGGAAATAGATGGACGGATAAACATCAAGGGATGAGGGCTGCATCCAGAGAAGAGTCGTGGGCCCACATAGAGCGAAACTCGAAGTCCGAAGGTGGGGAGCCGAATTAAGTTGCACGCGGCGAATGTCCGATCCCTGAGGGGAAAAGGAAGGGGGGTGGGAGGCGAACAAATAAACATATAGGATGAAAGGTGCAACCAGAGAAGAGACGTGGACAGACGAGGGGCGAAACTCGAAGCGCGTATGTGCTGGGTCCCGAGTTAAGTTGCACATGGGTCCACATAGGGCTAAACTTGGAGCTCTGAGGTGGAGGCCCAAGTTAAGCCCCGGTTCGACAGCCTGTAGGTAAATGTGAGCATGGTGAGAACTGATGGAGATGGTGAGGAAGGAACCAGGGCCGAGCAAGCACGCATGCGGACGATGCACAGGTGGGCCCATCGGAGGGCAGACGTGCACGACGATGATGGTGTAGCGAAAAGAAGGCGTGACAGGCGTGAGATTGAGCGGACCACCCAAATGTGCAGAATAACTGGAAGGCTCAGCAGAGGTTGAAGCCAGTGAGCGTTTCCGCTCCAGGGAACTACTACTTCATTGTAGTTTGATTTTATGAACAATCAAAGGCTAGCGAAGTACACCGTACATAAAACTGGACGACAAAAAAACCAAGTAGTCCAGAAAAAGCGCAGATGACGCTCAGCAGCCTGGGAGGGTAGGTATGTCGTCTAAGGCTCCTAAAATAAATAGCAACCTGCTGTCTTGCAGGTTTTGGCTGAGGACAGTCAAGGGCTGACGAACCCAGAAAACGCTTGTTGAAATCGGACACTTCACCGAAGGGTAAGCACTAGAGCTCCAAATAGTACTGAATGTTGTGACGTAAAATTGCGTTCTTGGCAAAGGCTGTTTATATATTACAATAAGAATGATAAACATGGCCGAAAAAGAACGATCGAGAGAGAGAGAGATAGAGTGAGAGAGAGAGAGAGAATGATACTGAGCAGAGCTGAGGATAGACAGAGCTGAGAATCTCTTTGTCGGTATGCCTCCTTCCATGATGGTCTTCCCCAGCCCTTCATGTCTTTTTATATATCCAAAATACTTCAGTTTTATCTTCCTTATTTGTAGCATCAGCCAGTTTTATGTGATTTGGAGTTCTTTCTGGATAGATCTATTTGTTCTCTTCTCTGTCCAAGATATACAAGGGCAAATAGATATATCCAGAAAGAACTCCATGATATGTACAACACAAAAATAACATAACATTCGGTCGAACAGAACGAGCACATTCGCCGCTGGATCATTGAAGAAGAAGAAGTGAAACCAGAAAGGTGAGTATAATGAAGTTAGTTTTAAAACTATAAACTAAGACTCTCTCGCTCTCTCTTTCGCCGGTTACGCCCTTGGCGTTTAGGGCAGCAACAAAAGCACATCATTCTGCTCTATTCATGGCCTTCCTCTGTATTGTGTTCCAGCTATGATTCATTTCTTTCTGTCGTTCTCCTTCAGGTTGTCTTGGGATTCCACGTTTTCGAGTACCCTCTGGAGTCCATCTCAGTGCAGTTTTCGTTCCAAAGCCATGCTCCATACGCATCACATGCCCGATTCATCTCCAGTATCTTCTTCGGATGATGGTGCTCATATTCTCTTGTTAACATCGTGCAAGTAGTTCTTGGTTAGAGATAAACTAAGGCTGACATGATGATATTGGTGATAATAATGATGATTTGAATGACAACTTACCTGAACTGTCAACTGCTAGAGCGTAGGTAACAATACATTGTCAACAATAATAGCTAGATATATATACACAAAAGTTAGACATTTTATTTGCATATTTATCGTTATAAATTTCTTTTGAACCTTCATTTCCATAATTATGCAAATATACAGTGAACAGATACGACGTTTATGGTTATTATTTTAGCAAATATTTAATGAACAAAAAGTTGTTGCCGCAGCTAATTGTTACATTAATTTTCATGACTGTAGCAATGCGGGATTTGTATTCATACGTTTGATCATATTTATCTACAACAACAATCAGGCGTGATTGTTCTGCGTCGAGTAACGCAAATCTGCCCCGGGCCAATTATCAGAGGACTATCATCATAGCACTCTGGGAATGTCCATATGTGCTTCGATCTCCGCATCAACAAATCCAGCATCGTACAGCTGCCAAGCACGACAGTTAACAGTTTTGTGAGGATTATCATCATAGCACTCCGGGCATCTCCATATGTGCTCCGATCTACACCTCAACAAATCCAGCAGAGCCCAACACGCCAGTTCGATGTTGGTTAATTAATCAATCTCTTTGCATGTTCGGTATGTCATTCTTTTCGGGCTGTACCAATATTAACACCCATCTCTCTCAGTCTGGCCAGCGAGTGGGACTCACAACTCTGAAACTTTTCTGTTAGAAAAACTCTCAGTCCGATAAGAATGTCACTTTGGTTCATTGTAACCCTCTCTGATATCGTAGCCATGTCAGTCAATCTATCAGCTCGTTCATTACTCCTGACTCCTAAGTGTCCAAGGACAAAAATTAAGGTGATTTCTTTGATCCATGTATGTACCAGTACCTGCGCCCAGCTTCTTCTCACCATTCCTGTTTCGACTTTACAAATCATACTCATGGAGTCACTGAGTATAAAAAGAAGTCATGAGAGAAGTCATGAGTGCTTCGGGTCATGTGTACACATATTGGAACAATTGAGAGAAGTCATGAGTGCTCCGCGTCATGTGTACACATATTGGAACAATCAAGAGAAGTCATGAGTGCTCCGGGTCATGTGTACACATATTGGAACAATCAAGAGAAGTCATGAGAGAAGTTATGAGTGCTCCGGGTCATGTGTACACATATTGGAACAATCAAGAGAAGTCATGAGTGCTCCGCGTCATGTGTATACATATTGGAACAATTGAGAGAAGTCATGAGTGCTGCGCGTCATGTGTACACATATTGGAACAATCAAGAGAAGTCATGAGTGCTCCGGGTCATGTGTACACATATTGGAACAATCAAGAGAAGTCATGAGAGAAGTTATGAGTGCTCCGGGTCATGTGTACACATATTGGAACAATCAAGAGAAGTCATGAGAGAAGTCATGAGTGCTCCGGGTCATGTGTACACATATTGGAACAATCGAGAGAAGTCATGAGAGAAGTCATGAGTGCTCCGGGTCATGTGTACACATATTGGAACAATCAAGAGAAGTCATGAGTGCTCCGCGTCATGTGTATACATATTGGAACAATTGAGAGAAGTCATGAGTGCTCCGGGTCATGTGTACACATATTGGAACAATCGAGAGAAGTCATGAGAGAAGTCATGAGTGCTCCGGGTCATGTGTGCACATATTGGAACAATCAAGAGAAGTCATGAGAAAAGTCATGAGTGCTCCGGGTCATGTGTACATATATTGGAACAATCGAGAGAAGTCATGAGAGAAGTCATGAGTGAAGTCATGAGTGAAGTCATGAGTGCTCCGTGTCATGTGTACACATATTGGAATAATCAATTGTCTAATAACAGTAAATATTTCAGTGGAGTTCTGACTTGAGTGGAACCCGCAAGGAAAACGGAAAATAGGACGTCCTAAACAGACCAAGAGAGGAAGTCTTCTTAAGGAACTGAGGGACACTTGACTTCTTCTTTTGTCGTTACACTGTTACCGGGTTGTTGCTAAATGTCGGGGTTTACTGTCTTGTCTTCTCCTGCTCGAGTGGCGTGGATGATAGCTATTTTTGCTTTTGGACATGATTGTGCTATGTCTTCTATCCACCTTTTCCGTGGCCTTCCTCTCGTCTTCTTTCCTAATCTTCTCTTGTTGAAGACTCTGTATACTGTAGCGCAGCGTTTCCCAAAGTGGACGTACGCCCCCAGTGGGCGCTAAAGCGTTCTGGGGTGGGGGGACGATAGTGTTTCAGAAGAATTTGGGGATGTGCAGGCGATTACGGGTCGGTGGCTCTTAAAGAAGAAATGAATAATAAATATTTTAAAATAAATTACGAGTATTTTCGTGATTTTGCTATTTAATAATCATTTCAAATTTGAATTCTGCATTTCAATTCATCTTACGTCCGTCTTACACGATCCATTTTTTCATTAATTTTCAATTTCATGAATATAATCATTTGAAAATTGACCATGTATTTCAGAAATATATATTCAATTTTCTATGTCAAAGAGAAAATAGAGCATGCATATATGTGGGAGGGGGCGCTGGCAAACTGTTATAATGTGGAGGGTGGGCGTTACAAAGTTTATGTTGTGCAAAGTGGGCAGTGGACCGAAAAAGTTTAGGAATCTATACTGCAGAGTTTAGTTACATTCTTATTATGTGTCCGGACCACTTCATTCTTTGTTTCTCCATGTAATTCAAGAAAGATTCTGGGCCAGCTTTCTTTCATATGTTGATGTTGATGGCTCTGTTTTTTCTGGTGTTGTTGGGTAACTTTTCGTAGGCATTGCATTTTACATGTAGTTATTTTTGCGACTATGCTTTGCTGATTGTCCATGTTTGGCGGAACTATAATATGAAATCATAAAGAAAACAGCAAGAGACCGGTAAAAGTGTAGAACAACTGGTGTGGTCGTATGTTTCCGAGGAGAGCAGAGAAATAGTATGAGATCCAACAAATTTGAAAATAATTGAGTACATTGGTTATGGTTATTACCAATTGTTTACTGATCTAACGCCATATCACTCCGTATAGACCTAAATGTGATCAGTCTCCTCCAACAGATATCGAAGGAAATTCATGCTGATGGAGGGACATACAGGACAACTACTTCTAGTATGAGGATGGAGAGTTGAGGTCGTTACTGCTGCCCTTCATTGGATCTCTGGAACTTCATTTACTGGGGCCGTTGTTGTATCTGACTCTCAGTCGATGCTTCACAAGATCCAGAAGGGCAGGTTTCGGTATGAGTGGATGTCGTCTATAGAAGTTTCTAACCTCCAGAGAGGTATATACGTGAATATACTGTCCTGGGCATGCGGGTGTTTGCGGTAATGGGAGAGCGGACAGGATTGCATCAACAGCATCGATTGTTGGGGAGTTGAAGATGGATAAGGGGATATTCTTCGGTCTCTTCGCGGCTGTCTGTTGGATGAGGGCACTAAAATCGATGTTAAATCGATCAAGCGATGTAGGCAGTTTGGAGTTACCCGTTGTACAAGTAGAACTGGATGCCTGAGAGGCAGAGTGAGAGGTGTGTTTAATTAGTGAGCCACGGCAACCATCAGTATGCATACTCTTCGATATCTGTTGGGGAGACTGAGCACTTATGGGTCTGCCCGGAGTGCAATGACGTCAGTTTAATAACCAATAACCAATCATACTGATGGTTTCCATGGCTAGCTGGTTAATCATACTACTCACTCTGCTTCCTAGGAATCCAGTTTTGCCTGTACAACGTGTAATATTCCAAATACATTAAATCGTTGGATAAATTCAACATCAATTTTAGTGTCGTCCAGCACGAGGTCTCCAAGAGATCGAAGCATCCTCGTTATCCACCCTCAACTCTACGAGGATCAATGCTATTGATGCAAGCCTGTCCACTCTTTCCTGTCCACTCTTTCTTGTCCACTCTTTCCTGTCCACTCTTTCCTGTCCACTCTTTCCTTTCCACGAACACATGCCAGCCCAGGACAGTCAATAAATATCAAGTTAGTTCAATACAATTGACTTAATTTGCAATATCAATTAAAAAAAATCGATGGATTGCAGATTAAAGATTAGTATTGTTCTGTTGCTACCTGTCAGTGGCAGAAAGATAGTTACAGTTCTTTTTCGTACGTCCATTATGAATTTTTGTGTAATTTGACTAATTTTTGCGTGAAGCATTGCTTTCCTTATCATCAGTATCCCTCACTATTCAGGCGAGCATTACTTCGACTTCTGGGGTACTTGTAATTTAGATCCCAAAGTAAAGGAGATAGTATATTGAAAGAGCATCAGATTTCAAATATTTTGACTCCCATTTTGCCAACAGACTGTTAATCCGAAACAATGCTCATCACCAAGGTGGCAGATATCTGGAAAGAGTTTCGAGTGATGACAGTTAATAATCTTGAACATAGACAACTGTTCTAACTTCATTAGGGACTGATGATCTCAAAGATTCTCTACGGACTGAACATTTTGACAATCAGTAAGAACCAAACTACAAAAGGTGCCGAATGCTGCAGAATGAAACTTTAAGATTCACCTTTTAGTGTACAATAGAATCATCCAGAAATTTCTAAGAGACTCGAGAATGTCCAGGTGAAAGTATACTTACATAACTTTGTTTATAGACGACATACACTACGAAGTTGTCTAACAGAGGACAAAGGTGAAAGTCTAAGTAAGGGACGATCTTTGGAGGGCGGAAACAAATGATGCTGATTTTAAGATCTTTCCATTTGATCTCCTTTCCTATGGTCAAACCTGGACACTGACAACAAATGATAGAAGAAAACTGGTGCTCGTCTCTCGCTCTAAACGTACGTGGTTCGCTTCTCGTGATGCCATTGGGATATTTTTACAGAGATCCTTAATCTCAATGTAGGTGACATTGAGTTCCTAGTCCTATCGGAGACGGACGATAAAACGTAGGTCCCGTGTTCAAGCTGAGCCCGTAAATGAGCCCTTGGTAGCTCAAAATTAAGAATATCAGACTGGAAAGCCTCTGCCCGGGAAAAAGTCCGTAGAAAGTCTTAAAATAACATTTCTACGAAATTGTTTCGCCATCTTAAAATTACATCTAGGGACACTCCCGGTGCTGTAGAGTTCGTGCACTGTCGTTGAAATCTTCCTTAGAAGGAAAGAGATCAAGCACACATGGTTGCTTAGGGGAATACAAAGATGATGGTGCTATCAATCAATCAATCAATCAATCATAGAGATGGCTGGAGGACAAATCCCATATGGTCTTGTCCACTGTGAGAGGAGGTAAACCGTAAGAACTGAACAGAGACATAAATAATCGTTGAAATTTAATAGCCCACACCTGGTTGTAAAATCAAATGTGGGCGTGAAAACATGGGATGATATTACAATCAAAATCGTTCATTTAATGCTAGAGCAGAACGAACCTGGCAATGAAAAACGTACATGACAACCAGTTCTGAGAACATAAACATATAGATTGTGACAGTTACAGCAGCAGTTTAATAATTTATTACAATTATAAATATTCGACAAGCTCAAGGGAGTTGAACATATGTGGAGTCTGTGACTATGGTTAAGCCCTTGCCTTGTGAGTCAAAGGTCGTGGGTTCGAATCCGGACCGCGCCGTTCTGTTCACGAGTACAATTTTTTCAAGAGATCCCTAGGATTGTTGCTGGAGCTACGGAGTTCATGCTTGTGCAATGCCTCGGCAGGTGGCGTGTCATTTCTGCGGAGAGGGACCGAGCCATATGGGGTGGTACTCGGTGCAAAGAAGTCAATCCTTCGGCTTTAAAATCCTTTATGCAATTATATGTTCATATGGTTCTGGTTTTTATATGTCAAAAAACAATTACTATGTCATAAGTTAGTGGCTTTTATGAAATGTTAAATGCTAATAATGCCTCTGTGAATGTATTTCTCTGTGCATGTATGCGTTCGTAGTAACAACAGAAATAATATTCGCAGTGATGTATTAACGGACGTAATTGATGTATTACACGGCGAGCAATGGATGTATTACACGGACGTAATTGATGTATTACACGGCGAGCAATGGATGTATTACACGGGCGCACGGATGTAACACACGGGCGTAATAAATGTATCACACGGACACCATGTCATCCACGGGCACCGCGTTGGACAGCGCTTAGCTAGTTTTAGTTTAGTTTTAGTTTAGTCGTCGGATCACCATCACTGCATGTCGAACAAATTAGTCCATAAGTGCTCCGATCTCTCCTCAGTATGTCCATCAGCATGTGGCGACTAACGACACCGGTTCTTTGTTGGTTTACTATTCTTCTTTGTCTACCAGCATAGCGTTCTTGTCGAGTTACAACACACTTAACTTTGAGTTCTTGCAGTCTGGTTAGTGTTGTAGATTCACCGCTATTAAGTGAATCATGTACACGTCCTCTCTCCATTAAGGAATTTATAATATCAGCCTTGTCCATTGCTTTGTACAGCAGCCATACCTGCAAGCCTATCCGCACGTTCATTCCCCTTACACCTGCATGCCCTGGCACAAAAATAAAACTAATCTTTGTCAGCTTAGTCCTCCCCAGCCACTCCATCCAATGTCTCCTAGCCCATCCTGTTTAAATCTTCCTGAGCATACTTATTGAGTCACTAGCGCTTAGCTAGTCCATACGTATTCCAATATCTTCCACAGTATGTCTGTCAGCGTACGACAACTACCAACACTAGTTCAATGTTGGTTTACTATTCTTCCTTAGATTCCAGCAATTTGATCCTTATCCAGCTACACCACATTTGACTTGCTATTTCCTTATCCAGCTACACCACATTTGACTTGCTATTTCCTTATCCAGCTACACCACATTTGACTTGCTATTTCCTTATCCAGCTACACCACATTTGACTTGCTATTTCCTTATCCAGCTACACCACATTTGACTTGCTATTTCCTTATCCAGCTACACCACATTTGACTTGCTATTTCCTTATCCAGCTACACCACATTTGACTTGCTATTTCCTTATCCAGCTACACCACATTTGACTTGCTATTTCCTTATCAAGCTACACCACATTTGACTTGCTATTTCCTTATCCAACTACACCACATTTGACTTGCTATTTCCTTATCCAGCTACACCACATTTGACTTCCTTATCCAGCTACACCACATTTGACTTGCTATTTCCTTATCCAGCTACACCACATTTGACTTGCTATTTCCTTATCCAGCTACACCACATTTGACTTGCTATTTCCTTATCCAGCTACACCACATTTGACTTGCTATTTCCTTATCCAGCTACACCACATTTGACTTGCTATTTCCTTATCCAGCTACACCACATTTGACTTGCTATTTCCTTATCCAGCTACACCACATTTGACTTGCTATTTCCTTATCCAGCTACACCACATTTGACTTGCTATTTCCTTATCCAGCTACACCACATTTGACTTGCTATTTCTTATCCAGCTACACCACATTGGACTTGTGTTTCTTATCCAGCTACACCACATTTGACTTGCTATTTCCTTATCCAGCTACACCACATTTGACTTGCTATTTCCTTATCCAGCTACACCACATTTGACTTGCTATTTCCTTATCCAGCTACACCACATTTGACTTTGCTATTTCCTTATCCAGCTACAATCTCACATTGGACTTGTGTTTCTTATCCAGCTACACCACATTTGACTTGCTATTTCCTTATCCAGCTACACCACATTTGACTTGCTATTTCCTTATCCAGCTACACCACATTTGACTTGCTATTTCCTTATCCAGCTACACCACATTTGACTTGCTATTTCCTTATCCAGCTACACCACATTTGACTTGCTATTTCCTTAGGTTGTAGGTTCATCACCATTCTCGAATCTCCCAAGGACTATGGAGAAATGTGACATACCAGTACTAATGTCAACAAAATCTCCCAAGGACTATGGAGAAATGTGACATACCAGTACTAATGTCAACAAAATCTCCCAAGGACTATGGAGAAATGTGACATACCAGTACTAATGTCAACAAAATCTCCCAAGGACTATGGAGAAATGTGACATACCAGTACTAATGTCAACAAAATCTCCCATGGACTATGGAGAAATGTGACATACCAGTACTAATGTCAACAAAATCTCCCAAGGAATATGGAGAAATGTGACATACCAGTACTAATGTCAACAAAATCTCCCAAGGACTATGGAGAAATGTGACATACCAGTACTAATGTCAACAAAATCTCCCAAGGACTATGGAGAAATGTGACATACCAGTACTAATGTCAACAAAATCTCCCAAGGACTATGGAGAAATGTGACATACCAGTACTAATGTCAACAAAATCGCCCAAGGACTATGGAGAAATGTGACATACCAGTACTAATGTCAACAAAATCTCCCAAGGACTATGGAGAAATGTGACATACCAGTACTAATGTCAACAAAATCTCCCAAGGACTATGGAGAAATGTGACATACCAGTACTAATGTCAACAAAATCTCCCAAGGACTATCAAGAAATGTGACATACCAGTACTAATGTCAACAAAATCTCCCAAGGACTATCAAGAAATGTGACATACCAGTACTAATGTCAACAAAATCTCCCAAGGACTATGGAGAAATGTGACATACCAGTACTAATGTCAACAAAATCTCCCAAGGACTATCAAGAAATGTGACATACCAGTACTAATGTCAACAAAATCTCCCAAGGACTATGGAGAAATGTGACATACCAGTACTAATGTCAACAAAATCTCCCAAGGACTATGGAGAAATGTGACATACCAGTACTAATGTCAACAAAATCTCCCAAGGACTATGGAGAAATGTGACATACCAGTACTAATGTCAACAAAATCTCCCAAGGACTATGGAGAAATGTGACATACCAGTACTAATGTCAACAAAATCTCCCAAGGACTATGGAGAAATGTGACATACCAGTACTAATGTCAACAAAAACTGTCCACACTCAAACGATCCTACCATTTCATGTTGTCTCTTCTTTCTTCTTCTTCTTCTTTGCGTTCTTTCTTTATGAGCAATTTTAATCGCTCTTTGTGATATGTTTGATCTTTGTCAAGAACGTGTATACGTTGCACATTGGTTTGTAGGCCCCTAAACGCTAGACTTCTCATGTTTAGGACATGTGCATTTCAACCAAACCTCCTACTTTGTCGTCTCTTACGTCATGCGTGCAGGTAACAGTGGTTCTATTCATTACACCCCAAATTTGGGCCCCGTTAACCACTTGGACGATTTCATGTTGTGTTTTGTACGTAACCAATCCTCATCGTTTACTGTAAAGTTCCTAATAATTCCCATATCTTAAACACAATTATATTTATTGATAGGCACTCGGAAAACTTGATGCATTAAAAACACTGATTTATAAATAACCTGAAGTCTTACAGTGCGAAGTACTTTCAATGAGAAGTGACAAGTATTCTCTACAGCCATAATTATTTCGGTTACCATGACTACATAAAGAAACAATATTTGAGTATGTTTTCTTCTTTAGTAAAATAGATAGGATTCTTATGTTGAGTAACATAGCACGAGATACACCATTACTTCAATAATCTTGCTATTGATTTCTTCTTCATCGTTCATTATTCATTTGAGCATCATCTTCATCGCAGGTCGGACATATCCACAATTACTCCGACCTCCTCCCAAAGCATATATCTCAGTGTGTTTAGGCTAACAACTCCTCTTCTGTTTTGATTGATGTATTTACTGGAGTTTCTCTCGTGGTTTTCCCGTCTTTCTGCACCTATCGGTATGCATAACTTGCGCAACCGAGGTACAGAATACCCTTTATCTTCTTCGTTGAAATATTCGTATGTTTTCTCTGAGAGCGTTGATGTTGTCGCTATTGTCCATAGAAGACCAATTCTCAATCATTTCTTCTTCTCAGTCGATGTTGAGATATGTGTGTGTTTTTAGAGGTTTTAATTTGTCAGTTTAGTTCAATTTCAATTTGGAATATCTTCATTGCATTCCAGACATGTCCATAGGTGCACCAATCTCCTTCTGCAATATCCTCAATTATTTCATTATATCAGTATTATTATTTAGACTTTGAAAAAAGTCATGATCTCATCACATCCTCTGAAATACTCTTCACCTCTAACTAAGTGTCCAGTCTTCTTCATCGTTATGTTCACGATATCTCTGCTTCTACCATCGTCTTAGTCACCTGTTGCCATATGCTACAAATAATCATTAAATTTAGTTCATAAACTTACCTTGCTTTTATTTGTCAAACATTTATTGTTAGTCTGATTAAAGTATATTTACAAATATAAACTCATTTGTTTTGCATTAGTTTAGAGGTCACAGTATTTAATACGTAAATAGAAACTATATTTGACAGATGTTTAATTTGTTTCATACGTTTCTCTCTCTTTTTCAGGAGACGAAATTAGTAAGTTTGTATTTCTTCATGTTATTTTTGTACTTTCTTGTATTTTTCTTTATGTGTTTTCGTTGTGTTTGCACATGATAACACTATTCTATAAGTGTTCATTACGTTTGCACACGTTAGCACTTTTCTAGAATTGTTCTTTATGTTTGCACATGTTAGTACTTTTCTTTAAGTGTTCTTTGTGTTTGCACATGTTAGCACTTTTCTGTAAATGTTCTTTATGTTTGCAAATCTTAGCTCTTTTTTTTGTGGCTGCTCATTATGTTTGTACATCTTAGAACTAAATATGCAAAGAGATTGATTAATCAACATCGAACTGGCGAGTTGGGCCGCTGGACGCTGCTGAATTTGTTGAGGCGGAGATCGAAGCACCTATGGACATTTCCAGAGTGCTATGATGATAGTCCTCATATAACTGATAATTGAGAACGTTTCTATAACTCTTTATTGTATTCGGTATTAGACGAGATAAATATTTGATATATATACACATCATTAAGATTTCATCAATATGTTTGGTGTGTTTGTATACACATCATTAAGATTTCATCAATATGTTTGGTGTGTTTGTATACATCATCATTAAGATTTCATCAATATGTTATGGTGTGTTTGGTGTGTTTGTATACACATCATTAAGATTTTATCAATATGTTTGGTGTGTTTGAATTTCCAAATACTATTATATCACTAGACGTTGTGTATGCCATTATAAACCACTCTGTAGCTCAAGCGGTATGAGCTCGATCACAAACCCAAGCATACCTGGTTCAAACCCCAAGGTGGGCAATTTTGGAAGTAAATTCGTTTCAGTGAGATTTTTACCGAAGGTAAAAAATAGACCTCATCATTCATAAAGCAATGGCAAACTGCTGAACGTATAAGTGGTGCCTAGGAAACCAACGACTCATTTGTTGTGGTTGATGGTTACGTCATGAAAGGATATGCCACGATTTTCATTGTTTTCATCTACAGGTAAACTTTAAATTTCATTTAATATCAAAATGACAATCGGGTTAAACAGTTAAACAACAACTTTTCCCTTTCTAATAGGGATTTTGAACAAATCATCTTCGTAAATTGCAGATATTTTAATATATTTATATCTTACCGCTATACGTTATATAGTGTCAGCTTGTAATTTCTTCATGTATTACAGAAATATATATATCAATTTTCTATGTCAAAGAGAAAATAGAGCATGCATATATGTGGGAGGAGGGCGTTGGAAAACTGTTATAATGTGGAGGGGCGTTACAAAGTTTATGTTGTGCAAAGTGGGCGGTGGGCCGAAAAAGTTTGGGAAGTCTATGTTCTAACATGTATTTTTATTTAATTATTGGTAATACAATAATATTCTTATGTTTCAGTTCCGGTCTGTGCAAACCCTGGCAAAGACGTCATTTTTGTCATCGATAACTCTGGTAGTATTGGTGCCATCAACTTTGAAAAAGTAAAGACATTCATTGCCCGCTTGACTCTCAGATTCTTCATTGGAACTAACGCCAGTAAATCTGAGTTCCAGTTTGGTGCCATTTCTTTCGGTAGTGCAGTCACAAAGGAATTTGATCTTAACACGCACACAGATAGCACGCAGTTGTATAATGTAATATATTTTGATTCATTTCTAGATAAACTTATAATTCATATATCATAAAACACAGAGAATGTTTATTATCAATATAAGAAAGAGGCATTCATTATTTTTCGGATATGTAATGAGAAGGGGAGGCGTAGAACACATTGTGACAACCGGTAAAATCGAGGGAGACGAGAAAGATGAAGACCGAGAGAGAAAATTTTGAATTCTCTGACTTCATGTCATGGAAGAGTGTCAACATCTGGTATAAGAGCAAACACCAGAGATTTGAGGAAATCCATGATCGCCTACACCAGCAGGCACGGCATCTGTTGGTAATGATGATGATTGTAAAACCTTACTTTGTATTTAACAGCACAACTTATAATAGATTTATCATTGGTTATTGGTTACTAAACTGAAGTCATTGCACTCCGGGCTGCTCCATAGTCGATCAGGCTCCTCCAACAGTTATTTAAGAGTATGCATACCGATGGTTCCCGTGGCTCGCTGATTAAACACACTCCTAACTCTGACCCTATGGCATCCAGTTCTACTTGTACACCGGGTAACTCCAAAATGCCTAAATCGCTGGATCGATTCAACATTTATTTTAGTGTCCTCATCCACCAGACAGTCATGAAAAGACCGAAGAAATCCTCTTCTCCATCTTCAACTCCCCAACAATCGATGCTATTGATGCTATTCTGCCCGCTCTCTCATTACCGTAAACACCCGCATGCCCAGGACAGTATATCCACGTAAGCCGCTGGAGGCTAAAATCTTCTATAAACGACATCCACTCATACCGAAACTTGCCGTTCTGGATCTTATGAAACATCGACTGAGAGTCAGATACAACAACGGCCCCAGTAAATAAGTCCAACAGAGTCAATGGAGGACTGGAGTAACGTCCTCAACCTCTCCTCTACTAGAAGTAGTTATTATTGGTGTAATATAATACCCAATTAAATGGAAGTCTAATTAGACCAGTTCATCTGTACATCACTACGTGAAGCCAACTCTGACATACAGAAATAGAAAGCTATATAGAGGTTAAAAGCAGAAATTAAAGACATGATTATACATATGATTAGGTTTAAGGAAGAACAAAAAGCACAAGATCAAATTGAGTGGACATATTTTGTATATGTCTAACGTGCCCTTGGATGCGATGAGGACTCATGATGATGATGGAAATCAGCTCTGACACTTAAAATATGTAACATTAGAGTTCTTCAGTGCTACATAGAGCAAGTCTGGACATATCAAAATGAGAAATATCAGAGTTCTTCAGTGTTATATAGAGCAAGATGGGCATATCAAAATGAGAAATATCAGAGTTCTTCAGTGCTACATAGAACAAGTCTGGACATATCAAAATGAGAAATAGAGTTCTTCAGTGCTACATAGAGCAAGTCTGGACATATCAAAATGAGAAATAGAGTTCTTCAGTGCTACATAGAGCAAGATGGGCATATCAAAATGAGAAATATAGTTCTTCAGTGCTACATAGAGCAAGTCCTGGACATATCAAAATGAGAAATAGAGTTCTTCAGTGCTACATAGAGCACGTTCGTGCACTGCGGCTGAGATCTTTCTGTATAAATACAAGATCGAAACACACATGGTTACTCACTGAAGTGCAATGATGATGGTCAGTCAATCAATCAATGGTTTCTGATCTGATTGGTTATAACACGGTTGTCATGGCTGACTCATGTCAATTATAATTAATAATTTAATATCTATTTTCTTGTAATTTTTTGTATTTTCTTGTATTTTTTTATATTTTCTTGTATTTTCTTGTATTTTCTTATATTTTCTTGTAAATTATTGTATTTTCTTGTTTTTATTTTGGGATTCACACTCTGTGAATTCAGGCATAGTCATAGTTCATAATATGGTGCCCCTGGCTGAGATTTGTATAAATATTTATTTTCCTTATAAGTTGTGTCTTTCGCCATTCAGACATCGGAGCATACCCTCCAGTAATGTCTTTCCTGTGTGAGCTCTAAAGCAACATGTGACCACACCGAGTCGACATAAAAACTAAGCTTTGGGGAAACCTGACAGACCTGAAACTGACCGCCCAGTTTGTGGTCCACAGTAAACTCAACACTTGACCAGAGATCGTCGAAGAAAAAGAAGAAGAAGACTAGAATAAATGATACTTTAGAGGTACTTGTAATTTAGATCCCCAAGTAAAGGATCAGGGTCTCCTGTTGTCAAACGGTACACCAGTATGTGCACCAGTATGTGCATCATTATGTGCACCATTATGTGCACCAGTATATGCACCAGTATGTGCACCAGTCTGTGTACCATTATGTGCACCAGTATATGCACCATTATGTGCACCAGTATATGCATCATTATGTACACCAGTATATGCACCAGTATGTGCACCGGTATGTGCACCAGTCTGTGTACCATTATGTGCACCAGTATGTGCACCATTATGTGCACCAGTATGCACATCAAGAATGTTTAACCAAGTTTACCTTGAAATCATAAATTTTCACGGCCCGTGTACACTAGCGTAGAGTGTTATCAACTTCGCTATGGGCGACGCCAACTAAATATGTACATTTTTGTTACTAACCAACAATTAACACACATACACTGGACAGCTTTGGTAATAAATGTCTCCAAAAATTACTGAAAGTAAAATGAAGTGATTTCGTTTTGAACAACACCGTGAGAGATAAAACACAGCAACAACCCGTATCAAATATAAGGAAAGAAGGTGGAAATATTTAGGTCATATTCTTATGTTGTCACCAGTTGGGAAAAGAAAACCGGGAAGACCAAAGACCACTCTTCGAAGAACAATCCTACAAGAAAGTAAACTATTGGGATGTAAAACCATACGAGATCTCCAACTGCTAGCAACGAGCCGCATCACATGGAGCTCTAAAACCACTGCCTTGTCTTTGGTACGAAAGGAACAAACTAACTAATTAGCACATAATTTGTTTATCCTAATACCTACGACAAAATAGGGAAATTATTTGTATTATTTTGTTGTGACACTATTACTGGGTTGTTGCCCAGTGGTTTTCTGGTTTTTTTTAATTGCGCTGCTCTAGAGGTTTGGAAGTAAATTATGTTTCCTTTATGACAGGGTTTTGTTATGCTATCTTTCCATATTTTTCTCACTATCTTTCCTGATATTCCGTGTCATTAAATTAGTGACATTGACATCAATCAATATGTTTCTTTCCAGGCTATTCGGGCCATTCCGTATGCTGGTAGAAAAACATACACTGACTTAGCATTTGATTACATCGTTAGTAACAATCTGTTCAACAAAGGAAGAACTGCTGCTCCCGATATAGCTCTTCTTATTACCGACGGTGCCTCTACAGAACCAGCAAAAAGTAAGTTAGTTTATCGATCGATGTACCTAATAGCTGGTATTTTGTTAGAATAAAATTCATTAGAAAGATTAATAAATAAAATTCTTACAGAATATTTTCACTATCTTCTAAATTACATTGGAACCCTCGCCGGTGCTACGGAGTTCGTGTATGGCCGCTGAGATCTTCCTGTGTAAGAAAGATATTGGAGGACAGATAGTTACTCACCGATGTGTAATGATGATGGTTCTATCAATCAATTAATCAATCAATCTTGTACAAATTGTGAAATATTTATTGGACAAATGTATCCAATACTGAAGAACAAGAATGTAACGATGGACAATAACAGAGCAATGTTCAAAACAGTTTTCTTACCAACTCTGTGCTATAAGTGTCAGACATGGACACTGACAACATATCACTGAAGAAGAATCCAAACAACAAAGATGAAGGGTTTACAAAGAATTATAAACGCTACAAGAAAAGATAAGATCAGAAACGATGAAATCAGAAGAATAGTGAGATCTTTGCCGGTGCTAACAATAAATAAAGAAACAACAAGTCAAATGGTTCAGACATACATCAAGGTTATCACAAGACAGTCTCCTACAAAGAACATTATCACTCAGATACAACAGCAACAGTTCCAGAGGACGACCATGTAAACGCTGGATCGGCGGAATATCCGAGGCACTAAATTCCACCTTGTACAAAACGCATAAGGAGGTTCGCTCCACATGTCACTATTTTCGAAAAGACGTTGAAAAGCAAAACAGAATTAGAGAATAGAAAGAGAGATTGATCATGCATGCTTATTTATTTGTTGATTGTTTGATTGATTGATTGATTGATTGATTAATTGATTGATCGATTGATTGATTGATTGATTGATTGATTGATGGTGCTATCTCCAAATAAAAAACCAATATATATCCAACATTTCCTTTCGATTGTCACGGGATGTGCATCCCGTTTAACTGCTCTGTTTTTCTCTTAATGATTCACTCTCATTGTACCAATGTCTTCCTCTTGGCCGCTTATCCTCAATCTTTCTCTCCAATATGTTTTTCAACAGAGTGTAACGTCTTTTTATGTGTCCAAAATATTTAAGTGTTTACTCGTGTCTCTCATTGAACAATTCCCGCTCTTCAACATGAGCTTATTCAGAACTTCTTAATTTCTGCATCTCATTACATGAGCTTACACATACTATCGGATTTACATATCTGCTACTTTTCAACTTAATCAACCCCATTTTGAATTTTAAGAACATGATCATTTATTTTAAGAACCACATGTATAGCTTTCAGAACCACATTTATACCTTTAAGAATCACATTTATACTTTAAGAACCACATTTATAACTTTAAGAACCACATTTATAATTTTAAGAATCACATTTATAACTTTAAGAATTACATTTATAACTTTAAGAACCACATTTATAACTTTAAGAATCAAATTTATAACTTTAAGAATCACATTTATTTTAAGAACCACATTTATGACTTTAAGAACCACATTTATAACTTTAATAGTCACATTTATAACTTTAAAAATCACATTTATAACTTTAAGAACCACATTTATATCTTTAAGAGTCACATTTTTAACTTTGAGAATCACATTTATAACTTTAAGAATCCATTTATAATTTTAGAACTAAATTTATAAATTTAAGAATCAGATTTATAGCTTTAACTGATTCCGTACCAAGCGACACTCAAGTGTCAATATATCTTATCGCCTGGACCACGCGTCATAAAAAGACGTTTACTATTTTTTTGCATTTTTAGTACTTTTCGTATTACTTTAAAAGTCACATTTATAACCTTAAGAAACACATTTATAAATTGTGGGGATGTTAAATCACTCGACGAAGAACTGTGGAACAAGCGGCTAGAGTCACTGGAATCTCGTGGACTGAATTGAAGAAAATGACCCGGAAAAAAATTAATTATCTTCTTCTCCGAAGTCATAACGCCTGATATTGCGCTTCTGACTGAGTTTTGCGTGAGGCCCACTTACCATTTTACCGGTGTCCCTCACCATGCGGTCTGCTTCGCCGTCTTCAGGGGTACTTAAGGAGAAGATCCTTCAAGTGAGATCGTTACAGTAAACTTGTTGTCCACGAAACATTTGCCTGGAGTCCTGGTACCATTGGTACTTTTACGGCCAGAGCTAGTTAGTGAAGTGCAACTTCTCTATCGGATTTCCTGCTTTTGGTGAGGTCGTTCCATACGCATCGTATGATAAACAGTTTTCAATGATCTTTTAATGACGTATATTTAGGCTTGAATCTACGCCAAAGACCATTAACTACTTTGTGCTGACTGGGTGAGGTCGTTCTTAAAATTAATTATCGATATAAGGGAAGTTTGTAGTAAATCGTGGTCGTAACATTGCTGTGTATTGTTATTGCTTTGTATTTTGTAAAACTACAGTACTTTGTTTTTAGGTGTTTCACCAATACAATTAATTGCAAAACGATAGTTGTAACTCTAAATTCCGTTGGCATCAGGAAGGTTTAGTAGAGTAGTATATTGAGAATCACTTAAATCTATGATTGCCTTGATTGACACAAACTTGTTATGTTATCATCTACAGCACAGGTATCAGCGGCACGAGTGAGAGGTATCAATGTTCAGATACTGGCACTCGGTGTTGGCAATAAAATTAATACAGCTGAACTGAACGGTGTTACTAATAACCCAGCAGAGGTTTACAACATTGTGGACTTTGCTTCATTCAAACAGATTGAAGATCGATTGTCTCGTAGCGTCTGTACAGGTAATACTATTGTCACCTGTATGATGTCTGTCCAGTTGTTTAGCGACTTGAGCTTGATAACTTTTAGTTTTAGCAGTCTCTGTAGCGTAGAGATTAGGTGCTCGTCTATCGTGCTCCAGGTACCAGGTATCAGTGACGTCAGTCCGCCATCAGTGTTTGTGCACGTGGAGGAGAACCGGGTTCAAAGGTCACGGATGTGGTGTTTAATGTGTATTTTGTATGTAAATAAGCAGTGTTTTAATTGAATTGGGAGCCCTGAAAAGGACTGTATGTGGGAATGTGAGGTGGAAGGAGGCAGGATGGGACTAGGAGTGTTACTGTGGGGGCCAGAAACTTATGGTATCAGCAATAATAGCTACGAAGTGGCCTAAATTTCTGGATTTAGTCCAGCGACGCCACATAAACTCACTCACTCAGGGAATGACGGGATTTTACGTCAATAACATAAATAATGGAGAACCTCTGCGCTATATTTAGAACAATGCTCGCAAACAGTCTATATTTAGAATGACCCAGTTTTGCGGTGAAATTGTAGACAAGTACCCTGTTGAGAAATGAAGACATCAGGAGAAAAGTGGGTACAACATCAGTACTAGATTTCTTCAAGAAACAACAAATTAAATGGTTCGGCCACGTAAGCAGATTACCAACAGACAGTGCACCTTAAAGAGCAATACTGCTCCGATACAATGGGTGCAAAGCAAAAGGCCGGCCACGCAAAAGATGGGCCTTAGAGATAACAGAGGTGACGAAAGAGACTATCTACGAAGCGCATACAAGGGCCCGTTTTATAAATCTCTTTCTGACCTGACGCTGTGAGGCAAACAGGATTCGAGAAAGAAAGAAAGATCTATGCAATGTTGTTCTTATTGTACTTTTTCTGCTATGCCCAGTGTATGTTACTATTACTAGCTCAGGGCCGTACGGGGCTATGATACAGAGAGGCAACCGCATCAGGCGTCACCATAATTGGGAGGGGGCGGCATAACCATCAAAATCGAAATTAAAATTGAAGGTTATTTTAAAGAAAAAAGATTTAAGGAGCGACCTTACGTAGACTTGAATCATATTGAGAAAATATACCGCACTGTCCTGTATGCGACAAATCAACTTGTTACTCTAGAAACTGAAATTAAAACTGCAATCAGATTGCAGCATAGACATTTCTAAAAGTACTCTATGGAAAATTGTAAGAGCGCTCAACTTCAGAAAACTATAGGCGGCAGGAATATTATTTGTGAAAAACCACATTTAATTGCTGCGCGAAGTAAATACCTGAGGCAGATCCGTGAGTGGCGGAGGCAAGGCTATGATATTGTATATTTGGACGAATCCTTGGTCAATGCTCACCACACCAATGCTAAAGAATGGCAATCAGTAGACGGTGAACATAAAAGAAAAATACCAAGCAGCAAAGGCCAGCGTATTATACTAACACATGCAGGAAGCAGTGAAGAAGGTCTTGTCCATGACGCGGGACTTATTTTCCAATCAAAAAGTACCGACGGTAGGGACTACCACACAGAAATGAATGGACATATTTTCAGGCACTGGATGGAGAAAGATCTACTTCCAATTCTAAACAGACCATCATGCTTGGTAATGGATAATGCATCCTATCACAACGCAGTATCAGCGGAAGACAAAGTACCAACTGCATCAAATACAAAAGATCAAATTAGGACTTGGCTTGCTAAGGAAAATGTCAGCTTCGATGATACATATTTGAAACCCGAGTTGTTGCACCTGGTGAGGATGACAAATAAGACAAAGGTGTTTCATATTGACAAAATCATTGCGGAATACGGCCACACGTCTTTGCGACTACCTCCATATCATGCTCACCTCAATCCGATAGAGCTTGTCTGGGTTAAAGTAAAAGGACAAGTTGCCGAACAGAACAGGACGTTTAAAATGTGTGATGTTGAAGTTCTGACACGTGAGTCCCTCTCAATGATAGACATGCAGTTCTGGAAGAAGTGTGTTGAACATGTGCTCGAGAGGAAGACGAGTACTGGCACCGAGATGGATTACAATTTGTCCAGCCAGTAACAATTATCAACCTCATGGAATCATCAGATTCGGGATGATACAAATCATATTTTGATTACAGACTGAGAAATATCAACGTATACATTTCCATATCCAAATGCGTCTACCATCATACAATTTGTGGTGAAGTTAAGACACCCTGGGGTCTAATGGTGACCGAAGGGGAGGACTAACTGTTGCATAGTGTATCCAAGTTCACGATTGCACATAAAGGGCAACACAATTAATTACTTGACCTATCAAGTTAATATGGAGATACACCTATGAATAGAATTGACATGGACAAATTCTAAGGATTACTGTAAAATCTAAAATTTGAGCCCCGTATTTGCAATTGTCATAAAAGATCAAAGGAATTCGCTGATGTGCAAAATCCGTAGCATCTATGAACTACTGGTTAGCTTTAATTTAGCGTCATGGATATTCTTAGGCTGCATGCAAAAATCACTGAGATCCAACAGGTAGTTTTCGAGAAAATCAATTTCAAACGTGCTCACGAATTAATGGACAGACTATAATTTAACGTTAAGCCGAGAAAGTGGTAGTATTATAGTTTGGACACTTCTACATAAAACCACCGAACAATATAATCAAATGAGTACTAACTAGAACCCAGGATCGTGCAGTATATTTTCTCAGTATGATGCAAGTCTTCGAAATGCCGCCCCTTAAATTTTTTTCTTTCAAATAACCTTCAATTGTATTTGATTTTGCTGCTTATGCCGCCCTCATGACGGTGCCGCCTGATGCGGCCGCTTCTCTGTATCTAGCACGGCATGACCCTTTACTAGAACCCACCGGGGAAGAGAGGAGTGGCGACGTCAAAATCACCCGACGAAGAACTGTGGAACAAGCGGTTAGAGCGACTGGAGTCTTGTGGACTGAATTGAAGAAGATGACGCGGAATCAAATTAATTATCGATATAAGGAAGACAGTAGTAAAACTTGGTCGAAACATTGTTGTGTATTGTTATTGTTTTTGTATTTTGTTAAACTACAGTACTTGGTTTTCCCGTGTTTCACCAATAAAATTAATTGCAAAACGATAGTTGTAACCCTATATTCCGTTGGCATCAAGAAGGTTTAGTAGAGTAGTATAGTGAGAATCACTTAAATCTATGATTGCCTTGATTGACACAAACTTGTTATGTTATCATCTACAGCACAGGTATCAGCGGCACGAGTGAGAGGTATCAATGTTCAGATACTGGCACTCGGTGTTGGCGGTAATATTAATACAGTTGAACTCAACGGTGTTACTAATAACTCATCAGATGTCTACAACATCGCCGACTTTGCTTCATTCAAACAGATTGAAGATCGATTGTCTCAAAACGTTTGTAAAGGTAATACTATTGTTACCTGTATGATGTCTGTCCAGTTGTTTAGCGACTTTAACTTGATAACTTTTAGTTTTAGCAGTCTCTGTAGCGTAGAGATTAGGTGCTCGTCTATCGTGCTCCAGGTACCAGGTTTGCTTCCTCTTGGAGCCATCTGGATATTTTTATAGAGATCCCTGATCTCAGTGTAGGTAAGATCGAGTTCCTAGTTCTATCGGAGACGGAAGATAAAACGTAGGTTACGTGTTCAATTTGAGCACGTAAAAGAACCCTTGGCACACATTGTTACTTACCGAAGTGTAATGATGATGGTCATATCAATCAATCAATCAATCAATCAATCAATCATTTATGTTTCCATAATTGATACGTTTACAAGATGATGATGGTCATATCAATCAATCAATCATTTATGTTTCATAATTGATACGGTTACAAGATGCTTAACGTGAGAATGTGAAAATGTGAACAGTTTTGAATATCTTAAAGCTCCCATCCCTATGCTTAATGGCAGGAGTGGACAGCCAACTACATCTTCCACCTGGGAATATACAAAAACAATAGACAATAGACAAAAACAACTAAAACAGTAGGGAGCGGAGCTGATAGGATAACAAAGATCAGAATACTATGAGCATGCATATTCCCAGATTCAACTTATGGATGTCAATATGGACATTTAAAAAGGCAGGAAAACATTTAAGTGCTTTTGATTATATGTGTTACAGAAGAGTCCTCCGTATATCTTGGACAGGGAAGAAAACAAATAGATCTATCCAGAAAGAACTCAAAATCAAAGTAAAATAGCTAATGCTACAAATAAGAAAGAGAAAATTGAGATATTTTGGACATATAAAAAGACATGAAGGGCTGAGAAGACCATCATGGAATTAGGCATACCAGCGAACGAAAGACCATGGAGAAGATGGATTCAGGATGTAAGTGATGGTTTGAACATGACGGCTGCAGAGACATGACATATGACCTATGAGAAAGAGAAATTCCGAACGACTGTTGGGGTGGCAAAGTTCTGCTCAGGACCAGCTATTTGATAATAGTAAGTTGATCACTTTTGTCTCCATACAATCTATCGGCAATTATTCTGCGCATGTAAAAACTGTTACGATTTGTGCAGTGCAGATATAAAGTAAGTTGTTTTATTGATTCGTTATTGGTTTTTGGTTACTGAACTGAACTCCCATCACACCGGGCAGACCCTAGGTGCTCAGTCTCTCCAAGCATATGTTAAAGTGCATGCATATTGATTGAAAGACAAGCAGGCCAGGTCTTTATGAAATACTGAAGTATATTGGCTGTCCCCCAAAGTTGCTCCAATTGATTGTCTCCTTCCATGAGGGCATGAAAGCCAGCATACAGCTCGATGGCAGCACATCTGATAGTTTCGAGGTTTAGAGTGGAGTCAATCAGGGCTGTGTCCTTGCCCTCACTCTCTTTGGCATCTTCTTCGCAGTCCTTTTGAACCACGCATTGGGGGACGCTGATGCTGAAGTTTTCATTCGCACTAGATCTGATGGTTCACTCTTTAACTTGGCTCGCTTAAGAGTCAAGACAAAAACAAGGAAATTCTTCTCAAGGACCTTCATTTTGCTGACGATGCTGCCTTAGTCGTCCACAGTGAGACTACACTGCAATGCCTAATCAATAATTTGTCAAAGGCATGCGACCTATTTTCTTTGGCTATAAGTGTCTCCAAAACAGTTGTATCATGTCAGGAGGTAACACAACAAATATCACTTTACATGGTAACCATCTAACTAAAAATTTTGTTATCTCGGATCAATGGTCACTACCAGCCTTTCTCTTGATGAAGAAATCAACGCTCGTGTAGGGAGTGCGGCTACTACTCGGCAAACTATCAAAGCGAGCGTGGGACAACACAAAACTGACATTGCAGACGAAGATTCAAATATATCGAGCATGTGTAATTAGTTCTTTACTATATGGCTCAGAAACATGGACAGCCTACTCAAGACACGAGAGGAGACTTAACATCTTTCACCTTCGATGTCTCCGCAAGATTATGAACATCAGGTGGTACGACAAGATAACTAACTCTGAAGTACTGCAACGTGCAAACCTGCCTTCCATCATGGGTTTGCTCAGCAGTAGACGACTAAGATGGTTGGGACATGTGAGAAGAATGGAAACTTATCGCATACCAAAACAAATGTTGTTCTGTGAACTTTCGGAGGAAGAGGCACCAGGGCAGACCACTGCTCAGATATAAAGATGTCTGCAAAGTCTCAATGAAAAACTTTTCTATAGGTCCCAGCACATGGGAAGGACTAGCTGATGACAGAGTTGTGTGGAAATCCAAATTTCTTGATGAAGTTCAGTACTGATGTTGTTCCCACTTTTCCCCTGATGCCTTCATTTCTAAACCGGTTTCTCTTCTTGTTACTCCTAGCAAAAACAACAAACAATAAACGTATACATTCCTCAATAGAGAGAGAAAATAAAAACAAAAATTAACCCATAATCTCATTGTATATTATTATTTTTTTCATTTCCAGCTTAATCGAAGAATTGATTGACTTGACCTGGACATTATGACCACACGTCTGATAACAAGTATAGATTTATCCTGGCTTGAAACGATCCACCAACTACAACACTTTCTTTTATGTTGGGCCAAACTATTTTATTCATGTTATCTCTTGTTCTGTGTTCAACAAACATAAGATTTCTTAACTAAATAAAGTTTTGCTGGATAACTTGAATGTGTTACTGGATAACTTTAATGTGTTACTGTTTGTTCGTTTGTAGAAATGGAAACTAGAAATGAGATCTCTGTGAGGTTGAGATTACTGTTTGTTTATAGAGATGGTTACTAGAAAGGGAGATCTCTTGTGAGGTTGAGATTACTGTTTGTTTATAGAGATCGATACTAGAAAGGGAATCTCTGTGAGGTTGAGATTATTTTTGTTCATTTATAGAGATGGATACTAGAAATGGAATCTCTGTGAGGTTGAGATGAGCTTCTCGTCTCACCACTCATAAGTCCTCGATTCATGGGCGCCGATAGCGAAGTGGATAACACTCTTCACTTGTAAACCACTTGCAGTACTAATTTCGGAGTTCGAGGCTAACTTTCTGCAACAAATGTTTCGTTGTGTACGCTGTTAGACTACAGACTTTTTGATCCTTTACTTGAGCATCTAAATTACAAGTAACTCAGAAGTCAGCATAAGGTTCGTCTGAATGGTTAGGTTTCGTTGTGTACGCTGTTAGAATGCAGACGTTCTGATCCTTTACTTGAGCATCTAAAATACAAGTACCTCAGAATTCGGAGTAAAGTTCGTCTGAATGGCGAGGTTTCGTTGTGTACGCTGTTAGAATACAGACGTTCTGATCCTTTACTTGAGCATCTAAATTACAAGTACCTCAGAAGTCGGAGTAAGGTTCGTCTGAATGGCGAGGTACACTGATAGTAAGGAAAGCAAGCCTTCACAAAACAATCAATCAAAAGAGGCCATATTAGTCGCTCGGACTGTACTTGAATTCCAATCGTGCCAACGGAGAAAATAATTAAAAATAAGTAATTAGTTCACAAGTTTCGCGTGTAGCGATCGAGATATTTTTCAGTGATAATGAAGCTAATGTAGGTGAGATCGAGTTTCTAGTCTTATAGGACACAGTTGATGAAATGTTTATTCTGTGTTCAAGTTGAACAACTGAAAGTACTTGTGACAGGAGATGTGCCTAAGCTGAATAATACCTTGTTAAAGTAATTAATCGAGTGAAGTGGTCCAGTGGACGTTGGTGTAGATGTCGAAGAAATCGTTCATGAAAACTGATTTTATCTACACGACAAAAAGTTCGATTCGGTTTTTCTCTGCAGGCTCAGAAGACAGAAAGATCAAGACAGCAGTGGTGGAATTAGTCTCACATGTAATTTATCTGCCGTCTAGTTTTGGAGTCTGTAGATGATAAGTTGTCTGTTTTTCGTTGCATATTTTTAATTTTTTACTTAACATAGCAATATCTTCAAAATATAAATCTTCCACACAGTCGATGTCAGTTTCACCCCTGCAAGATGTTCACATCATCCAGTAAATAACCACTCAGAACAATAGTAACTATAAAATCATCAGATGTAATGAACAAAACGTTTTATATGTATAACTGAAACACTCATTAAATGAACACTCATATCTGATGTATTAAACAAGTTATTCAAATACAAAATACAAAAATATTGCAGCGAAGTCTCAAAGTCTGATGTCCATATAAACAACTGTAGGGAGCTTTGACTATTCTGATATTACAACTCCTAGTTTTCCTCGACATACGAGACACGATGGATTACGTGGTCAACATTGCACCTTCTTATGTATCAACAAAACCATTTTTCTTCTTCTTCTTCTTCTTTGCGTTCTTTCTTCGCGGCCAATTTTATCATTCTTATTGTGATATATATATAATGGATCATTGACAAGAACTTTTTCACGTTGCGCCAAAAAATGGGTCTATGGTGACTAGTCCAGCACATCCGATGTAGTGCCAGCATTTTATTTACTATGGTAGCTTGCCTTAGGATTGGCTTCTTTTACGATCATTTTTCGCCTTATATTTGAGCGTTATGATCTACGTCACAGAGCTGTGCAGCCTTTCTGACTGTGTTCCGGATTTGGAACATTTTCGTCTTTTTGGGGCATATAGTTTATCCTGGGACGGCGTATTACACGTATAACACATCATGAAAAGTGTCGGCCTTCGCCATTGTTCGGAGTTAGACAGCCTGTCAAATCTTTACAATGTCGTCTTTACTTTTCTGACCACGTTGAGTTTATTGCGGAATAGGAACATTCTCAGTCTTTTCGAGTGTCGGCACTTGATAATTTTCCATTTCTATTCTGCATTTTTCCTGGGTCCGGGAAACACTGGACTGATGTGTGAGAGATGTGCAGAGACAGTCACTCGGGGATTCTTCTCTTCTATCTTGCGTGTAGATCTCGTATAACATAACTGCTTGTATCACTACTTATACCCTATATAACCTATATAAACAACTTATAACCTATGCACTAGACTAACTTGTTCAAAATGCAGTAATGATAATGCTCTGACGGCTATACTAAACTAAAACTAAATTTCTCCATAATATAAACATATCAGAGACGTCCATTACAGAATATTGTTTCTGTCGTTGTCACGAGCGCATGAATATACAGAGAAGTACATACACATACGCCTTACTAGCAGTGCCGGATTAAGCCAGCGCGGGGCCTGTAGCAAATTTTAGCGCGGGGCCCTAGGTTTTGTATGATAATAAATAATAAAACACAACTTTACAAACAAACTTGTCTCGATTTAATGTGAGCAAATTTAGAGATAGCACTAGACAAATCAATTTCTCTTAGTAAATTACATTCAATGTTCATTAAGTTGAGGTTATGTAGACGATCTTGTCCCATCATGTTCCTTAACTCACTTTTTATACGCTTTAATGTCGAAAAAGAACTTCTCCGCTGCAGTTAATAACCATTAAAGACAAGTAAATTCGTAAGACTATTTCTATATTTCGAAAACACGACTCTAATGAATTTTCCATTATAAGTTTATAAAATTTCAGTTCAAGAGCCTCATGCTTTTCGTTGCTAATAGTTTGTTAGTTAGTTTGTTCCTTTCGTGCCAAAGACGGCACATAGGGCAGAGGTTTTAGATCTCCATGTGATACGGTTCTTTGCTAGCAGTTGCAGATCTTGTATGGTTTTACATCCCAATAGTTTACTTTCTTGTTGGATGGTTCTTCGAAGAGTGGTCTTTGGTCTTCCACGTTTTCTTTTCCCAACTGGTGACCACATAAGGACTTGTCGATTTAGTCTCTTTTCGTCTGATCTAAGCACATGACCTAAATATTTCCACCGTCGTTTCCTTATAATATTTGATATGGGTTGTTGGTGTGTTCTATCTCTCATTGTTTTGTTAGAAACGAAATCGCTCCATTTGACTTTTAATAATTTTCGTAGACATTTATTCTCAAAGCTGTCCAGTTTCTTATCAATTTTCTTTGTTGATTTCAACTTTCACAACCGTAGGTCAGTACAGGAATCACACATGACCTAAATAATTTAACTTTGTGCATATACTAAAGTCTTGAGATTGCCAGATATTCGTTAATTTAGTGAAGGCACTATCTGCTATAGCAATACGAGAATTGCTAATAGCAGCAGCTATATTCGTTTTAAGATTTTCAGTCGCCTGAGTGGTTACCGGGGCCCAATTTGGGGTGTAAAGAATAGAACCACGGTTACCTGCCACGCATGTCGTAAGAGGCGATTAAGGAAGTTTTGCTGAAATCGGATGCACATGTCCTAAACGTGTAGAAGTCTATGCATTTAGGGACCTACTAAACCAATGTGCAACGTATATACGCTCTTGGCAAAGATCAAACATATCACAAAGAGTGATTAAAATTGGTCGTAAAGAACGAACGCAAAGAAGAAGAAGAAGAAGAAGATTTTCAGTGAACTGCACAAGTTCGTCGCCTAGGCTTTCTTTCAAATCCTCTTGGTAAGAGCTGACAATATTTTGAGTTCTTTTCAAGATCTCTTCTGCTGTAAGAGATTTTAACTGTCGAAGTATTCCAAATACACCAGTCACTATATGGTACGCTCTCATGCGTTTAGCTAAGGCAGAGAGTACATTATCAATTATGACAATAAACATCTGACATTCAAATTTTTCTTTTGGTGTTTAATTTTCTACAACTTCATCGAGCGTAGTAAAGCCACTGAAATCGTCGTACGATTCATAAAGGGTATATCCCGTGTTAAGGTCTTGATCAGGTGACTGTAATGAAGCGCTAGACGCTTGCAAGCGTTCAAGAATTCCGTTCTATAAAATGGTCACTACTCCCGTTTCCAACTTACTCATCTCCAAAACTAGCCCATACGCTTGATTACGACACTCTACCTTTGATCCATGTTATTTGAGATGTCATCCAAAACTTGTTTGATAGTGGTAAAACCACAGAAAAGTGCCTTTGTCGCATCAGCTCTGGCAGACCACCTGGTGTCCGACAGTCTCTTCAAAGTCGGGAGTTTTGAACCTGTATCTTCCAGTGCTTTTGTAAGAATGCCCCATCGATAGGTAGAAGCGGAAAAGAATGTACAGAGGCTTTCAACAAAACCGAAAAAATGGATGCTTATATACAACATTCTGCAGCACACTTAGCAACCAAATTCAGTGAATGTGCAAAGCAGGAATGTATTCTGCGTACTTATGTATCTCCTTAATGTGTGCTTGTAAGCCGTGGTATTTCCCATTCATGTTGCTGGCATTGTCATAGCTTTGACCACGACAGTCTTTGATATCAATGTCATTTTTCTTTTAAAAATCAAGTAAACTTTGAGCGAGTTGTTCAGTAGTATGACCTTCCATATCCAAGAACCTCACAAACCTTTCCACTTGTCCAGATGGTAACACATAGCGCACTATTAGAGTGAGTTGGTCCACATTCGAAATGTCTGGAGTAGAGTCCAGTGATATTGAATAGTACTTACATTTCTTAATTTCGTAAATAATATGATCCAGTAAGCCTGACGCAATTAGATGGATAAATTCCTCGCATGTTGTTTTTGATTCTCTAATGAGAATGGAACCACATTTACTACCATCACGTGCCTACAAGAATGGACACCCAGGGCGCATAGCACAAGGCATGCCAAGAACACGATGGATAGATAACATCTCAGAGTCCCTACGAAAGCATGGACTGACAACGTCAAGCGCAACACACCTGGCACAAGATAGAAAACTAACTCTCCCACGACGCTTCACAGCAAATGTAGTTAAGATAAGATAAGATGATGTATGTACCTTTCCTTTATTTGCATAAGTATTTATATGCTGAGCCAGAAAAATGTCAAATGTGGCTATTAATTCCAACAAACCTAAATAATTTTCGTTAGAGGTGAAACAATAGTTTCATCACTATCCCGAAATGCAAGACCTCGTTCTGCTAAAAATTGGATAACTGAAGTAATTTGCTATAAAACTGTCCGCCAATATTTTTTTTTCGGGCTCAATTTGGCTTACAAGTTGAGAATCGACACGCGCATACTTCTTTTTGCAAATTAACAGCGAAATTATCGCTTGTCTATGGAAGGTGCTTTCTTCATGTCTTTTCAACAAATTATTTGCGTTTTTCTAGTCGTCAAATCCTTCTTTCGTAAACCTTGACGAACAGCCTGAACCAGTAACTTTGCAAACAACACAGAAAAGTTGTCCTTTAGTTTCTGAATAACACAACCAATCTTTCAGATGAGTTTTGTTTGTTGGTTTATGTGTTTATGTGAAAAACGACTTTCGACAAAATCGTGGAGTGTTTTCTTTATTGTTTTCCTTATGAGGAGGAGGGGTATTATTACCCACCTCCCAACCGTGGTTCCTTGTTTATGTCTAGTGACAGCTTAGCTCTGTCACATAGGCGCGGGGCCCCAGAAGCGCGGGGCCCGTAGCATTTGCTACTTCTGCTACTAGGCTCATCCGGCGCTGCTTACTAGCATTTAACATTTCATAAAAGCTACCCACTTATGACATAGTAATTGCTTTTTAGCCACCCACTTATGACATAGTAATTGCTTTTTAGCCACCCACTTATGACATAGTAATTGCTTTTTGACCTATGGA
Source organism: Arion vulgaris (assembly GCA_020796225.1). Lineage (NCBI taxonomy): Eukaryota > Metazoa > Mollusca > Gastropoda > Stylommatophora > Arionidae > Arion > Arion vulgaris. Next base: position 59,111,954 of record CM036758.1, on the reverse strand, counting down.
AACTCGAACAGTATAGACATAAAATTGTAATAAATTATTAAACTGCTGCTGCAGCTGTCACAATCTATATATTTATGTTCTCAGGACTGGTTGTCCTGTAGGTTTTTCACTGCCAGGTTCGTTCTGCTTTAGCACTAAATGAATATTTTGAATGTTATATCATCTCATGTTATAACGCCCACAATTAATTTTACAACCAGGTGTGGGCTATTAAATTTCAACGATTATTTATGTCTCTGTTCAGTTCTTACGGTTTACCTCCTTTCACAGTGGACAAGTCCATATGGGATTTGTCCTCCAGTACATCAGCCATTTTTATGATTGAATAATTGATTGATTGATTGATAGCACCATCATCTTTGTATTTCGCTAAGCAACCGTGTGTGCTTGATCTCTTTCCTTCTAAGGAAGATCTCAGCGACAGTGCACGAACTCTGCAGCACCGGTGAGGGTCCCCAGATGTAATTTTAAGATGGCGAAACAATTTCGTAGAAATGTTATTTTAAGACTTTCTACGGACTTTTTCCCGGGCAGAGGCTTTCCAGCCTGATATTCTTAATTTTGAGCTACCAAGGGCTCATTTACGGGCTCAGCTTGAACACGGGACCTACGTTTTATCGTCCGTCTCCGACAGGACTAGGAACTCAATGTCACCTACATTGAGTTCAACGATATCTGTAAAAATATCCCAATGGCATCACGAGAAGTGAACCACGTACGTTTAGAGCGAGAGACGAGCACCAGTTTTCTTCTATCATTTGTTATCAGTGTCAAGGTTTGACCATAGGAAATGAGATCAAATGGAAAGATCTTAAAATCAGCATCATTTGTTTCCGCCCTCCAAAGATCGTCCCTTACTTAGACTTTCACCTTTGTCCTCTGTTAGACAACATCGTAATGTATGTCGTCTATAAACAAAGTTATGTAAGTATACTTTCACCTGGACATTCTCGAGTCTCTTAGAAATTTCTGGATGATTCTATTGTACACTAAAAGGTGAATCTTAAAGTTTCATTCTGCAGCATCGGCACCTTTTGTAGTTTGGTTCTTACTGATTGTCAAAATGTTCAGTCCGTAGAGAATTTTTGAGATCACCAGTCCCTAATGAAGTTAGAACAGTTGTCTTCAAGATTATTAACTGTCATCACTCGAAGCTCTTTCCAGATATCTGCCACCTTGGTGATGAACATTGTTTCGGATTAACAGTCTGTTGGCAAAATGGGAGTCAAAATATTTGAAATCTGATGCTCTTTCAATATACTATCTTCTTTACTTTGGGATCTAAATTACAAGTACCCCAGAAATCGAAGTAATGCTCGCCTGAATAGTGAGGGATACTGATGATAAGGAAAGCAATGCTTCACGCAGAAATTAGTAAAATTACACAAAAATTCATAATGGACGTACGAAAAAGAACTGTAACTATCTTTCTGCCACTGACAGGTAGCAACAGAACAATACTAATCTTTAATCTGCAATCCATCGATTTTTTTTAATTGATATTGCAAATTAAGTCAATTGTATTGAACTAACTTGATATTTATTGACTGTCCTGGGCTGACATGTGTTCGTGGAAAGGAAAGAGTGGACAGGAAAGAGTGGACAGGAAAGAGTGGACAAGAAAGAGTGGACAGGAAAGAGTGGACAGGCTTGCATCAATAGCATTGATCCTTGTAGAGTTGAGGGTGGATAACGAGGATGCTCTTCGGTCTCTTGGAGACCTCGTGCTGGATGACAATAAAATTGATGTTGAATTTATCCAACGATTTAATGTATTTGAAATATTACACGTTGTACAAGCAAAATTGGATACCTAGGGAGCAGAGTGAGTAGTATAATTAACCAGCTAGCCATGGAAACCATCAGTATGATTGGTTTTGGTTACTAAACTGACGTCATTGCACTCCGGGCAGACCCATAGGTGCTTAGTCACCCCCAACAGATATCGAAGAGTATGCATACTGATGGTTCCTGTGGCTCGCTGATTAAACATACCTCTCACTCTGCCTCTCAGGCATCCAGTTCTACTTGTACAACGGATAACTCCAAACTGCCTACATCGCTTGATCGATTTAACATCGATTTTAGTGTCCTCATCCAACAGACAGTCGCGAAGAGACCGAAGAATATCCCCCTTATTCATCTTCAACTCCCCAACAATCGATGCTGTTGATGCAAACCTGTCCGCTCTCTCGTTACCGCAAATACCCGCATGCCCAGGACAGTATATTCACGTATATACCTCTCTGGAGGTTAGAAACTTCTATAGACGACATCCACTCATACGAAACCTGCCCTTCTGGATCTTGTGAAGCATCGACTGAGGGTCAGATACAACAACGGCCCCAGTAAATGAAGCTCCAGAGATCCAATGAAGGGCAGCAGTAACGACCTCAACTCTCCATCCTCATACTAGAAGTAGTTGTCCTGTATGTCCCTCCATCAGCATGAATTTTCTTCGATATCTGTTGGGGGAGACATTTAGGTCTATACGGAGTGATATGGCGTTAGATCAGTAAACAATTGGTAATAACCATAACCAATGTACTCAATTATTTTCAAATTTGTTGGATCTCATACTATTTCTCTGCGCTTCTCGGGAAGCATACGACCACACCAGTTGTTCTACACTTTTCCCGGTCTCTTGCTGTTTTCTTTATGATTTCATATTATAGTTCCGCCAAACATGGACAATCAGCAAAGCATAGTCGCAAAAATAACAACATGTAAAATGCAATGCCTACGAAAAGTTACCCAACAACACCAGAAAAAACAGAGCCATCAACATCAACATATGAAAGAAAGCTGGCCCAGAATCTTTCTTGAATTACATTGAGAAACAAAGAATGAAGTGGTCCGGACACATAATAAGAATGTAACTAAACTCTGCAGTATAGATTCCTAAACTTTTTCGGTCCACTGCCCACTTTGCACATACATAAACTTTGTAACGCCCACCCTCCACATTATAACAGTTTGCCAGCGCTCCCTCCCACATATATACATGCTCTATTTCTCTTTGACATAGAAAATTGATATATATTTTTGAAATACATGGTCAATTTTCAAATGATTATATTCATGAAATTGAAAATTGATGAAAAATGAATCGTGTAAGACGGGCATAAGATGAATTGAAAAGCAGAATTCAAATTTGAAATGATTATTAAATCGCAAAATCACGAAAATACTCGTAATTTATTTTAAAATATTTATTATTTATTTCTTCTTTAAGGAGCCACCGACCTGTAATCGCCTGAACATCCCACAAATTCTTCTGAAACACTATCGTCCCCCCCACCCCAGAACGCTTTAGCGCCCACTGGGGGTGATACGTCCACTTTGGAAACGCTGCGCTACAGTATACAGAGTCTTCAACAAGAGAAAATTAGGAAAGAAGACGAGAGGAAGGCCACGAAAAAGGTGGATAGAAGACATAGTATAATCATGTCAAAAAGCAAAAATAGCTATCATCCACGCCACTCGAGCATCAGAAGACAAGACAGTAAACCACATTTGGCAACAACCCGGTAACAGTGTGACAACAAAAGAAGAAGTCAAGTGTCCCTCAGTTCCTCAAGAAGACTTCCTCTCTTGGTCTGTTTAGGACGTCCTATTTTCCGTTTTCCTTGCGGGTTCCACTCAAGTCAGAACTCCACTGAAATATTTACTGTTATTAGACAATTGATTGTTCCAATATGTGTACACATGACCCGGAGCACTCATGACTTCTTTTGATTGTTCCAATATGTGTACACATGACCCGGAGCCCTCATGACTTCTCTTGATTGTTCCAATATGTGTACACATGACCCGGAGCACTCATGACTTCTCTTGATTGTTCCAATATGTGTACACATGACCCGGAGCACTCATGACTTCTCTTGATTGTTCCAATATGTGTACACATGACCCGGAGCCCTCATGACTTCTCTTGATTGTTCCAATATGTGTACACATGACCCGGAGCACTCATAACTTCTCTTGATTGTTCCAATATGTGTACACATGACCCGGAGCACTCATGACTTCTCTTGATTGTTCCAATATGTGTACACATGACCCGGAGCACTCATGACTTCTCTTGATTGTTCCAATATGTGTACACATGACCCGGAGCACTCATGAATTCTCTTGATTGTTCCAATATGTGTACAAATGACCCGGAGCACGCATGACTTCTCTTGATTGTTCCAATATGTGTACACATGACCCGGAGCACTCATGACTTCACTCATGACTTCACTCATGACTTCACTCATGACTTCACTCATGACTTCTCTCATGACTTCTCTCGATTGTTCCAATATGTGTACACATGACCCGGAGCACTCATAACTTCTCTTGATTGTTCCAATATGTGTACACATGACCCGGAGCACTCATGACTTCTCTCATCACTTCTTTTTATACTCAGTGACTCCATGAGTATGATTCGTAAAGTCGAAACAGGAATGGTGAGAAGAAGCTGGTCGCAGGTACTGGTACAGACATGGATCAAAGAAATCACCTTAATTTTTGTCCTTGGACACTTAGGAGTCAGGAGTAATGAACGAGCTGATAGATTGACTGACATGGCTACGATATCAGAGAGGGTTACAATGAACCATAGTGACATTCTTAACGGACTGAGAGTTTTTCTAACAGAAGAGTTTCAGAGTTGTGAGTCCCACTCGCTGGCCAGACTGAGAGAGATGGGTGTTAATATTGGTACAGCCCGAAAAGAATGACATACCGAATATGCAAAGAGATTGATTAATTAACCAACATCGAACTGGCGTGTTGGGCGTTGCTCGATCTGTTGAGGCGTAGATCGGAGCACATATGGAGATGCCCGGACTGCTATGATGATAATCCTCACAAAACTGTTAACTGTCGTGCTTGGCCGCTGTACGATGCTGGATTTGTTGATGCGGAGATCGAAGCACCTATGGACATTCCCAGAGTGCTATGATGATAGTCCTCTGATAACTGGCACGGGGCAGATTTGCGTTACTCGACTCAGAACAATAACGCCTGATCGTTGTTGTAGATAAATATGACCAAACGTATGAATACAAATCCCGCATTGCTACAGTCATGAAAATTAATGTAACAATTAGCTGCAACAACAACTTTTTGTTCATTAAATATTAGCTAAAATAATAACCATAAACGTCATTTCTGTTCACTGTATATTTGCATAATTATGGAAATGAAGGTTCAAAAGAAATTTATAACGATAAATATGCAAATAAAATGTCTAACTTTTGTGTATATATATATCAAACAATTATTGTTCACAATGTATTGTTATCTACACTCTAGCAGTTGACAGTTCAGGTAAGTTGTCATTCAAATCATCATTATTATCACCAATATCATCATGTCACCCTTAGTTTATCTCTAACCAAGAACTGCTTGCACGATGTTAACAAGAGAATATGAGCACCATCATCCGAAGACGACGCTGGAGATGAATCGGGCATGTGATGCGTATGGACACTGGCTTTGGAACGAAAACTGCACTGAGATGGACTCCAGAGAGCACTCGTAAAAGGTGGAAGCCCAAGACAACCAGAAGGAGAACGACAGAGCAAGAACTAAAATAAATGAATCATAGCTGGAACACAATACAGAGGAAGGCCATGAATAGAGCAGAATGATGTGCTTTTGTTGCTGTCCTAAACGCTCAAGGGCGTAACCAGCTAAAGAGAGCAAGAAAGCATTAGTTTATAGTTTTAAAACTAACTTCATTATACTCACCTTTCTGGTTTCACTTCTTCTTCTTCAATGATCCAGCGGCGAATGTGCTCGTTCTGTTCGACCGAATGTTATGTTATTTTTGTGTTGTACACATCATTGAGATATTTCTGGATAGATCTATTTGCTCTTGTATATCTTGGACAGAGAAGAGAACAAATAGATCTATCCAGAAAGAACTTCAAATCACATAAAACTGGCTGATGCTACAAATAAGGTAGAGAAAACTGAAGTATTTTGGATATATAAAAAGACATGAAGGGCTGGAGAAGACCATCATGGAAGGAGGCATACCGACAAAGAGATCCTCAGCTCTGTCTATCCTCAGCTCTGCTCAGTATCATTCTCTCTCTCTCTCTCTCTCTCTCTATCTCTCTCTCTCTCTCTCGGTCGTTCTTTTTCAGCCATGTTTATCATTCTTATTGTGATATATACAAAGCCTTTGCCAAGAACGCAATTTTACGTCACAACATTCAGTACTATTTGGAGCTCTAGTGCTTATCCTTCGGTGAAGTGTCCGATTTCAACAAGCGTTTTCTGGGTTCGCTCTTCGTCCCTTCACTGTCCTCAGCCAAAACCTGCAAGACAGCAGGTTGCTATTTATTTTAGGAGCCTTAGACGACATACCTACCATCCCGGGCTGCTGAGCGTCATCTGCGCTTTTTCTGGACTACTTGGTTTTTTTGTCGTCCAGTATTATGTACGGTGTACTTCGCTAGCCTTTGATTGTTCATAAAATCAAACTACAATGCAGTAGTAGTTCCCTGGAGCGGAAACGCTCACTGGCTTCAACCTCTGCTGAGCTTTCCAGTTATTCTGCACATTTGGGTGGTCCGCTCAATCTCACGCCTGTCACGCCTTCTTTTCGCTACACCCTCAGCGTCGTGCACGTCTGCCCTCCGGTGGGCCCACCTGTGCATCGTCCGCATGCGTGCTCGCTCGGCCCTGGTTCCTTCCTCACCATCTCCATCAGTTCTCACCATGCTCACATTTACCTACAGGCTGTCCGAACCCGGGGCTTAACTTGGGCCTCCACCTCAGAGCTCCACGTTTAGCCCTATGTGGACCACGTGAAACTTAACTCGGGACCCAGCACATACGCGCTCCGAGTTTCGCCCCTCGTCTGTCCACGTCTCTTCTCTGGTTGCACCTTTCATCCTATATGTTTATTTGTTCGCCTCCCCACCCCTTCCTTTTCCCCTCAGGGATCGGACATTCGCCGCGTGCAACTTAATTCGGCTCCCCACCTTCGGACTTCGAGTTTCGCTCTATGTGGGCCCACGACTCTTCTCTGGATGCAGCTCTCATCCCTTGATGTTTATCCGTCCATCTATTTCCATCGACCGGGAGAGACGAGCATTAATAGTCACTCTGGGATTCCGCTCGTCTGTGTTGCGAGCAGATCCCATCCGGCGTGACTACGTCTGCATCTTTACCTATACCAGAGTAGCTCTCCCTCGATCCCTACCCGCTTAGCAAGACAGGAATCAGTGTTTGTTACCAGGGTTACCCCATGGAGGGGTGGGGGGTAGGATCTTGATTTTTGCCAGCTCATTAATTCTGGCGCTTGTCCCCATGCGCTTTTGACCCCAGTATCATTCTGACTTCTTTACAACTACAGAGAGTGCATGTATATTGTTTTTATCATCTCCACGTTTCTTGTTCTGAGCAGAGCTTTATAACCCTGACAGTAATTAACCTTAACTAACAGGTCGTCGGAATATCTCTCTCTCTCATGGGACATTTCCTATGAGAGATAGAGAACAGCTGTCATGCTCAAATAATCAGTTACATTTTGAATCCATCTTCTCCGTGGTCTTCCCTCTCTCCTCCTTGTGGGGATGCCTCATTCTAATATGGTCTTCTCCAAACCACTGTGTCTCTTTACATGCCCAACATACTTCAATTTTCTCATTCCTATTTGTAGCTTCAGCCAGCTTTCTTTGATTTTAAGGAATTTTTTTCTTGTTGGCAAAGAGGTGAGGATAGAGATCACTGAGAAGATGGATTCATAATGTAACTGATGATTTGAGCATGATGGATGGAGATGACATCTCGCTTATGAGAGAGAGAGAGATATTCAGAAGTACTTTTAATTAAGGTTGCAATGTACATGCTCGGTACCCGCTATTTGATGATGGTATAATATGGGATAATAGACTGTAAATACGATGTGATAGGCTCGTATTTTCATTGATCATCGGCACACGATGGGTGATGTGGTCAACATCGCGCCGGCCGCCTTTACGTCCAAGTGCCTCTCCTGGTATCCCATTGAGGTTGGGTGGACATGAGAGATTTTAACAGCGGGAAAAATATTACACGCCCAATGGGAAATTGAATCCGACCACGCTCATAAGAAACTAGTTTAATAACAACGACGCTTCTGCAGCTCCCGAATGTTTACTCGAAATGAATTGTTTCTTGTTCATGTAGCAAATTATTTGTAATCTGAAGGTGTTATTCAACATGGCGATCTCATCCAGTCTTAAGGTTTTACTCCTGCTTCCTGTATTGATCTATGCCCAGAGTGAGTACACATATCAATGTTGTTGTTTCTTTATTTCATAGATCTACAAAAATTTAATTTTAAATATGTTCTATTTGAAGAATATACAGAAAAGTCAGGGTATCGTCATGGAAGAAAAAAAAAAGTAATCAAGAAGTGATTACGAATGTTACGAATGAAATAGGAATTACTCAAAGAAATGTTGCAACAATTAGGAATGGAATGGAAATTAATCAAAGAAATACAAATTTGACAAATACGGTATTTTGATCTCATCAAAAGATAATAACATATTGGAGATGACAATATTAGAAGGGACAGATGATGTCAAGAGAATAACGCGACGCCAGGGATACTCCCAGCGGTGTCCCAGCCGTGTAGTTTGTGGAAGGGTTGAGTATTCCAGCGACCTAGAGAGCTATGTCGGAGCATTGCATTATAGCATATGTACAGCATATGCAGACAGCATAGCATATGTAGCATTGCTGCCGGTAGATTCAACCAATGCCAAACATATCAATGTGCGTCTGTGGCTTAGGGGATAGTGACTCGGTCTATTAGCCCCAAAGTTCTGAGTTCGTATCACGCTGCAGACAGTTTGGTTGCAAATTGTTTGGCGTGGATTTTTACAAAGGACGATGGCACCACCGTTCAGAAAGCAATGGCAAACTACTGAAGGTAATAATAGCTAGAAAAAGTAGAAACAGCGGTTAAAAGTTGGGGTTGATTCGCAAAGTCCTGTGAATGATATGCAATTAACTTTTTAAAGACGTGCATGTAAAGAAAACAATGACTTTGATACTAAACATGACATTTTAAATTCTACTCATTGTTTTATTATTTAGTTTTCTCCCCATCATCCAAAAGAGAAGCTGGAGTTGGATTGGACATGTGATACGCATGTGGACTAACTCTATCACAAAAACTGTAATGCGATGGACACGAGAGGATAAACGGAAAGGGATGACCAAAAACGAACTGGAGAAAACAGTAGAACAATAACTAAAACAAATGAATCATAGCTGGAATACGCAGAACCGTGTGATATATTTTCTCAGTATGATGCAAGTCTTCGAAATCCTCCCTTAAATCTTTTTTCTTTAAAATAACCTTTGATTTTGCTGCTTTACTGTCCCCATTACGGTTCCGCCTGATGCGGCCATCTCTCTATATCATAGTACGGCACGGCTCTGGGAATACACTACAGAGGAAGACAAAGTCTAGAGAAGATAGTGCGCATTTGTTGCTGCCCAAAACGCCAACAGCGTCACAGAATAGAGAAAGTTTTCATATTATTCTAAAATATATGTTTATTTAATTATTGATAACACAATAATATTCTTATGTTTCAGTTCCGGTCTGTTCAAAGCCTGGCAAAGACGTCATTTTTGTCATCGATAACTCTGGTAGTATTGGTGCCACCAACTTTGAAAAAGTAAAGACATTCATTGCCAACTTGACTCTCAGATTCTTCATTGGAACTAATGCCAGTAAATCTGAGTTCCAGTTTGGTGCCATTTCTTTCAGTGGTGCAGTCAAAAAGGGAATTTGATCTCAACACGTACACAGATAGCACGCAGTTGTATAATGTAATATATTTTGATTCATTTCTAGATAAACTTATAATTAATATATCATAAAATACAGAGAATGTTTATTATCAATATAAGAAAGAAGCAATTGTCATTTTTCGGATATGTAATGAGAAGAGGAGGCGTAGAACACATTGTGACAACCGGTAAAATCGAGGGAGACGAGAAAGATGAATACCCAGAGAGAAAATTTTGAAAAGCCTGACTTCATGGCATGGAAGTGTGTCAACATCTGAAATGACAGCAAACATCAGTGACATATATTTGAGGAGAGATCGCCTCCCACCAGCAGGCACGACATCTGTTGGTGATGATGATGATTGTAAAACATTGCTTTTTATTTAACAGCACAACTTATAATAGATTTATCATTCGTGAAATATCATTGGCCTCTTTGTGTCAGGAGACAATAGGTTTTGCGTCACGTAGTATGTTCTTCGCTGGATCACAACGTTTCTTGTGGCTGTAATGGCCTTTCAGGAGCGGGCACTCCTTGCCACAGTTGCTGCAGGTAAAACTGGAGACTGGCTGATACATAGGATCTTCTCTCTCTGATATCTGTGCTCTCTTTTGCATCCACATGTGATGGTGTTTTTCGTCTTTTCTTTTTGAACCTAATGGAAGTCTAATCAGACCAGTTCATCTGTACATCGCTATGTGAAGCCAACTCTGACATACAGAAATAGAAAGCATATAGAGTTTAAAAGCAGAAATCAAAGACATGATTATAAACATGATTAGGTGGAAAGATGAACAAAAAGCACAAGATCAAATTGAGTGAACATTTTTGTATATGTCTAACGTTCCCTTGGATGCGATGAGGACTCATGATGATGATGGAAATCAGCTCTGACTTTTAAAATATGTAACATCAGAGTTCTTCAGTGCTACATAGAGCAAGTCAAGACATATACAAATGAGAAATCTCAGATTTTATCAGTGCTACATAAAGCAAGTGCTGGACACATTGGTTAGAGTGGCGTAGTCTGGAGCGAAGAGGCTACGTCCCTCCTTTCGTTCAAAAGGTACTCGGTTCTCTTCCTCGTGGAGTTATCATGATATTTTTCTAGAGATACCTGATCTCAGTGTGGATGAGAATGAATTCCTAGTTCTATCGGAGACGGACGATAAAACGTATGTCTCCTGTTCAATTTGAGCACGTAAAGGATCAGGGTCTCCTGTTCTCAAACTGTGCACCAGCATGTGCACCAGTATATGCACCAGTAAATGCACCAGTATGTGCACCATTATGTGTACCAGTATATGCACCATTATGTGCACCATTATGTGCACCATTATGTGTACCATTATGTGTACCATTATGTGCACACGTATATGCACCAGTATGCACATCAAGAATTTTTAACCAAGTTTACCTTGAAATCAGAAATTTTCACCGTCCGCGGTCAAGAGCGTAGAGTGTTATGAACTTCACTCTGTGCAACCCCAACTAAATATGTACATTTTTTACTAACCTGCAATTAGCACATAATAGTCTTTGATAGTCTACACAGAATCTCTCTGTGGAATATTCTAATATGCTATGGAATACCAGACAAAATAATAAACATTATAAAGAGCCTCTATGATGGTTCACAGTGTGCAGTTCGCACTGATGGTGGACACAGCGACTGGTTTATGGTTGAAACCGGAGTAAAGCAAGGTTGTATTCTTTCTCCGCTATTGTTTGGAGTGGCCATTGACTGGGTTATGCGAAAATGTTGCAGGGCGAAACTGGCATTGATTGGGTAGAAAATAGTCAACTAGAAGATTTGGATTTTGCAGATGATATTGCCTTGTTAAGTAGAAACAACCAATATATGCAACGAAAAACAGACAACTTGTCATCTATAGCATCAAAAGTTGGACTGCAGATAAGCTATGAAAAAACAAATATAATGAAGACACCTATGGCAAGTAATGCAGATATCACACTGGAATCTAAAATGATAAAAATAACAGAGCAGTTTACCTATTTGGGTAGCAATTTTGATTGCACAGGAAATTTGTTAAAAAAGAAATTATGATAGGAATTGGCAAAGCAACATCAGCTTTTAAAAGTCTAAATAAAATATGGAACTGCAAGTTATATAGTATTAAAACTAAATTACGAATTTTCAATTCAAATGTTGTATCAATCTAACATATGCCAGCGAGAGTTGGAAAATGACTAAAGATATATGAAAGCAAGTTGAATGCATTTGAAAATAGATGTCTGCGAAAAATAATGAATATAAAATGGAACGAATTCAGGAGAAGTGATGAAATCAGAAACATGTCTGGTCAACCACTAGTGACAACTGTTAAAAGAAAGAGAAGATGGAGATATGTTGGGCACACCTTGGGGAGAAATGATCAAAGAATATCAAAGCAGGCATTGAAGTGGGATGCAAAGGGTTCAAGAAGGAGAGGTCGACCTAAGGAGACCCTGAAGCGAACTTTGCTGAGAGGGCAAGAAATATCGGTCTCAGTTCCATGGAGGAGATTGGCGAGTTGCCCAGGATAGGGGCGGTATGGAGAAATTACTTGCAGGCTCTATGTAACGTATAACGGTACGAGAGGAATTATTATTATTAATTAGCACATACTTTGTCTATCCTAACCTAGGACAAAATAGTGAAATTATTTTTCTTCTTTTGTTGTTACACTTTTACTGGGTTGTTGCCCAGTGGTTTTCTGTTTTTTTTAATTGCCCTGCTCTAGTGGCTTGTAGGATAGTTATTTTTGCTTTTTGACAGGATTTTGTTATGCATCTTTTTCATGGTCTTCCTCTCACCTTCTAACCTGATATTCCGTGCCCTTTTATATGTTATTTTTTCGATCGAGAAGCACTGGAACTTTCAGCTCTTCGGCTCAGTGCCATGGACATCGTAACCCTTCGATTCGGTGCCACTAACACCGTAAATATGAAGAACATGTGGCTTTTCTGCCAGGCCGCGGAATTAAACGTGCACTCACAGAGGGCTTGTCACCCGTCGTCCATTGCGCTACTCGAACACGCTGTGCAGCGGGCATCCGTGCCATTAAATTAGTGACATTGTATTCAATAAATATGTTTCTTTCCAGGCTATTCAGGCCATTCCGTTTCGTGCTGGAGGCACATACACTGACTTGGCATTTGATTACATCATTAATTACAATTTGTTCAGCAAAGGAAGAACTGTTGCTCCCGATATAGCCCTTCTTATTACCGACGGTGCCTCTACAGCTCCAGCAAAAAATAAGTTTTTTTTGAACGATGTACATAATAGCTGGTATTTTGTTAGAATAAAATTCGTTAGAATGGTTACTGGTTACTAAACTGACGTCATTGACCGGGCAGAACCATAAGTGCTCAGTTTCCCATTGCAGATATCGGAGAGTATACATACTGATGGTTCCCGTGGCTCGCTGATTAAACACACTCCTCTCTCTGGCACTCAAACATCCAGTTCTACTTGTACAACGGGTAACTCCAAACTACCTAAATCGCTGAATCGATTCAACATATATTTTAGTGTCCTCATCCAACAGACAGTGGTGAAGAGTCCGAAGAACATCCCCTTATCTTCAACTCCCTAACAATCGATAGTGTTGATGCAAGCCTGCCCGATCTCTCATTACCATAAACACCCGCATGTTTGGGACAGTATATCCACGTAAGCCTCTGGAGATTAGAAACTTCTATAGATGACATCCACTAAAACCGATATCGGAAGAATTCATTAGAAACTTCTATAGACGACATCCACTCAAACCGATATTGGAAAGAATTCATTAGAAACTTCTATAGACGACATCCACTCAAACCGATATTGGAAAGAATTCATTAGAAACTTCTATAGACGACATCCACTCAAACCGATATTGGAAAGAATTCATTAGAAAGATTAATAAATAAAATTCCTTTTATAATATTATCAACAAAGGAAGAACTGCTGCTCCCGATATAGCTCTTCTTATAAGCGACGGTAACTCTACAGATGCTGCAAAAAGTAAGTTAGTTTATCGATCGATGTACCTAATAGCTGGTATTTTGTTAGAATAAAATTCATTAGAAAGATTAATAAATAAAATTCCTATAGAATACTTTAACTATCTTCTAAATTACATTGGAACCCTCGCCGGTGCTGCGAAGTTCATGCACTGCCGCTGAGATCTTCCTGTGTAAGAAAGATATCGGAGCACAGATAGTTACTCACCGATGTGTAATGATGATGGTTCTATCAATCAATCAATCAAACTTGTATAAAACGTGAAATATCTATTGGACAAATCCAATACTGAAGAACAAGAGTGTAACGATGGACAATAGTAAAGCAATGTTCAACACAGTTTTCTTACCAACTCTGTGCTATAAGTGTCAGACATGGACACTGACAACAAATCACTGAAGAAGAATCCAAACGACAAAGATGAAGTGTTTACAACAAATTCTAAATGTTACAAGAAAAGATAAGATCAGAAACGATGAAATCAGAAGAATAGTGAGATCTTTGCCGGTGCTACAATAAATAAAGAAACAGATCAAATGGTTCAGACATGCATCAAGGTTATCACAAGACAGTCTCCTACAAAGAGCATTAGCACTCAGATACAACAGCAACAGATTCAGAGGACGACCATGTAAACGCTGGATCGGCGGAATATCCGAGGCACTAAATTCCACCTTGTACAAAACGCATAAAGAGGTTCGCTCCACATGTCACTATTTTCGAAAAGACGTCGGAAAGCAAAACATAATTAGAGATTAGAAAGAGAGATTGATTATGAAAGCTTATTTCTTTGTTGATTGATTGATTGATTGATCGATTAATTGATTGATTGATTGATTGATGGTGCTATCTCCAAATAAAAAACCAATATATATCCCAAAATTTCCTTTCGCTTGTCACGGGATGTGCATCCCGTTTAACTGCTCTGTTTTTCTCTTAATGATTCACTCCCATTGTACCAATGTCTTCCTCTTGTCCTCAATCTTTCTCTCCAATATGTTTTTCAACAGAGTGTAACGTCTTTTTATGTGTCCAAAATATTTAAGTTTTTACTCGTGTCTCTCATTGAACAATTCCCCCTCTTCAACATGAGCTTATTCAGAACTTCTTAATTTCTGCATCTCATTACATGAGCTTACACATACTATCGGATTTACATATCTGCTACTTCATCAATCTGCTACTTTTCAACTTAAACAATCCCATTTTGAATTTTAAGAACAATGATCATTTATTTTAAGAACCACGTTTATAACTTTAAGAACCACATTTCTAATTTTAAGAATCCCATTTATAAATTTAAGAATCACATCTATAACTGTAAGAATCACATTTATAATTTTAAGAACCAAATTTATAACTTTAAGAATCACATGTATAACTTTAAGAATCACATCTATAACTTTAAGGATCACATCTATAACTTTAAGAATCACATGTATAACTTTAAGAACCAAATTTATAACTTTAAGAATCATATTTATAATTTTAAGAACCAAATTTATAACTTTAAGAATCACATTTATAACTTTAAGAACCACATTTATACCTTTAAGAATCACAATTATAACTTTACGAATCACATTTATAACTTTAAGAACAAAATTTATAACTTTAAGAACCAAATTTATAACTTTAAGAATCACAATTATAACTTTAAGAATCACATTTATAACTTTAAGAACCAAATGTATAACTTTAAGAATCTCAACTATAACTTTAAGAATCCCATTTATAACTTTAAGAACCAAATTTATAACTTTAAGAATCACAATTATAACTTTAAGAACCAAACTTATAACTTTAAGAATCACAATTATAACTTTAAGAACCAAATTTATAACTTTAAGAATCACATTTATAACTTTAAGAACCAAATTTATAACTTTAAGAATCACAATTATAACTTTAAGAACAATGCTCATTTATTTTAAGATTATTGTTTAGTATTAATGACTGTATTGTGCACCTATAGTGAGAGCACAGTGTACACTTCGTATCAGATAACTAAAAGAGATAACACATACAGAGAAGTGCAGAAGAATAAAACAGAAAACAATCTAATTTAACATTAAGCCGAGAAAGTGGTAGTAGTTTGGACACTTCTACATAAAACCACCGAACAATATAATCAAATGAGTACTAACTAGAACCCAGGACCGTGCAGTATATTTTCTCAGTATGATGCAAGTCTTCGAAATGCCGCCCCTTAAATCTTTTTTCTTTCAAATAACCTTCAATTGTATTTGATTTTGCTGCTTATGCCGCCCTCATGACGGTGCCGCCTGATGCGGCCGCTTCTCTGTATCTAGCACGGCATGACCCTTTACTAGAACCCACCGGGGAAGAGAGGAGTGGCGACGTCAAAATCACCCGACGAAGAACTGTGGAACAAGCGGTTAGAGCGACTGGAGTCTTGTGGACTGAATTGAAGAAGATGACGCGGAATCAAATTAATTATCGATATAAGGAAGACAGTAGTAAAACTTGGTCGAAACATTGTTGTGTATTGCTATTGTTTTTGTATTTTGTAAAACTACAGTACTTGGTTTTCCCGTGTTTCACCAATAAAATTAATTGCAAAACGATAGTTGTAACCCTATATTCCGTTGGCATCAAGAAGGTTTAGTAGAGTAGTATAGTGAGAATCACTTAAATCTATGATTGCCTTGATTGACACAAACTTGTTATGTTATCATCTACAGCACAGGTATCAGCGGCACGAGTGAGAGGTATCAATGTTCAGATACTGGCACTCGGTGTTGGCGGTAATATAATCAGTTGAACTCAACGGTGTTACTAATAACTCATCAGATGTCTACAACATCGCCGACTTTGCTTCATTCAAACAGATTGAAGATCGATTGTCTCAAAACGTTTGTAAAGGTAATACTATTGTTACCTGTATGATGTCTGTCCAGTTGTTTAGCGACTTTAACTTGATAACTTTTAGTTTTAGCAGTCTCTGTAGCGTAGAGATTAGGTGCTCGTCTATCGTGCTCCAGGTACCAGGTTCGCTTCCTCTTGGAGCCATCTGGATATTTTTATAGAGATCCCTGATCTCAGTGTAGGTAAGATCGAGTTCCTAGTTCTATCGGAGACGGAAGATAAAACGTAGGTTACGTGTTCAATTTGAGCACGTAAAAGAACCCTTGGCACACATTGTTACTTACCGAAGTGTAATGATGATGGTCATATCAATCAATCAATCAATCAATCAATCAATCATTTATGTTTCCATAATTGATACGTTTACAAGATGATGATGGTCATATCAATCAATCAATCATTTATGTTTCCATAATTGATACGGTTACAAGATGCTTAACGTGGAGAATGTAGAAAATGTGAACAGTTTTGAATATCTTAAAGCTCCCATCCCTATGCTTAATGGCAGGAGTGGACAGCCAACTACATCTTCCACCTGGGAATATACAAAAAACAATAGACAATAGACAAAAAACAACTAAAAACAGTAGGGAGCGGAGCTGATAGGATAACAAAGATCAGAATACTAAGAGCATGCATATTCCCAGATTCAACTTATGGATGTGCAGCATGGACATTTAAAAAGGCAGTGGAAAAACATTTAAGTGCTTTTGATTATATGTGTTACAGAAGAGTCCTCCGTATATCTTGGACAGAGAAGAAAACATATAGATCTATCCAGAAAGAACTCAAAATCAAAGTAAAATAGCTAATGCTACAAATAAGAAAGAGAAAATTGAGATATTTTGGACATATAAAAAGACATGAAGGGCTGAGAAGACCATCATGGAATTAGGCATACCAGCGAACGAAAGACCACGGAGAAGATGGATTCAGGATGTAAGTGATGGTTTGAACATGACGGCTGCAGAGACATGACATATGACCTATGAGAAAGAGAAATTCCGAACGACTGTTGGGGTGGCAAAGTTCTGCTCAGGACAAGCTATTTGATAATAGTAAGTTGATCACTTTTGTCTCCATACAATCTATCGGCAATTATTCTGCGCATGTAAAAACTGTTACGATTTGTGCAGTGCAGATATAAAGTAAGTCGTTGTATTGATTCGTTATTGGTTTTTGGTTACGGAACTGACCTCCCATCACACCGGGCAGACCCTAGGTGCTCAGTCTCTCCAAGCATATGTTAAAGTGCATGCATATTGATTGAAAGACAAGCAGGCCAGGTCTTTATGAAATACTAAAGTATATTGGCTGTCCCCCAAAGTTGCTCCAATTGATTGTCTCCTTCCATGATGGCATGAAAGCCAGCATACAGCTCGATGGCAGCACATCTGATAGTTTCGAGGTTTAGAGTGGAGTCAATCAGGGCTGTGTCCTTGCCCTCACTCTCTTTGGCATCTTCTTCGCAGTCCTGTTGAACCACGCATTGGGGGACGCTGATGCTGATGTTTTCATTCGCACTAGATCTGATGGTTCACTCTTTAACTTGGCTCGCTTAAGAGTCAAGACAAAAACAAGGAAATTCTTCTCAAGGACCTTCATTTTTCTGACGATGCTGCCTTAGTCGTCCACAGTGAAACTACACTGCAATGCCTAATCAATAATTTGTCAAAGGCATGCGACCTATTTTCTTTGGCTATAAGTGTTTCCAAAACAGTTGTATCATGTCAGGGAGGTAACACAACAAATATCCCTTTACATGGTAACCATCTAACTACAAATTTTGTTATCTCGGATCAATGGTCACTACCAGCCTTTCTCTTGATGAAGAAATCAAAGCTCGTGTAGGGAGTGCGCCTACTACTCGGCAAACTATCAAAGCGAGCGTGGACAACACAAAACTGACATTGCAGACGAAGATTCAAATATATCGAGCCTGTGTAATTAGTTCTTTACTATATGGCTCAGAAACATGGACAGCCTACTCAAGACACGAGAGGAGACTTAACATCTTTCACCTTCGATGTCTCCGCAAGATTATGAACATCAGGTGGTACGACAAGATAACTAACTCTGAAGTACTGCAACGTGCAAACCTGCCTTCCATCATGGGTTTGCTCAGCAGTAGACGACTAAGATGGTTGGGACATGTGAGAAGAATGAAACTTATCGCATACCAAAACAAATGTTGTTCTGTGAAGTTTCGGAGGGGAAGAGGCACTAGGGCAGACCACTGCTCAGATATAAAGATGTCTGCAAAGTCTCAATGAAAAACTTTTCTATAGGTCCCAGCACATGGGAAGGACTAGCTGATGACAGAGTTGTGTGGAAAGCCAAATTACGAAAGGGCGCAGAGTCTTTTGAGAAGAGACTTATGTATGAGCTGAACGACAAAAGAGAAAAGCGAAAACTCAGAAATTGTCACGGTAAAACACTTGCCAATTGACCGTCTGTAAAGACGAAAAAGGCCATATACATATATACTGATGGTTCTCTACCTATTCTTCTGTATGCATATTTCCATCTTTTCCTTAGCATCCGGTGGTTCTACACACCTCTCTCTGCCCCTCAATCATCTAGTTCTACTTGTGCAATGTATATTTCCATCCTTAAATCGATGAATCACAGATGTGTAGCCGGAGCTCGCTAGGGAGCAAAGAATAGTAACACTGCAACTCGTAAGAGGCGACTGAGTTAGTGGTCTAGGGAAGCTAGCACCTGGAGCGAGTCTTCCTATGCGCCTTGTGTTTCTTTCTCTTCTCCTGTCCTGATTTGCCTCGTATCTTCAGGAAAACGAGAGATTTTTAGAACGTGCTTTCGTTTGCGCTTCATAAACATTGTCTTTCGTCGCTTCTGTTACCTCTGAGTTTCACTGTTTGCGAGGTCGGATTTTTGCTTTGTATCCACTGTATCGGAGTAACATTGATATTTGAGACGCACAGTCTGTTGGTAATCTGCTTATGTGACCGAACAATTTCATTTGTTGTTTCTTGATGAAGTTCAGTACTGATGTTGTTCCCACTTTTCCCCTGATGTCTTCATTTCTAAACCGGTTTCTCTTCTTGTTACTCTCAACAAAAACACCAAACAATGAACGTATACATTCCTCAATAGAGAGAGAAAATAAAAACAAATTAACCCATAATCTCATTGTATATTATTACTTTTTGTTCATTTCCAGCATAATCGAAGAATTGATTGACTTGACCTGGACATTATGACCACACGTCTGATAGCAAGAATAGATTTATCCTGGCTTGAAACGATCCACCAAAAACAGCACTTTCTTTTATGTTGGGCCAAACTATTTTGTTCATGTCATCTCTTGTTCTGTGTTCAACAAACATAAGATGTCTTAACTAAATAAAGTTTTGCTGGATAATTACAATGTGTTACTGTTTGTTTGTTTATAGAGATGGTTACTAGAAGGGAGATCTCTTGTGAGGTTGAGATTACTGTTTGTTCATACTAGAAAGGAGATCTCTTGTGGGGTTGAGATTACTGTTTGTTCGTCTATGAGATGGAAACGATAAATGAAATCTCCCTAGGTTGAGATGAGCTTGTCGTCTCACCACTAATAAGTCCTCGATTCATGGGCACAGATAGCGAAGTGGATAACACTCTTCACTAGTAACCACTTACAGTACAAATTTCTGAGTTCGAGGCCAACTTTCTGCAAAAAATGTTTCGTTGTGTACGCTGTTAGACTACATGCGCTCTGATCCTTTACTTGATCATCTAAATTACAAGTACCTCAGAAGTCGGAGTAAATTTCTTCAGAATGGCGAGGTACACTGATAGTAAGGAAATCAAGCCTTCACAAAACATTCAATCAAAAGAGGCCATATTAGGTGCTCACACTATACTTGAATTCATATCGTGCAAACGAAGAAAATAATGTTAAAATAAAAGTAATTAGTTCAAGCAAGTTTGGCGTGTAGCAATCGTGATATTTTTCAGTGACAATGAAGCTAATGTAGGTGAGATCGAGTTTCTAGTCTTATAGGACACAGTTGATGAAATGTTTATTCTGTGTTCAAGTTGAACAATTGAAAGAACTTTTGACAGGAGATGCGCCTAAGCTGAATGATATCTTGTTAAAGTAATTAATCGAGTGAAGGGGTCCCTTGGCCTTAGGTGTAGATGTCGAAGAAATCGTTCATGAAAACTGATGAGGGGGACATTGTGATCTGTACAACAAAACGTTTGATTGGGTTTTCTCTGCATGTTCAGGCAGAACAGAAAAAAACAACGAAGCAGTGGTACACTTGGTGTAACAAGTAATTTATCTGCCGTCTAGCTTTGGAGTCTGTAGATGATAAGTTGTCTGTTTTTCGCTGCATATTTTGGTTGTTTTACCTTAACAAAGTAATATCATCTGCAAAATCCAAATCTTCCACCGTCGATGCCAGTTTCACCCCTGCAAGATTTTTTCATCGTCAGTAAATAACCCTCAGAACAATAGTAACTATAAAATCATCAAATGTAATGAACAAAATGTTTTATATGTAGAACTGAAACACTCATTAAATGGATCCGTAGATCTGATGTATTAAACAAGTTATTCAAATACAAAATATAAAAATAGTGCACCGAAGTCTCATAGTCTGATGACCATATAAACAACTGTAGGGAGCTTTGATGATTCTGATATTACAACTCTTAGTTTTCATTGACAAATGAGACACGATGGATAACGTGGTCAACATTGTACATTCTTACATAACAACAAAACCATTTTTCTTCTTCTTCTTCTTTGCGTTCGTTCTTCGCGGCCAATTTTATCATTCTTATTGTGATATATAATTGATCATTGACAAGAAAGTTTTTTACGTTGCGCCAAATTATGCACCTATGGTGACTAGTCCATCACATCCGATGTAGTGCCAGCATTTTATTTACTAGGATAGCTGTAGTAGTTCTTCGAGCTAGTACAGGGCTCCTGGAAAGTAAAGCAAGGGAAAAAAATGAAAAAAATGAAAAACAAGAAAAGAATAGAAAGGAACAGCCCGTGAATTGGCTATAGAAAGGTTACCTGAATCACAAGATACTCTCTTCACACTAAACATAAATGACTATAGAAATACGAACAATAACAATATGGCAAAAGTTTCTGCTTAATTAGCAATGTATTAAATTCTCAATCATGAGTCCTCATGGACTCGCATCATAAATAAATTCATCGTCGTAATACAATACATCACGACTTGTAATTCCTGCACCATGTAAACAAAAGAAAAGATCTTAATTATGCATTTTTTACTCTTAACCATTTGCTGGTTTTTAGGTTTTTCGATATTTTGATGTCCTGCTCTATATTTAGCAACTATACAAATTATTTGCATTGAAAATAGGCATGTTGTAAATGGTTGGAAAACTAATTGCATGGGCTATCAGGATATGTAGTTTTAACATAATTGTGATGTAATATATGATATCCGTGACCTACTGATGAAAAGTTTAAAAATAGATTATTCTACAAATGACAATTTATTTTACAGTCATAAAGAAGGAAAAAATAAGTATGACGAATATAATGAAATCTTTTATTACAATCTTTTAAAGTCTTCATATTTGCAAAACAGTTATGAATTTAAACATGTTTGGAAAATATGAAAGGCAGTAATCATGATATTTATAATATTCAATATTTTCATGTTTTAAATAAAAAAGTCAATAAATATGGTCTTCAAAAGAAAATGACGCCGAATTGGTCTAGTAATCAGCCTATAAAGAACTAACACTTATAGTATCTTCTACTCCAGATTTTTAACAATAGTTGGAGACAAGGGAGAGTCCCAGACATCTGGAAAAATGCCACAATCCACCCAATTTTCAAAAGGGGAAAAAGACAAAAGGATCCGCAGAGCTACAGACCTATAAGTTTGCTAAGTTGCACTGCAAAACTGCTGGAGAGAGTGATAACCACTAGACTCCAGTGGTTTTAGAATCCAACCATAAACTGGATCCAGCCCAGACAGGCTACAGGCAGCAAGAAGCACTGATGACCAAGTGGCATACCTCGCACAGGACATAGAAAATGGCTTCCAAGAAAAGAAGAAAACCCTCACTGTGTTCTTCGACATGTCTAAGGCCTTCGACAAAGTCTGGAAAGATGGTTTGCTACTCAAGCTCTTACGCAGTGGAATACGGGTAGAATGTACTATTGGATAAAGACTTTCTTACCCATAGACAAGCATCTGTAAAATTGGATGGAGTGCACAGTCCCAGATTCAAATTAAGAGCAGGAGTCCCACAGGCAGCTACTGTCCCCATTGCTTTTCCTGGTATATATTAATGATCTGCCACAAACTCTGCCCAGACATGTATCACACTCTCTCCATGCTGATGATCTAGCTGTGTGGTACACCTCCGAGTTTCTGGGTCCTGCCATCTTTAAACTCCAGGCCAGCCTGAACAGCGTCATAATGTGGGCAAGTAAATGGGGTCTAGAAATAAACCGGAGCAAAACTATAGCAACGCTTTCTCATTGTCAACAAAGGAAGAACACTTCAGACTGAAATTTAACGATGATATCGTTCCCGTTCCCATACTCCAACCTTTTTGGGAGTTAAGCTCGACAGTCGTCTGACATGGAAACATCACATAATGGAAACAAACAGAAAGGCTATGAGGAAACAAAGTGTGATGCGGAAGCTGGCTGGAACTACCTGGGAGCTGATATTCGAATCCTGAGTCAGGTGTACACTGGTGCAGTTAGACCGACCCTCGAATATGCATCATCGACATGGATATCAGCAGCCCATTCAAACAAATCGATACTGGAAAAAACACAAAACAGGTGTCTGCGTACTATTTTGGGAGCCATGAAATCTACACAATTGTAGAAATGGAAAAGGCAGCCAACATCCAGCCCTTGGAAGACAGAAGAAGGAGAAAAATGATTCTACAGACTGAAAGGATCAAAGAATGCCTCACCATCCACTGCATGAAAAAATGGCGGCTAGAACAAAGAACAGACTAAAGCGCACAAGTCTAAACCACAAAGCAAAAGAAATAGGAAAGTCATACTTGGAACTACTAAATCATAATTCCATACCTGAAGAATTGCTTTTGATCACTGGGAACCAGACTCAGTACCACTAAACTTCTCAACCTCCATCCCTAAATTATTAAGCAAAGATGCCGAGCCTAATCTAGTGAAAAAGCAATTACAATGGAACATTTCCATTACATGTTTCCAGAAGACAGCTGGATAAGAATTTACACAGATGGATCGGCAATGGAGACAACCATGAATGGTGGAGCAGGAGTGTACATTAGGCACCCAGATGCTACTACTGTGTCTCTAGCGCTCCTACTGGAAGAATATGTTCCAACTACAAAGCAGAACTCATAGCCCTTCTGATGGCAGCACAGCACATAAATAAGCTGCAAGCAGCTGCAAGCACGATGGTATTTCTTACAGACTCATTGTCAGCTATACAAGCCCTGGAGGCTAAATCCACTGATAGCACAGTACAAAACTACAAAGAGAACTTGCTCAGCTTTCAGAAAAGGCAGAAATTCACTTGCAGTGGATTCCATCACACTGTGGCATTGCAGGCAATGAGAGTGCTGATGTCTTAGCTAAGGAGGGCAGTGCCAAAGAGCAAATTTACCAACCCTTGTCTTTTCAAGAGGTCAAAACCCTCAAACAGAGAAAATCTGCAGTAGACTGGAAGACAAACACTGGATATGATTATGGAAAAGACTCCCTCAAAGACCTAAGCAGAACAGACCAGGTCATTATATTTCGACTACGCACCGGACACTGCAGACTCAGCAAACACTTATACAGACTAGGAATAAGTCAAACAGCTCTCTGTCAGTGTCAGCAGGCAGAACAGACACCAGAGCATATCCTGCAAGACTGTCCTCTTCTGTGTGAGCTGAGAAGCAACATGTGGCCACACCCAGTCGACCTGAAAACTAAGCTTTGGGAAAACCTGACAGACCTGAAGCTGTCTGCCCAGTTTGTGGTCCACAGTAAATTAAGCGCATGACCAGAGATCACTGAAGAAGAAGAAGAAGATGTCCTGCTCTATATTTAGCAACTATACAAATTATTTGCATTGAAAATAGGCATGTTGTAAATGGTTGGAAAACTAATTGCATGGGCTATCAGGATATGTAGTTTTAACATAATTGTGATGTAATATATGATATCCGTGACCTACTGATGAAAAGTTTAAAAATAGATTATTCTACAAATGACAATTTATTTTACAGTCATAAAGAAGGAAAAAAATAAGTATGACGAATATAATGAAATCTTTTATTACAATCTTTTAAAGTCTTCATATTTGCAAAACAGTTATGAATTTAAACATGTTTGGAAAATATGAAAGGCAGTAATCATGATATTTATAATATTCAATATTTTCATGTTTTAAATAAAAAAGTCAATAAATATGGTCTTCAAAAGAAAATGACGCCGAATTGGTCTAGTAATCAGCCTATAAAGAACTAACACTTATAGTATCATACATAAACAATGAAATATGTATATAATTTCTAAACATTGCAAGTAATAGATAATATGATTACGCAATGATATTTGATAGACAAAATAATCAGGAAAAATAGTTATCGGGCATCTTGCAAACAGAGTCAAAGTGACACAGGCACAGAATGTTCATCTAACACAAGCATAGATATTTCAAGAATCAATGGTATCTTCATCAGGACAGTAATCTGAGTTATTAGAATCTATTTTATCACATATTTGGGGATTTTTGGATGGAGCAATTTGGGCGTTTCTACAAAATGGAAAAGTGGAAAATGAGGTGTGCTCCAGTCAATGAGATTAGACATCTAAAAAATATATAATTAATTTTTTTAGTAATTTTTTTATTAGATTATAATATGTTCTGCATTAGTTAACATAACTTTTACTAACTTAAATGCAAAATGGATACAAAATTATGGCTACTTAAATAGGCATGTTGCATCGATCATATATGAGGTACCTTAACTATACACACCACGTTAGTAGGCTCACTGTACTCATAATGCTCTCTCAACTTGTGAAAAGCTAATTCCCCTTCAACCTCTTTAAAAAAACGAGGCGCTTTTCTAACGCACTCTGCCTAATCTCTTATATCACAGGCATATCTCTAGTACTACATCTAACTGT
Organism: Arion vulgaris; assembly: GCA_020796225.1. NCBI lineage: Eukaryota > Metazoa > Mollusca > Gastropoda > Stylommatophora > Arionidae > Arion > Arion vulgaris. The sequence goes on along the minus strand of CM036758.1, from coordinate 59,086,106 downwards.
TTGTCTTTATCCATACCTCATGCCTTTCATCATCTAGATAGTATACTCGCTTCTGTTTCCCCGCCTTCGCCATTTCCCTCTCCTTTTCTCTAATAGCTACCATTTCTCTTTTCTTAGCCTTCACTAGCTCATCCCAGGTAGCCTGGATAAGTTCTGCCGTTTCTGTTTCCTTCTTTTCTCTAACCTCTACCACTTGTATCTCCTCAGCAGCCCTTTTCTTCTCCAATACTGGCGGATTCTGGTGTTCGTCTATATGCTTTGATAAAATAGCTGCAGTTTCAAATATCGTTCTGCATAGATGACAGGGATGGCCATATGGAGGATTCAGACTATCAAATTTACCAACCATATTCCGATTCACCTTCTCTTTACTCTTGGTTCCCTTCACTCCTTGACCACTGCTGCTACTTCTTTTTCTGATCACCTTATTGGCCCTGCCCAAATAGTCTGCCTTCGTCATGGCTGGTACAGTTTTCTGTTTGACTTGATTGACCCCTTTTATTTTCGCGTCTAGTTCCTCGTTCAGTTGATCAATCATATTACCCAGTTGTTCTTTGTCTTCATTTAACCTTTCTATTTCTTGTTCTTGTTCATCTCTCTCTGCTCTCAACGCCTGCATACGTGCATACTGTTCTCCCTCGTCTTCCTGAAACATATCTATTACGTCATGTAGCTCGTCATTCTCTGTTTCATAGTCTGCTAGTTCTCTTCGTTGTTTCGTTGTTTCCTTCTGTAAACTTGTTATTGTCTTCTTCAATTCGGTTAATTCTTTCTTTCTTGCCATCTCTACATTATATATTTCTCCCCTACTCTTATCTTCCCCGACAGCAACATCAACATACTCCATTTTTCTCCTATTTACATCTCCCGCATTATCTAACCGTTTCCGTAAATCTCAATCGTGCTACACATAGATTGGTTCTCTTTGCTAGTTGTCTGCAACTTTTCCTGTAATTCTAATTTCTCTATTCTGAATTCTTCATTTTCTTTACATCTCTTAACAAGGTTCTCTCTGCTCTGGTAAGCTCTTATTTCCCTATAACAATTTATGGCATAAATTCTTTGGTCTCTACAAGACCTACTTCTCCCTGACCTCTGTCAGAAAATTTATGCTTTTCTATCTCTGGCAGACCATCTATTATATTTCAACTGTCCCCCCTTCTTCTCTATTTAGATGGGCATTCTAAAGCAAAATGTCCCACACCCTGACAACAAAAGCAAATCAACAATATAAAATAGGCACTTTCTAACCTTTGTCCCATTTTATAAATTCAAAGCTGAAATCTCAAAGTAAATTATTATCCCGTGGAACCATTTGAAGAATCTCTAATGATTATTACAATGATTAATTTCCAGAAAATATATCTAAATGAATTCTACCATCTGGGGAAAAATATATTCAATTTGTACTTAACTGTCCTTGCTACTATCTATACTATTATATACCGCCTACAGGTGACCTATATTTCCACGGTTCACCGATTACTAGGAATTTATCACTACTACACACTAATTTGTACTACCTGACCTACGATCTATATAGTGGCTAGTAAACTATTGTGGCCGCGAAAATCTAATTCTAAGAGATCCTGGTCACGGCACCAAAAGATATCACACATGTAGTAGTTCTTCGAGCTAGTACAGGGCTCCTGGAAATTAAAGGAAGGTAAAAGAAAAAAAAAAACAAGAAAAGAATAGAAAGGAACAGCCGGGAGTTGGCTATAGAAAGGTCACCTGAATCACAAGACACTCTCTACACACTAAACATAAATGACTATAGAAATACGAACAATAACAATATGGCAAAAGTTTCTGCTTTATTAGCAATGAATTAAATTCTCAATCATGAGTCCTCATGAACTCGCATCATAGAAAGAAAATTCATCGTTGTAATACAATACATCACGACTTGTAATTCCTTCACCATGTAAACAAAAGAAAAGATCTTAATTATGCATTAATACTCGTCTCCAAATTAGTGACATAAATTAATACACTTGTTCATTAGTAGGAAATAATAATCTTGTCCCAGAATTGTATTAATTCTAATGGTTCGATTCTTCTTCTGACGTTAGAAAAGTCATTCGCTGAAAATTACTATAAAGTTCTGAATATAGGGACAGGCAATACTCTGTTTCGTCTAACGGGAAAACTTGAATGCTGAGAACGATTCCCGGTAATTGGAATAGGCTGATAGCTGCTCATTCTGGTACCTTCTAAAAATGTTCCTACGTAAAGTCTGCGCTACCTGACTCACTTGGATAAGTAGTCTAACGTCAACAATGCTGAACTTCATCCCTCATAATTCTTCCACACTTCACAATTATTATACGTTAAGTGATATATGCAACTAGGCATGCCATTTATCACAAATAGTCCTGACTCAGTTTTTCCTCTTATCAATTTTTAACTCTACCTTATTATAACACAATGAAAAAATGTTCCTCTCAACAACTCTAAAATACATATCACAATGTTGTCACTTTTTCTAATACACAATAAGGAGTTATTTATCAATACCTGACAATAAACTCGTCTGATTAATTCTCATCACGAATCAAATCCACGAACACAATTTATAATTTTACCTATCTAATTCGCCATGTCTTCTCTTAACACCTCATGTCTTCCTTGTCAGCCACTCCAATGGCGATCTCTTCAGCTTCTGTTCTATGGTCAATCTCAAATGGCGATTTCTTCACCTTCTCTTCTCTAACTGTACTGTTCTCTACCGTACTGTTCTCTGACTTCTGATCTCCACAGTGGTTTCTGTCGTACTCTCCCTAAATCTATCGCTCCACTGGTATATCTGCAACCAAACACCCCAGCTGCCCCTACCCTGGTCTCGAGATTACCGAGTTAACGGGAGTCCTCGAATACTCCGGGATAAACCTTTTGAGTTTGAAAACTAATGGTCAGCAACTGTGAACTAGTAAACAAGGTATTTAATACTAACTTGGTCAAGGACGCCTAGTGCAATAAGGTGGGTTTTGGGTTGATCCTGACTATACCTCTAATTAAAATAACAGTGAAACTGTTACATAGCTTGCCCTAGGATTGGCTCTTTTACAATCATCTTTCACCGTATATTTGGGCTTTATGATCTACGCCAAAGAGGCGTGCAGACTTTCTGACTGTGTTCCGGATTTGGACAATTTCTCAGTCTTCTTTGGGACACATAAACTTATCCTGTGACGGTGACTTACACGTATAACACATCGTGTAAAGTGTCGTCCTTCGCCATTGTTCGGAGTTGATAAGCCTGTCAAATCTTTATAATGTCGGTCTTACGTTTCTGACCACGTTGAGTTTATTGCGGAATAAGAACATTCTCAGCATTTTCGAGGCGCGTGTCGGCACTTGATAATTTTCCATTTCGACTCTGCATTTTCCTGGGCCGGGAAACACTGGACTGGGACTGCGCACAATTAATGTAGAGGGTAGTTTCATTAGGCGCAATCAGCGCAACTTATATTTTGCGCTCGCCAAGCATCACCTGCTCCGGTTTCTCCGAGGATGTTAGTTGTAAGAAAACAGTACCGTGACCGGTTGTTTCAGGGAAGGCAGTTCGTTAGGCATTAAAACGTAACTTAATGATTTGCACTCGGCCAACTTTACCCAATAGATGTATTTGTGCTTTGTCTCTTGTACTGAGTTAACTGCAATCTTCCCTTGTGTCGCCATACCATATTGCACCTCTTCCTGCGATCCTTACCGAGAACAGGTAAAGGCGTTGCCACCATTACTTCCAGAGGACGTAAATATTTCTTCCTAACGACTCACCTTGTCAATTTTATACGATTCGTTTTTAATTTATTTCGCTTTCCTGTCGGCAAGGTGAGATGTGCAGAGACAGCGACTCGGGGATTCTTCTCTTCTATCTTGGGAGTAGATCTCGTATAACATAACTGCTTGCATCACTACTTATACCCTATATAAACAACTTATAACCTATGCACTAGACTGACTTGTTCAAAATGTATAAATGATAATGCCTGACAGTATACTAAACTAAAACTAAATTTCTCCATAATATAAACTTATCAGAGACGTCCATTACAGAATATTGTCTATGTCGTTGTCACGAACGCATGAATATACAGAGAAGTCCATACACATACGCCTTATTAGCATTTAACATTTCACAAAAGCCACCCACTTATGACATAGTATTTGTTTTTTGACCTATGGAAACTCGAACAGTATAGACATAAAATTGTAATAAATTATTAAACTGCTGCTGCAGCTGTCACAATCTATATGTTTATGTTCTCAGAACTGGTTGTCCTGTAGGCTTTTCACTGCCAGGTTCGTTCTGCTCTAGCACTAAATGAGGGATTGTGATTATAATCTCATCTCATGTTATCACGTCCAAATTTGTTTTTGCAATCAGTTGTGGGCTATTAAATTTTAACAATTATTTCTGTCTCTGTTAAGTTCTTACAGTTTACCTCCTCTCACAGTGGACAAGTCCATATGGGATTTGTCCACCAGTACATCAGCCATCTTTATGATTGATTAATTGATTGATTGGACCATCAACATTGCATTTCGGTAAGAAAACATGCGTCCTTCAATCTCGGTCTTACACAGGGAGATCTCAGCAACAGTGCACTAACTCTGCAGCACCGGCGAGTGTCCCCAGATGTAATTTGAAGATGGTGAAACAATTTTGTTGAAATTTTATTTAAATTCTTTGTAAGGAATTTTGCTGGGCAGAGACATTCCAGCCTGATATTCTCAATTTTGAATTACCAAGGGCTCTTTTACGGGCTCAACTTGAACACATAATCTACGTTTTATCATCCGTCTCCGATAAGCTTGACAACTCACCTACACTGAGATCAGAGATCTCTGGAAAATATATCTATGGCTCCATGAGAAGCGATCCGAGTACTTTCGTAACGAGAGTCGAGCCCGTAACCTCTACTCCATAGAGACCGCAGATATGATAGCACACGCTCACTCTACACAAGAGATACTGGTTAGCATATCGTCTCTCTCTGTTCAGCAGACAGTAATGTCTACGCTTTACTCATATTTCTAAGACCAATATAATGTCTCTGAATCTGTTTCTCATAAATGAAAGCAAGGCCGTACCGTACTATGATGCAGAGAGGAGGCCGCATCAGGAGTTCGAATCCGTGCCGATACACAAGTACGATTGTTTTCAAGAGATGCCTAAAGTTGTTGATGTAGCTACGAAGTTCGTGCTTTGTGCAACACTCTCGGTAGATCATCGGATGTCATTTCTGCCGACAGGGACGAAGCCATATATCAGTGGTTCTCAACCTGTGGGTAGCTACCCTTTGGGTGGTCGAACGAGCATTTCACAGGGGTCACCTAAGAACATCGGAAAACACATATTTATCATAATTAGAAATAAATATTTCATCTTCATCAAGGTGCGTATCCTTTATAGGACGTTGCTCTCTTTGTAGCACATCTGAAATTCACTCGTGTCTCTTATGAGTTCACCCACTTCGTCGATGGTCACGTTCATGGTTTCTTTAATATCTTGTAACCATCTTCTTCTTGGTCGCATTACTTCACAATATATAATTATATATTGTTTTTGTGATTAATTACTATGCTTTAATTATGTTTAATTTGTAACAATGCAAATACATCATGCATATCAGATGTTTACATTAGGATTCATAACAGTAGCAAAATTACAGTTATGAAGTAGGAGCGAAAATAATTTTATGATTGGAGTCCACAACATGAGGAAGTGTATTAAAGGGTCTTGGCATTAGGGAGGTTGGGAATCACTGCCATATAGTGAAACCTGGTGCAATTTCTCTGGAGTATAGTCCATTCTTTATTTATTTCTTTTTCTTTTCTCCAATCTTGCTTTCCCGTACATCGTCATGATAAGAAGAGATTTCTAGTACAAGCATTTGTGTGCGCTTCAAAAATAGTGTCCTTCATTACCTCTCTTATCGCTGAGGTCCACGTCTAGAGTGGCCGGCATTTTTCTTTTTGCATCCATTGTATCAGAGCAACATTTCTCTTTGAGGTGCACTTTACATTGGTAATCTGCTTATATGGTCGAATCATTTAATGTGTTGTTTCTTGATGAATTTCAGTACTGATGTTGTACCCACTTTTTCCTGATGTCTTCATTTCACAACCCGTCTCTTCTTGTTACCCTCAACATTCTGCGTCCTCTGTTAGACAACATCGTAATGTATGTCGTCTATCAGCAGAATTATGTAAGTATACTTTTGTCTGGACAATCTCTAGTTTTTTAGAAATATCAGGATGAATATTTGTACAATAAAAGATGAATCTTACAGTTTCATTCTGTAGCATAGGCACCTTTTGTAGTTTGGCTCTTGCTGATTGTCAAAAGATTCAGTCCGTAGAGAATTATTTAGAGCATCTCAAGTCTCTATTGAAGTCAAAACAGTTGTCTTTATTCAAGATTAGTAACTGTCATCACTGGACGCTGCTGGATTTGTTAATGCGGAGATCGGAGCATATATGAACATGCCGGGTGATGATGATAGTCCTCACAAAACTGATAACTGTCGTGTTGGGCCGCTGTACGCTGCTGGATTTGTTGAGGCGGAGATCGGAGAATATATGAACATGCCCGGATTGCTATGATGATAGTCCTTTGATAACTGACCCAGAGCATATTTGCGTTACTAGACTCAAACAAAGCCTGATCGTTGTTGTAGATAAGTTTCATCAAACGTATGAATACAAATCCCGCATTGCTACAGATGCAAAAATTAACGAAAAAATTAGCTGCAGCAATAACTCTTTGCTCATTAAAAATTTGTTACAAAAATAGTCATAAACATCGCATCTGTTCACTGTATATTTGGATAATTATGGAAATGAAAGTTCAAAGGAAATTTATAAAGCGTAAATATGCAAATAAAATGTCTAGCTTTTGTGTATATATATTCAACTATTATTGTTATCTACGTTCTGGTGGTTGACAGTTCAGGTAAGTTGTCATTCAAATCATCATTATTACCACCAATATTATCATATCAGCCTGAGTTTATCTCTAACTAAGGACTGCTTGCACGATGTTAACAAGAGAATATGAGCACCATCATCCGAAGACGACGCTGGAGATGAATCGGACATATGATGCGCATGGAGACTGGCTCTGACACGAAAACTGCATTGGGATGGACTCCAGAGGGTAAGCAAAAACATGGATGACCCAAGACAACCTGGAGGAGAACGATGGAGCAAGAACTAAAAGAAATGAGTTATAGCTGGAACACAATAGAGAGGAAAGCCATGAATAGAGAAGAATGATGTGCGTTTGTTGCTGCCCTAAACGCCAAGGGCGTAACCGGCTAAAGAGAGAGCGAGAGAGTCTTAGTTTATAGTTTTAAAACTAACTTCTTTATACTCACTTTTCTGGTCTCACTTCTTCTTCTTCAATGATCCAGTGGCGTATGTGCTTGTTCTGTTCGACCGAATGTTATGTGGTTTTGAGGAGGACATATCATTGAGGTCAAGACACAGAGTAAAAATTTTGTCAGTATAAGAAAGAGGCAATCATTTTTCGGGCATGTGATGAGAAAGGGGGTTAGAACACATTGTAACAGCTGGTAAAATCGAAGGGAGACGAGGCAGAGGAAGACAGAGAGAGATATATATATATATATAGAGAGAGAGAAAATTGTGGATAGCTTGACTTGAAGTCACGGAAGAGTGTCAACATCTAAGATGATAGCAAACACCAGAGACATAGAGTTGTGGAAATCCACGATCGCTGATTCCAGCTGGGACAGCACCTAATGATGATGACTTCATTGAAGAACCTCGTCTGTCTGTGGATTTACTATCCATCCCGTAAAGGAGAATGACGTGGATTCCTCTAGAACTAGCGGACGAGGCTGCTCCATGTGCTGTCTAATGATTCAACAGTGAAGTAGGGTTCACTGTGTCCATTCTCTGCACACAATTTCACGCTGTTCATGTTCATGTCATGCATCTTTACGATGGATGTCAGTGATATAAAACTGCACATTTTGACTGTCTATCCTCAGCTGTGGTCAGTATCATTCTGACTTCGTTACAACCACAGAGAGAGTGCATGTATATTGTTCATATCATCACCAAGTAGCTTGTTCTGGGTAGAACTTTACGTCCCTAGCAGTTCTTCGGAATATCCCTCTCTCATAGAAGATGCCCGTCTCTACAGCTGTCATGCTCAAATTATCAGTTACATCCTTCTTCTTCTTCTTCTTCTGCATTCGCCTGCTGTGAATTCAGGAGTTAGCCGTGGTGCCTGGTATGGCGCTTCTGACTGATTTTTGCGTGAAAGCTTGCTTTACCATTTGACTTGTGTCTCTCATCATGCAGACGGGCCTTCGCCGTCTTCAGAGGTAGTTACATCCTGAATCCATCTTCTCCTTGGTCTTCCTCTTCTCCTCCTTGTGGGTATACCTCATTCTAATATGGTCTTCTCCAAACCATTGTGTCTCTTTACATGCCCAACATACTCGTACTTCAATTTTCTCATTCCTATTTGTAGCTTTCAGCCAACTTTATTTGATTTTAAGGGATTTTTTTCTTTCTTCGTTTTTCTTTGTTTTTGGCAAGGGGTGAGGAGGAGATCACTGATAAAATGGATTCAGGATATAATTTATAATTTAAGAATGATGGACGGAGATGGCATCTCGCTTATGAGAGAGAGAGAGAGAGAGAGAGAGAGAGAGAGAGAGATATTCGAAGTACTGTAATTAAAGGTTGCAAGTTCAAGCTCGGTACCGCTATTTGATGATGGTATAATACGGATAATAGACTGTAAATACGATGTGATAGGCTCGTAATTTTCAATGGCCATCGGCACACGATGGGTAATGTGTCAACATCGCGCCGGACGCCTTCACGTAAAGTGCCTTCTTGGTATCTCATTGAGGTTGGGTTTACCTGATAGTTATTACGCCTCGAGTGGTTACCGGGCCCAATATTGGGGTGTAAAGAATAGAACCACTGTTACCTGCCATGCACGTCGTAAGAGGCGAATAAAGGAGGTAGGGTGTGGAGCTAGCTACCCCACACAGTAAAAAATATTTAATGGCTACAGAACGGAGAGCGAACCGAGTAAACACCAGCTGAAACCGAACACATCGCTGAAGGATAAGCACGAGAGTTCCAAATGGTGCTGAAGATGTGACGTAAAACACATAAATGCTAAGACTGCATGAATCGATTTCACATTAATAGAATTTATCTGGAAGTCTGGCAATCGGTCTGGGCGATGATCATGAGGAGAGAGAGAGAGTTGTTACAGCGGGAATAATATTACACGCCCAATGTGGATTTGAACCCGACCAAACGCCTAATAAGCGAGTTCCAACAACTACGCTTCCGCGGCTCTCTTCCAATCCGAATGCTTACTCTAATGAATTGTCTCTGTCCATGCAGCAAATTATTTTAAATCTAAAAGCGTTATTCAACATGGCGATCTCATCCAGTCTTAAGGTTCTACTCCTGCTTCCTGTATTGATCTATGCCCAGAGTGAGTACACATGTCAATGTTGTTTGTTTTATTTCACAGATCTACTAAAATGTAATCTTAAATATCTTCTATTTGAAGAATAGTGAAAGTCAGGAAAATCAGGGTATTTTTGTGGAAGGAAAGAAAAAGTAATCAAGAAATGTTGCAACAATTAGGAATAGAATGAAAATTACGCACAGCAAAGTTGCAACAATTAGGAATAGAATGGGAATTACAAAAGCAAAGATGCAACAATTAGGAATAGAATGAAAATTACGCAAAGCAAAGTTGCAACAATTAGGAATAGAATGGGAATTACGCACAGCAAAGTTGCAGCAATTAGGAATGGAATGGGAATTACGCACAGCAAAGTTGCAACAATTAGGAATAGAATGGGAATTACGCACAGCAAAGTTGCAACAATTAGGAATAGAATGGGATTTACGCCAAGAAATACAAATTTGACAAATATGGTATTTTGATCTCATTAAAAAATGATGACATATTGGTGATGACAATAGTGGAAAAGAAAAATGAGGGCAAAAGAGTAGAGCAACAACAAGGATACTCGTATCTTTTCCAATGGTGTCCCCGCCGTTTAAGCGGTGAGAGGGTTGAGTATACCAGTGACCCAGAGAGCTATGTTGGAGGTATCATTGCTGCCGGTAGGGTTAACCGTGGCTTCCGATCACATACGGCCGACAGGCTCAGGTACAAAGTCTAGGAAATAAGACCACAACTGTCGAGCGATCCTCGAACTAAGCTGGATTGCTCAAGATAGATCTGGTTGGAGGACATTTGTTAATGCCTTATGCTTCAAGGGGAGTTAAGAAGAGACAAGAAGAAAGATACTCGTATAGTTGTACGGTAAACATCGACAGGTTGACAGGTTGCAGCATCTCAGATGAGTGTATTTTTAGAGCAAATGACATAATTTGTTGGATATCTATTACATTCAAACTTTGATCTAGAGACTGTACATAATGATGGTGATGATTAAACAACTTATATGTTGTTTCATGATTCAATTACAATATTTTATTTATTCATTAATTCTGGTCAAAATGAGCATGTCTGGAGGATTGGATAATGTTGCAATAGCAACACTGGGTCAAAATCATGCATCTGGAAGATTTGATTCCCCCTTTTGCCCTAGTGAGGCATAGGTCTGCAGCCAAGATTTTTAAAACCCTCATATCCAAGGCTATCTTTTCCAGATCTCCCCACACTCTAACCAATATCTTGCATTCTGTTTCCAACTTCGCCTCTAGGTGTTCCTCGGTCGCTTCATGAGCCCTACTTCTAGGGAGAATTCTGCGTTTTCAGGTGACGAGCTATGAATTTCCTTGATTGTGGTTTCTGTAGCTATCTAGTGTTTTTGCGGGGTATAGTGAGCGTCTGTAGCTCAAGCGGTAGTGAACTCGATCACAGACCCAAGCGTACCTGGTTCAAACCCCACGGTGGGCAAGTTTGATAGCAAATTCGTTTCCGTTTGATTTTTACAAAAGGGTAAAAATATACCTCACCGTTCAGAAAGTATTGGCAAACTACTGAACGTACAAGTGGAGCCTAGAAAATCAACGACTCGTTTACTGTGGTTACCGATTTTCATTTCGCTGTAGCTTGCCCCATTCCCCCTCATCAGTTGCCTCTACAGGTAACAATGGTTCTATTCTTTAAACCTATAATTGGGTAAAGAGGTCAAAAAAATACTGGAAGGAATACATTTGAGTATGGTCTCAAATGTATCTTTACGCTGAGTAGATTTATATGGTGCAGTCAAAATTGGATTGGTTAATGCCCTAAGATTGTATGGGCGTGCAACCTAACATCCCTGTTGATGGGGTTGGTTAATCCCCTTAGATGTCATGGGCTTGTAGCCTCACATCCCTGTTGATGAGGTTGGTTAGCTGCCTTGAACAATATTTTAAACGGCATATTGTCCCTAGCATAGAGCGTTTTCAATATTACTAAAAGCGAACACACTTAATCGCTGTAAACTACAGATAAATGTACTTGGGCTAAAAGTCCAAATAGTAAAATCACAAAGAATAGTTTCGAAATGGATATATTAAATCGACAGCACTAACTTAAGAAACAAAAAACACACTTATTTAATTAGTGAGGAGCGACTGGACGAATGGATCCCATTCATGGGGCCATTTTCGATCCATGGTAAGTTAAGGAGTTTTTTCTGTAGGGCATAAGAAAAATCATAACCTGAACAGTTTAGCGATGACTGTACTAGCTATGCGGTCATTAAATTCTCAGCGAGTGGGATTCACAGCCCTGAAACCTCTCTTCGGAAGGACTCTCTCAATGCGGGAAGAATGGCATTCCGATCCATGGCAGATCCCTCTGATATTGTAGCCAAGCCAGCCAATCTATCAGCTCGTTCATTACCCCTAACACCTGCGTGCCCAGGGACAAAAATGAAGGTGATTTCTCTGATCATTGTCTGTACCAGTACCTCCACCCAGTTCCGTCTCACCATTCCTGATTCGACTTTACGAATCATGCTCATTCATTACGAATCGCTGACCAGATTGAGAGAGATGGATGTCAATATTGGTGAAGCCCGAAAAGAAAGACATACTAAATATGCAAGGAGATTGATTAATCAACATCGAACTGGCGTGTTTGGCCGCTGGACGCTGCTGGATTTGCTGAGGTGGAGATCGGAGCATCTATGGACATGTCCGGAGTGCTATGATAATAATCCTCATATAACTGATAACTGATAAATTCCTTAGGCTAAAGTCCCTCCCCCATATCTACACCGCCCTATAAAAGCAGTATTACAGGAAGCAAAGATATTTTTGTAATTCTTTCATTGGTAGACGTATTAACTCTTGACTTCAAACAGGTTGTCGTTATCTTGAAAAGACGTACCGCCACTTGGAGACGATTCCTCATCAAAATGGATGTGCACAGCTTCAGTGTCAAACTGGATCCCTTCATTCTGTCAATGAGTGTTAGTTATGAGCAGTTGTTAATGTTTATGTTGTTTTTGTTACTGTTCCAATACCAAGGAGTTTTGTGGTTGCATTTGCCTGAATGTTGGTTTTAAAAAAAAGGATGAAAGGACGAAGGATTGACTAGTCCATGTAGTGCCGGGACTCGCAAGGGGAGCAAAAATACTACCACTGTAACAGAGAGTGATAGACCAAATGTTTTGAAATAATTACGCTGTTCGTTGTACGGATCTAGTAAACAAGGTTACGTGATACCTATTTTGAGTACTATATGTGAATTTAAAAAAAACCCAGTTATAAATTTTATTTTAGCACAATAACTTATTTTGAAGCTAAATGTGGTGTAAACATGCGTAATAATTTGAACAGTTCAGAGTAGTCAGTGAAAGTTTCCGCTCACAATTTGCAGTTTGAGACATTCTGGACCCTTCTGGAAGCCGAAAGTATTGCGTAATCAAGTCGTTTTGGAGAGAAAATATATTTATTCATCGGGAATTAGGTTAAGTTGTAAACATCATCTGCTGAGGAAACTTTTGGAAATTTGTTTTTGGGAAATTGTTAGGAAAATAAATCAGGTTGAAACTGACAATTGGAAGAGACAGAACATTGAGCTGTTTGAAGATCGAGCGGGTTAAAGTCCAGTCCAAAAACTGTTTGATGGGGGAACAGAAGCCAGTGGCAAGGTCTGTAGCAGACTTGAGGTATCTAGTGGGGTTTAGAAGATGTTAGCGCTATGATAAAAATGAAATATTTTCGGGAACCCAAAATTTTCTTTGGAGATAGCATTGAGCAGACGTATTAGTAGAGTTTCACTTAGTAATGTCCCTTTGTTTCGCTTAGATCCCTTTTTTATTTACTTTCCCCAAAGGTTTTTACAAAACGGGGAATTTTTTGGTCGGTTTATATATCGCTTTAAATTCCGGCTGTTGTTAATGAAAACACACTGTACAAATTGATTTAAAAATATAATTAAATTTAAATGTTGCTCGGGGTTTTTGGGCAGTATCACTCTGTTATATAATATAATTATGAAGTTATATCTGTTTGAACTAGTCACATTTAATTTAGCTGACGATGCAAATTCACTGATGGGGTAGGTTGTTAATCTTCATAGCAGAAAATATGTTTTAAAAATATACAAAGTTTAGTTTTTTTGAAAAATGTAACAAAATTAACGATACTAAATTTTTTTTTATTAATTTTACGATGTTAAGGTAAAAGTAAAGTAGTTCAGGTAAGCTAAAAACTGAGAGTGGATCTGAAAAAATTGAGAACTTTTAATTGAAGAAAAATGAGTTTTTGTAAATTAATGAGAAGAAAGAGGGAAAAATTGTTACAATAGAAATGAAAAGTAAGGGAAGCTAGAAAAAAATAATTCAAGAATAAATTAATTTTAAAGAATTTTTTCATCATGTGGGAGGGGCATGGTTGAACATAATACTATGTAAATAACTGTTTTAAAAGACCAATTTAAAAACCTACTGTGTCTTTTTTTATAATAAAATTTTTAAAAACTTTCAAAGACAAAGATATATTTATAAAATTACTATTAAATTGCATATATTTTAACATATCTCAACATAAAAAATGTTATATATATATATATATATATAATATATATAAATACAATAACAAAAAATTTACACATCTTTTTCCCATAAAATGCAAAAGGGATCTAGTTTACTTTTAAATGAAATTTTAATGTTTAAAATAATTAATTTATACTTTCACAAAATTTTCATTTCTAAAATGCTGCTAATGGTATTTCAAACAAAATACATATCTCCAAACAAAACAAAATTTGTAATAAAATTTATAAAATTTTTTATTAGCCCACATTAGTCATGATTAAAATTTGAATTTGAATTCATAATTTATCATGCACACTTGCTCATACACACTTCCCTTCTACATACTTAACATGTGAATGCTTACCTAAGACATTCACAAACACACATTAACATATATATAACTGTTCAAATTGTTATAAAAGAACTAGAAAAACACACAATACAACAGGGAAAATAAAATTGTACAAAGGGTCGCTGTTTTTTAAAATTTTATGTTTTTCACAGTGAACTTGTGTTTTAACAGTTGGATAAGTTTGTAGCAGCGGTATTTATAAAAAATTTTTAATTTCCTTTAGTTATTTTTTTTCCCCCAAGTTTTTTTTCTCTATACCACCCACCATTGAATGTATTAACTTCTCCTTTTTTGGGGTCCTAAAACCCCAAAACCCCAAAACCATTAAGTCGGGATCCATTTTTACACAGTGTTGTTCTAGTATGTATTTTTTTAAATTATTTTATCTGGAAAATACAGTCGGGTATATTGTCATGTAATCTTGATTGCAAATTTGTATTTCGGGAACCGTTTGGGCCATGATTGTACACGGGAAACCCTGTTCATGCAGGTCTACTGGGGAGATGTAATTGTGAACTTTTTTAAATGCTGTATTTAATGAATTAAAAATGTCTCTTTTGATCAATGCAATATTTAATTTTTCCTTATTTCCAACGCAAGAGAGAGAGATATCCCCATTCCCGGGGACAATTGTGTGTGTGTTATGACATCTTCTATGAATCTTTGTATACTTTACATTTTAAATAATGGCAGGGTTACCAAAAAAACTCCCACTAAGGGTATGCCTGTGGTGTGATTTTGTGTTTGTCTAAAACTTTATCTAAAAAGTGAACACATGACCGGGCTTATCACAAGTGCTACAAACTCAAGTTTTAATAGGCTTGCTTGTTTTTTGAATCTTGATTGCATTTTATTTTTTCCTTCTCACTTTCCCAAACTAACAAATCTGGATGTAACTTGTTTATTACTAATTTGAACATATCTGCCTGATGCCAATTATTACCATATTGTTTTTAAAAATTGTTTTAGTGTTTGAACTAGGGATTTCTTCTAAAATTTTCCAAGATATTCTGTCTATACTGTCAGCTGTTTTTCAAAAATTGGGGCATGCAAAGGAAAAATTATTTGCTGTTACTATATATTTATATAATTTTTCGCTTATATGGGATGTAATTGAAGCCCCATAACTTCACTGCATAAACAGCATTTAGTTAAGAGCAATTTATTTCAATCCTGATAATATGTTCTATTATTTATTGTTTACTCTTAACTTACAATAGCATAATTTTTTCAGTTCCTAATTTTGATCTTTTTAAAAAATAATGTAGTCGGTCGTTGATAAAAATTAGATAATGAATAATGTCATCTTGTGTCAATGGGATGATTCTATATAAAAAACATTCAGGAGGAATTTATCATTCTAAATTGATATTCGATACAAAAAGAACCAAAGGCAGAAATACAGCATAACAGTTTAAAAAATTTTGCTTAGAATTACCGGGGATTGTTTTTGGGAAAAAAAAAAACTATGTTTTTTAAAAGGGGTTGGGGAAAAACAGACATAAAAAAATTGGTGAAAGTCCCATCGAAACAAAAAGGGGCGCCCCCTAGCGATCAAAAATTTGGGGCCCAAGATAACCACTTTACAATAAAACTTGCATACAAGAGAGAGAAATCATTCATCATTTTGAAAATGTATGATTCAGTGACACATTTCATGATCGTAAGAAAATGTGCTGTTTAGTAGCAGAACCCGCTCAAAAAATAGCGGGTACAAAATAATTGCGGTGACCCTTTTTAAATGGCTCGTTATCGGGAGTTTTCCCTTTTCTAAAAAAAAATATATAAAATATTGTTGATAAAATATTTTGGAATATGAGATACTTTAAAATTTATAATAAATTTCAGATTTTCTGAAAAAATGTCACATACAATAGACTAACCTGATTTATTGTACACAGTTTCACCGATTCACAATACATTCAAATGGATGCCAGTTATGAACTTTTTTTTACCCAACATTCAATGCGCCCAAGAATGTTTTGTATCTTCCTAAAAGAACCCTCAATGCAAAATGTGACACCGTGTGAAAGGGGGGTATTGGGCATAAAAAATAATTTTTAAACGAGATTTCAGTGATCGACAAGGGAAAAAAACGGGGGTTGATTTATTCGATAAGTAATTTTGACGTACATGAATCAAATGAATGATTTTGGGTTTTTTCCTGTTCTTTAAAGAGGTAGGGACTGTTTTATATTACTGGGAAGACATGCTTGGTATTGCCACCACGGGTTTATATTTTTTATATGGTAGAAGATAGAATGGAGATATTGTTAAAGATGTAGGAAAAAACTCTGGGATTAATTTCATTAGAAAACTAATTTTTGTATGATTTGGGTTGTTTAGTTTTTATAATATGAAGTCCCAGTAAAGTGACCTAAATAAAATAAAATGTGAGTCGACTATCGTTTAACGACTGTTGGTGTCATTATTTACAGAATTAGCAGAATAGAATCATCATAAATTCACGTCTCCAGGGAATCATCTTTATTCCGGTGTAAATACCGGTGATACCAGACCAATTAATTGAATAGGGAAAATATTCATCAGCGTTCTTCAGAGTGGATGATCTGGTGGCCATTTAAGGCTCTGATTTCGGTGCTGTGCCGAGTGTTAGCGGCATAAAATCAATCACTCCCACTGCTACACCACTGCTACCCACATGGCATGTTGTAAATGGCAACTGATATAGGACCTAGGAAATTACTCTAGTAAATAAAAGCATCGCAGAAATCGGATGTGCTGACCTAGATGTAGGTGCAAAACTGACACAGCGTCACATACACTTAGGCTCAGATCACATACAAATCACAAAGAGTGGTTAACAAGTGCTCGATATGAAGCGTTCGAAGAAGAAGAAGAAGCATTAACTTCATTGAACCAGGTTTTAACAAATATGTCTGGTCCCTTCTTCATAGAGATAGCAACATCCTGCAGAGAGTATTGTACTGTCTGGTCCCTTCTTCATAGAGATGGTAACATCCTGCAGAGAGTATTGTACTGTCTGGTCCCTTCTTCATAGAGATGGTAACATCCTGCAGAGAGTATTGTACTGTCTGGTCCCTTCTTCATAGAGATGGCAACATCCTGCAGAGAGTATTGTACTGTCTGGTCCCTTCTTCATAGAGATGGTAACATCCTGCAGAGAGTATTGTACTGTCTGGTCCTTCTTCAAAGAGATGGCAACATCCTGTAGAGAGTATTGTACTGTCTGGTCCCTTCTTCATAGAGATGGTAACATCCTGCAGAGAGTATTGTACTGTCTGGTCCCTTCTTCATAGAGATGGTAACATCCTGCAGAGAGTATTGTACTGTCTGGTCCCTTCTTCATAGAGATGGTAACATCCTGCAGAGAGTATTGTACTGTCTGGTCCCTTCTTCATAGAGATGGTAACATCCTGCAGAGAGTATTGTACTGTCTGGTCCCTTCTTCATAGAGATGGTAACATCCTGCAGAGAGTATTGTACTGTCTGGTCCCTTCTTCATAGAGATGGCAACATCCTGCAGAGAGTATTGTACTGTCTGGTCCCTTCTTCATAGAGATGGCAACATCCTGCAGAGAGTATTGTACTGTCTGGTCCCTTCTTCATAGAGATGGCAACATCCTGCAGAAAGTATTGTACTGGCTTGGCTCAGCTTCATAGAGATGGCAACACCCTGCAGAGAGTATTGTACTGTCTGGTCCCTTCTTCATAGAGATGGTAACATCCTGCAGAGAGTATTGTACTGTCTGGTCCCTTCTTCATAGAGATGGTAACATCCTGCAGAGAGTATTGTACTGTCTGGTCCCTTCTTCATAGAGATGGTAACATCCTGCAGAGAGTATTGTACTGTCTGGTCCCTTCTTCATAGAGATGGTAACATCCTGCAGAGAGTATTGTACTGTCTGGTCCCTTCTTCATAGAGATGATAACATCATGCAGAGAGTATTGTACTGTCTGGTCCCTTCTTCATAGAGATGGTAACATCCTGCAGAGAGTATTGTACTGTCTGGTCCCTTCTTCATAGAGATGGCAACACCCTGCAGAGAGTATTGTACTGTCTGGTCCCTTCTTCATAGAGATGGTAACATCCTGCAGAGAGTATTGTACTGGCTAGTCCCTTCTTCATAGAGATGGTAACATCCTGCAGAGAGTATTGTACTGTCTGGTCCCTTCTTCATAGAGATGGTAACATCCTGCAGAGAGTATTGTACTGTCTGGTCCCTTCTTCATAGAGATGGTAACATCCTGCAGAGAGTATTGTACTGGCTAGTCCCTTCTTCATAGAGATGGCAACACCCTGCAGAGAGTATTGTACTGGCTAGTCCCTTCTTCATAGAGATGGTAACATCCTGCAGAGAGTATTGTACTGGCTAGGCTCAGCTTCATAGAGATGGTAACATCCTGCAGAGAGTATTGTACTGGCTAGGCTCAGCTTCATAGAGATGACAACATCCTGCAGAGAGTATTGTACTGTCTGGTCCCTTCTTCATAGAGATGGCAACATCCTGCAGAGAGTATTGTACTGGCTAGGCTCAGCTTCATAGAGATGGTAACATCCTGCAGAGAGTATTGTACTGGCTAGGCTCAGCTTCATAGAGATGGTAACATCCTGCAGAGAGTATTGTACTGGCTAGGCTCAGCTTCATAGAGATGGTAACATCCTGCAGAGAGTATTGTACTGGCTAGGCTCAGCTTCATAGAGATGACAACATCCTGCAGAGAGTATTGTACTGTCTGGTCCCTTCTTCATAGAGATGGCAACATCCTGCAGAGAGTATTGTACTGGCTAGGCTCAGCTTCATAGAGATGGTAACATCCTGCAGAGAGTATTGTACTGGCTAGGCTCAGCTTCATAGAGATGGTAACATCCTGCAGAGAGTATTGTACTGGCTAGGCTCAGCTTCATAGAGATGGCAACACCCTGCAGAGAGTATTGTACTGGCTGGTCCCTTCTTCATAGAGATGGTAACATCCTGCAGAGAGTATTGTACTGGCTAGGCTCAGCTTCATAGAGATGGCAACACCCTGCAGAGAGTATTGTACTGGCTGGTCCCTTCTTCATAGAGATGGTAACATCCTGCAGAGAGTATTGTACTGGCTAGTCCCTTCTTCATAGAGATGGCAACACCCTGCAGAGAGTATTGTACTGGCTAGGCTCAGCTTCATAGAGATGGCAACACCCTGCAGAGAGTATTGTACTGGCTGGTCCTTCTTCATAGAGATGGCAACATCCTGCAGAGAGTATTGTACTGGCTAGGCTCAGCTTCATAGAGATGGCAACACCCTGCAGAGAGTATTGTACTGGCTAGGCTCAGCTTCATAGAGATGGCAACATCCTGCAGAGAGTATTGTACTGGCTTGGCTCAGCTTCATAGAGATGGCAACACCCTGCAGAGAGTATTGTACTGGCTAGGCTCAGCTTCATAGAGATGGCAACATCCTGCAGAGAGTATTGTACTGGCTAGGCTCAGCTTCATAGAGATGGCAACATCCTGCAGAAAGTTAGCTCCAGCAACAATCCTAAAGATCAAATGAAAACATTACACTTGTGACTCTGTCCGGACTCAAACCCACAACCTATAGAGCAACAGACAAACGCCTTAACCACTTCGTTACAGAGATACTGCCAAGTATGGTTTCGCACAAAACAACATATACCATAATATTATTAAAGTGATATTTTACTACATTTTTCTCATGACACAAATGCTTTTCTCATTATTCTCATACTGTCTTTGAATGATTCTCTATTTAGCAAATCAATTTCAATCTCTTACAGTTGTATTTTATTTATATTCACAGCTTGTGGTAAGGATCTAGATGGTGCATGCCACTTCGTTGGTTCTCAGTTTTTGTACAACGGTATTTACTATCGCTGTCAAGGTAGAATTGAAAGAAATCTAACAGTATATTACATCGAACCCCAGCCCTTGACAACACCACCTAACTGCACTGCTGAGGGAACCGTGTACAAGAGTTGGGACAAGTTTACACTTTCTGATGGTTGCCGTACCTATCAGTGTCAGAGTGGGGTTGTGGCAGTACTTAGTCCTGAGGGTACGTCTTATTGCTAAATTGACTTCTATTGTTATTTTGTATTTTACTGCCTCAACATAAACATTACTTGCATGTATGTGGCGTCTATAGCTAAGTGGTAGTCAGCTCGACCACAACACAAGTGTACCTGGTTCAAACTTTGTGGCTGGCAGTTTCGACCTCACCGTTAAGAAAGCAATAGCAAACTATTGAACGTATAAGTAGTGGCTCGAAAATCAACGACTCGTTTACTGTGGTTGATGGTGACGTCTTGTAAAGGATATGCTACGATTTTCATTTCACTAGAGACGACAACACTAGCAATGTCTCTATTGTTTCAAGTATCAATAACAACTTTACCAATATCTCCATATGCTAGCCTCAATAAAAACACCACCAGTAACTCCATCAACAAGTATCAATTAAAAAATACCAATATCTCCATTCACAAGTATCATTAAAAACACCACCAGTAACTCCATCAACAAGTATCAATAAAAACACTACCAATTTCTCCATCAACAAACTTAAATAAAAATAGTCTACGGAATACAACATTGATACAATAAAGCAAATGAAACTATAGGGCAAATGATATCAGTTTAAACATTGTCCATACAACCCATGTACAATAAATTCGTATTACACAACATGACCATTCTCTTGACATGATTTTACCTGTGCTAAATCTGGACATTGACATCAATCGATAGAAGAAAACTAGTCACGTCAGAGATGAAGTGTTTCTAGGAATACTGGGAGTATCATGAAAAGACCAATTCGGGAATGAATTCAGAAAAAATGTCGGTACAATATCAGTACTGGACTATAAATAAACAACAAATTAAACGGTTCGGTCACACAAGCAGATTACCAACAAACCGTGTATCTAAACGGGAAAACTTAATCAAAACGCAACCGATGCAAGTGGGAATAGTTGAAAAGTAAATCGTAATAGAAAGTTAGATGGGACTAAAATTTCGATCACATGAAAGATACAAATAATAGATTGATACAATCAAGACTATGAAGATCAGAGCTGCAACATTGCTCCTTGCGGGTAGCTGAGAGACAACATCGAGCAGGACTAGGAAGATCAGAGCGGCCTCCAGGGTTCTTTCGTGTGTGGCTGTGCAACAGGTAATCCATATGATTAGCATATCAAACTCAATGAATATGCTTCAAAGGATTGAATCTGGAAGTATGCGCGCGGAATGGGTGAACAGCATTTGGAGGTCACATCTTAAGACAATGACTTGGCTGTAACACCTGAACATGCTAGAGTTCAGAGTAACGAATGTGCTGACTTTCTTGCAAACAATTCCCCGACATAAGCTGGCCGATATAATTAATGTGGTACGCTCTCATTTATGTGATATTAGTGAGTCTCAGACAACGGACCGATTGCGAGAATTAGGAGTTAAGTATGGACAAGCAAGACAGTTTTTGTAGTAGAGAAAGAAGATATACTAATCAGCTTATCATGGGTGCAGTGAGCAAGTGGATTTTGGAATGCTGCTAAAGCAGAGGGCGAAGCAGACACGGAAATCTCTACTGTGCCAGGACGTCGATCGAATAACATAACATAACAAAACTGAAAGTTAATACTTAAGGAAAAACTGGAAGTGACAATAACTTAGATCCAAGAACTACAAGTCAAGTATGGTGTAGCTAGATAAAAGCACTATGCTGGTAGCCAAACAAGAATAGTAAATCAACATAGAACCGGGGTTGTTAGTCGCCACACGCTGCGAGACATACTGAGGTAGAGATCGAAGCACACATGGACTAATTGGTTCGACGTGCAGTGATGAGGATCCGACGACTAATCTAAAAAAATAACTTGGATCGCATGACATATCAATATAAAACTACATATTTCATAAGACAACAAAATGAAACGGGGCGAAAGATGTGATCCTGGATAAATCTTATAAAGCATTACACAAATTTGTACAGATAGCGTACTTATGAAATCTTAGAAACAATAAAAAAAAACTCTATATATTAATACATCTACTGAGTTATACTGTAGCATTGTGTCAGTTCTGGTTATTCAAAGCTGTCAAAGTTGACTGGTTAAAATAACTAGCACTCGAAGTTTTGACCATAGGCCTTTATCAAGATAACAAATAGACACCGAATACTTATTAAACTAAAACATAATTCTTACTAAGGATGTCAAGAAATTGATACTAGCATACGTATCTGTCTCCAAGCATGTGTTGTCTCAAGGCAAGTATTGCATAAAGTGATAGAATGGGCAAGAAAATGTAAGGTTAGTGAGCGTCCGGTTGGCTAGTCAATCATAATGGGCCTAAGTGGACCTCAGAGATAACAGAGGCGACGAAAAACACTGTTTATAAAGCACACACAAAAACGTGTTCTATAAACCTCTTCTTACCCTGACGCTTTGAGACAAAACAGGAATAGAGACAAGAAGAAGATCATTACATTTCTAGTTTTACTAACTTTTTCTTTATTACTTTTCAACATCAGCATGTGATAAGACACTGGATGGAAAATGTAATTACGTCAACTCGTGGGCTGTTAAAGATGATAAAGTTTACAAATGTGAAAAGAAAGTGGTCAGTGGGAACCCAGTGTATAGCTACACACTAATAAGTAAGTTTGTTCATCCTCATCATCATTAAATGACTTGTCCTATGCAGATCTTTGCCACGTAAAGGACAGAACACACCCCTAAATTTAACGATTTTTCTTAAAAAATGAAATTTGAGATTTTTTATATTTTAGATAATACATCCAATTTTGAACAAGAAGCTATCTTTAGTTTGCAAAAAAAAATGTAGTTTTGTATTTTAATTACATTTTTAACTAGGCATGTATACGTTTTTTCGCTAATCATATATGAAAAACAAAAACTCTGCTTCAATAGATGGTAGCAAAGTTTTTATAGCAATATGGTAGCACATATAGATTAATTAATAGCACAATTAAACTCATGCAGCTTCATTATGATGTAACTTGTATGAAAAATTCCTGGGAAATTAGAGCACATGGGATAAATAGTATTTGTGCCATATTAAACATAACAAAGATAACCATGAGAACTGCAATAGGCTGAGTAGCTCGTGTCCCCTAAAGATAAAGTTTTAGTTGATTAAAAACAAACTGCCTAATTTTATTTTTGGCAACAAAAGTCCTTCAGAATTTCTCTCTCCTTCGAAATGAGAACAGGGAGTTGTTTTTTTTCCCTCCATTCTTTCTCTCATAGGCCAGATGGGGAAGTTAAATACAAATAATATTCGGATCTTTCTCAATGGATGACTTCAGTTGGTTCTCATACTGAGTGAGATAGTATGTCAGAGCTGCAATCAGAAATCTTTGGATAAGAATAGGAAGGAACCCATAATCCTTCCTTTCTTTCGTTCGCTTGAAATATGTCTATATATTCAATGTTGTCTCTTGTATGAACTTCACTGTCTTTTGTAGCTCACACAGAGGTCCGTGTAGTTTTCTGTCGAGTGTTGTTTCGTTAGGCCAGTGAGTTTGTCTCAGTGTATCATATTCAGGGCAGTCTTGAAGTATGTGCTCTGCAGTCTGGTGTGCCTGTCCACATGTACACATGGCTGAATTGCCAATCTTGAATTTTGTATACATGTGGCTGTGGAGCCGATTGTGTCCTGTTCTAAGGCGCAGAATGACAACTTGTTCCAATCTGCTCATATTATAGTAATCGTCTTGTGTTGGTATCTGTGGCTTTATCATTGATTTAATCATCCTTTTCTTTTGGTGGTAGGTAACTGGCACATCCGGTTGCTCTCCTGCAGCACCTTCCTTGGCCAATCGGTCTGCTGTTTCATTTCCTGGTATTCCACAGTGATAGGGTATCCACTGCAAAACGACCATGCGCTGCTTGGACAGTTTAGATACTAGAGTCTGTAGACCTGGCAATTTTCTGGACTGGAGTGCTTGGAGTGCTGATTTTGAATCAGTCAAAAATACAACAGGTTGAGGAACGGGTCTGGTATTCAACAGTTTTTCTGTTGTCACCTTGATTGCCTGAATTTCTGCATCATAGTTGTGACAGAATTCACCGTTGGTACTTTAATCGCATCTCTAGCGTCGTTTGGGTATTCTATGTACACTCCTGCTCCTCCATTCTTCACTGCATTTTCTGCTGACCCATCCGTGTATACCCGGACCCAGAGATCATGTGGGTATTCTTCATCAATTAAACTGAGAGTAACTGTCGTGTGTTGTATGCTGTTCTGCTTATCCTTGTCGAGTATTCCTTTAACTTCTGTCGGGATACATACTTCTGGTTCAGTCTCCTCTCTCCAAGGGGTTTGCTCTGGCACATACTTTAGGAGAATGCCAACTTTTGGTAGGTCTGAAGTTTGCCTATTCAGTCTTTTGGCCTGATGAATAAAGCTGCTTCTTTTCAGCCGCCCCAATGCTAGATTTTAGGATCTGTTTTCCATTGGGTGGCTTGGCATACTCAGAAACTTTTCTGCCCTAGTCATCACTTTTGTGTCTGCGTTCTCTCAGTGCTTGTATTCCCCCACTCTTTCCATCTCCACTATTGGTGTTGAGAACCCATGATGACCAAGGTTTAGAGGAGAAAGTGGTGATGGATCGGGAATACCCTACGGAAGACAAAGTCTAGTGTTACTAGATAAGCACTTGAGGGAACCCGCTGGGAAAACGAAAAGAGGAGCTCTAAACAGACCTGGAGATGAAGTCCTTTTTGGGGAACTGAAGATTACTATACTATCAAGGGAGACCATAAAGAAAACATCTAGAGACGGAGAAAAAATGTGAACAACTGTTGAGGTCCTATGCTTCACGAGGAACAGAAGGGAATAAGTAAGTAATAGGCCAGATATCTCATCTCTGCAGCCGTCATCATCAAACCGTCAGTTACATCCTGAGTCCATCTTCTCCGTGGTCTCAGTACCAATGCCTTGTTAAATGTCCATGTTTCACACCCATACGTTGTGACTAGAGATATGTAAGTTCATTTAAATAATAATAATAATTCCTCTCATACCGTTATACGTTACATAGGGTCTGCAAGTAATTTCTCCATACCGCTCTATCCTGGGCAACTCGCTCAATCTCCTCCATGGAACTGAGACCGATATTTCCTGCCTCTCTCAGCAAAGTTCGCTTCAGGGTCTCCCTAGGTTGCCCTCTCTTTCTTGAACCCTTTGCATCCCACTTCAATGCCTGCTTTGATATTCGTTGATCATTTCTCCTCAAGGTGTGTCCAACATATCTCCATCTTCTCTTTCTTATAACAGTTGTCACTAGTGGTTGACCAGACATGTCTCTGATTTCATCACTTCTCCTGAATTCGTTCCATTTTATATTCATTATTTTTCGCAGACATCTATTTTCAAATGCATTCAACTTGCTTTCTATATCTTTAGTCATTTTCCAACTCTCGCTGGCATATGTTAGGATTGATACAACATTTGAATTGAAAATTCGTAATTTAGTTTTAATACTATATAACTTACAAGTCCTTATGTGGTCACCAGTTGGGAAAAGAAAACGTGGAAGACCAAAGACCACTCTTCGAAGAACCATCCAACAAGAAAGTAAACTATTGGGATGTAAACCATACAAGATCTCCAACTGCTAGCAAAGAACCTTATCACATGGAGATCTAAAACCTCTGCCCTATGTGCCGCCTTTGGCTCGAAAGGAATAAACTAACTAACTAACTAACTATATAACTTGCAGTTCCATATTTTATTTAGACTTTTAAAAGCTGATAAGTTCATTTACTACAGATTAATGTATGTTTAACTCTTGATAATAATTATTTATAAGTACTTCTCATATCTCTCTTCCAACATTATACTATAAGTGCCAAACCTGGACGCTAGCATCAAATGATAGAAGAAAACTAGTCACGACAAAGATGCAATAAAGCAAATCAAACACTTAAACAAATGGTGCCAATTTTAAAATGCAGCGATGTCATCATGAACACAAAAAGATCATTGTTTAACACAATATTTCTCCCCACATTATGCTATCAGTACCAAACCTGGACGCCGGCATCAAATGATAGAAGAAAACTAGTCACGACTGAGATGAAGTGTCTACGCAGAATGTTGAGAGTAACTAGAAGAGACCGGTTTAGAAATGAAGACATCAGGAAAAAAGCGACTACCAACAGACAGTCCACCTCAAAGAGAAATGTTACTCCGATACAGTGGATACAAAGCACAAGTCCGGCCTCACAAATGTGGACCTCAGAGATAACAGTTGCGAGGAAAAACACTGTTTATGAAGAGCGCACAAAAGCCTGTTCTAGAAATCCCTTCTCACCCTGACGCTGTGAGACAAATTAAGATCGAAGAAAAGAAAAGAAAGATAAAACAATTTTAAAGAAAATTAGTTAAAATAGTTTTTAATGAATGTTGTCTGGAAGGATAGTTGCCGACAATCTAGCGGCTGCCTTACAAAGTAATGCATGTGCAAAATGCTTGGTTTTGTCGTGACGTCAGTTTCCTTCGACGGGAATTGCTACTTTAAGTGGCGTGTTGTTTGTGTTGGCACTCTAGTTGCTGCCTTATGCATTGCATCTGCAAGATGCAGGTTTGTGTCGAGACTTCTGCTTCTTTCACGCGATCATGTGAAACAAGAATTAACATTTTCAGTGGTTTCGATGGCAGTTATGGGGCAACTCTTTGTCTTGAAGCTGGAACCGTAACTAAATAGTTTATGTAACTACTTGTGTTGTTTGAGAGATCGAAACTAAATAGTTTATATAACTACTTGTATTGTTTGAGAGATCGAAACTAAATAGTTTATGTAACTACTTGTATTGTTTGAGAGATCGAAACTAAATAGTTTATGTAGCTACTTGTGTTGTTTGAGAGATCGAAACTAAATAGTTTATGTAACTACTTGTATTGTTTGAGAGATCGAAACTAAATAGTTTATGTA